>JAGKPW010003115.1:10000000-10600000 GCA_019926035.1 Melaleuca alternifolia
CCGAACTCCTCTCTCCCCTCTCTCTCTCTTCTCTGCCTCGTTCGGCCGAAGTTCAGCTCGACGTGGCCGTTGCTTCAGCGATTAAGGAAGTTTGAAAAATAATTTCTCTACCGAACAACGGAAACTATTTTCTAACCCATTTTTAAATTTCAAGCAAAACACCGGAAAATATTGTCATTTTCAGGGAAAATAACTTCATGAATAATATTTTTCGAAAATGATATATTTACCGTGAAATGAACAGATTATAAATAGAGAATTAGTCACATGACTTGTGAGTTTACTATTAATGAGTAGACTAGCCTTTTACACCGGATAAAAACGAATAATGATCTTTGGTAAAAAGGAAACATAGAAGTATCGGAAAATATCTCAGGGAAAATTTATAAACGTGATCCCTATACTTCTGCCACCATTCGATTTTGGGCATCATAATTTATCTTGCGATAAATAGGATCCATTAAATAATCTATAATTATCACATTAGATTTTTTTTTTCAAATGACCATTCTTATCAACGGAATATGCTGACTTAATGCCAAAGTTATACAAGCGGCACTAATGTGGAATGAAAAAAATAATTCTTCGAAAGATATTATTACAAAATGGCCCTGATATTATTGTCGATGTTTAATTTCGGACCTCGTACTATATCTTACAATATATTTAGTCCTTAACCCGACATCCCACCTAGTTTGAAATATTTTCTTCCAAATGCAAACAAAAAGTGTTCATTAAGTGCCAAATCAATATGCTAGTTCACACTATGAAGAAGTTTTCAAAGACGATCTAATAACATCGCTTTTACTTGAAAACTAGCTCATTTGTAGGGGCGTCAAACGGGTGGGTCGGATCGGGTCAAATATGGGTCGGACCATATTTGATCCATTTAACCTGTTTTGACCCATATTCATGTAGTATAAATATAATGACTCATATCCGACCCGACCCATACTCGACCCGACCCGTATTGTTAAAAAAAAATATACATAATCAAAATTTTATTTTTAAAAATAAAATAGTTAGAATATCATAATTTCCATAGTCTAAAAATGATTTGTTAATAATATTTAAAATGATTTGTTAATAATACTTAAAATTAATTAGGTAACCCATTTATGACCCGTTTAGAACCCATTTAAGACCCATAAGGTTGTTAAATAACATATTTTAGACCCAATTAACTTTTTAAGCTAACTCATTTATGACCCATATTATCAAATATGGGTTAAAATATGGGTCATTGACCCATTTTGCCACCTCTACTCATTTGTCATAGATATTGCCCATTTATTGCGGAATAAACATTTTACGAAAGACCACTTAGCCTAGAGTTGTAACACTTCTCCCAGTTCAAATGGACCAAATTTTCCACAGTAATATCTAAGGTGATCATTTAGTGAGAATTGCTAAATGATGTGACATCCAAAATGGACTAAGACTGTTATCGGGTCAAGATTTCCCAGGAGGAAGCCACGTGCCATTTTGTCATATTTTGTTTAAGTTTTTTCAATTACATGTATAATTATGCTATATACACCTATTTATATCTAGGCTACTGCATTTTGCACATGTAACTAGAATTTGGCAACAAATGTCTACCAGAAATTAAAAACAAGTTCGTTATTCTATGACTCCATCATTTTGTCTTTCTTGTATTGACGCTCCACTGAGACTTTGAGATATAGTAAAATAGTTGTAAAGAGTCATCAAATTCCTTATTCGGATAGAATCCTGGCACCTCAAGCCAAATGATATTTATTTATCTCTTTTAAATAATATTTTCTATTAATTTTATATTTATCGATAATAACAACAACAAAAAAACATGAACCCCCTTTGTTTATCTTTGTTGATTGATCCTCTGAGGAAGAGGAAAAAAAAAAGATAAATGTTGGTTCGTTTTTAAAATTTTAGAGTTCCTATTAATTTTTATGAAATTTTAGGGTTCCTGTGAATTCAAAATTGATGTTCTTCCACAAAGAACGAAGAAAATGTATGAAGTTACTCATAATATTTAATTATTTGCATGGACCTACATCGCGTATAGAAGGTATATACAAGACGAGCATTTTCCTATCACTTCGGACCAAACAATATTAAATTTAATGGCATATAACGCATTTTCATAATCAGAAAGATTATATGTTATAGATTAAAAAATTTGATAAATTTAATGATAATTAGAACAGCAGTCTAGCCATGCCTAAAACTAACTATTTATAATTTTTTGGACGTGTCAAGTAACGTAACAAGGTATTTTTTTCAAAACAAAATGCGGGAGCCCAAAGGTTTTGCACTATTTAAACATGTTTATGCCATTTATTAATCTTCATCCCTTGATCCACGTTTCATGTATGTATTAAAGCGAAAATAATACGACGTCTATCCCATAATCAAGATTTTAGATTAATCCACCAACTAGATATGTGACAAAAATAGAGCCCGAGGAACAAAATTCAATAGCAGTACTAGTACATGGATCATTTTTGTGATTTCTTCTCAATTTTAAGTTTTGATTTACACGTTAGTGCCACGTGTTTCTCTTCAGTGCTTATTTAGCACTTTCCGTCGACATTTGGACTGGGAAAATAGATTTTGTCTTCGAACCATGACGCGAGATTAGTTTAGCAACTAAATTTATATATCACAAAAAGGGTATAACTACCAAAATTATATAGTGACAATAATGTACAAGGACCATTTTTATAATTATTCTTATCATTATCTTTCAGAAAAAGAATGAATAAGGGTTGTTGTGTTATCGGGTTCGAGCGTCCAATGAAATAAGTTTATTACTTATGTTATTATGAACTACTCGAACATGCACTTTACGCAAAAAAAAAAAGTATAAACATACTTTCAAATGTATGAATCTAATTTTTTGATATGGTTTTATTCTTCTTTCTGTTATTAGTGTCGCCAATTTTGACACCATGTTATCAGGGCTCGTAACCAAGCGGACATAATAATACCAAGTAAAAGTTTCCGTCAAACTAGACATACGAGATGTTATTGAAAGTTTGAACGTAAAATTTTGCTGAAAAGGACTTGTGGTAGATATATATATTGATAACCGAGGTGTCCGGGCCAGCTTGCGCGCACCTCGACTATTCCTCAGGGGAGACTAGCATAGCAACCCACCGCCATGACCCCCCACTTAAATCACAGGCGCTTCCTTAGGGAATCGAACCCAACGAAGTCCGGACAAATTCGCCTAACCAGTTGGGCTACCCATGGGTGGGTCTGTGGTAGAAATTTTTGGTAGCCGCACAATACAAAAATCAGAAAAGAAGACTTTGAATACATTTAGCTTCATCACAATTTCAATTCTTATTTTTCAAACTCGCATGGATATCTTCGTGTTATATTTTTCAAATGATATTTTCTCTAATTTTTTATGGCTAAGTGAAAACGGGATTGCCATCTCTCCCTATCCGTTATTTAGATACCATTTAAATTGTAAGATTGACAACATAAGTTGTCGAACAATAGAATAAATGATTGAAGCTTATCAACTTCTCTCTTATCTAATCTTTTAAAATAAATTTCAAGCAAAGCGGGTTCTAACTAAAATCATTTTATTGTTTGCTTTCTTATAATGTACTTACTTTGACAGACACAAGATCTATTTAGATGAGTGGATTTTCAAAGTGGCATGAATCCGCTTCCGAGTATGGACGGATGTGGATAATAAATTCGCACTCTCTATTTGGTAGATGAATGAACTACAAAGACTTCTAATTTGCGGATTTCTAGTCATGATGTTTCTTGGGTCACAAAAAAAGGTTTGGAATGAATATGCCACAATAGTATAAATTGGGAGTATTTTTTTGTTACAAATTTTTTTTAGATAAACGAATCGAAGTGGACATAATTTGAGTTTTTTTTTTAACTTTTTCCCATTACGATAAATGTAAAAGCAATGCTATTATGAATCCATTATATTGTAAAGGATAAAAACCTGTAATAACTATTTTCATTACGAATTCTACATATACATTATATCTAATAATTAGGATTTTGCTTCATGCTATCCAATGATATATAACTAAATAAACCTAAATAAACTCACTTGGGTTAGCGTCATTTTAATATAATCGTATCCTCAAGGAACAAAATTGACAATTAATGCGTCTCATCACTAATGGATTAACGAAACTATCTGTTACATTATTTTAAGCTAGAGTGTAATGCAGGGCTAAGTTTAGCAAGCCTGCCAGCAAAAGTTTTCTTATAAATCACGCACACGTGTAAAAGTTCAAAATTTGTTGAAAATTCGAGTCAAAGACCGAGTGCCTTCTTCTTCAAAACCTGCCAATTTTTCAGCTACCAGAGTTGCGATGGAGGCGTTGAAAGGAAAGCGTGGACAAGAGATTCAACGAAGAATTTGATGGTCCTTACAAACTCTGGAAATCCGACAAGAACCAGGCCAATTAAATGAGGCTTTAAGCTCTACAGTATACCCGGATTTTCCGCATTTTTCTCTACACTACGATTGATTCAAAAGTCCAATATAGACAAATTACCAATCAAAATGTAAATTTTGTTGTACAAGATCAATCACGGAGTTTATCGGATGCAGAAGGAACAATCCATATGAAAGCATCGGAATCTCGAGTAAACAATGTGCTGAGCAAAGGGATGTGAAATCACGGGAACTCGGTCGGAGGATGGCTGAGACAAAGCGACGACAGGAGGTGAGAGCTTAACCTTAGTGGTAACCTGAGACAGATCCGGTCCAGGCCCAGAGATCACTGCTTCGTCGGAGCATTGAGAACAATTAGTCGGGAGTGTCATTACTTAGGTTTCACTTTCCTGCTTAATGTTTTACTTTTCCCATCTTGCCGCTTCCCTGCACATTGGGACATTGTCGAGCAAGGTATGGAAGAAATTAGCTACGTAATTTCGATGAACTGGTCTCAAAAGCACAAGGATTTTAAAATGTGCTTTCTCTCTTCTTCTTTTTCCAGACAAGTTAGCATTCAGTTTTTCTTCCTCCTTCTGCATACCGATTGGTAAATGAAGAAGTTAGTAGTGGAAAAATGCAAATCAATCACCATCAGCTACAGATGTTTCTTTCGACAGCTTTACATCCACTGAGTATGACTTCTTACGTGGGACGAATTGGAGAAGTTATCTCTTCATGTGTTACTGTCCCATCTTGTCGTTTCGAATGAACATGTTCAAATATAATTAGTTGTGACGTCATCCTTTTTTTATTCTTAAATGGTTTAGTCTTTCCATGACAGCTGAATATGCCCAGAAATATAATTATCCATTCTGAGAGTCTCAATTTTAGTGATTTAATAATTACGAAATAATTACATGAATAGTTTGTGCATATTTTAACAAAATAAAAAAAAATTAAAGTTGATATTAGATATTGAGCTAGAATTTATGATTAAACATTTAGAGACAAATTATTTGTATTGTTTTTTTTCAAAATAGAGGAAATTGTTTTTTTTTTTGTCCGTGTTGGTGGGTATCTGAATCGACTTCTATCCCCTGAAAACATAATGCATCGGGCCCATCTCTCAGGAAATCTCTGACTCCCAACCTAGAAGATGGAAATTTCTTGACATGGACATCAATCAAAATCAATCGATACTCAAATTATAAACAAAAACCCTGTCTCACTTTTCCTGAGACAAATCTTCCATGACAGAAACTGTGACCTTTTACTACCTTCTCTCACAGGAGAATGGAACTTTTACATAATATAGAAGGTATATACAACACGAGAGCATTTTTTTTATTACTTGCAACAAATCAATATTAAATTAAGTGGCACATAATGCGTTTTCATAATCATGGAAGTATTATATAGTTTTTATGTGTAATTCATGAAAATGAATGCAGCAGTCCAACCAACCTTAAAGCTAATTTTTTATTGTTGACGAGTCAAACTGCATAACAATTTTTTTTTTTTTGCAAATGCTACTAGTTTCGCACTATTATAAGTTTACAACACGTTGATGCCAGATATTGATCTTTAGCTTCTTAGCCCTTGCCTTTTTGTTTGCATTCGGATGAAAAAAAACATAAGACATTCCTAAAATCAAGATTTAACACTGGCCCCTCAACCAATTACAAAATTAAACATGAGAATTAGTAGAGGGGCCATTTTTGTAATTACTTCCCAATTTAAAGTCAATGCCACATGTTTATTTCCGGTATTTACTTAGCACTTTCTATGAACATTTGAATGGAAAATACGAAGTTGGTCCTAAATACATGAAGAGATTAGTTTAGAGATCAAATCCGGTCGCAGAATAAAGTATAAGGACGAGGGAAAAAATAATAGTGAATGATTGAGTTATCAACCATTGATTTATGTAGATGACATGTGTATTGATAATCGAGATATATTGAAACATTCATGACCGTGGAAGTATTTTGCAGGAGAAAGATATTAAGTCCAAAAAAAGGGCCGATCATGATCAATAATAAATCTTTTCCTTCCATTGGATTTATAGCCGCTAGATATGCTCCTTTGTATTTCATCTGATCCATGAATCTTAGTCACTAGGAACCTGAAGAATCAAAACCTGGATATATTTGCAAAAACAGAAAATAAAGGAAAAAGTAAACAAAACTTGCGGGGGTACAAATTGGTGTTCCAGCACTTGCATCCATGATTAAACAAGACGAGGGGCAAGCAAACAGACTTTTCTTGTGATTTGCTTTGGGCTTTTTGAGGGTCCACATTCAACAATCCATGTAAAGTTTTATACATGAAGTTGTACAAAGAAAATGGATGGATGGCGACTTCGATTAAAGCTTAAATCCGGTTCTTCGCTAAATGATAAAATCTATCCACATGCATCTTTTCTTGTACTAAACCAGAATGACTGTCTCTCGCTTTTACATGTCTCTCTCATCCAATGGTCTTTCTAGTTACAGAATCTTAACATTTTCCATATTTTCTAATCGATGGGGCTGGCTACTTATGTTGACTTTTTCAAAGGACCGCGTCCCATTTCATGAAAATTATCGGTTCACCCAATTTATACGAGACCAACCTTTCAAAATGAATTGGATAATGTCTTTTTCCATTGTGGCGCATGCCATCGATCTCCAATTAATTGGAGACGGGGTAGGAGGTGGAGGAGTTGCCGCAGGAGAGGCCGCTTGGTGCGAGGGTTGGAGAGAGAGGGAGTGAAGAAGAAGACTGACGAGGGGATGGGGATCCATCAGTGGTGAGCTTGTTGCCAAAAACTCTGAACGTGCTCTTTGCCGCGCCGGCCATGGCGGTGGCTCGGACTCGAGGTCGGCGAGGGGTTAGGCGGAGCGGCAAGAAAAAGAAGGAGACCTTGAAGAGAGAGAAAATGGGCGACAGGAGGGAGATGGTGAGTAGGAGAGAGGAGGAGACAACACTGACATGTGGGCTAGTCATGTTGTACCACCTAGATTTTCTCTTCTATTCTTTTGCTAATTGATCCAGGTTTTCATTCTCAACGTTCACAATGGTTTGATTCTCAGAAACAGAGCACATTGGGTCATATTCATGGGAGAGCACGTTCAGTGGAGTAAAATTGTGCTCATTGACATTTTTTGGACCGTTGGTAAATATTCATTTGGTCATTGAATGTAGTTGGACTCGTAGCGGCAATAATCCCTCTCGATATTTTTTTTTCTTTTGGTCAAAATCTTCTCGAGTTTGAAAATCATTAAAATAACTGAGCTTATTTGTTTGAGGTGGGTGAAACACCATAATATCCACCCATTCTTTTTGTCACGCCCCGCACCCGAGTACATGACAGTCTAGAAGACATCCACAAAGGTCGATAAATTTTCGATAATCCCAGGTGTTATCGACGACCAAATAAATTAACTTCCAATAGATTTAATACACGAAGAAATGCAGCGGAAAATGCTAAATAAACACTGATCAAAATCCTGAGGTATTTGTTACAATAATATCAATAAACTGATCAAATAACTAAATAGGGTTCATAAATTATCAAGCTTATTTATTCATTCAACTAAAAGGATGAATACGGAAAATAATTTCCTCACAATTAATTAAAATCTCCTAATCCAAAATTAAATCAACTATGATCATCTCGCTGCGCCTCCAGCTTCACCTGGCCCTCGAGGGGGAGCTGCAATGATAGGACCTGAACCAAATAAATTTAAGATGAGATAAACTCATCGAGTTTGCCCCCTACTTCTTAATTAGGTTGATATTCACTCTAGGGTCCCTAATCGTATAATTAATTTAATCCTCATCTTTCACAACTCATGAACTTATCAAGTTACTAAATCCTCGTAATAGAATATTCTCCAAATAATTCGATAAAATTGTCACAATATCAATTTCTAAGATAATCTAACATGAAGTCAATTATAATAAGTACCAAGATTTAAATAAATAAACCAAATTACGAAACAATCAATATCCACTAGCAATTAATAAATAAATTTCAATCAATCAGACAATTAAAAATATTAAATACACATCCATAACTAAGCCATAAACAAAATGAGATAATTTCTCAAGTAACCAAAAATCGACTGCTTGGACCTACCAATTAGGGGTTCACCCGGGTCCCTAAATCGAATCCAAAGTGTTCGATTCGATCAACTACGGGTAACATCACCTTAATTAGCAGCCACTTAGCCAATCATGCAAATTCTGGAATTAATTCCAAAATATTGCAATTTGCCTAAAATTGCATAATTTAACCCTAACTAGGCACGACATAATTAAAACTTGTAATTTTCCCAAATATCAATCCAAACCCTCATTATCAATCATTTGATACCATCGCCGCCAATATTTCTCACCTCTTTCTCCAAATAGTCAATTTTACACTTTTGACCTCAAAATTTCCAAAATTACATTTTTACCCCTAAAAACACTAATTAATCTATAATATGATATAATCAACTTATCATTCACAATATAATGCGAATTTCATATTTCTACCCCCACTAATTAATGGTTTATCACAACTAATTTAATTAGCAATTATTCCCTCCGCTAATTAAATTTATCAATTACTCATAAATCCCTAATTTAAGCCTAATTGGACCAAAATTAATAAATTGTCTCTAATTCCTCATATCTTACAATTTTACACCACCTTAACCAACAATTCACATTTCTAAATTTATCAATTTACTAATTAACCCTCCAATTATCCAATTTCACAACTCCACTCCTAAAATTGAATTTACGAAATTACCCCTATTTCAATAAGTATTTCTAAACAAGCTCAAATCTCCAATCTAACCAAGCACTAAGTCCAATCATCACAATTTAAAGCTACTAGAGCAATTAACAGCCCTAATTAGGAGTTAGGGAGCAAACTCACCTAATTCCAAGCTTTGACGTCTAATTAATCGACGACGGTGAGTTCTCCGGCGAATAATCCGGCGATGGTCCGACGAACTAATTGGTGGGCTGACTGGAGCTGTTGAAGAGTGGGCCGAGCTTTTAAATGGATCTAAATGGCTGGATCAAAGCCCACAGTGGCTTATCTCAAGCCCACAGAAGTTGTTGGGCTTGTAGCTGGTCCACAGAAGCTGCAATTAGTCTCTGTTCGCCTGGTCCAAGCAAGAGGAAGCACAGGCGAGCTGGAATTCCTCTCCAGTGAGCTGCGATGTGAGTTGAGGCGGCTGAGGCAACGATGAGGCGGTTGGACGGCGTCGTCGGCGTGGCTGGTCGGCGTCGTCGGCGTGGCTGGACCGCGGCGACAACGTGACGGCGCGGCGTAACGGTTGGGCGTGGTGGCTGGCGTTGACGGCGTGGTTCGAGCTGGGACGAGCTCGATGGTGTGGCTGCTGACGGCTGGACAAGCTGGATCTAAGGCGAGCAGTAGCTGCTCGTGACCTGAGAAAATGATTCACGGCCTGGGCAAAACAGAGCAGAAGCAGCCGTGAGCAGGGGAGATGTTCGGCGACTGGGCGTGCTGACCGAGGCTGGATCCGGCGATAAGCTCAGGCTGTTGGGCGAGTGACCGAAGAAAATCAGCAATGACCCGGCCCTGAACGTGACTGAAACCAGACGAGGATCGTCCGTGACCGGGTAATTGAATCGGACAGCTCGGTTCAAGCCTCCGTGACTGCGGTTCCGGTCTGTTGAGGGCGAGATGAGGGTCGTGGCCGGGGGAAGCTGGGTCGCGTCCGAGTGTCTTTCCCCGGATGAAGACGAGTCCGTGTAAGGTCACGGCTCGTCCGTGACTCACAATTTCCGGGAGAACAGAACAGAGGAGCTTCGGTCCGTGTTTTCCTTTGATTGAAAACGCGTGAGTCCTATGGAGAGGAACAGCTAAGGTTCTATAGCGTCCTTTTCCCGAAGAATCTGCTGAGTTCGTTGTGGCAGGAGATTGTGGAGGCGAGCCGTTGGCGCAATCGCGAGTTTCTCGCGTTGGTTGGCAAAGGCGGCGGCTAGGGTTTCTAGAGGGAAGAACTCCACGCGAGGGAGACGGTGAACAGGAAAGAAGAGGATGGTGTGGGCTGTGCTTGGGCCCACGCGTGAGGAGAGAGGCCGAACTGACTCAGGCCCACACGCAAGAACCAAAGGGAAAATAAGAGGAAATAAGGAAAGAAAAGAGGAAGGAGATTATAATATTTTCCTTTGATGAAATATTCCTTAAATACCTAAAATCAGGCTGTTACACTTTTTGAAAATCTCATAGCCGGAAAGAATGTAAACCTTCTCTTAAAGTTACTTGGTGGGAAAATTATGTACTTTGATGAAGACTGTATAATGTATACATACTCCGTTTCTTTTGTCTAGAGAAACTCATATCAAGGACAATGTAAAGTCTTGTTAGCTTTTCCTCCTAAGAAAAGAAAGACCTGCAATCTTTACTCCTGGGGAGCATGGGGGTTTCCATAGTAATTTTGTGCGTCTGGTTGGTTTATTCTGTGAGCAAGTATGTCAGAGGGGGTTGGCAGGGGTTTCTTGTAGACCTCTATCTTGATAACTTTTGGAAAGATTGTCATCTTGTATGGTGTAGAAAGAGCTCTCAACTTAAGCTTTTCGAAAGATTATGGTCTAACCAGTTGTTTGTTAATTTTAATTCGAAGACATGGAGCAGAGCTTGGCATTCAAATTGCTGCAATATACAACGACCATCTTGATTCCATGGAGGAGACCTTACTTGAAGCCATTAGGGACATATATGGCTATATAGGTCCGGCCAATGTTACCGGTGCACGCACCATCATGCCTATCTACACATTGGTCAAAAACGCCCGACATAAATCAATTTCCGAGATAGGAAGGCAAGATATTGGCCCGATGTTCCGATTTGCATATGCTCTCATCTCTGTTGCTCTCGGATGTAACACGTGCAGTCTGCTGATATACATTCTACTTGGTCACATGCCTTGGTTGGTTCTCGTTCCCTGTGTCCTGATGTTGATAATCTCATTCGAATTCGAACGTGGAGATTAAGATACTTTTCAGTTTTCCTAATGTTGTTGTTGTGTGCTCTTCGCAAAGTCGGTTTTGTTGTGTCTTGCCAATGATGGCTCAGACATGAACCTCGTGTTGTATTATTATTAACTTAAACACCTTTTACATTACAAATGCAAAATACATGATGATTATGATGAAGTCGATAGTACTACTTAGTTAAGATCTTGATGCAATTCAATGAAAATGAAAAACAAGGACTTTTGTTTTCCCCTTACTAGAGAGAAACGAGGGAATCGATTCAAAGAATTTGAGTAAGGTAATATTATCCTTACACACTAATTTGTCCATGTACAATTTGCGAATTTGATGTAGCTCATAACTCGTTCCTCATTTTCTAAGTCAGCAGTATTCTAAACACAACCTTGATATGCCCTTCAAGTCACAAACGAAAATTACTCAGCAACATGTGTGTTTTTTTCAAAAGCAATACATGTGTTGACATGTACGCACTTTAATGAGATGTTGGACGGAATCTTAATAAAGTGTAGATTTGAGTCAGGTACCAATTTAATATGTTTGTTGTAAAATAAAAATTAATTTGGCTAAATATGTCATGGGCTAATGACTTAGAATTTTTAAGTTTATCTTGCTTTCAATTGGGAAATGCTATTTTTTTTAGTGCTATTTTATTTTCGCATTTCACAATTTAACTTTTAAAAGTTAAAAATCTCTTTCATTAATTTTGTTATCATCTTTAAACGAAGCAATGATTGCTATATTTAATCCTGCAATATAATTTGACATCCTTGGCTAGAAATAATTTTAAACGAAATATATTTGTGTTTGTTTTATATCAATTTTCTATTATAAGTATATTCTTTTGATCGTTCTTCGGTGCACTGAGGCAAACTGAACGTCCATGCTTATTTCGATTTTAACGAGGCTAAGTCTTGTTCGATGGCGAAATTTTCAGTGCACCCTATTATTTTTATACTTTATTTTATTATTTTATGGGACATTTTGACTTCGAGGGCAAAAGCCATGCGATGTCTCTTTCCATATGCCGGCCGGCGAAAGCGTGATCCTATAATAATTAAGAAAAAAAGACACCGGAATTGGTTCTTTTTCCACTACTTAATTCATGTGGTCAAATTGAATCTGATAACAGGAATATTGAATTTCATGTTGGAGTTGGTGAATACTTCATGAACTCTTTTTTCTCATATTGGACATGCCCACATGAATTTAGGGAAATCAAAATATGAACTAACGACGTGTAATCCATGTGCAGCGCTCCCGAAAAAATATCAGATTTAGATTTATGTTTAAGTTGGTCTATTTGTTGTGAGATCAAATGGCTTAGGATGAGCTCAGGTTTTGGGCCCATTTATATGACTATGCTCATATGAGATATCATGGTAATGTTGGTATTGTACGGCCGCAAAATCTTAGTAAAAATCATTTGCAGGACGTAACTCTATTCTAGGTGAATCTGGATAAACTTTTGCGTCATTTGATTTTTCTTTGTGTGATTTTTCAGATTCGATTTATGATACAACCCATCATTTTATGTGTTTTGATACCTTAGTTAGATATAATTTTAAAAGAAATCCCGAGTCCATATTTTGCATTCCCATAATGAAGACTAGTATTTGCCGGATGTTTTTTTGTCACTTCACTAATAGGCAGAACGGCGGGTTCACCGGTAATCTTGGTATCAGCTATGGAGCTTCGCCTGACCTTGATGAGTTGATATATGAGGCCTCCGCCAGGGAATCGAGGTGGTCGTTTATATTCTGCAGCAATTTGAGCCGCATGCTCCGCTCCATATCTTGAAATTAAGATCAGCAAACCAGTTGTTGGACACCAAAAGGATCGAGAATGAAACACATGGATCTATCAAAGAAAAAGAAGTCCCGGGCGATTTATACTCTCGCCACGGTTCCCGAATGCAACGCTGAAGGACGAGTTCAACAGTTCTTTGCAGAGTACAAACTGTTTCCGGATAAAACAAAATTACGTAATGGTGAACTCACCCGGGTGACATCATCGGAGATCAGCAAGTTCATTTACGGGAAAGGATCTCCATACTGCATGATCTTACCCGCGGTCCTCCAACCAACTGAAGGAGGTGGACGAGCGATGCTTACCTCCGACCACCGTGGTTGGCTGGATTGTTGTTTGCCACTAATCTCCGAGCTGTCAGCAATTTGAGCCGCATGCTCCGCTCCATATCTTGAAATTAAGATCAGCAAACCAGTTGTTGGACACCAAAAGGATCGACGTTTGAATGAAACACATGGATCTATCAGAAAAGAAAAAGAAGTCCCGGGCGATGTTATACTCTAAACAAGACGAGGGGCAAGCAAACGGACCATTTGCTCTGTGCTTTTTGTGGGTCCGTTCTCCTGCAGTACTCCCGAATGCAGTACGCGGGAAAGGTTTGCAACGTTAATGTATTCCTCGAGTTCCAGAGTTTTCAGTACTCTTTGGGCACTCCTGAGTGCATACGTAGGTTAACTGTTAGACTCCGGACTAAAAATCACAAATTATTTTCCTTTTGAACTTAAATTGGTCAATCTGGTAAGAACTCATCGAGAATCCGGTAGACCTCTATCTTGAGCATCATCGGAAAGATCACAACAGCAAGGTTCAGTTTACGATATGGAGTAGAGCTTGGATGCAATCCGATGAATCTATGCAGCCTGATGGCTTCAGCCAACGTTACCGGCGGTCAGCTCCCAAGAATGTTCCAACTCGAAGGTAGCAGTCTGCTGACTTGGTGACATGCCTTGGCTGATTCTCGTTCCCTATGTCCTAATGTTGATAATCTCATTCGAATTCAAACATGGGGATTAATTAGGAAATGGTGATAGTTTTCGATTTTCCTAATGTTGTTGTGTGCTCTTTGTAAAGTTGGTTTTGGTGTATGTTTGCCAATAATGGCTCGAAAATGAACCTCGTGTTGTATTATTATTACCTCAAAAACCTTCTATGTTACAAATACTGAATTTATGATAATTATGATTAGTACTACTCAGTTAAGATCTGGAAGCTGATACATAACCAGCAGATACAATGGTTATGCTATGGCTTCCATACTCTGGAAGCCAAAGTATTTAATGTGGAAGCTATTAAGAAAAAACTCTTACACGTTACCAAAGTATCTTATTTCCTCATGGCCTTGTGGGAGAAAGAATCCACGTCCAAAAAAAAAGGACAATAATTATCTGCAATAGATATTATAGATTCACAGCCATCGAGTATGCCCCTAATTAATTATATTAGTTGCTCAGAGAGTTTGAGCCCACTAGGAATTTCTAGAACAAAGACCTGGCTATATTAACAAAAAGATGAAGAACGTAGAAAAAAGCTCAAACAAGACAAGGGGCAAATAGACGGAATTTGCTGTGCTTTTGGCTTTTGAGAGTCTGCAATTGACGTTTCATCTCAAGTACACATAACATCGAATGAAGAAAATGGAAATTGTCGACTTCCCCTAGATCTCGATGGATCGCTCTGTCCCACTTTTCTTTTTCTTCCAAGTATGCCTGTGACATCCAGAAAAGGTCGTGCAATTCACTTTCCTGATGTCATTCCGCTTTGTTCTCAAATGGGTACATCTTTCGTTATGAGAGTTTGTGGCCGGTTTCTTCCCCCTCCGGCATGTTGCGTGCTTCCCTCCTGTCGAGAAGCACGTCCCGCTTGGCATTTCCCGTTTCTGACTTGAAGTACATGTGGAGATCTCAACTAAGAAGTATCTTCATCTTGGTCGTCATTATATATTTTGCTTTATGATGTGAAATTGGTTCAAAGTAATAATAGTACTACACAAAATTCCTCTCCAAGCCAGCATCAGCAGGACGCACATCAAAATCAACTTCGCAAATGGCAAGCCTCAACATCTTGAGAACCGAAAACTGTTCTAGTTCGCGATGAATGTGAATCACATCAGGACATAGAGAAGGACAATTAGTTAAGGCATGTTGCCAAGCAGAATGTATGTGAGCAGACTGCACTTAATACAATGGAAAGCAATGGTTATGAGAGCGGATGCGAGTCGGAATCTTGGGTTAATATCTTGTCCTCCCATCTTGACGATTAAGATCAGCCCGACAAATTTGAGCACCGTGTAGATACGCATAATTTTTGCATGGGTAGTGTTGGCTGTAACATCCATATACTCCAGGGCTTGGATGAGGTGCTCCTCCAAGGAATGAAGATGTGGGATAAATGCAGCAAATTGATCTGCGAGCTCTGCTCCAATTCTTGAAATTAAAATCAGTAAATTACTTATTAGACGACAGTCTCTTGCAAAAGCTCAAGTTTTGAGCTCCCTCTGCATTATAAGGGGATAAGTCTTTCCAAAATCCATCAAGAACTACCAATTTAAGTTCAAAAGGAAATTTAATGGGGTATGCTTCCAAGCTTCTGCTGCAAATAATAGCTGATGAGTCTATGCATCGCAAGAGTCTGGCCAATGTACGCACTGCAGGAGTGCAACCAATCTATTGATCCCTGGCAAAGCAAATTAAAAACTCTTCGTTTAGACAAAATGTAAAATCGGAGCATTAGGTGTACCTCCTTAACACCTACAAACCTTTCCTAACCTACTCTTACAACACTCCTCCTTAACATTTTTATATAATAAAAAGAGGATTATCTTCTAATTTTTCAATCGCATTTTTTAGTAATCAGCACTCGGTCCGTACCAAAGGAGTCCGTCATATCGGGACATTACGTTTTGTCTTTCATATAGCGATACTCTACTGAGGCTTTCGTATATAATAAACGATGAAAACCACGACAAACTTCAAATTATACTTATTGTGATAAAAATAATTTAGTCTTTTTTCTTGTCATAAAAAATCCTAAATTTATCCATCGTAACACAAAGTACCTTCGAATTTTTTGTATTACGAAAAGATATAGACTTATTCATATACAACATATATACTCTTTATTTTGATTGCATCCAGGAAATACTTTTCAAATTTTTTATAACACAAAAGTTCAAGTATATGTGTCATTTAACTCGAAAAAAGTTCAAGTTTTCCATTAACTTGAATTATATTCTCTTGATTCAATTTTTTAAACAATTCAAATGTCGAAAAATGAGGAAAATATTATATTAAATTTTTTTGCTACATGAACATAGCCTAATATCATTAAACTTTTTCAGTAGGCATAGAAAGAGATGATGGAGATCCTCTATCTCAACCCGTGTTTTCATTGGTGTCTCAATCAATGTCGAAGCGAAGGAGTCACAAACCTTCAACTCATAGAGGAAAAGACAATCTTCATTCTTAACAATGATATATGTGAATGGGTCATGTGCTAACTGTTGAGATACGTCGAGGTATTTATAATCCGTGGAAGTATTTCGTAAGGTCAAAGAGTTCACGTCCAAATGTGACGTCGGTATATGTGAATGGCATATGACAATCCGCGTTCAAAAGTGATGAAGAAACTATAAAAGCTCGAAACATCGAATCTTTGATTGAAGTTACGGACGAAGGAAGGAAAGAAGCAAGAGAGAGGGGGTTTTATTCGTAGAGAATTGGGCGTGCCAAATACGTTTGAGTCCATCGACGTGTCCGAGTTTGATTGACATACCAGCCCAGCAATGCAGAAGGGGAGCTTGGAGATGGGTGATGCAATCGCTTGCATCACCTAAACTGGCCATTTCTCTAACTCGGCTTAGCTTGCCGTTTGGAGATAATGGAGTGGCTGTGATGTGCATAGCCTTTGGAGATGTTGCAAGGTACGGGAAATGGATGGACATCACAGCCGTCCGATCTGAATCGAATAGCTGTGATTTTTCAATTAAAAAAACAAAAACAAAAACCTCCTTATTAATGGAGACTGTCCGATCTCCCTTATTAATGGGTGACGTTTAATTTCGGATTCATCATGTCACTTGCCTTTATGGTAGGTGATCCAGATCCCGTATTACGTGCTCGTAAATATTATTTTACGCTATAGATTCCACATTACAGTACAAGGCAATTTTATTTTTATAAACATTGACCAAATATCATAATGATTTCCATCGATTGCCTTTACGATTGCGACACATTCGCATCCGTGGAGTTTCATGGGCTGTAATTTGCGGCAAGTGTATGTTAAAGTTTTTTATTTTATTTTATTAAAAGGCATAGGTTTGAAAGTTTCTATTAAAAAAAGGATGTATATTTACGGGTTCCGATCTGGATTATTTTTTTGTATCTTAATTTTGCAAGGTCGGGCTTCGACCCTATTTTCACGTGAATAGTGAGTCAATGAGAAGTTCTCTTTCCTTCTAATTATCGAGCCAATTATATCCTAAACTTTTGTTTTGATGAATTTGTTTAATGCAGTAGCTTATAATTCTTACCAGAGAAAGAGCTTCACACATTACGAAAGACGACGAATGAGATATATTAATGTAGAAAAAGAATTCACACCACGAAAAGGGTCGATGAATCCATGACCATCGACAATAAATTTTACTTTTCGATAGATTTAGAAAAGTTACTCGAGAGTTTGGATCACTAGGAACATCAAGACAAAAACCTGGGTATATTCACTAAAAGAGAAAAGAGAAAAAAAAAGAGTGAGAGAGAGAACAAATCTTGGAGGTGCAACTTGGTGTATCAACACTCCCGTATATGAGTTTCTCATGATCAAACCAGACAATGTGCAAGCAAACGGAATTTCTTGTGATTTTCTTTGGGCCTTTGAGGGTCCCCATTTGACTCTTTATCTCAATGGATCAGGCCCAGGTTTGGGATAGGCCCAGTTGAATATGAGTAGAACTTGACGTGCCTAAATCAGAAGCTGGATGAATCATTAGTGCTGCTCGAAACGAAAATGTCCCATAAGGTATGTTTGAGTTTCCTGTCTACGGTTGCTCCTATCCTGTATTAATAATTGCTTTCCTGGTTTTGTCGACTTGATTAACTTAATCTGATATGGAGTTTGCAACACTAGTTTGGATTTCCATTTGAACCGGGTTACTGAGTAGATGGGGACAATTGCCAAATAAGTCCTAAACCTTTTGCTACTTTACCGATTGAGTCCTAAACCTTTTTTTTATGCCAAATAAGTCCTAAACCTTTTACAACTTTGCCAAATAAGTCCTTCCGGTGAATTTTGACTGGAAAAATGTGACGTGGCGACAACGTGGCGCGCCGGCGACGACGTGGCAATATATCTATTTTTTCTTTTTTTTCCTCTTTCCTTTTTCTGTTTTTCTCTTTTCTTTTTCTTTAACACATTTGGTCGGCGAGCTTCGGCGGCCGGTGGAGCTTGCCGGCCACTCCAAGGGTGGCCCCGCCCTCGCCGGCCACGGGCGAGCTCGAGCTTGAGCTCGCCCCCCCCCCTGCGCACCTTGCAAATCTGCATTTGCAGATCGGGCAAGGCTTGCAAGGGGAGCTCGACCATTGCTTGCAGATCTGCAAGGTGCAGGGGGCGAGCCCGAGCTCGCCCCCGCCCAGGCCGGCCCTCGCCGGCCACGGGCGAGGGCGGCGAGGGCCTCCCCCGCCCTAGCCAGTGGCCAGCGAGCTTCGCCGGCCGCCTGAGCTCGCCGGCCAAATGTGTTAAAGAAAAAGAATAAAGAAAAACAGAAAAAGAAAAGAGAAAAAAGAAAAATAAATATATTGCCACGTCGTCACCAGCGAGCTCTGGCGCGCCACATCGTCGCCACATCACCTTTTTCCGGTCAAAATCCGCCGGAAGGACTTATTTGGCATAAAAAAAAGGTTTAGGACTCAATCGGCAAAGTAGCAAAAGGTTTAGGACTCATTTGGCAATTGTCCCGAGTAGATGTTAGCACATATTGCCAAGAATAGGGATAATCACTCAACTATAAATAAATGTTTTCCTTCATCAAGTAAATTAAGGAACACTTCCCACCTTAACTTAACTTACATGTATTGTGGATTAAAGCACGAGTAACTCTCATATTACCATGCTATCTGATACAAATAAAGTAAATAATATAATTGTGGAATTTTGATATTTTATGATGAATAATACACAAGCCAATTTATAGGTTTTATAAGATGACCAATCTATAGTAATATAATATTACAATAGCAATTGCAACAAATCAGTATTATGTGTCCGAGAAATTTATAGAATGAAGGGAATATATCTCCAACACTATTCATGATTTCTTTTTCCTTTGTCACATATAATAACTACCGAATGACTACAAAATATCCAAGTTCACAACTCATGTTTACCTATTGACACCATCGTGCCATATCGAAACATGACTAGAATTAACATCAATCATGAATATCGACCTGCAACATTCCTTTCAAGGACTTAATTTGTCATGATCCACTCATCAATTGGTTACATTCGAGTCATGCATATTCGATGTGTTTAGAGAACTTGGCACACAGGTTTGATGTAGCTTCCTTCGAAGGCATAGTGTCATTGCTCATCTTTCTAGTATATTTGTCGGTCCATACTTTATGTTTGTCCTTAGATTACCGATCAAAAAAGATTGATCATTTGAGCGTGCAATTACCAGAAGTGCACCAAAAGTTCAATGGACTTTGCAGCGCTTCAACGATAACGACCTTTTGGTTGTGTGCATAGTGGTCTGAGTTTATTAGGTTGGAAATGGTGAATTTGCAATTTTTAAGATTGCAAATTTGTCGGCACAGATGGAAGAATTAGAAGATCCCTTTTGCCTTCACGAATATTATAGCGCCCTCCAATTATAATGGAAAATCAGCATAAATCAAGTCCTGAGATTATACATTCATTGAGGAACAACGACCGCAAAATGCCACCCACCTATGGGTAGGTTAGGGCGAATTTGGATTTCATTGAGGTATTGGGTTCGATTCCCCAGAAAGTGCCTGTGATTTAAGTGGGGGGTCATGGCGGTGGGTTGCTGTGTTAGTCTCTTCCGAGGAATAGTCGAGGTACGCGCAAGCTGGCCCGGACACCTTGATTATAAAAAAAAAAAAAAAACGACTGCAAAATGCTGTGATAAGTACGGGCCGGTTCAGCCCCAGATTCCCTGTTGCTTTGGAGCATCGGATCAATTAGACCCATACAAGGGAAAACATATTCGTGGCCCATGCTAGAAAAGCACAAACTTCATCGATGATTTTTTTTAAATGTTTTAAAGATTGACATTGAATGTAAATCTTACAATCATCTAAATAATTTTATATTTAAAACTTCAGCACATTAATTTTTTTCCACAAGCATGTTTGTATTATATTTGTAGTAGGAGGAAAAGCGACTTTTCGCGTAGATTTGAGAACATAAATATCAATCAGCTTGATTTATCCGATTAAGTTATGCACACATAACCACCGATTTTTGGTCATGCACTAGGCAAGAATACCTTTTGACATCGCCAAGTAACGTATGGATGTAATAAACACAGCAAACCGTGATGATTTATTATATTTTGTGATGCAAAATGTGTTCGAGGTAACAATACACCATGACATTCATGTCTGAGCCAACATTAGAAGGCAATAAAGCAAACCAAACTCATATAAAATACACATCACCACATCATAAAGTCCTAAGCCATCACTATTCGCTTATTAATCCTTTTAATTCATGAGGAATGCGAATAAGATTATTAATAGTAGGACCCAGAGGACGTCAATCAACCAAAGCACTTCATCAAGTAGAACGTACATCAACAGAGTAACCACAATGCATTCAAAAGCTAAAGCGACCAGAGCGTTCACAAGTTGGAACCTCGCATCCATATCTTGCCTTCTCATATCGGAAAGTAATTTCTGCCGAACGATCTTGATCGCTGCATAAGCATAACGATAGGCACCCCGGCAACATTGGCTGGACCTGAAGAGCCATGGCGGTCCCCGATGAGTTGAAGCAACGCCTCCACCAGGGAATCGAGCTGTTGATTATATTCTACAGCAATTTGAGCCGCGTGCTCTGCTCCATTTCTTGGCATTAAAATCAGCAAACTACTTGTTAAACAACCATCCTTACACAAAAGCTCAAACGATGAGGATCAATAATAGACACATTAATCAATGACCAAAGTAAAAGAAAAATGGGGCGATGGTTTCTGAATTCAACATTGAAAAGGACGAGGAGTCCCCCTGATCCATGCAGGGCAATAGATCATTTCTGACAGAACGGCGTTCGAGTAATCGAAAACACATGGGAAATGATGGGGAGATAGGAAGTTCTTTTTCAGGAAAGGAAATCAAGGCTGCATGCATGGTTTTTACTCGCAGTCCTCTTGCAACTTTTTGAAGGAGGCTGGACTACAGTGGGGAAGAGATGTTGCAATTCACCGTCGATGCTTAGCTTCGACTGCCGTGATTGGCTGGATAGTTGTGTGCCATCAGCCTCCGAGTTTTGAGTGATCACTCCCTTCCTCCCTTGGCTGAAGTAAAACAGGCTGCTAGTTGAGCATCACTTATTTATCGACCAGCGATCACTCTCTTCGGTGGTGACGTCATTTGGGATAAAAGGGGGAGGGGAGGGGAGGGGGGTGTGTGGTTGCTGAAAGAGAATTCGCCAGAAATTGCCTAAAACAAGTAAAAAAATAAAACCTCCCCTCTTAATTAACGAATGAGGGGCGTCCGATTCCCAAGTCATCCCCAAGTCTTCCCCGTGTCAAGTCGAACGATCCGACTCCTAAAAAAAGACATCTATTCGTTTGCTCCTCTTGAACAAATGACAATTCTATATTTAATCATGTTGAAAGATGTGCTTAATTCTCTTGCCGTCGCCAAATGCAAATTCTCAAAAAAAAAAAAAAGAACTCATTCAAACATACTGAATTTATTATATGACAGTCAATTCATTCATAAATTTCCAATTGGATCAATCTAGTCCTGGATCTTTTAATATTTTCTAATTGTAGTCAATTCCATTAATTTTTCCCAAAATCACTGACGTGGTGGTCTGGTCTGCATCGCATTTCCTAAATGGCATGGTTAGCGATATTGACGTGTCCGGTCAAAACTGAACGGGTATAATATAACGAAAAATTATAAAAAATAGAAATAAATTGGTCAAATTAAAAAAAAAGTTGGGAACTTCCTGAACAAATTCTCCCATTAGCGTTTTGCATATATATATATATATATCAAACTCTCTTCCTGTGGAGAGGGAGGACTCTCTCCCCTGAGGTGTCAGGAAAATAGTTGAATCGAACGGTTCATTACAAAATGCCATGAAATTGCAAGGTGGAAAATTTAGATCATGCGCATGGAATAGGTATGACCACACATTCACCAACAAAGGAAAGAAGAAAATTTAGAAATAGCAAAACATTGAAATATATTAAAAATTATCCACCTTAGCATCGAATGGTGCCACGCAAGCCAATCAACGTTCACATAAGCAATATCCTTCGGTCAACCACCTAATTAGACAAAGTCAAAAAAATATATCTTTATCATCGATACAACCTCCATTTTGCGATACATAGTCGAAAACCAAATTAAATGCCAAATAATTTGCTCCAATTCATATCTTGCATGGAGAATTTCTATACGAAAGCAACACGGAGACGGAAATTACACCATTATTCATCGCCAAGAAGCAAAGCTACATTCCCTCATAAAAGGAAGCGAGCCCAAGATAAGACGGATTGACTCTATATTTCCATCCCTTTAACCAACACTTCGGCAAGAACCAGGCCAAGTTATTGAATCTTAAACTTTGCAATTCACCTGGATCGTCCTACACTTTCTTGACGCGATGATCATTTCAAAAGCACGATACACGAGGTTCCCGGGTCAAATGCAACTCTCATTTTACAAAATTCCTCATCGAGTCGATCGTGTGCAAAAGGGGGCGAAAAAAACCCAAATGAAAGCATCGTCGTCATGAGTGAACTACGTATGCGGAGGGATGAAGACTTACCGGAATTTAACCGGAGGAGGATCGAGAGCAATGCAGTGGTAGCAGGGGAGAGAAGCGACAAGTCGAGGATGTGCAATTGGGGAATACCTCTCTACGACCCGAATCAGATACGATCCTCGATGCAGTTGGCCAATCCAGGCCCAAAACTCCCTGCTAATCTTCGTGGGAGTTTTGGGAACAATTAGGCCCACATAAGAAAATGCATATGCTAATCTGATTGATTATCCATGGAGTGAGTGCCACTTTATCACTACTGTACAGAAACAAATTCAAACGAGAATTTCAAATTTTATATTAAGAAAATACTTCATGTAATGCTTATGTCTATTTTTCAGATTTATCATAGTGACATAGTATGACAAAATGGACAAACATTGTAATTTACAACATGTTAAGATATAAACATGTAAGTGCCTTACTTACTACCATCGAATTTAATCTTATACTCATTTGAATTTTTTCTCCCATATTGATTTTTATGTTTGTATTTAATTCTCATCACACAAACAAATGTTTTTTTTTCACACGCCGTGCATGTTCTCTTTTAATTCGAGGGGAATTAAGCAACTTTTTTAAACATGGATTGAGAACCTAAACCACAATAGGTTTGACACGTTATTTATTACCATGTGATGTAGTGAAATGCATAGAATGCACACATGGCCTTCCTTGTTGTTCGGCCATGGACCGTGCATGAGTACCCTATGAAATTACGAGCAATGTATGAATGAAATTATTAGATAATTCTGGTAAACCAATCTCAAAAACACAATGGTAGTGATAAAAAAATGGAGCTTCGTTAATTTGGTTCGGTATCTTATTGGGCGGGTGAGTGACGAATCAAGCTTGTACGTGCGTAGTTCTGTCGACCAAGTTACTTAGAACTTCTGAGCTGTCCAAGTAGCAATTTTGAATTTTGTTGTATGGAGATTACTCATTTTGCAATATGAGGAACATGTTAGATCTTTAATCTAATGATGGGTTATATGAAATAATTATGTATTGCGGACTGTCATATAGATTTATCCCCGTGAAAGTGATCTAATAAAGTAATTGGGCATTAATGTATCTAATAGGGTGTGGCCTTTAATGTGTAGGGACGTAAGGATAATTTCTATTTTAATGATGGACTAAAATAGGAAATAAAGAAACAGATAACTATCTAATTATCTATATAAGGCGATTATGGTCCCCAGATTACGCGTTTCACAGAATATAACGTTTGCTTTCTCTAGTATCCCATCACTAGAGAAAAAGAGATCCTGAGAAGCAAAAGGATTCTCACAAGGGAGAACGCGTAGATCTGGAAGACCAAAAGCCACGTCTTCACAAGTTTATTAAAGCAATGGATTCAGGTACGCTTCCGCTATTTAGTTTTATAATTCTTAATGGTTCGGCATGTGTAATTCGATGGGTTGTGGTTTATGACTCAATCAAAGTTTTATTATTATGTTTTAACAAGTGGTATTAGAGCCCTCATGTTGGATCATTAGGAATTTGGTGATTTATGAATTTTCGTGAGTATTTTTTAGCTATTTTGAAAATTAGGGCTAATTTGGCCGCGAAGCAAAACTCTTTTTTTGGCCAAATTCTGGTTACCCACGATCTGTTTTTGCACCCACACGACTACACCACCATGGTTAACAATAGCCCTAAGTTAATTCGGCTATTGGGTTTTTTTTTTTGCCGGAGGCTATTTGAGCGATGGAAGTCGCGAGTGTTAAAGTTTGTATTTTTCTGTGTTTTGCTTAATTTAGGGCCAATTTCTTGGTCGTTTTCATTGATTCAAGGACATGTGTGTTCGAATTTATGCATTTATTAAGACCCATAAATAAATTTTGGTCGAAAGTGGGATGTTCGTGTTCAATCGGGCAGAGAAACGCACAGCGGAGGTGAAAAACCAGAAGAAAGAACCCTAATTTGGGTTCTAGTCACGTGAAGAAGAAAGGCGCGTGGGGACCACGCGTGCGCGTGGAACACACGCATCTGAAGGAGAAAACACTCTTACATTTCTTTTTTTTGGGTTCTTGCATTAGATTGCGAGAGTCGAAATGGAACACCAATACCATCGAGATTTTTTCCACTCTAATTTTTTTATTCCTTTTGTTGATTCAGATGTTCATAATGTCTTGACTCTCAAAGAGCAGAAATGGACTCCACTCAGAACAGAGCATGTACTTAGGGGCATGTCTGTTCATAATGACACAGTTTCTTTGGAATTCATGCAAAATAGGGCATTCCACCATGCTTGTCGATAGTTGAAATAAGTGATATGAGACCGGTAAGAAGGTTGTGCTTTTGTGGTCTTGATTTTAAATTTGGAGAATGAGGTGAGGGGTTGATCCCATGCAGAAGGGTGGATGACCCTTTTAATGCGAATCATTGAATAATTGGGAGTTTTTACCCCGAAATTTTAAAAGTTGCCGAATTTGTTTCTACTAAAATTCTTTCATAATACTCCAAAGGTTTAAGTGGATCATGTGGAGTATAATAAAAGTTGTCGGTGTAACATTGATTTGGCACATTCAAACGGATCTTCATCGAAAAATCCTTTTTTACTGTGAAAATGTTTGAATGAAATATTTTTTCACTGAATTTAAATCTAGGAGTAGATTTATCCATTGGGATAACTACTTCACTACAATATGCAGGTCTTACTTGAATTGAAGTGGTCTCCTTTTTTAGCTGAATTGATCCATTTGTTGGTTGGATTGCCAATTGGAGAAGCTTGAGGGTTTCCTCATCTGAAATGGTAGAAAAATCAATAGGAACAATTGATGATTGTGCCTCGATTTTTTGACCCTTTTTCAAGGCATTAGAGGATGAGGCAGAATCCTCTTTTGATCCAATTGTTAATGGTTTTTGGGCTGCTTGCAGCCAAGTACGAATATTTGTGACTCCTCTTTCTGAAGGTTTGGCTTCTTCTTTTGATTTCCCCTTTTCAGAGGAGGATTTATTGGATTTTGGGGGCATTGTCCCTCTAGAAATTCTCTAGTTAGAAAATCAGGTAGAGAATTTGAAGAACCATTAATGAATTGAATGTCAAAATAAAAAATAGAGAGAATAGTTTGCCAACGGGCAAATATATGTTTTCAAGCAATGTTTTGAACATCCTTTTGTAAAACATCTTTTGCAGATTTGTAGTCGATGCGTAACAAAAATCTTTGGTTCAATAAATCACCTTGGAATTTAGAAATGGAGAGAACAATTGCAAGGATTTCTTTTTTATTTGTAGAGTAATTCTTTTGACAATCATTCCAATGTTTTGAAACAAATTGGACAATTAATTCTTTATTTTCCTTTACTTGTTTCAAATTACCACCGTAACCAACTTCAGATGCATTAGTTTCAACAATCTTGAATAATTTTGGATTAGCTAAATGTAGACAAGGGATATCTTTGATTTCCCTTTTGATTTGTTTCACAACGTTGGTATGCACCTCATTCCATTCAGGTGGATTCTTTTTCAATCACTGATGTAATGGTTTGCATAGGATTCCAAGATTGGGAAAGAAATCTGCTACATAATTTAGACTGCCAAGAAAGCGTTGCAATTGAATTTTATCATGAATTTCATCTTGAAATTTCTCAAAGAACATGATAGAACGTTCAATTGGAACAATGGTACCATGATGTATATAATGACCCAAAAATCGTATCTTAGTTTGGAAAAGAGACAATTTTGTAGGTGAAACAGCAAGTCCATTTTTCTTGGTTATATTAAAAAATTGTCCAATATGTTTGAAATGTTGGTCAATAGATGTAGAATAAACCAGTACATCATCAGTGTAAACAATGATGAAATCTGAAAAAGGATTGAAAATGTCGTTCATTATTCGTTGGAATTCTGAAGGGGCATTTTTTAATCCAAAAGGCATAACATTCCATTCATATTGTCCGAAAGGAATAGCGAATGCAGTTTTATACCTATCAAACTCCTTGGTCTGGATCTGCCATAATCCAGATTTCATATCGAATTTTGAGAAAATCACTGAATTATAAAGCCGATTTAACAAGTCCTTTTTATTAGGTATTGGATACCTAATCCATTTAAGGACTTTGTTTAATGGTTTATAATTAATCACAAGACGAGTAACTCCTCTTTCGAGTTCTGCGTTTTTATTTACATAAAAAGCTGAACAACTCCAAGGAGATTTTCTTTTTCTGATGAACTTTTTATCAAGAAGATCTTGTATTTCTTTTTGACAGAAATCCAATGTTTCTTGATTCATTTGAGAAGGTCGGGCCTTGGTTGGAATATCAACTTCAGAAAATTCTGCTTCATAAGGGAGATCAACAATATGGCTTTTCCTATCCCAGAATGCATTAGGGAGAGTGGAACAAATGGAATCCTTTAAAAGTATTTCCAAATTGGAAATCTTCTTCTGGATTTTGGGATTAGAAAGTTGGGTTTCAATTTTCTTGTGATTTAGATCCTCTTTGATTGATGCCGCCGGAATTGAGGGTATTTCAGCCATCATCAACCTGAAAACCATCGTGTTTATCTACATGGTGCTCATAGTCGTCGGGCAGTTATTGATCCTCAAGATGGGAAGGCAAGATATGGACCCGAGGTTCTGACTCATCCTCGCTCGCATCACTGTTGTTCTTGGATGTATCAGATGTAGTCTGCTGATGTACATTCTACTTTGTGTCATGCCTTGGCCGATTTTCGTTCTGCCCATCCTCGAGTTGCTGAACCCATAAGAATGCGTTGCAAATTAGAGAATGTTGTTCCCATCCAAAGCTATGATTCCTTCCAATTCTAATAGGACCTATCACAACTTTAGCTACTTCAGCGGCTCGACCAGTTTTTTTTTACCGAATTCGAAGAGTAATTGGGACCAATTCAGTTACCTTTCATGTTCCAATTGAACACTTTCTGCATCTAAGACCGACATAGGTAGATACATATTTAGGGGCGTGAGACAACTCTCCCATAGCAAGGTCAAATAATGCAAAACAATTAGCCAACAGCGGACAAAACAGAACTCCTAAATTCCCCAAAATATAATCCTTCCTTGAGAAGCTAAACACCCTCATCGGTAAAGAATTTATGTCCAACGTGGGGTTGACAACTTGCAAAGATGCTTTCCTTGATGTGTCGTCACTCGTCTCCTTGACATTTTGTGGCTGTCCATGTCAATCGTATTATGCCATAATTGAGCCAGACCACGAAATCCGTGATTGAATTAAACCATTCCTCTGTTTTAATCAACCCATCGCTTTCAATATTTCAATGTTCTAGTCGTTGGAGAATTCCCACCGATCAGGCACGACCTTCCTAAATCCCTGAAAAGCATATAAAAGAAATAAAAGGAAACAATGAGGCCCTATCACACCCAAAACGAACGCCATATATATTTTATTTCCAGGGAATCGCAGAAGCGCGAGGGAAGGGAACGGAGCCGTACGTAGGTGTTGAGAAGCTGGAGAAGTTGTTGTGCTTGAAGTACGTAGGTGTTGAACGCGCCTCCGCCTTCATTGTCTGGAACCCCACCTCTTCGCCCGCGATCTCCTCCCCAAGTACTTCAAGCACAACAACTTTTTTCTTTTTTGTAGATCTCGATCCTCGTAAAGCACCTTTTAATTGGAGCACAAGGATGAAGATTGCTGTAGGTGCAGCAAGGGGCCTTGAGTACTTACACTGCAAAGCAAATCCACCTGTTATTTACAGAGACTTGAAGTCAGCAAATATCTTGCTTGACAATGATTTCAGTCCAAAGTTGTCAGATTTTGGGCTGGCTAAATTAGGTCCTGTTGGCGATAATACTTAGTTTCGACAAGAGTGATGGGAACATACGGATACTGCGCCCCAGAGTACGCAATGAGCAGCAAATTGACTCTTAATCTGATATCTATAGCTTTGGTGTGGTTCTTTTGGAGCTCACTACTGGTCGAAAGGCCATAGATATCACCAAGAAGCAGGGAGAACAAAATCTGGTTGCCTGGGTGAGTCCATAATGCTTTTCTTTTTTCTGTTTGCTCGTGATATTGTAGCTGCTGTTAATCAAAGATGTCTCTAAATTAGGTCTTTTAGAAAAACATGACTGCGTAGATATTTCACAAGTAGTTGACTAGTATAGAGACATTTTATTATTGGTCATGATCGGCGTCTTTTTTTTTTTGGGGGGCCGTGATAACTTTATCATGCAAAATACTCCCACGGTCATGAGCATCTCAATATATCTCGATTGTCAATACACGCGCCATCTACATGAATCGATGATTGATAACTCGGTCATTCACTATTGTGTTTTTCTTTTCGTCCTTGTACTTTGTTCTGCAACGGAATTTGATCCCTAAACTAATCTCAAGTCACATATTCAAGACCAGTTTTGTATTTTTCATCCAAATGTTCAGAAAAAGTGCTAATTAAATACTGGAAATAAACATGTGGCATTGACCTAAAATGGGGAAGGAATTACAAAAACGGCCCCTCTACTAATTCTCATGTTCAAATTTGTAATTGGTTGGGGGACCAGTGTTCAATCTTGATCTTAGGAATGACGTATGTTTGTTTTCATTCGAATGCAAACAAAAAGGCAAGGGCTAAGAGCTAAAGATCAATATCTGGCATCAAAGTGTTAATAAAGTGCGAAACTAGCAGCATTTGCAAAAAATTAATAAAAAAATAATAACTTTGTTATGCAATTTGACACGTCAACAAAAAAAGAATAGCTTTAAGGATGGTTGGACTGCTGCATTTATTTTCATGCCGGAAAGAATATCAAGATCTTGGCATGATTTTACTCGCAATACTCCAACTTACTCATGGATTGGTAGAGTATTAAGTATAAACCTATACTAAACATAAAAGCGAGATGGATGTCGATGACTAAGATTTTTGTTTAATATGCAAGAAAAGGGGTGGGAACCAGATTAATTTTATTCTTGATGACCAGGCAACCAGGCAACCAGGCAACCAGATTTTGTTCTCCCTGCTTCTTGGTGATATCTATGGCCTTTCGACCAGTAATGAGCTCCAAAAGAACCACACCAAAGCTATAGATATCAGATTTAAGAGTCAATTTGCCGCTCATTGCGTACTCTGGGGCGCAGTATCCGTATGTTCCCATCACTCTTGTCGAAACATGAGTATTATCGCCAACAGGACCTAATTTAGCCAGCCCAAAATCTGACAACTTTGGACTGAAATCATTGTCAAGCAAGATATTTGCTGACTTCAAGTCTCTGTAAATAACAGGTGGATTTGCTTTGCAGTGTAAGTACTCAAGGCCCCTTGCTGCACCTACAGCAATCTTCATCCTTGTGCTCCAATTAAGAGGTGATTTACCAGGATCGAGATCTACAAAAAAAAAAGTTGTTGTGCTTGAAGTACTTGGGAGGAGATCGCAGGCGAAGACGGTGAGAAAAAAAAAAAGACCCCTGAGAACTGAGAAAGAGACCACTTCCCCGAGTCAGCACCCTCCCCCTCACCCCTGAGCCATGAGAAAAAGACCCATTCATCCAATTCATTCTGCGCACTATTTATAAGGTCGGTCATATAAGTCGGGTAAATCGGTAATTTTCGTGAAATGGGACGTGATCCCTTGAGAAAGTCAACATAATGGGCCAGCCCCACTTATTAGAAAATGTTGGGAAGTGTTGGGATTCTGTTACTGGGAAGACCATTGGATGAGAGACATATAAAAGCGCGTGACAGTCATTCTGGTTTAGTAGAAGAAAAGATCCATATGGATAGATGTCGAGGGCCGATTTTTTTCGTTTATATGTACACAAAAGGAGCGGGAAGAGGAGATTTTCCTGGTGATGGGCCTGATCCATTGAGATTCAGGTCAAGGAAGTCGCCCCAAGTCCTCAGCAATCATCTTCTTCTTAATATTATTTTGTCATTTAGAGGAGAATGTGATTTAAGCTTTAATCGAAGTCGACCATCCATCCATTTTCTCTGTACGACCTCATGTATTGTACTTGCGATGGAGTGTCGAATGCTGACCCTCAAAATGCACAGAGAAAATCAAAAGAAAATTCCGTTTGCTTGCCCCTCGTCTTGATTAATCATGGACGGGAGTGCCGGAACACCAATTTGTACCCCCGCAAGTTTTTCCTTCATCTTCTCTTTTTGTTAATATATCCAGGCTTTAATTCTTCATGTTCCTAGAGACAAAGATTCATGGAGCAGATAAAATACAAAGGAGCATATCTAGTGTGGCTGTAAATCCAATGGAAAGTAAAGATTTATTATTGGTCATGATCGGCCTCTTTTTTTTTTTTGGACGTGATAACTTTATCGTGCAAAATACTCCCACGGTCATGAGCATCTCAATATATCTCGATTGTCGATACACGTGTCATCTACATGAATCAATGGTTGATAACTCAGTCATTGACTATTGTGTTTTTCTTTTCGTCCTTGTACTCTATTCTGCAACGGGATTTGATCCCTAAATTAATCTCAAGTCACGTTATTCAAGACAATTTCGTATTTTTTATCCAAATGTTCAGAGAAAGTGCTAAGTAAATACTGGAAATAAACATGCGGTATTGACTTAAAATGGGGAAGGAATTACAAAAAAGGCACCTCTACTAATTCTCATCTTCAAATTTGTAATTGGTTGGGGAACCAGTTTTCAATCATGATTTTAGGAATGTCGTATGTTTGTTTTCATCCGAATGCAAACAAAAAGGCAAGGGCTAAGAGTTAAATATCTATATCTGGCATGAACGTGTTATAAAAGTGCGAAACTAGTAGCATTTGCAAAAAGAAAAAAATAATAAAACCTTTGTTATGCAATTTGACACGTCAAAAAAAAAAAAGCTTTAAGGATGGTTGGATTGCTGCATTCATTTTCATGCCGGAAAGAATATCAAGATCTTGGCATTATTTTACTCGCAATCCTCCAACTTACTGATGGATTGGTCGAGTACAAAAAAGCGAGATGGATGTCGATGACTAAGATTTTTGTCTAATATGCAAGAAAAGGGGTGGGAAGCAGAGCTTTCCTGGGAGATGGGCCTCATCCATTGAGACTCGTGGGAAGGAAGTCGCCCCAAGTCCTCAGCTTTGATGGGCCTCATCCATTGAGATGGGCCTTCTCTTTTGTGTGTTTTTCTTCCCCTTCTTTGATCAGTTTTACGTGTTAGTTGAGATGAGGACTCAAATGCGGACCCTCAAAAGCCAGAAGCAAATCGCAAGAAATTTTCCATTTGCTTGCATCTTGTCTTGTTCAATCAACTAGAAGCTCATAGATGAGTGATGGAACATCAATTTGCAACCCCAATGTTTTGTTCTCTATTCCTTTATTTTCTCTCTTTTTGGTAATATACTGAGGTTTTCATTCTTGATGTTCCTAGTGAATGACATTCACGGGGCAGATGATGCAGTTATGGGCATATTTAGTTGTTGTGAATCCATCAAAAGATAAACAAAATTCCTTGTTTTTCAATTAATTGCATCAAGATCTTAATACCATCGTCTTCATCATACTCTGCATATGCAACGTAAAAGGTGTTTAAGGTAATAATAATACAACACGAGGTTCATGTTTGAGCCATCATTGGCAAGACATACATCAAAACCAACTTTGCAAAGAGCACCGACAACATTAGGAAAACCAAAACTATCACCATTTCCTAATTAATCCCCATGTTCGAATTCGAATGAGAAGGTCAACATCAGGGCATAGGGAACGAGAATCAGACAAGGTATGTCACCAAGTAGAATGTATATTAGCAGATTGCACACGATACATCCGAGAGCAACAGAGGTGAGAGCATACGCAAGTCGGAACATCGGGCTATGATTTGCACTAGAAGCTTTATATCATTCCGTAAATTAAATTTCCTTTTGAACTTAAATTGGTCATTCTTGGTGTGCGTCTATGAGGATATTAGTTAAGCACTTAAGAGGCCTTGAGAATCGCTTGATGTTTACTAAAGACCTCTATCTTGATAGTTTGGAAAGACTGTCATCTGTATGATATAGAAAGAGCTCACAATTTGGGTTTTGCCCAGTCTAACCGGTAGTTTGCTGATTTTATTTTGAAGATATGGAGTAAAGCTTGGAATTCAAATTGCTGCAATGTATAACGACCATCTTGATTCCATGGAGGAGACCTTACTTCAAGCCATCAGGGACATATATGGCTATATAGGTCCAACCAATGTTACTGGTGTACCCGCCATCATGCTTATCTACACATTGATTAAAAACGCCTGACAGAAATTAATTTCTGAGATAGAAAGGCAAGATGTTGGCCCAATGTTTCGACTTGCGTATGCTCTCATCACTGTAGCTCTCGGATGCATTGCATGCAGTCTGCTGATATACATTCTACTTGGTGACAAGCCTTGGCTAATTCTCGTTCCCTATGTGCTGATGTTGATAGTCTCATTCGAATTCGAACGTGGGATTAATTAGGAAATGGTGATAGTTTTCCGTTTTCCTAATGTTGTTGTGTGCTCTTTACAAAGTTGGTTTTGATGTATGTCTTGTCAATGATGGCTCGGACATGAACCTAGTGTTGTATTATTATTACCTTAAACACCTTTTACATTACAAATGCATAATATGATTACGATGAAGACGATAGTACTACTCAGTTAAGACCCAGAAGCTGATACATAACCAGCGGATACAATAGTTATTAATTTCTATGGCTTTCACACTCTGGAAGCCAAAGTATTTGATGTGGAATCTGATAAGAAAAAACTCTTACACGTTACCAAAGTATCTTATTTCATCAAAAAGCGAGATATGTTGACATGCTCATGGCCTTGTGGGAGAAAGAATCCACGTCCAAAAATAAAAGATCAATAATTAGCTACAATAGATCTTATAGATTTACAGCCATCGAGTATGTCCCTAATTAATTACATTTTTGCTCAGAGAGTTTGAGCCCACTAGGAATTTCTAGAACAAAGACCTGGCTATATTAACAAAAAGATGAAGAACGTAGAAAAAAGCTCAAACAAGACAAGGGGCAAATAGACGGAATTTGCTGTGCTTTTGGCTTTTGAGAGTCTGCAATTGACGTTTCTTCTCAGATACACATAACATCAAACGAAGAAAATGGAAATTGTCGACTTCCCCTAGATGTCGATAAAATCGCTCTGTCCCACTTTTCTTTTTCTTCCAAGTATGCCTCTGACATCCCAGAAAAGGTCGTGCAATTCACTTTCCTGATGTTATTCCGCTTTGTTCTCAAATGGGTACATCTTTCGTTATGAGAGTTTGTGGCCGGTTTCTTCCCTCTCCGGCATGTTGCGTGCTTCCCTCCTGTCGAGGAGCATGTCCCGCTTGGCATTTTTCGTTTCTGACTTGAAGTACATGTGGGAGATCTCGACTAAGATGTATCTTCATCTTGGTCTTAATTATCTATTTTGGTTTATGATGTAAAATTGGTTCAAAGTAATAATAGTACTACACGAAATTTCTGTCCAAGCCAGCATCGGCAGGATGCACATCGAAATCAACTTCGCAAACAGCAAGCCACAACATCTTGAGAACTGAAAACTGTTCTAGTTCACGATGAATGTGAATCGCATCAGGACGTAGAGAAAAACAATTAGCCAAGGCATGTTGCCAAGCAGAATGTACGTGAGCAGACTGCACTTAACACAATCGAAAGCAATGGTTATGAGAGCGGACGCGAGTCGGAATCTTGGGTTCAAATCTTGCCCTCCCATCTTGATGATTATGATCAGCCCGACAAATTTGAGCACCGTGTAGATACGCATAATTTTTGCATGGGTAGTGTTGGCTGTAACATCCATATACTCCAGGGCTTGAATGAGGTGCTCCTCCAAGGAATGAAGAGCAGCAATTTGATCTGCAAGTTCTGCTCTAATTCTTGAAATTAAAATCAGTAAGTTACTTGTTAGACGACAGTCTCCAGCAAAAGCTCAAGTTTTGAGCTCCCTCTGCATTATAAGGGGACAAGTCTTTCCAAAATCCATCAAGAACTACCAATTTATGTTCAAAAGGAAATTTAATGGGGTATGCTTCCAAGCTTCTGCCGCAAATAATAGCTGATGAGTCTACGCATCGCAAGAGTCTAGCCATTGTACGCACTGCAGGAGTGCAACCAATCTATTGATCGCCGGCACAGCAAATTAAAAACTCTTCGTTTGAACAAAATGTAAGATCGGAGCATTAGGGTTGCCTCCTTAACACCTGCAAACCTTTCCTGACCAACTCTTTCAACACTTGTTCACAAAACAAAACCACCCAGACCCAACGAAACTCCATGCTTACCGGGTAGAAAGAGAGTGAAGCTCATTGCAGGTCTTCTCTTTTCTTCGGAGGAAAAGGCCCGTGAGACTCTTTTCTCCTGACAAAAGAAAGAAACAGAGTGTATGTATACTCGTGTATCTTCATCAGTGCGACATGATTTTCCCACCCAGTAACTTCAGGAGAAGGTTACGCATTCTTTCCAACTTTGTGGATTTCAAAAACAAATGGCAGTAATTATGGATTTTGTTGGAGGTTCAAGGATATGAGAAATCAAAGAGTCTTTGGAGGAAATGAAGAGATTCCATAGAAAGTGAAAAGTCTCATGTTGCTTGAAGTATCACACAGACGTCAAGTTTGGAACGCTCAACAATATTACCTCCAGCATAGGAAACCGTAGAATATATAAGCAAGTTATCGGGCTCCATCTCATATGGGCCTAAATAACCAAGCTTTTACCTATTGGGCTTGTATGTGGACATATTATTTGGATCACATTCAATATTATATCCAACAGATTTTACTTTCCTCAGACAAATTCGGCTGTTCTAAGGGTATGCATAGGCCATAGGTTTTATTCCTGATATGAGTCCTCAGGTATTCGATTACCGAATGGATATCATAAAAAATTTACCAATTCCCACAAAGAAAGGGGGTTGATGACCACAAGAAGCATTCTTACGGAAGACAAAAATATGGCGGTACATCATAACTTTCCCAATCCAAGAAATGCAAGAAACAGGACATTCTGTATTCTTTAGGTATGAACCTAAGGACATGCTCTGTTTTGAGTAGAGCCCGTTTCCTCTCTTTGAGAGTCGAGTCACTATGAACATGTCAATCAACAAAAGGGGGAAAAAACAAGTAGATGAAAAAATCCGGATAGTACAAATTGACGTTCCAGTCCGACTCTCACAGCCTAATGCAAGAAACAGGCCATTTTCTGCGAGCAAGTGAAAGGCCCGCTGGGTCTCTTAAGTGAACCGTACAAGTTCAGATGTACACAACCTGTTCTGCGTGGAGTGCGGGTTCTTTTTCGCCGTGAAACAGCACTCACGTAGCGGAATATACAGCGTGACATGATCAGAGGTAGGAACCAGAAAGAATATCGAGATTTCAGCGCGAGTTTCCCATGCAATCCTCCAACTTACCCGAAGGAGCTGGGCTACGGTGCTCAAAATATATTTGAGGTCGCCAAAAAAGAAGAAGAAGAAGAAGAAGCTTACCTCCGACCACCATGATCAGCTGGACTGTTGTTCTCCATTAACCTCCCGACCTTGACAAGCCTCTCCCTTCCTTTCTTCCCGAGAACGAGGTTTCTTCAAGCGCTTGCCGATCGCTGAATCACGAAGAGGCTCATGGAAACAAAAGGGACCCGGGCGTGGGAGTTCGCGGTGGTGCATCACGTCCCTTCCATCGTGTCGTTGTCCGCAAACGAGATGAAGATTCAAACGCGGGCCTTTAAAAGCCAAAAGCAGATCCGTAGAAAAGTGTGCTTGCTTGCGCCATGACTTGGAACATCTGAGGGTCGAAGTACCTGCATGCTCCCCCAAGAAACGTTCCCTAATTTTCATTTCTCCGGTCTTCTTTTCGATAATGTATCGACGCGCGTTTTCTAATGACCGAGACTCTCAGAGCAGACACTTGCACTTAGGCGCATATTCAGTCACTGTATCAACAATAAAAAAGCAAGATTTATTGCCGCTAGTCTTTTATTCCTTGATTTTATTTATTTTTCTTCGTAAATTTCATATCTAACGAAATATATATATATATCCACCGTCGATGCATGCCTCATTTACACACACCGAAGATTGAGAATCGGTCAAAATGTTAGTGGGAGCACCTTCGAGATAGAGGATCTTCCTCCCCGTTCGTTATTCACATTGGAAAAAGTTGGTGATATCAATTTGGTAAATTAGTTTAGGCAAACTTACATCACTTCCAATGAACTTGATTTGTCTGACACACCGAGTCAAAACACGAATGTGCACTGGGATTAATCGTGACCGGAGGGTAGTGGATAGGGTACAGTGCTTACGTGGATCGCCCGTGGAGCCACTCTTTGTCCTCCTATCCCTTCTTTTTTTGTTTTATATTCCAATCGAGAAGTTCCTCTCTTTTTTTCTTGTTAATTAAATCCTTATCAATTGACATCGTTGTATTAACAAGTCAACGTGAAGACAAATGCAACGATGCATCGACTTGTCATGTATGTTTTGCACTAGAAAAGCATGGTGTCGTACCCCGCATTTAGCTTCTTCTTCTTTTTTGATTTAGACTTGCCATCATGGATGCGTCCATATGGGTATATGTAGTTTATGGTATTAAAAGTACTCACGATGGTCATTTTAGACTCGTGTCTCAATAACCTTAACTATTAAAAAAAAAAAACCGATGTCTTCGTTGATACTTAAAAGGTTCAAATCCATAAATCTCGTAGTTCATATGTAATGCCTTATTTAAATAGGAGGTAAGTAGTAAGAAGCATTTCGTTCTTTTGAAGAACTTGAGAAGTGTGATTAAGAAATGAGCCATGGACACATTTCCTAATAGCTTGAGCGTTTTGCAAACGATTATCGTTTAACCGAGTAGTTCATTGATTGTGATTCTTAGATACGGGATTGAGCGTGGAGTTCAAATTACTCGGTAATTTGTTGATTTTGATCAGTAGATTGATGTTTTGCATCAAATAAAAAGTGAAAAACGATGTCTAAGACAAAGAAAACATAGAAAGTATTGAAAATATATCAAGGAGAGTGTACAGTATCGTATCGTTCCCTGCACTGATGTTGTTATCCAATTTGGGTCATCACACTTTGTGTAGTGACAAATTATATTTATTAAATAATCTCTTATTATGATTCTGGGAAAAATATAAAAGAGTCCAAATATCGACAGGATATGCTAACTGAATGCGGAAAATATACAAGCCGTGCCAACATGGACTAAAAAGATAATCATTCAGAAGAAATTACAAAATGGTCCCTATAATACTGTCTATGTCAAATTTTTGGGCCTCATACTTAACTTTACAATAGATTTGTCCTTAATCAGACTTCCATTCATTTTTTAGAAACTTTGCTCGATATATATATATATATTTAAAGTATTTGATAATGTCGCTTCGTTCTCGCTCATTTATCATAGTTATTACGCATCTATTGGGGAATAATCATTTTTATGAAAGGACAATTTAGCTTGGAGCGGGGAAACTTCCAAATAAAAATGGACCCCGTTTAAGTGGTGATGATTAAGGGGGGATTGTTGCTAGGCCATTGCTTCTAAAAGCACGTGGTCAAGGTTTCCCAAGAGCAGCCACGTGTCGGTTGCCACTGGTTATCCACCGCCACATCCAAGCAGAAACCACGTGTCAACTTGAGGGGAGGCTGCAAGATTCGAATATCTTGTCTTCTCTGTATATGCATTTTTATATAATAAAAAGAGGATTATCTTCTAATTTTTCAATCGCATTTTTAGTAATCGGCACTCGGTCCGTACCAAAGGAGTCCGTCATATCGGGACATTACGTTTTGTCTTTCATATAGCGATACTCTACTGAGGCTTTCGTATATAACAAACGATGAAAACCACGACAAACTTCAAATTATACTTATTGTGATAAAAATAATTTAATATTTTTTCTTGTCATAAAAAATCCTAAATTTATCCATCGTAACACAAAGTACCTTCGAATTTTTTGTATTACAAAAAGATATAGACTTATTCATATACAACAAATATACTCTCTATTTTGATTGCATCCAGGAAATACTTTTCAAATTTTTTATAACACAAAAGTTCAAGTATATGTGTCATTTAACTCGAAAAAAGTTCAAGTTTTCCATTAACTTTGATTATATTCTCTTGATTCAATTTTTTAAACAACCCAAATGTCGAAAAATGAGGAAAATATTGTATTAAATTTTTTTGCTAGATGAACATAGCCTAAGATCACTAAACTTTTTCAGTAGGCATAGAAAGAGATGATGGAGATTCTTTATCAAAATGAACCCGTGTTTTCATTGGTGTCTCAATCAATGTCGAAGCGAAGTAGTCACAAACCTTCAACTCATAGAGGAAAAGACAATCTTCATTCTTAACAATGATATATGTGAATGGGTCATGTGCTAACTGTTGAGATACGTCGAGGTATTTATAATCCGTGGAAGTATTTCGTAAGATCAAAGAGTTCACGTCCAAATGTGACGTCGGTATATGTGAATGGCATATGACAATCCGCGTTCAAAAGTGATGAAGAAACTATAAAAGCTCGAAACATCGAATCCTTGATTGAAGTTACGGACGAAGGAAGGAAAGAAGCAAGAGAGAGGGGGTTTTATTCGTAGAGAATTGGGCGTGCCAAATACGTTGGAGTCCATCGACGTGTCCGAGTTTGATTGGCATACCAGCCCAGCAATGTAGAAGGGGAGCTTGGAGATAAACTGGCCATTTCTCTAACCCAGGTTAGCTTGCCGTTTGGAGATAATGGAGTGGCTGTGATGTGCATAGCCTTTGGAGATGTTGCAAGGTACGGAAAATGAATGTACATCACAGCCGTCCGATCTGAATCGGATAGCTGTGATTTTTCAATAAAAAAACAAAAACAAAAACCTCCTTATTAATGGAGACCGTCCGATCCCCCCTTATTAATGGGCGCCGTTTAATTTCGGATTCATCATGTCACTTGCCTTTATGATAGGTGATCTGGATCCCGTATTACATGCTCGTAAATATTATTTTACGCTATAGATTCCATATTACAGTACAAGGCAATTTTATTTTTATAAACGTTGACCAAATATCATAATGATTTCCATTGATTGCCTTTTCGATTACGACACATTCGCATCCGTGGAATTTCATGGGCTGTAATTTGCGGCAAGTGTATGTTAAAGTTTTTTATTTTATTTTATTAAAAGGCATAGGTTTGAAAGTTTCTATTCAAAAAAGGATGTATATTTACGGGTTCTGATCTGGATTATTTTTTTATATCTTTATTTTGCAAGGTCAGGCTTAGACCCTATTTTCACGTGAATAGTGAGTCAATGAGAAGTTCTCTTTCCTTCTAATTATCGAGCCAATTATATCCTAAACTTTTGTTTTGATGAATTTGTTTAATGCAGTAGCTTATAATTCTTACCAAAGAAAGAGCTTCACATATTACAAAAGCATATTCTTTCAACGACGGATGAGATATATTAATGTAGAAAAAGAATTCACACCACGAAAAGGGTCGATGAATCCATGACCATCGACAATAAATTTTACTTTTCGATAGATTTAGAAAAGTTACTCGAGAGTTTGGGTCACTAGGAACATCAAGACAAAAACCTGGGTATATTCACTAAAAGAGAAAAGAGAAAAGAGAAAAGAGAGAGAGAGAGAGAGAGAGAGAGAGAGAGAGAACAAATCTTGGGGGTGCAACTTGGTGTATCAACACTCCCGTATATGAGTTTCTCATGATCAAACCAGACAATGTGCAAGCAAACGGAATTTCTTGTGATATTCTTTGGGCCTTTGAGGGTCCCCATTTGACTCTTTATCTCAATGGATCAAGCCCAGGTTTGGGATAGGCCCTGTTGAATATGAGTAGAACTTGACGTGCCTAAATCAGAAGCTGGATGAATCATCAATGCTGCTCGAAACGAAAATGTCCCATAGGGTAAGTTTGAGTTTCCTGTCTACGGTTGCTCCTATCCTGTCTTGATAATTGCTTTCCTGGTTTTGTCGACTTGATTAACTTAATCTGATATGCAGTTTGCAACACTAGTTTGGATTTCCATTCGAACCGGGTTACTGAGTAGATGGGGACAATTGCCAAATGAGTCCTAAACCTTTTGCTACTTTGCCAATTGAGTCCTAAACCCTTTTTTTATGCCAAATAAGTCCTAAACCTTTTACAACTTTGTCAAATAAGTCCTTCCGGCGGATTTTGACCAGTAAAAAGGTAACGTGGCGACGACGTGGCGTACTGGAGCTCGCCGGCGACGACGTGGCAATATGTTTTTTTTTTCCTCTTTTCTTTTTCTGTTTTTCTCTTTTCTTTTTCTTTAACACATTTGGCCGGCGAGCTCCGGTGGCCAGCGGAGCTCGCCGGCCACTCCAAGGGTGGCCCCGCCCTCGCTGGCCACGGGCGAGGGCCGGCCTGGTCAAGCTCGCCCCTTGCAAGCAGTTGCTACTTGCCTTGTAAGGGGCAAGGCTTGCAAGGGGAGGTCGCTTCTTGCTTGCATATCTGCAAGGCTTGCAAGGGGAGCTTGCCCCTTGATTTGTAGATCTGCAAGGCTTGCAAGGGGAGCTCGACCCTTGCTTGCAAATCGCTCGCCCCCGCCCTAGCCTGTGGCCAGCAAGGGCGGGGCCACCCTTGGAGTGGCCGGCGAGCTCCGTCGGAGCTCACCGGCCAAATGTGTTAAAGAAAAAGAAAAAGAAAAACAGAAAAAGAAAAGAGGAAAAAAAAATAAAAAAATATATTGCCACGCCGTCGCCGGCGAGCTCCGGCGCGCCACGTCGTCGCCATGTTACCTTTTTCCGGTCAAAATCCGCCGGAAGGACTTATTTGGCAAAGTTGTAAAAGGTTTATGACTTATTTGGCATAAAAAAGGTTTAGGACTCAATCGGCAAAGTAGCAAAAGGTTTAGGACTCATTTGGCAATTGTCCCAAGTAGATGTTATGTCAATGATTACATTGCACATATTGCCAAGAACAGAGATAATCACTCAACTATAAATAAATGTTTTCCTTCATCAAGTAAATTAAGGAACACTTCCCACCCTAACTTAACTTACATGTATTGTAGATTAAAGCACGAGTAACTCTCATATTACCATGCTATTTGATAAAAATAAAGTAAATAATATAATTGTGGAATTTCAATATTTTATGTTGAATAATACACGAGCCAATTTATAGGTTTTATGTGTCCGAGAGATTTAAAGAATGAAGGGAATATATCTCCAACACTATTCATGATTTCCTTTTCCTTTGTCACATATAATAACTACCGAATGACTACAAAATATCCAAGTTCGCAACTCATGTTTACCTATTGACACCATCGTGCCATTTCGAAACATGACTAGAATTAACATCAATCATGAATATCGACCTGCAATGTTCCTTTCAAGGACTTAATTTGTCATGATCCGCTCATCAATTGGTTACGTTCGAGTCAGGCATATTTGATGTGTTTAGAGAACTTGGCACACAGGTTTGATGTAGCTTCCTTCGAAGGCATAGTGTCATTGTTCATCTTTCTAGTATATTTGTCGGTTCATACTTTATGTTTGTCCCTCGATTAGCAATCAAAAAAGATTGATCATTTGAGCGTGCAATTACCAGAAGTGCACCAAAAGTTCAACGGACTTTGCAGCTTCAACAATAACGACGGTTGTGTGCATAGTGCTCTGAGTTTATTAGGTTGGAAATGGTGAATTTGCAATTTTTAAGATTGCAAATTTGTGGGCACAGATGGAAGGATTAGAAGATCCCTTTTGCCTTCACGAATATTATAGCGCCCTCCAATTATAATTGAAAATCAGCATAAATCAAGTCCTAAGATTATACATTTCATTGAGGAACAACAACGGCAAAATGCCACCCACCTATGGGTAGGTTAGGGCGAATTTGGACTTCGTTGAGGTATTAGGTTCGATTTCCCAGAAAGTGCCTGTGATTCAAGTGAGGGATCATGACAATGGGTTGCTGTGCTAGTCTCTCCCGATGAAAAGTCGAGGTGCGCGCAAGCTGGCCCGAACACCTTGATTATAAAAAAAAAAAAACGACTGCAAAATGTTGTGAAAGTACGGGCTGGTTCAGCCCCAGATTCCCTGTTGCTTTGGAGCATCAGATCAATTAGACCCATACAAGGGAAAACGTATTCGTGGCCCATGCTAGAAAAGCACGAACTTCATCGATGATTTTTTTTAAATGTTTTAAAGATTGACATTGAATGTAAATCTTACAATCATCTAAATAATTTCATATTTAAAACTTCAGCACATTATTTTTTTTTCCACAAGCATGTTTTTATTAAATTTGTAGTAGGAGGAAAAACGACTTTTCGCGTAGATTTGAGAACATAAATATCAATCAGCTTGATTTATCCGATTAAGTTATGCACACATAACCACTGATTTTTGGTCATGCACTAGGCAATAATACCTTTTGACATCGCCAAGTAACGTATGGATGTAATAAACACAACAAACCATGATGATTTATTATATTTTGTGATGCAAAATGTGTTTGAGGTAACAATACACCATGACATTCATGTCTGAGCCAACGGTAGAAGGCAATAAATCAAACCAAACTCATATAAAATACACATCACCACATCAGAAAGTCCCAAGCCATCACTATTCGCTAATTAATCGTTTTAATTCACGAGGAATGCGAATAAGATTATTAATTGTAGGACCCAGGGGACGTCAATCAACCAAAGCACTTCATCAAGTAGGATGTACAACAACAGAGTAACCGCAACGCATTCAAAAGCTAAAGCGACCAGAGCGTTCACAAGTTGAAACCTCGCGTCCAGATCTTGCCTTCTCATATCGGAAAGTAATTTCTGCACATATAAGCATAACGACAGGCACCTCAGCAACATTGGCTGGACCTGAAGAGCCATGGCGGTCCCGGATGAGTTGAAGCAACGCCTCCACCAGGGAATCGAGCTGTTGATTATATTCTGCAGCAATTTGAGCCACGTGCTCTGCTCCATTTCTTGGCATTAAAATCAGCAAACTACTTGTTAAACAACCATCCTTACACAAAAGCTCAAACGATGAGGATCAATAATAGACACATTAATCAATGACCAAAGTAAAAGAAAAATGGGGCGATGGTTTCTGAATTCAACATTGAAAAGGACGAGGAGTCCCCCTGATCCATGCAGGGCAATAGATCATTTCCGACAAAACGGCGTTCGAGTAATGGAAAACACATGGGAAATGATGGGGAGATAGGAAGTTCTTTTTCAGGAAAGGAAATCAGAGCAGCATGCATGGTTTTTACTCGCAGTCCTCCTGCAACTTTTTGAAGGAGGCTGGACTACGGTGGGGAAGAGATGTTGCAATTCACCGTCGATGCTTAGCTCCGACTGCCGTGATTGGCTGGATTGCTGTGTGCCATCAGCCTCCGAGTTTTGAGCGATCACTCCCTTCCTCCCTTGGCTGAAGTAAAACAGGCTGCCAGTTGAGCATCACTTATTTATCGACCAGCGATCACTCTCTTCGGTGGTGACGTCATTTGGAATAAAAGGGCGAGGGGAGGGGGGAAGCGGATCACCTGATGTGCGTACAGACGCATAGCAGATGATTTTGTCTCTCTGCCAGCCATCCGATTCTGATCGGACGGCTGGCAAACTTTTTTAAAAAAATAAAAAAATAAAATTGAATTATTTTTTACTTTTTGGATAAAATCCCAGCCGTCCGATCAAGATTGGACGGCTGAGATTAGACTGCAGCCTGTTGTGCTTGCGATCCAAATTGGGGAGGGGAGGGGGGGTGTGTGGTTGCTGACGGGGGTTGAAAGAGAATTCGCCAGAAATTGCCTAAAACAAGTAAAAAAATAAAACCTCCCCTCTTAATTAACGAATGTGGGGCGTCCATTTCCCAAATCATCCCCAAGTCTTCCCTGTGTCAAGTCGGACGATCCGACTCCTAAAAAAAGACATCTATTCATTTGCTCCTCTTGAACAAATGACAATTCCATATTTAATCATGTTGAAAGATGTGCTTAATTCTCTTGTTGTCGCCAAATGCAAATTCTCAAAAAAAAAAAAAAAGAACTCATTCAAACATACTGAATTTATTATATGACAGTCAATTCATTCATAAATTTTCAATTTGATCAATCTAGTCCTGGATCTTTTAATATTTTCTCAATGTAGTCAATTCCGTTAATTTTTCCCAAAATCTCAGGCGTGGTGATCTGGTCTGCATCGCATTTCCTAAATGGCATGGCTAGCGATATGATGTGTCCGGTCAAAACTGGATGGGTATAATATAACAAAAAATTATAAAAAAATAGAAATAAATTGGTCAAATTAAAAAAAAATAAGTTGGGAACTTCTTGAACAAATTCTCCGGTTAGTTTTTTGCATATATATATATATATATATATATATCGAAATCTCTTCCTGTGGAGAGGGAGGACTCTCTCCCCTGAGGTGTCGGGAAAATAGTTGAATCGAACGGTCATTACAAAATGCCATGAAATTGCAGGGTGGAAAATTTATATCATGCGCATGGAATAGGTATGACCGCACATTCACCAACAAAGGAAAGAAGAAAATTTAGAAATAGCAAAACATTGAAATATATTAAAAATTATCCGCCTTAGCATCGAATGGTGCCACGCAAGCCAATCAACGTTCACATAAGCAATATCCTTCGCTCGACCACCTAATTAGACAAAGTCAAAAATATATATCTTTATCATCGATACAACCTCCATTTTGCGATACATAGTCGAAAACCAAATTAAATGCCAAATAATTTGCGCCAATTCATATCTTGCATGGAGAATTTCTATACGAAAGCAACACAGAGACGGAAATTACACCATTATTCATCGCCAAGAAGCAAAGCTACATTCCCTCAGAAAAGGAAGCAAGCCCAAGGTAAGACGGGTTGTGGTTTATGACTCAATCAAAGTTTTATTATTATGTTTTAACAAGTGGTATCAGAGCCCTCATGTTGGATCATTAGGAATTTTATGAATTTTCGTGAGTATTTTTTAGCTATTTTGAAAATTAGGGCTAATTTGGCCGCCAAGCAAAACTCCGTTTTTGGCCAAATTCCGGTGACCCACGATCTGTTTTTGCACCTACACGACTACACCGCCATGGGTAACAATAGCCCTAAGTTAATTCGGCGATTGGTTTTTTTTTTGTCGGAGGCTAATTGAGGGATGGAAGTCGCGAGTGTTAAAGTTTGTATTTTTCTGTGTTTTGCTTAATTTAGGGCCAATTTCTTGGTCGTTTTCATTGATTCAAGGACATGTGTGGTCGAATTTATGTGTTTATTAAGACCCATAAATAAATTTTGGTCAAAAGTGGGATGTCCGTGTTCAATCGGGCAGAGAAACGCGCGGCGGAGGTGAAAACCTAGAAGAAAGAACCCTAATTTGGGTTCTGGTCGCGCGAAGAAGAAAGGCGCGTGGGGACCACGCATGCGCGTGGAACACACGCGACTGAAGGAGAACACACTCATACATTTCTTTTTTTGGTTCTCGCATTAGATTGCGAGAGTCGGAATGGAACACCAATACCATCCAGATTTTTTCCACTCTAAATTTTTTTTCCTTTTGTTGATTTAGATGTTCATAATGTCTCGACTCTCAAAAAGTAGAAATGGACTCCACTCAGAACAGAGCATGTACTTAGGGGCATGTCTGTTCATAATGACACAGTTCCTTTGGAATTCATGCGAAATAGGGCATTCCACCATGCTTGTCGATAGTCGAAATAGGTTAAATGAGACCGGTAAGAAGGTTGTGCTTCTGTGGTCTTGATTTTAAATTTGGAGAATGAGGTGAGGGGTTGATCCCATGCAGAAGGGTGGATGACCCTTTTAATGCGAATCATTGAATAATTGGGAGTTTTTACCCCGAAATGTTTAAAAGTTGCCGAAATTGTTTCTACTAAAATTCTTTCATAATACTCCAAAGGTTTAAATGGATCATGTGGAGTATAATAAAAGTTTTTCGGTGTAACATTGATTTGGCACATTGAAACAGATCTTCATTGAAAAATCCTTTTTTACTGTGAAAATGTTTGAATGAAATGTCTTACCTGAATTGAAGTGGTCTCCTTTTTTGGCTGAATTGATCCACTTGTTGGTTGGACTGCCAATTGGAGGAGCTTGAGGGCTTCCTCATATGAAATGGTAGAAAAATCAATAGGAATAATTGATGATTGTGCCTCAGTTTTTTGAGCCTTTTTCAAGGCATTAGAGGATGAGGCAGAATCCTCTTTTGATCCAATTGTTAATGGTTTTTGGGCTGCTTGCAGCCAAGTACGAATATTTGGGACTCCTCTTTCTGAAGGTTTGGCTTCTTCTTTTGATTTCCCCTTTTTAGAGGAAGATTTACTGGATTTTGGGGGCATTGTCCCTCTAGAAATTCTCTAGTTAGAAAATCAGGTAGAGAATTTGAAGAACCATTAATGAATTGAATGTCAAAATCAAAAATAGAGAGAATAGCTTGCCAACGGGCAAATATCTATTTTGAAGCAATGTTTTGAACATCCTTTTGTAAAACATCTTTTGCAGATTTGCAGTATAACAAAAATCTTTAGTTCAATAAATCACCTTGGAATTTAGAAATGGAGAGAACAATTGCAAGGATTTCTTTTTTATTTGTAGAGTAATTCTTTTGACAATCATTCCAATATTTTGAAACAAATTGGACAATTAATTCTTTATTTTCCATTACTTGTTTCAAAATACCACCATAACCAACTTCAGATGCATCAGTTTCAACAATCTTGAATAATTTTGGATTAGCTAAATGTAGACAAGGGATATCTTTGATTTCCCTTTTGATTTGTTTCACAACGTTGGTATGCACCTCATTCCATTCAGGTGGATTCTTTTTCAATCGCTGATGTAATAGTTTGCATAGGATTTCAAGATTGGGAAAGAAATCTGCTACATAATTTAGACTGCCAAGAAAGCGTTGCAATTGAATTTTATCATGAATTTCATCTGGAAATTTCTCAGAGAACATGATAAAACGTGCAATTGGAACAATGGTACCATGATGTATATAATGACCCAAAAATCGTTTCTTAGTTTGGAAAAGAGACAATTTTGTAGGTGAAACAGCAAGTCCATTTTTCTTGGTTATATTAAAAAATTGTCCAATATGTTTGAAATGTTGGTCAATAGATGCAGAATAAACCAGTACATCATCAATGTAAACAATGATGAAATCTGATCCTGGTAAAGCACCTCTTAATTGGAGCACAAGGATGAAGATTGTTGTAGGTGCAGCAAGGGGCCTTGAGTACTTACACTGCAAAGCAAATCCACCTGTTATTTACAGAGACTTGAAGTCAGCAAATATCTTGCTTGACAATGATTTCAGTCCAAAGTTGTCAGATTTTGGGCTGGCTAAATTAGGTCCTGTTGGCGATAATACTCATGTTTCGACAAGAGTGATGGGAACATACGGATACTGCGCCCCAGAGGACGCAATGAGCGGCAAATTGACTCTTAAATCTGATACCTATAGCTGTGGTGTGGTTCTTTTGGAGCTCATTACTGGTCGAAAGGCAGCAGCTACAATATCACGAGAAAACAGAAAAAAGAAAAGCATTATGGACTCACCCAGGCAATCAGATTTTGTTCTCCCTGCTTCTTGGTGATATCTATGGCCTTTCGACCAGTAATGAGCTCCAAAAGAACCACACCAAAGCTATAGATATCAGATTTAAGAGTCAATTCGCCGCTCATTGCGTACTCTGGGGCGCAGTATCCATATGTTCCCATCACTCTTGTCGAAACATGAGTATTATCGCCAACAGGACCTAATTTAGCCAGCCCAAAATCTGACAACTTTGGACTGAAATCATTGTCAAGTAAGATATTTGCTGACTTCAAGTCTCTGTAAATAACAGGTGGATTTGCTTTGCAGTGTAAGTACTCAAGGCCCCTTGCTGCACCTACAGCAATCTTCATCCTTGTGCTCCAATTAAGAGGTGATTTACCAGGATCGAGATCTACAAAAAAAAAAAAGTTGTTGTGCTTGAAGTACTTGGGGAGGAGATTGCGGGCGAAGACGGTGGGGTTCCAGACGATGAAGGCGGAGCCACGTTCAACACCTACGTACTTCAAGCACAACAACTTCTCCAGCTTGCTCAACACCTACGTACGGCCCCATTCCCTTCCTCGCGCTTCTGCAATTCCCTAGAAATAAAATATATATGGCGTTCGTGTTGGGTGTGATAGGGCCTTATTGTTTCCTTTTTTTTCTTTTATCTGCTGTTCAGGGATTTAGGAAGGTCGTGCCTGATCGGTGGGAATTCTCCAACGACAAGAATATTGAAATATTGAAAGCGATGGGTTGATTAAAACAGAGGAATGGTTTAATTCAATCACGGATTTCGTGGTCTGGCTCAATTATGGCATAATACAATTGACATGGACGGCCACAAAAATGTCAAGGAGACGAGTGACGACACATCAAGGAAAGCATCTTTGCAAGTTGTCAACCCCACGTTGGACATAAATTCTTTACCGATGAGGGTGTTTAGCTTCTCAGGGAAGGATTATATTTTGGGGAATTTAGGAGTTCTCTTTTGTCCGCTGTTGGCTAAGTGTTTTGCATTATTTGACCTCGCTATGGGAGAGTTGTCTCACGCCCCTAAATATGTATCTACCTATGTCGGTCTTAGATGCAGAAAGTGTTCAATTGGAACATGAAAGGTAACTGAATTGGTCCCAATTACTCTTCGAATTCAGTATAAAAAAAAAACGGTCGAGCCGCTGAAGTAGCTAAAGTTGTGATAGGTCCTATGAGAATTGGAAGGAATCATAGCTTTGGATGGGAACAACATTCTCTAATTTGCAACGCATTCTTATGGGTTCAACAACTCGAGGATGGGCAGAACGAAAATCGGCCAAGGCATGACACAAAGTAGAATGTACATCAGTAGACTACATCTGATACATCCAAGAACAACAGTGATGCAAGCAAGGATGAGTCGGAACCTCGGTCCATATCTTGCCTTCCCATCTTGAGGATCAATAACTGCCCGACGACTATGAGCACCATGTAGATAAACACGATGGTTTTCTGGTTGATGATGGCTAAAATACCCTCAATTCCGGCGGCATCAATCAGGATCTTTCGCAGGATCTTCTCCAGGAAATGGATTGCAGCAATTCGATCCGCATGCTCTGCTCCACCTCTTGGAATTGAAATCAGCAAAATGCTTGTTAATTTACAGTTCTTTTTTTTTTGGGGTGAAAAGCTCGAGTGCCGAGCTATTTCTACATCATATGACCAAAAGCTTTCGGAGCTATCAATTTAAGTTCAAAAGGAAATTAACGCGCGGTGTCACACCATGCTTGTGGTGCAACCCATAGCTAATGAGTATGCACTTCAAGATTTTGGCATGATTTTACTCGCAAACCTCCAACTTACTGACGGAGGCTGGGCTTCCATTGCTTAAGACAAATTTGAGGTTGATGAATCTTACCTCCGACCACCGTGTTCAGCTGTTGAATTGCTGTTCTCCATCGAACTTCCCACTTTGCCTGGTCATGTCTCTTCCATCTTTTCCTCAATATATAGACGATCCGCCATGAGAAATAATAAAGACCCCTGAGAACTGAGAAAGAGACCACTCCCCCGAGTCAGCACCCTCCCCCTCACCCCTGAGCCATGAGAAAAAGACCCATTCATTCAATTCATTCTGCGCACTATTTACAAGGTCGGTCATATAAGTCGGGTAAATCGGTAATTTTCGTGAAATGGGACGTAATCCCTTGAGAAAGTCAACATAATGGGCCAGCCCCACTGATTAGAAAATGGTGGGAAGACCATTGGATGAGAGACATATAAAAGCGAGAGACAATCATTCTGGTTTAGTAGAAGAAAAGATCCATATGGATAGATGTCGAGGGCAGAGTTTTTTTGTTTATATGTACACAAAAGGAGCGGGAAGAGGAGATTTTCCGGGTGATGGGCCTGATCCATTGACATTCAGGGCAACGAAGTCGCCCCAAGTCCCCAGCAATCATCTTCTTCTTAATATTATTTTGTCATTTAGAGGAGAATGTGATTTAAGCTTTAATCGAAGTCGACCATCCGTCCATTTTCTCTGTACGACTTCATGTATTGTACTTGCGATGGAGTGTCGAATGCGGACCCTCAAAATGCACAGAGAAAATCAAAAGAAATTTCCGTTTGCTTGCCCCTCGTCTTGATTAATCATGGACGGGAGTGCTGGAACACCAATTTGTACCCCCCGCAAGTTTTTCCTTCATTTTCTCTTTTTGTTAAAATATCCAGGCTTTAATTCTTCATGTTCGTAGAGACAAAGATTCATGGAGCAGATAAAATACAAAAGGAGCATATCTAGCGTGGCTGTAAATCCAATGGGAAGTAAAGATTTATTATTGGTCATGATCGGCCTCTTTTATTTTTTTTTTTGGATGTGATAACTTTATCGTGCAAAATACTCCCACGGTCATGAGCATCTCAATATATCTCGATTGTCGATACACGTGTCATCTACATGAATCAATGGTTGATAACTCAGTCATTGACTATTGTGTTTTTCTTTTCGTCCTTGTACTCTATTCTGCAACGGGATTTGATCCCTTATTCAAGACAATTTCGTATTTTTTATCCAAATGTTCAGAGAAAGTGCTAAGTAAATACTGGAAATAAACATGCGGCATTGACTTAAAATGGGGAAGGAATTACAAAAACGGCCCCTCTACTAATTCTCATCTTCAAATTTGTAATTGGTCGGGGGACCAGTTTTCAATCTTGATTTTAGGAATGTCGTATGTTTGTTTTCATCCGAATGCAAACAAAAAGGCAAGGGCTAAGAGCTAAAGATCTATATCTGGCATCAACGTGTTATAAAAGTGCGAAACTAGTAGCATTTGCAAAAAGAAAAAAATAATAACAACTTTGTTATGCAATTTGACACGTCAACAACAAAAAATAGCTTTAAGGATGGTTGGATTGCTGCATTCATTTTCATGCCGGAAAGAATATCAAGATCTTGGCATTATTTTACTCGCAGTCCTCCAACTTACTGATGGATTAGTCGAGTACAAAAAAGCGAGATGGATGTGGATGACTAAGATTTTTCTTTAATATGCAAGAAAAGGGGTGGGAATCAGAGCTTTCCTGGGAGTGGGCCTCATCCATTGAGACTCGTGGGAAGGAAGTCGCCCCAAGTCCTCAGCTTTGATGGGCCTCATCCATTGAGATGGGCCTTCTCTTTTGTTTTTTTTTTCTTCCCCTTCTTTGATCAGTTTTATGTGTTAGTTGAGATGAGGACTCAAATGCAGACCCTCAAAAGCCAGAAGCAAATCGCAAGAAAATTTCCGTTTGCTTGCACCTTGTCTTGTTCAATCAACTAGAAGCTCATAGATGAGTGATGGAACATCAATTTGCAACCCCAACGTTTTGTTCTCTATTCCTTTATTTTCTCTCTTTCTGGTAATATACTGAGGTTTTCATTCTTGATGTTCCTAGTGATTGACATTCACGGGGCAGATGATGCAGTTATGGGCATATTTAGTTGTTGTGAATCCATCGAAAGATAAACAAAATTCCTTGTTTTTCAATTAATTGCATCAAGATCTTAATACCATCGTCTTCATCATATTCTCGATATGCAACGTAAAAGGTGTTTAAGGTAATAATAATACAACACGAGGTTCATGTTTGAGCCATCATTGGCAAGACATACATCAAAACCAACTTTGCAAAGAGCACCAACAACATTAGGAAAACCAAAACTATCACCATTTCCTAATTAATCCCCATGTTCGAATTCGAATGAGAAGATCAACATCAGGGCATAGGGAACGAGAATCAGCCAAGGTGTGTCACCAAGTAGAATGTATATTAGCAGACTGCACACGATACATCTGAGAGCAACAGAGGTGAGAGCATACGCAAGTCGGGACATCAGGCTATGATTTGCACTAGAAGCTTTACATCATTCCGCAAATTAAATTTCCTTTTGAACTTAAATTGGTCATTCTTGGTGTGCGTCTACGAGGATATTAGTTAAGGACTTATGAGGCCTTGAGAATCACTTGATGTTTACTATAGACCTCTATCTTGATAGTTTGGAAAGACTGTCATCTATATGATATAGAAAGAGCTCACAATTTGGGTTTTGCCCAGTCTAACCAGTAGTTTGCTGATTTTATTTTGAAGATATGGAGTAGAGCTTGGAATTCAAATTGCTGCAATGTATAACGACCATCTTGATTCCATGGAGGAGACCTTACTTCAAGCCATCAGTGACATACATGGTTATATAGCTCCAACCAATGTTACTGGTGTACCCACCATGATGCTTATCTACACATTGATTAAAATTGCCCGACAGAAATTAATTTCTGAGATAGAAAGGCAAGATGTTGGCCCAATGTTTCGACTTGCGTATGCTCTCATCACTGTTGCTCTCGGATGTGTTGCATGCAGTCTGCTGATATACATTCTACTTGGTGACATGCCTTGGCTAATTCTCGTTCCCTATGTGCTGATGTTGATAGTCTCATTCGAATTCAAACGTGGGATTAATTAGGAAATGGTGATAGTTTTCCGTTTTCCTAATGTTGTTGTGTGCTCTTTACAAAGTTGGTTTTGATGTATGTCTTGTCATTGATGGCTCGGACATGAACCTAGTGTTATATTATTATTACCTTAAACACATTTTACATTACAAATGCATAATATGATTACGATGAAGACGATAGTACTACTCAGTTAAGATCCAGAAGCTGATACATAATCAGCGGATACAATAGTTATGAATTTCTATGGCTTTCACACTCTGGAAGCCAAAGTATTTGATGTGGAAGCTGATAAGAAAAAACTCTTACACGTTACCAAAGTATCTTAGTTCATCAAAAAGTGAGATATGTTGAGATGCTCATGGCCTTGTGGGAGAAAGAATCCACGTCCAAAAATAAAAGATCAATAAATTAGCTACAATAGATCTTATAGATTTACAGCCATCGAATATGTCCCTAATTAATTACATTATTTTCTCAGAGAGTTTGAGCCCACTAGGAATTTCTAGAACAAAGACCTGGCTATATTAACAAAAAGATGAAGAACGTAGAAAAAAGCTCAAACAAGACAAGGGGCAAATAGACGGAATTTGCTGTGCTTTTGGCTTTTGAGAGTCTGCAATTGACGTTTCATCTCAAGTACACGTAACATCGAACGAAGAAAATGGAAATTGTCGACTTCCCCTAGATCTCGATGGATCGCTCTGTCCCACTTTTTTTTTCTTCCAAGTATGCCTCTGACATCCAGAAAAGGTCGTGCAATTCACTTTCCTGATGTTATTCCGCTTTGTTCTCAAATGGGTACATCTTTCGTTATGAGAGTTTGTGGCCGGTTTCTTCTCTCTCCGGCATGTTGCGTGCTTCCCTCCTGTCGAGGAGCACGTCCCGCTTGGAATTTCCCGTTTCTAACTTGAAGTACATGTGGAGATCTCAACTAAGAAGTATCTTCATCTAGGTCGTCGTTATATATTTTGCTTTATGATGTGAAATTGGTTCAAAGTAATAATAGCACTACACGAATTCCTGTCCAAGCAAGCATAGGCAGGATGCACATCAAGATCAACTTCGCAAATGGCAAGCCTCAACATCTTGAGAACCGAAAACTGTTCTAGTTCGCGATGAATGTGAATCGCATCAGGACGTAGAGAAGGACAATTAGCCAAGGCATGTTGCTAAGCAGAATGTACGTGAGCAGACTGCACTTAACACAATCGAAAGCAATGGTTACGAGAGCGGACGCAAGTCGGAATCTTGGGTCCATATCTTGCCTTCCCATTTTGACGATTAATATCAGCCCGACAAATTTGAGCACCGTGTAGATACGCATAATTTTTGCATGGGTAGTGTTGGCTGGAACATCCATATAATCCAGGGCTTGAATGAGGTGCTCCTCCAAGGAATGAAGATGTGGGATAATTGCAGCAATTTGATCTGCAAGCTCTGCTCCCCTTGAAATTAAAATCAGTAAGTTACTTGTTAGACGGCAGTCTTTTGCAAAAGCTCAAGTTTTGAGCTTCCTCTGCATTATAAGGGAACAAGTCTTTCCAACATCCATCAAGAACTACCAATTTAAATTCAAAAGGAAATTTAATGGGTTATGCTTCCAAGCTTCTGCTGCAAATAATAGCTGATGAGTCTATGCATCGCAAGAGTCTGGCCAATGTACGCACTGCAGGAGTGCAACCAATCTATTTTTTTTTTTTTTGGATAACTGAGGTGTCCGGGCCAGCTTGCGTGCACCTCAACTATTCCTCGGTGGAGACTAGCACAGCAACCTACTGCCATGACCCCCCACTTAAATCACAGGCGCTTCCCTGGGGAATCAAACCCAAGATCTCAATGAAGTCCAAATTCGCCCTAACCAGTTAGGCTACCTATGAGTAGGTTGCAACCAATCTATTGATCCCCGGCAAAGCAAATTAAAAACTCTTCGTTTGGACAAAATGTAAAATCGGAGCATTAGGTGTATTATCTTAACACCTACAAACCTTTCCTAACCTACTCTTACAATACTTGTTCACAAAACAAAACCACCCAGACCCACGAAACTCCATGCTTACCGGGTAGAAACAGAGTGAAGCTCATTGCAGGTCTTCTCTTTTCTTCGGAGGAAAAGGCCCGTGAGACTCTTTTCTCCTGACAAAAGAGAGAAACAGAGTGTATGTACACTCGTGTATCTTCATCAGTGTGACATCATTTTCCCACCCAGTAACTTCAGGAGAAGGTTACACATTCTTTCCAACTATGTGGATTTCAAAAACAAATGGCAGTAATTTTGGATTTCACTTTCCTCAGACAAATTCGGCTGTTCTAATGGTATGTTTTGGCGAGAGGTTTTCTTCCTGATATGAGTCCTCATGTATTCGATTACCAAATGGATATTATAAAAAATTTACCAATTCCCACAAAAAAGGGGGTTGATGACCACAAGAAGCATTCTTACGGAAGACAAAAATATGGGCGGTACATCATAACTTTCCCAATCCAGGAAATGCAAGAAACAGGACATTCTGTATTCTTTAGGTATGAACCTAAGGACATTCTCTGTTTTGAGTAGAGTCCGTTTCTGCTCTTTAAGAGTCGAGTCATTATGAACATGTCGATCAACAAAAGGGGGAAAAAAACAAGTAGATGAAAAAATCTGGATGGTACAAATTGACTTTCCAGTCCGACTCTCACAGCCCAATGCAAGGAACAGGCCATTTTCTGCGAGCAAGTGAAAGGCCCGCCGGGTTTCTTAAGTGAACAGTACAAGTTCAGATGGACACAGCCTGTTCTGCGTGGAGTGCGGGACGTTCTTTTTTGCCGTGAAACAGCACTCACGTAGCGGAATATACAGCGTTACATGATCAGAGGTGGGAACCGGAAAGAATATCGAGATTTCGGCGTGAGTTTCCCACGCAATTCTCCAACTTACCCGACAGAGCTGGGCTACGGTGCTCAAAATATATTTGAGGTCAAGAAGAGGAAGAAGAAGCTTACCTCCGACCACCATGATCAGCTGGACTGTTGTTCTCCATTAACCTCCCGACCTTGACAAGCCTCTCCCTTCCTTTCTTCCTGAGAACGAGGTTTCTTCAAGTGATTGCCGATCGCTGTATTACGGAGGAAGAGGCTCATGGGAACAAAAGGGACCCAAACGTGGGAGTTCGCGGTGGTGCATCACGTCCCTTCCATCGTGTCGTTGTCCGCAAACGAGATGAAGATTCAAACGCGGGCCCTTTGAAAGCCAAAAGCAGATCCGTAGAAAAGTGTGCTTGCTTGCGCCATGACTTGGAACATCTGAGGGTCGAAGCACCTGCATGCTCCCCCAAGAAACGTTCCCTAAGTTTCATTTCTCCGGTCCCCTTTTCGTTAATGAATCCACACGCGATTTCTAATGACCGAGACTCTCAGAGCAGATACTTGCACTTAGGCGCATATTCAGTCACTGTAGCCATAAAACAAAGCAAGCTTTATTGCCGATAGTCTTTTATACCTGGATTTTATTTATTTTTCTTCGCGAATTTCATATATCGACCGTCGATACTTGCCTCATTTACGTGCATCGAAGATTGAGAATCGATCAAAATGCTAGTGGGAGCACCTTCGAGATAGAGGATCTTCCTCCCCTTTCGTTATTCACATTGGAAAAAGTTGGTGATATTAATTTGGTAAATTCGTTTAGGCAAACTTATTATCACTTCCAATGAACATGATTTGTCTGACACGCGGAGTCAAAACACGAATGCGCACTGGGATTTACCGTGACCGGAGGCTAGTGGGAAGCAGATCACCTGCTGTGCGTACGGACGCACAACATGTGATTTTGTCTCTTTGCCAGCCGTCCAATTCTGGCAAACTTTTTAAAAAAAATTTTGAATTTTTTTTATTTTGTGGATAAAATCCCAGCCGTCCGATCAAGTTCGGACGGCTGAGATTAGACAGCAGCCTGCTGTGCTCAGCAGGCGTGGGTAGGGTACAGTGCTTACATGAATCGCTCGTGGGGCCACTCTTCTTTGTCCTCCACTGACTTCCTTTCCCTTCTTTTTCTGTTTTTGTTTTTGTTTTATACTCCCAATCGAGAAATTCCTTTTTTTTCTTGTGAATTAATTCCTTATCAGTTGACATCATTATATTAACAAGTCAACGTGAAGACAAATGCAACCATGCATCGACTTGTCATATATGTTTCGTACTAGAAAAGCATGGTGTCGTACCACGCATTTAGCTTCTTCTTCTTTTTTTATTTACACTTGCCATCATGGATGCGTCCATATGGGTATATGTAGTTTATGGTATTAAAAGGTACTCACGATGGTCATTTTAGACTCGTGTCTCGATAACCTTAGCTATTAAAAAAAAGCCGTTGTCTTTGTCGATACTTAAAAGGTTCAAATCCATACATCTCGTAGTTCAGGTGTAATGCCTTATTTAAATAGGAGGCAAGTCGTAAGAAGCATTTCATTCTTTTGAAGAGCTTGAGAAGTGTGCTTAAGAAATGAGCCATGGACACATTTCCTAATAGCTTAAGCTTTTTGCAAAAGATTGTCGTATAACCGAGCAGTTCATTGATTTTAATTCTTAGATTCGGGATTGAGCATGGAGCTCAAATTACTCAGTGATTTGTTGATTTTGATCAATAGATTGATGTTTTGCATCAAATAAAAAAAATGAAAAAATGATGTCTAAGACAAAGAAAACATAGAAAGTATTGAAAATATATCAAGGAGGATGTATAGAACTGATTCCTGCACTGACGTTGTTATCCAATTCGGGTCATCACACTTTGTGTAGTGACAAATTAGATTTATAAAATAATCTCTTATTATGATTCTGGGAAAAATATAAAAATGTCCAAATATTCGACATGATATGTCCAAGTATACAAGTGGCGCCAACATGGACTAAAAAGATAATCATTCAAAAGAAATTACAAAATGGTCCCTATAATATTGTCTATGTGAAATTTTTGGGCCTCATACTTAATTTTACAATAGATTCGTCCTTAATCAGACTTTGATCCATTTTTCGGAAACTTTGCTCGAAATGTATATATATTTTTAAAGTATTTGATAATGTCGCTTCGTTCTCGCTAATTTATCATAGTTATTACGCATTTATTGGGGAATAATCATTTTTATGAAAGGGCAATTTAGCTTGGAGCGAGGAAACTTCGAAATAAAAATGGACCCCATTTAAGTGGTGATGATTAAGGGGGGATTGTTGCTAGGCCATTGCTTCTAAAAGCACCTGGTCAAGGTTTCCCAAGAGCAGCCACGTGTCGGTTGCCACTGGTTATCAACCGCGACATCCAAGCAGAAAACCACGTGTCAGCATGAGGGGAGGCTACAAGATTTGAATCTCCTGGCTATAAGCGGGACATTGCGTTTTGTCTTTCATATGGTGATACTCCATTGAGGTTGGAGGATGGGGTGATGCAATCGCTTGCATCAGCTAAACCGTTCGATCCTCGGATGGCCCCTAAAACCGGATTCATCATGTCACTTGCCTTTATAGTAGGGGTTTCAGATCCCATGGTACGTGCTCGCAAATATTGTTTTACGCTATAAATTCCACATTATAGCACAAGGCAATTTTATTTTTACAAACATTGACCAAATATCATAATGATTTCCATCTATTGCCTTTTCGATTGTGACACGTTCGCATCCGTGGAGTTTCATGGGCTGTAATTTGCGGCAAGTGTAGCTTAAAGTTTTTTTATTTTTTTTATTAAAAGGCATAGGTTTGAAAATTTCTGTTCAAAGAAGGATGTATATTTACGGGTTCTGATTTGGATTATTTTTTTGAATCTTAATTTTGCAAGGTCGGGCATCGACCCTATTTTCACATGAGTAGTGAGTCAATGAGAAGTTCTCTTTCCATCTAATTATCGAGCCAATTATATCCTAAACTGTTGCTTTGATGAATTTGTTTAATGTAGTAACTTATAATTCTTAACAAAGAAAGAACTTCACATATTACAAAAGCATCTTCTTTAAACGAGGGGTGAGATATATTGATGTTAAAAAGGAATTCACATCCACGAAAAGGGTCAATGAGTCCATGACCATCATCAATAAATTTTACTTTTCGATAGATTTAGAAAAGTTACTTGAGAGTTTGGGTCACTAGGAACATCACGACAAAAACTTGGGTATATAAACTAAAAGAGAAAAGAAATAGAAATAGAAAAGGAGAGAACAAATATTGGGGGTGCAACTTGGTGTATGAACGCTCCCATCTATGAGTTTCTCATGATCAAACCAGACAATGCGCAAGCAAACGGAATTTCTTGTGATTTGCTTTGGGCCTTTGAGGGTCCCCATCTGACTTTTTATCTCAATGGATCAGGCCCAGATTTGGTATTGAAGCAGTTGAATATGAGTAGAACTTGACATGCCTAAATCAGAAGCTGGAAAAATCATCAGTACAGCTCAAAACAAAAATGCCCCATAGGGCAAGTTTGTGTTTCCTGTCTATGGTTGCTCCTACTCTATCTTGATAATTGCTTTCCTGGTTTTTGTCTAGTTGGTTAAGTTAATCTGATATGGAGTTTGCAACACTGGTTTGGATTTCCGGTTTGAATCGAACGAGGTTATTGAGTAGAAATTATGTCAATCATTACATTGCACATATGCCGTGATCAGGGATTATCACTCGACTATAAGTAGATGTTTTCCTTCATCGAGGAAACTAGGGAACACTTCCCATCCCTACGTTAGCTTTACATGTATCGTGCATTCAAGCGTGAATAACTCTCATATTACCATGCTATCTGATAAAAATAAAACCAAAAATAGAATTGTTGAATTTCAGTATATTATAATGAATGGTACATGAGCCAGTTTGTAGGTTTTATAGGATGACTAATTTACAGTGATATAATATTACAATATCAATCGCAACAAATCAGTATTATGTATCCGAGAGATATAATGAAGGGAAACTTCTAACACTATTCATGACTTCTTTTTCCTTTGCCACATTTAACTACCGAATGATTATAGGAAATCTAAGTTCTCAGCTCATGTTTTCCTCTTGACACCATCGCACCATTTCGAAACATGATTAGAAGTAACATCGATCGTGAATATCGACCTGCGACTTTCCTTTCAATGACTTAATTCGTCGAGATCTGCTCATCCATTGATTACATCCAAGTCAGGCCTATTCGATGTGTTTAGAGAACTTGGCACACAAGTTCAATGCGGCTTCCTTCGAAGGCATTGTATCATTGCTCATCTTTCTTGTATATTTGTCAGATCATACTTTAGGTTTGTCCTTAGATTACCGATCACAAAGATTGGTCATTTGAGCGTGCAATTACCAGAAGTGCACCAAAATTTCGATGGACTCTGTAGCGCTTCAACGATAACGACCTCTCGGTTGCGTGCATAGTTCACTAAGTTTATAAGGTTGGAAATGGTGAATTTGAAATTTTTAAGATGGCAAATTTGTGGGCACAGATGGAAGAATTAGAAGATCCCTTTTGCCTTCCTGAGAATTATATCGACCTCCAATTATATGGAAAAGCAGCAGAAATCAAGTTCTGAGATAATACATTTCATTGAGGAACAACGACTGCAAAATGCTGTGATAAGCATGGGCCGGTTCAGCCCCAGATTCCTTGTTGCTATGGAAGATCGAAATCAATTAGACCCATACAAGGGAAAATCATATTCGTGGCCCATGCTAGAAAAGCACGAACTTCATCGATGTTGTTTTTTTTTCTAAATGTTTTAAAAATTGACATTGAATTTAAATCTTACAATCATGTAAATAATTTATTTGTAACACTTCCTGCACATTAATTTTTTTTCCACTAGCATGTGTGTATTCCATTTGTAGTAGGGGGAAAAGCGACTTTTCGCGTGGATTAAAAAACTTAAATATTAATCAGCTTGATTTATCTGATGAAGTTATGCACACATAGCCACCGATTTGTGGCCATGCACTAGGCAAGAGTCCCTTTTGACATCGGCAAGTAACGTATGGATGAAATTACCATGTAATTTCGGTAAATCAATGCAATAAACACAACAAACCATGATGATTTATTCTATTTTGTGATACAAAATGTGGTCAAGGTAACGATACAGCATGACATTCATGTCTGAGCCAACATTAGAAGGCAACAAAGCAAACCAAACTCATAAAATACACATTACCACATCAGAAAGTCCAAAACTATCAGCATTCGCTAATTAATCCTTTTAATTCACGATGAATGTGAATAGGATTATCAATAGTAGGATCCACGGAACGTCAATCAACCAAGGTATCTCATCAAGTAGAATGTACGTCAATAGACTAGATGCAACACATCCGAGAGCTAAAGCGATTAGAGCATACATAAGTTGGAACCTTGCGTCCATATCGTGCCTTCCCATATCGGAAAGTAATTTCTGCCAGACTATCTTGATCGCTGATCAGATAAGCATAATGACGGACGCCCCAGCAACGTTGGCCGGACCTGAAAAGCCATGCCGGTCCCTGACGAGTTGAAGCAATGCCTCCAACAGGGAGTCGAGCTGTTGATTATATTCTGCAGCAATTTGAGCCACGTGCTCTGCTCCATTTCTTGGCATTAAGATCAGCAAACTACTTGTTAAACAATCACTCTTCGCAAAAGCTCAAACGGTGAGGATCGAGGATAAACACATTAATCAATTAAAAGAGTAAATAAAAAACGAGGCGATGGTTTCTGAATGCAACATTGAAAAGGACGAGGAATTCACCAAATCTATGCAGAGCGATGGATTGTTTCTGACAAAACGGCATTCGAGTAATGGAACATACACGGGAAATGTTGGGAGATAGGAAGTTACTCTTTCAGTCTAGGAAATCAATGTTGGAAAGAATTGTAGGAAAACTAATAATGGAAGCAAACACTATTCGTAGACAAAATCACACTACAAGAACAGCATGTATAAGCACTTACAAGTTAAGTGACTATCAACGAACCAATCAACGACAGCGAAGAAGAAAGACGCGAAATAGAACCTGACTTCGGGAATGGAGAAATGGACAAAAGAGCAAATTTGATTCGAGCCCGACAATTTAATGCCGTGTCCTTAAGACAAATTTGCCCGGCTTTACACGTACCTAAGCCGGTGGACAATTGCCTCCCAGGATAGAACGAATCTCTGTCTCCCTCTTGAGGTTTAATTGCACAGAATGTAGTGATGTAATGAACTAGTGTCTTCGGGTCGGTTAATTCCCGAATTTATATGACAAGAGTAGTGGCGCCTTCACGGCGCCTCTTGGTAAGCGAATATATATAAAAAAATAATATTATATTCGGACCCGGGCCCGGCCCGGCCCGAGCCGGCCGGACGGACGGCGCGCGTGTGGTGGTCACCACAAGCAAGCCTAGGTCCTCTCCCTTCCACAAAAGTGGGGTACCCCTTGGGGTCCAACCTTCTTTGGAAGGCTTTCACTAATAAACCCTCACTCTCCCCCACATTTGTTCTATGTGGGACTCCATAGCTCACACTTCTCATTCACAAAGGACAAAATAGAGGAAACAAGTCCCAAGTCAAGGGATCAAATCCCAACAGTCCCCCACATGAATGAGAAGTTTAGCTCACATGACTCTTCGTAGATGCATGAATGAATGGCATGATATGCAAAGTGCAATTATTCAATGAGAGATCGTTGCATCAAGATAGGTAGTCAGAGACTTTGAACCTTCCCTAGTGTGATCTATCGGACTTGCTCAGTCAGTCAGTAGACTTGATTGTCTTTGAACCGCCAACCTTTAGTGCAAGCCTAGACAATAGAAAACACACAACTTTCCCTCCGATACAGTTGGTTCTCACTGTTGTGTCCACTTTGGCCATGGACACCGCCTGGTCTCATGAGTGTTTTAGAGAACCGGCCTTTCAAATTCTCATAGAAGCGGCCCTCACTTCGCACTCACATAGGTGAATTCTGAATTCATGATATATCTAAGATCCAATTCAGATTCATTAAAAGCTTACGCTTAGCCTCATCTGATTATTACTGTCTTTCACAGGAATGGGTAATAGTTGACAGTACACTAAGCTGTCCACATAACTTCGTTGTCCCTTTGAACCTAATTCTTGGGATCTCCAGTCATTTAGGTAGGGTTTCCGCTATGAAGACTTAATAAACAGGCCTTAGACCCATTCCTTTGGATGTTTTGTGAACTAACTCTCCAGTTAAACCTTTTGTAAGTGGATCCGCAATATTATCTTTAGACTTCACATAGTCTATTGTGATAATTCCACTAGAGAGTAGTTGTCTCACAGTGTCATGTCTTCGACGAATATGTCGAGACTTCCCATTGTACATAACATTATTTGCCCTTCCAATTGCTGCTTGACTATCACAATGAATACACACAGCAGCCATAGGTTTAGGCCAATTAGGAATGTCTTCCAAGAAGTTTCGAAGCCATTCAGCTTCTTTACCGGCCTTATCCAAAGCTACAAATTCAGCTTCCATTGTCGATCTTGCTATGCAAGTCTGCTTGGATGATTTCCAAGACACTGCACCTCCTCCAAGTGTAAATACATAACCACTTGTCGATTTAGTGTCTTTAACGCCGGCTATCCAATTAGCATCACAGTATCCTTCTAATACTGCAGGATACCTTGTACAATGCAAGGCATAATTTTGAGTATGCTTCAAGTAGCCTAATACTCGTTTCATTGCTGTCCAATTACTTCTATCAGGATTGGCTGTAAACCGACTCAACTTGCTTACAGCACAAGCTATGTCCGGCCTGGTACAATTCATGAGATACATTAAGCTACCTAATAGACTAGCATACTCATTCTGAGATTCACTTGCACCGATATTCTTGGAAAGATGTAAACTCACATGTATTGGAGTCTTCTTTGGTACAATGTTCAAGTTCTTGCCCTTTTCAAGGATCTTCTCAATATAATGAGATTGGGATAGGGCTAAGCCTTCATCAGTTGTGATGATTTTGATTCCCAGAATGACATCAGCGACTCCCATGTCTTTCGTGTCAAACTGCCTTTTGAGCATGCTTTTGGTCGAGTTAACAACCTCAATATTGCTTCACATTATAAGCATGTCGTCCACATACAAACAAAGGATTGTGGTACCTTCTCGAGTGTTCTTAAAATATACACATTTATCACACTCGTTTATTCTAAAACCATCCGACAACATTACTTGGTCGAATTTGGCATGCCATTGTTTCGGTGCTTGTTTCAAGCCGTATAATGACTTGATTAGGCGACATACTTTTCTTTCTTGACCAGGAACTATGAACCCTTTGTTCCAAATAAATTTCTTCCTCAAGGTCCCCATTTAAGAAAGCCGTCCTTACATCCATTTGATGAATTTCAAATTGGTACACCGTAGCTAATGCAATTAACATCCTTATAGATGTAATTCTAGTGACCGGTGAATACGTGTCAAAATAATCAAGGCCTTTTTGTTGCTTGTATCCCTTAACCACAAGTCTCGCCTTGTATTTATCGATAGTATTATCGGCTTTCATCTTTCTCTTGAAAATCCACTTACATTATAGTGGTTTGCTGCCAGGAGGAAGGTCCACCAATTCCCAAGTATGGTTGGACAAAATCGATTCTACTTCACCATTGATAGCTTCCTTCCAAAACGGAGCTTCTGGTGACGTCACAGCTTCTTGAAAAGTCCGAGGCTCATTTTCTAACATGTATGTCAGAAAATCAGGACCAAAAGAAGCTGAGGTTCTTTGTCTTTTGCTACGTCTTGGTTCATCTTCAATAGGGTCATTTGATTCTGTAGTATCTCGAGGTCTTTTACTGCATTCCATTGAATCATGTGTAGTATTGTATGGAAATACATCTTCAAAGAACGTGGCGTCTTTCGATTCAATGATCGTACCAACATGTATATCCAAGACCTCAGATTTATGAACCAAAAACCAATATGCACTACTATTGAGAGCATATCCAATGAAGACACAATCAACAGTTTTAGGTCCTATCTTAACCCTTTTAGGTTTAGGAATCGCGACCTTAGCTAAACACCCCCACACTTTGAGATATTTCAAATTAGGCATTCTGCCTTTCCATTTCTCATAGGGTGTTTGATTTGTCTTCCTATGGGGAACTCTATTCAAGATAAAATTTGCGGTTAAAACGGCTTCCCCCCACAAATTCTGTGGTAAACCGGAACTAATCAACAATGCATTCATCGTTTCTTTTAAGGACCGGTTCTTCCTTTCCGCCACTCCATTAGCTTGTGGCGCATAAGGAAGAGTGACTTGGTGAATAATTCCAGATTCTGCGCAAATTTCCTCAAAAGGAAATTCATATTCACCTCCTCGATCGCTTCTAATTGCTTTGATTTTCTTTTGCAATTGATTTTTCACCTCGGCCTTGTAAGCTCTAAAGGCATCAACTGCTTGGTCTTTTCTAGTTAGCAAATAGATATAGCAATATCTAGAACTATCATCTATGAAAGTAATAAAGTAATTCTTACCTCCTCTAGACGGTGTTATTTTTAAATCACAAATGTCCGTATGAATTAAATCTAAAGGTTCCATGACTCTTGTATCTATTGCATTAAAAGGAAGTCTAGAGAACTTAGATTCGACACATACATTACATTTGTCATTCGGGCATTCAAGCGAAGGTACAAGCCCCATCTTCATCAATTTCTTTAGTGATTTATAATTAACATGTCCTAACCTTGCATGCCAAATAAAAGGAGACTCAACAACATAAGCAATCGAACTTTTATTAGAAGCCTTTGTGGGCACAACAGTCATTACATTCAACTTGAAGAGGCCATCATTAAGATACCCCTTCCCTACATACATATCATTCTTAGACAGCACAAACTTATCAGCTACAAACACCATCTTGAAAACCATTCTTGATGAGGAGAGATCTGGACACTAAATTCTTGCGGATGTCCGGTACATGGAGAACATCAACCAAAGTCAAGGTTTTCCCGAAGTCATCTTCAAAAGAATCTTCCCAAAGCCTTCGACTTTTGACGTGGAGGAGTTGCCCATATAAAGTACTTCCTCGCTTGCCATGGGCGTGTAGGTGGTAAACATATTTCTACTCGCACAAATGTGACGAGTAGCTCCGGTGTCCACCCACCACTCCTTGATGTTCCCCACCAAGTTGCATTGCGATATCACAGCAGCAAGATCGATATCGTCAACGCCGGTCGTGATTTGGTTCACCACGTGAGCTTGGGACTTTTGCTTCTTCTTGGCTCGGCACTCCTTGGCTCGATGACCAGCTTTCCCACAATTGTAACACTTGCCGGTAAACTTCATCGGACCTTGTGCGACACCGTCCACTTGTCTCTTCCTCTTCTTGTTGGTCTTTGCTCATTGCGCCTCAATCACATTGGCCTTCGAGAATCCAACATTTTTGCTTGTCTTCTTCTCGGCATTGATGTTGTCCTCCTCAATCCTTAGCCGAACTATCAATTCATCCAAAGACAGCTCCTTTCTCTTGTGCTTCAAGTAACTCTTGAACTCTTTCCATGAGGGTGGTAACTTCTCTATGAACGCAGCCACTTGGAAAGTTTCATTTATGATCATCCCCTCAGCATGGATGTCATGAACGATTACTTGGAGCTCTTGGACTTGGCTTAGGACCGATCTGTGGTCCACCATCTTAAAGTCTAGGAACTTGCCGACGATGAATTTCTTCAATCCGGCATCTTCCGCCCTATATTTTTTCTCTAGACTTTCCCACAACTCTTTAGCCATCTTCAACAGACTATAGACGTTGTACAAGGAATTATCCAGGCCATTGAGGATATAATTTCGGCACAAGAAATCGGAATGCTTCCAAGCATCCACCGCAGCAAACTTCTCTTTGCTTGTCTCTCCCTCATCTAACTTAGGAGCAGCCTCGGTGAGGAGCCTCGCCAAGTTCAACGTGGTAAGGTAGAACAACATTTTCTGTTGCCACCTCTTGAAGTCTAGCCCGTTGAACTTCTCAGGTTTTTCTCCATGATTTGGAGCCGACGCAACCAAGGGCGTCACCGATGGTGTAGCATTTGCAGACATGACTGCACACATAGAAATGAAACAGTAGACTCAAATAAGTAAACACTTTCCAATAGAACACAAAGAGCAAGATGTTGATTAAGAGATTTGTCTTAAGATTGTTGGAAAGAATTGTAGGAAAACTGATAATGGAAGCAAACACTGTTCGTAGACAAAATCACACTACAAGAATAGCATGTATAAGCACTTACAAGTTAAGTGACTATCAACGAACCAATCAACGACAGCGAAGAAGAAAGACGCGAAATAGAACCTGACTTCGGGAATGGAGAAATGGACAAAAGAGCAAATTTGATTCGAGCCCGACAATTTAATGCCGTGTCCTTAAGACAAATTTGCCCGGCTTTACACGTACCTAAGCTGCTGGACAATTGCCTCCCAGGATAGAACGAATCTCTATCTCCCTCTTGAGGTACTTCAAGGAGAAACTCGGCGAACGCAACGTGTATTAGACTTAATTGCACAGAATGTAGTGATGTAATGAACTAGTGTCTTCGGGTCGGTTAATTCCCGAATTTATACGACAAGAGTGGCGCCTCTTCATGAAGGAACATGTCGAATGTAAATGATGCGAAGTGAAACGGCGCCTCTTGGTAAACAGTCACCAAGACCGAAGAGTCACAATTGAGTCCGAAAAAAAATGAGTTGAAGGAAGCGAATATATATAAAAAATAATATTATATTCGGACCTGGGCCCGGCCCGGCCCGATCCTAGCCGAGCCGGCCGGACGGACAGCGCGCATGTGGTGGTCACCACAAGCAAGCCTAGGTCCTCTCCCTTCCACAAAAGTGGGGTACCCCTTGGGGTCCAACCTTCTTTGGAAGGCTTTCACTAATAAACCCTCACTCTCCCCCACATTTGTTCTATGTGCGACTCCATAGCTCACACTTCTCATTCACAAAGGACAAAATAGAGGAAACAAGTCCCAAGTCAAGGGATCAAATCCCAACAATCAAGACTGCAAGCTTTTACTCGCAGTCCTCCTGCAACTTTCTGAAGGAGGCTGGACTACGGTGGGAAAGAGATGTTGCAATTCACCTACAAACCTTTCCTAACCTAATCTTGAAAAACTTGGTCACTAAACAAAACCACCCAGACACACAAAACTCTATGCTTACCGGGTCGAAACAGAGTGAAGCTCATAGCAGGTCTTCTCTTTCCTTCGGAGGAAAAGCCCGTGAGACTCTTTTCTCTTGACAAAAGAAAGAAACAGAGTATATGGACACTCGTGTATCTTCATCAGTGTGACATGATTTTCCCACCCGGTAACTTCAGGAGAAGGTTCACATTCTTTCCAACTTTGTGGATGTCAAAAACAAATGACAGTAATTATGGATTTCACTTTTCTCAGACAAATCGGCTGTTCCAATGGTATGCATAAGCGAGAAGTTTTATTCCTGATATGAGTCTTCATGTATTCGATTACCAAAAGGATATAATGAAAAATTTACCAATTCCCACAAAAAAGGGGGTTGATGACCACAAGAAGCATTCTTACGGAAAACAAAATCTGGGCAGTTCAACATAACTACCCCAATCCAGGAAATGCAAGAAACAGGACATTCTGTATCCACCAGGTATGAACCTAAGGACATGCTCTGTTTTGAGTAGAGCCCGTTTCTGCTCTTTGAGAGTCGAGTTATCATGAATATGTCAATCAACAAAAGGGAAAAAAAAAACAAGCAGATGAAAACATCTGGATGGTACAAGTTGACGTTCCAGTCCAACTCTCACAGCCTAATGCAAGAAACAGGCCATTTTCTGCGAGCAAGCGAAAGGCCTGCCGGGTCTCTTAAGTGAACAGTACAAGTTCAGACGTACACAACCTGTTCTACGTGGAGTACGGGTTCTTTTCGCCGGGAAACAGCACTCACGTAGCGGAATATACAGCGTTACATGAACAGAGGAGGAACCGGAAAGAATATCGAGATTTCGGCGCGAGTTTCCACGCAATCCTCCAACTTACCCGATGGAGCCGGGCTAAAGAGCTCAAGCTATATTTAAGGTCGCCAAGAAAAGAAGAAGAAGAAGAAGCTTACCTCCGACAACCGTGAACGGCTGGGCTGTTGTTCTCCATTAACCTCCCGAGCTTGCCAAGTCTCTCCCTTCCTTTCTTCCCGAGAATGAGGTCTCTTTAAGACCGATTGCTGCGTCACGAACGAAGAGGCTCATGGGAACCCGGTCGTGGCCGGGCGAGGTAGTGTCCCTTTCCATCGTGACGTTGTCGAACCCAACAAAAGAAAAGAGAAGAAGAAAAAAAAAGAAGAAAAAAAAAAAACCACCGTCCACACGCGATTCCTAATGACCGAGACTCTGAGAAGAGACACTTGCACTTAAGCGCATGTTCAGTCACTGTATCCATAAAATAAAAAAAAGCAAGATTTATTGCCGGTAGTCATTTACACCTGGATTTTATTTATTATTCTTCGCGAATTTCGTAGTCGAGGAAATATATATGTTGACCGTCGATACGATGCTCTGTTTGCGTGCATCCACGGTTGAGTGGTTACATGGATCGCCGGTTGGGCCACTTGGTCCTCCACTGACTTCCTTTTGTTTTGTTTTGTTTTGTATTCTCCGTCAAGAAATTCCTTTTTTCTTTTTTCTTGTTAATGAAATTGTTATCAATTGACATCATTATATTAACAAGTCAACGTGAAAACATGCACGATGCATCTACTCATCATATATGTTAAAATACTAGAAAAGCGTGGTCTCATATCACGCTTTAGCTTTTTTTGAATCTACACTTGCGGTCACGCGTATGAATATTACGAAGTTTATGGTGTCAAGAAGTACTCACGACATTCATTTTAGACCGGTGTCTCGATAACCTTAGCAATGAGAATAAGGCAGTTATCTTCTATGATACTTAAAGGGTTCAAATCCATACATATCGTAGTTTGTACGCAATACCTAATTTAAATAGGAGGCAAGTAGTAAGACACATTTTGTTCTTATAAAGTACTTGAGAGGTTTGCTTAAGAAATGAGCCATGCACACATTATCTAGTAGCTTGAGCTTTTGCAAAAGATTGTCGTATAACCGAGCAGCTTATTGATTTTAATTCTTAGATATGGGGTAGAGCGTGGAGCTCAAATTACTCAGTGATTTTGATCAATAGACTAATGTTTTGCATCAAATAAAAAATGAAAAATGATGTTTGAGACGAAGAAAACATAGAAATGATTGAAAATATATCAAGGAAAATTTACAAAACTAGTCCCTGCACTGGTGCTGTTATCCAATTTTGGTCATCACACTTTTATAATTCTAAGAAAAATTTGTAATTGTCCAAATATCAACAGGATATGCTAACCGAGCGCCGGAGGTATACAAGTGGCGCCAACATGGACTAAAAAGATAATCGTTCAAACGAAATTACAAAATGAACCCTATAATGCTGTCTATGTAAACTTTTGGCCTCATACTTAATTTTACACTAGATTTCATCCTTAATCCGACCTCCGATCCATTTTTCAGAAACTTTGCTTGAAATGCAAATGCGTTTTAAAGTATTTGATAATGTCAGCTTTGTTCTCGGTTGTTTATCATAGCTTATTGCGCATTTTTTTGGGGGAAAATCATTTTTATGAAAGGACAATTTAGCTTGGAGCTAGGAAAGACACCTGGTCAAGGTTTCCCAAGAGCATCCACGCGTCGGTTGTCATTGGTTATCCGCCCCCGACATCCAAGTAGAAACCATGTGTCAGCATGAGGGGAGGCTGCAAGATTCGAATCTCCTGACTTCTCCATATATACATACATACATATACACATATATATATATAAAATATTATCTTCTAATGTTTCTAATCTCATTTTTGGTACACTAGGTCCGTACCAAAGGAGTCCGTCGTACCGGGACATTGCGTTTTGTCTTTCATATAGCATACTCTATTGAGTCTTTCGTATATAACAAAGGATAAATACCATAAAAAATTAAAATTATACTTATTGTGATGAAATTAATTTAGTCTTTTTTCGTGTTATAAAAAATCCTAAATATGTGAAGATTATTTTTAACAAGTACTTTGCTGATTTTAATTCAAAGATATGGAGCAAAGCTTGGATTTCAAATTGCTACAATATATAACAAATGTCTTGATTCCATTGAAGAGACCTTACATCAAGCCATCCGGGACATGTATAGTTATGCAAGTTCAGCCACCGCTTCGTCCACACCTGCTCTCGCGGGTGCTTCCCTCTTTATCTACACATTGGTAAAACAAGTCCGACGGAAATTAGTTTCGGAGATAGGAAGGCAAGATATTGGCTCAAGGCTCCGACTTTCATATGCTCTCATCCACATTACACTCGATTGTGTCACTTGCAGTCTCCTGATATACATTTTACTTGGTGACACACCTTGATTGATTATTGTTCCCCGTGTCCAAATGTTGATAATCTTATCCAAATTTAAACCCGAGAATTAATAGGAGAATGGCAGCAGCTTTTGGTTTTGTGTGCTCTTTGTGAAGTTGGTATTGTTGGAATTATGGAAGGGTGAATGAAAAATTGTTTCTCAACGAACCCACTTGTGTGGAAGTGAAAGTCCCACATTGGAAAGCAAGTAGAGTTGAAAGTGGGAAGTGAAAAGCACTAGTCCCACATTGGAAAGGAATAAGGCTTTGGAGTGCTTTATATATGATTACACTCTTTTAGAGTGGAAACGTTAAAAGCACAAGCACTATGCCTCGCGCGCACGCGCAGGGGGTGCAAATTTGGGTCTCGACGAACCTGAACTTGGGCGCGAGCGTACGACCTGCGTACATGAATGCAACCTCGAAAAGTGAGCTTAGCGACAAGCCACTTTTTGCCTTATGGGTTAATTTTTGCCAACTCAAAGCTATGGGTTAATTGTAATGGCAACCAGACCTTCTGGGTCTACGAGCGTACAGACCTTCTGGGCAGCGACCAGAACGTACAAGGTCAGAAGAACCTTCTGGGCAGCAACCATAACGTACAAGGTCAGGAGACCTTCTGGGTCTGCGTCCAGAGACCGTTTGGGTCTGTCGTAATGACGAATTTAATCTGCGTTTTCGTAACTGCTGGTTATAGAGTTATGTTGTAACGGCTGATTTAATCAGTGTATTAAGGTTGTAACGGTAGATTTAAATTGGCAAAAAAATCCGAAACGCTTGTAACGGAAGATTTAATACCGTAACCTCCGATTTAATTCGGTAACGGTAATGATAATTCCGAAATGTTTCCCCTTTGATTTTATAATATGTTTTTATTCTTTTGTCCGGACAGACTGATTTCGAAAATCATTCAGACATTACATTGTCTTCGAAAGAGCATTGCATTGTTTTGAGAGTGTTCAGCTAAGAAGTTGTTCAAGTTCGTCGAAAGCTCCGAAGTGTTCTTCGTTGCTGCCAACCATTGTATCCTGGGAGATAGACATCTAGCAACCTCACGTGTACTGCAAAAGACAAAGCTTCATTGTGTACTGGAGGGGACGAATCTATTTTAAGGAAACTATGTTTAACATAGGCCTCGATTTCCTAATTCTAGTCCTTCCAATTCTGTTGTTGTATCTTTGATGCCATTTTGAATTGTAATTGTTCAATAATCTCTAACCAGAATCGAAGGAGATTTGAGCAAATCATCCAACAGGTATTGATGTGCAATTTGCCAATGCTGGCTCGGTCATGAACCCTTGTTGTATCACCTTACGTCTCAATGAAGAATACATGGTGATGATGATGAAGGTACTAGTTTGTTAAGATCGTGATGTAATTCAAAGAAATCAGAAAAATATGGATTTTCTTTTGTCTAAAGAGAAACAGGAGATTGATTCAAAGAATATGAGAAAGAATAATATTATCCTCATTCACTAATCTTTTGATGCATGAATTGCGATTTGATCAAGTTCATAACTCACTCCCCATATCTTAATGCCAACAATATTCTAAACACCAGCTCGATATATAATTGAAGTCACAAATGAAAACTATTGAGCAATATGTGTGTTAACACGAATTCAATTTAATGGGATATTGGATGGATCCTAATAGAGTGTAAATATGGGTCAAGGTATCAATTTGAGATTTTTATAATACGAAAATTAATTCCAATAAATATATCTTGGGTCAATTTTCAAATTTTTTAATTGTATATTGGGAAGCTCTTTTTTTTTTTTTGCATGATACTTTTACTGAAATGTGCAATGAAATTATATGCTGTCGGTTAGAAACAATTTTAAAAGAGATACATTTAATTTTGCTTTTTTTATGTTGAATTATGATTATATCTTTTTAATCATCCTTTAAGTGATTTTATTTTAATAGTTAAATTAAATTAACATCAAATATAGTCAAACCATGTTAGAAGATAATATATATTTCAAAATGGGAGTAACTAATTGAGACTACGTTTGGTTTGGCTTTGAAAATTAGCTTTGGGAAAATGCTCAAAGTTATTAGAACTTGTTTTTAGTTTTTAGTGTTCCTGAAATCAATTTTTCACCTCAAATCTTCTCAGAATGATTGACAAACACCTCATATTTTTCCCAAAGGGTTTTGAAGACTCAAAACCTCTTGGAAAAGTTAAACCAAACGCACCATTGCATGCATTATTTAACCCCAATTATATGAAGTTTGATTTCTTCAATTGATGCCCAAATACTAGCTGATGTTTAAGCATAAGTGATATGGAAGCAGTCTCACCTTAAAACCCCTAAAATCCCAAGGATACATGGTTTGAAAATGGCTCTCCATCAAAATTTCCTTTGTCCAGCTGCTCAGACAAGAACTTAGTACTGCTTCACAAAAAGGACAAAAATATAAGGCACGAATTATTGTCATTTTCCTCAAAGAAACGCGAAAAACCTCACACTTATGTTATGAGAAAAAAATTAAAAATGTCATAAAATTTAAAAATGACGCCAGGATAATCAATTATATTATGAATGACAAAAGCTTGATATGAATGCCTAAGTCATTCGACTACATGTATTATAATTTCAAAGATCCTGGCTCCTCCATGTGTATTTCGATTATTGTTTTAACTTTTCCAATCTTGTATATATTGTTTTAGTTATATGAATAATTTCGGCAGTTTGTATATCCACGTATAATTAGAGTATTTCATTTTGCACATGTGATTAGTATTTGGCAGTTAAATCTACATTGAATGAGCATTCGTTGTTATGACCCCATAAATTAATCTTTCGTGTAGTGATACTCTATTGAACCCTAATTATGCCCGATGTGACACAAATATTATTTTTTTCGTTTCACTATAAATCTTAAACTTATTTGTCATCAATATCCCTAACTTTTTTTGTGGTGTTACGAAAAAACTCAAATTTATATATGTGTAATATATATGCCATCTATCTTAATTTTATCCAGAATTTTTTTATACAAAAAAAAAGAAAAATTGAGGGTCGAAGCACCCGCATGCTCCCTCAAGAAACGTTCCCTCATTTTCATTTCCATTGTCTCCTTTTCGCTAATGTATCCACACACGGTCTCTCAGAGCAGACACTTGCACGTAGGCGCATGTTCAGTCACTGTATCCATAAAAAAGCAAGACTTATCGCCGATAGTAATTTATATCTGGATTTAATTTATTTTTCTTTGCGGATTTTGTATTCGACGAAATATATATCGACCGTCTATGCAGGCCTCGTTTACGTGTATCGACGGTTGAGAATCAGGAAATGTCAGCGGGAGCTTCCCCCTCTTTCTTTATTAACGTTGGAAAAGCTTTGTGATATTAATAAGTTAGTTTAGGCAAACTGATATTACTTCTAATAAACTTTATGTGTCCGACTGGCGGAGTCAAAACACGAATCTGTGCCGGGATTAATCGTGGCCGGAGGGTAGTGGGTACAGTGCTTACATGGATCGCCGTGGGGCCAGTCTTTGTCCTCCACTGACTTCCTTTCCCTTCTCTCTCTTTCTCTTTTTTGTTTTTGTTTTGGATTCACTGTTGAGAAATTCCTTTTCTTTTCTTGCTAATTAAATCCTTATCAATTGACATCATTATATTAACAAGTCAACGTGAAGACAAATGCAACGATGCATCGACTCATCATGTAGGTTTCACACTAGAAAAGCATGGTGTCATACCACGCATTTAGCTTCATTTTGAATTTACACTGACGATCATGGATGTGTCCGCATTAGTATACGTAATTTATGGTATTAAGAAGTACTCGCGATGTTCATTTTAGACTATCAGAAAAAGACCATCGTCTTTGACGATACTTAAAAGGTTCAATTCCATACATCACATAGTTCATGCGCAATGCTTGATTTACACAGCAGGCAAGTAGTGAGATGCATTTCGTTCTTTTGAAGAACTTGTTAAGTGTGCTCAAGAAATAAGCAATGGATACATTTCTTGATAGCTTGAGCTTTCACAAAAGATTGTCGCATAACCGAGCAGTTTGTTGATTTTAATTCTTAGATATGGGGTATAGCGTGGAGCTCAAATCACTCGTCATTTTGTTTATTTTGATCAAACTGGTGCTGTTTTCCAATTTTGGTCATCACAATTTGTGTAGCGACAAATTAGATTCATAAAATAGTCTCATATTATAATTTTGGGAAAGATATTTAACTGTCCAAATATCAATGGGATATGCTCACGGAACACTAGAGGTATACAAGTGGTGCCAACATGGACTAAAAAGACAATCATTAAAAAAAATTACAAGACGGTCCTTATAATACAGTCTATGTGAAATTTACAATAGATTTAGTCCTTAATCCGACCTCCGATCCATTTTTCGGAAACTTTGCTCAAAATGCAAATACATATTAAAGTATTTGATAATGTCAGCTTTGTTCTCACTCGTTTATCATAGCTTTTTGCGCATTTATTGGGGAATAATCATTTTTTTGAATGGATCGTGTGCTGACTGTTGAGATGCGTCGATATACTTATAATTCGTAGAAGCATTTCGTGAGATCAAAGAATTCACGTCCAAATGTGATGTCCGTATATGTGAATGGGATGTGACAATCCACGTTCAAAAGTGATAAGAAACTTTTTAAGCTCGAAACATCGAATCTTTGATTGAACTTACGGATGAAGGAAGGAAAGAAGCAAGAGAGAGGGGGGTTTATTCATAAAGAATTGGGCGTGCCAAATACGTTGGAGTCCATCGACGTGTCCGAGGTTGATTGGCATCCCAGCCAGCAGTGCAGAAGGAGAGCTTGATGTTATTTTTACCAACATCAACCAAATATCATAATGATTTTCATCTATTGCCTCTTCGATTGCAACACATTCGCATCCGTGGAGTTTCATGGGCTGTAATTTGCGGCAAGTGTATCTTAAAGTTTATTTATTTATTTATTATAAGGCGTAGGTTGACAGTATTTCTTCGAAAAAGGATGTAGGTTTATTATGGATTCCGCTCTGGATTAATTTTTTGAATCCTAATTTTGAAAGGTGGGGCATCAACCCTATTTAAATGCGAATAGTGAGTTAATGAGAAGTTCTGTTTCCTTCTAATTATCGAGCCAACTATATCCTAAACTTTTGTTTAGATGAATTTGTTTAATGTGATAGGTTATAATACTTGCCAATGAAAGGACTTCACATATTATAAAAGCATTTCTTCGTGAAATATATTGATGTGGAAAAATGATTCATGTCCATGAAAAGGGTCAATGAGTCCATGACTATCGGCAATAAAATTTATTTCAATAGATTTAGAAAAGTTACTCGAGAGTTTGGGTCGCTAGGAACATCAAGACAAAAACCTGGGTATATTAACTAAAAGAGAAAAGAAAAAAATAAATAAAAAAGACAACAAATCTTGGGGGTGCAACTTGGTGTATCAATGAGTTTATGAGTTTCTCGTGATCAAACCAGACAATGTGCAAGCAAACGGATTTTCTTGTGATATGCTTTGGGCCTTTGAGGGCCCCCATTTGACTCTTTATCTCAATGGATCAGGCCCATCTCCCAGGAAATCTCTATCTCTCAACCCAATTTAACCCATAAAAATCAAGAACGAAAATATTCCTACCCATCGACTTCTGTCTACAGATGTCTATACTTATATATTGAAGCAAAATTACACCCAAATATGCCTCAACATACAGAAAAAGGTCGTGCATCTCACTTTCCTAATGTGATTCGGCTTTGTTCTCAAATGGGTAAATCTTTCGTTGAGGAATTTGTGGCCGGTCGCTTCCGTCTCCCACATATTACATGCTTCCTTCATCCCAGGCTTGGTGGCTTTCATTTGTGACTGGAATTTTCATGTCAAGATAGCGTCTAACGATACTGCTGAGGTTGGATATGAGGATTGGGTTATGAATTATGTCTAAATTGCATTTCCTAGAGTGGAAGATGTTAAAGATATAACGACAACAATGAAGTCTACAGAGGTGAAGGTCACAGAAGTGGTAGTTGATGAAGTCGAATTACATTCAAAGACTGAAGATCTCTATCCAAGTTCAAAACATATACAGAGATAGAGATATACAGAGTACCGTATAGAAGACTATGAAAACAGAGTACATATACGCATACCAGCTGGCAATAACAGATTTTCTGTTATACCACTCTGTTTGTAACTATAAACAGATTATAGTTAGAGTAGATACAAATGTATAAGAACAATTCATGATGAGAAATATTCAGGCTTTCAGTTGAAGCATTTCATCTTCGTCTCTATGCGTAGAATCTCTAAGTCTTCGACTGCATCTTCATCTTCTTCTTCACTTCTGATTTCTCTCATGGTATCAGAGCATTCTCGCTGAAAGCCTCAATCATCTTCTTTACCATGACAACCAGATCACCCAAGTATCCTTTTCCCATCCATGTAAACATCGGAAACTTTGTTACAATAAAGTTGGCAGAGGATAATTTTTTACTTTGGCAAGCTCAGTTTCAAAGATTTCTGAGGAGTCAGGAGTTGCTTGATTTCATCAATGGTGAATCTATCGCACCACCAAGGACAGTCTGTCTTGAAGTTGAAGGAAGAAACATCGAAGTCAGGAATGAGGATTATGTTGATTGGATGTGCACAGACCAGTTAATATCATCCTGGATCAGTGGCGCAGTCTCAGAAAGCATTTTAGGCTTCATTATTGGCCTTGATACATCGCATGAGGTATGGAACACTTTATGCAATCGATTTAGCCAAAAGTCGATTGCTCGTGAATTTGAACTTCGTGGCAAACTTCAGGCATGTCATAAGCGTGATAGAGTATTGTTTGATTATCTTCGAGAATTCAAGTTGATCTGTGATCAACTTAATGCCATAGGCAAACCAATAGACGATGTAACAAAGGTGTTTGGAGTATTGGAAGGTTTAGGCCCTGAATATGAAACTTTTAGAACTACAGTGTATTGTATCAAACCTCAGCCTGATTATGATGAGGTTATATCACATCTTGAGAGATTTGAGGCAAGATTGCAGATCTATACTTCAAATCATTTAAAGCTCAACATGGCTTATTATGGTCAGCAAACAGTTGAAAGTAATCAGAAAATTGATGATTATGAGTTGCCTTCAAAGTTTCAAGATTATGCGTTTGTGACACAAAGAAATAATACTCAGTCCTATAGAGGCAGAGGTGGAAGGACATTTAGTAGGGGCCGTGGTTTTAGTAGAGGAACTTTTTATCAAGGAAGAGGTCAGAGTTTTAAACCTCTTAATCATACACAAGAATTTCAATCAGGTTAGCAACAAGGCTATACAAGTTCACCACAAGGTTTTAAACCTTATGCTAACTCATCTCCACGTTACCAAAGTGTTCAATCTTATCCTTCATCTGAAAGCAAACAAGTTGTACATGAAAGATCAACTGAAGGTATTAAAATGATATGTCAAATCTGTAAGAAGCCTGGTCATGAAGCATTGCGTTGTTGGTATAGATTTGACAACTCTTATCAGCATGAAGACATTCCAATAGCTCTGGCTGCAATGGATATCGAGGATCCTATGGGAAGTGCTTGGTTTCTTGACACTGGAGCCACAGCACATATCACTTCTAATACTGGTAAACTTCATAACTCCTCAAAGTATTGTGGTGGTGATCGAGATGATAGGTGATGGTTCACATCTTACAATAACACACACTGGTCATGCACACCTTCATACTGATCTTGGATTGTTACCTCTACGTGATATTTTAGTTGTTCCAAACATAAAGAAAAATCTTCTATCAGTCTCAAAGATGACTGATGATTACCCTTGTGAATTTATCTTTGACAAGTGGGGTGTTCATGTTAAGGATTTACAGACCAATTCAATTGTCATGCTTGGGAAGAAACAGGAGGTCTGTACAAGGTGGATCAACAAGTGGTGACAGCTCTATTCACCCAAAGACATAAAGTAGTTGATGCAGAGTTATGGCACCAATGGCTGGCTCACACAAACATGAGTACGCTTCAAACTCTTCAGAGCCAAAATCTCATTCAGTGTTCAGCACATTCACAATCAGTATGTAGAAGCTGTCAGCTTGTTAAAAGTACAAAGTTGTCATTTCCTCTATCAGAAACTAGAACATCTGTTCCTCTAGAAAGAATTCACTGTGATATTTGGGGTCCAGCTCTAGTCATCTCTCTACAAGGTTTCAAATACTATGTTATGTTTGTTGATGACTTTACTAGATTTAGTTGGATATACCCAATGAAGTACAAATCATAGTTCTTTGATATCTTCATTCTCTTTCAGAAGCTTGTAGAGAATCAACTTGATCGAAAAATAAAAATGTTTCAAACTGATGGAGGAGCAAAGTTCACTAGTCTACGAACTCAGAAACATTTACAAGCTTGTGGTATAAAACATCTCTTGTCCTGCCTCTACACACCTGAATAGAATGGAAAGGCTGAAAGAAAGCATCAACACATTGTTGAACTTGGCTTATCCATGCTTTATCATGCATGCCTTCCCTTAATGTACTGGGTTGATTCATTTTTGACTGCCAACCATATTATCAATCTCTTGCCAACACCACTCTTGCAGTATCAAAGTCTATTCAGCAAATTATATGGACAACAACCAAACTATGACTATCTCAGAGTTTTTGGCTGTGCCTGCTTCCCTTGTTTAAGGCCATACACTAAACACAAGTTTGATCCTCAATCTCTCACTTGTGTTTTCCTTGGATCTAGTGAGCATCACAAAGGTTATAGGTGTCTTGTTCCCACAGATGGCAGGGTTTTCATAAGTAGGCATGTGACATTCGATGAAGGTTCTTTTCCATTTGCAAACAAACTTAGTTCTCTTTTTCCCCCCTATTACTGACCTTTATTCTAAATGGATTCAGGAAGTTCAGTTTTTCCAACAGCCCCAGTCATAACCTATTCCTTCTCCTTCTTCACAGTCTCCATCCCTTGATCATACAAGTTTTCTTCATGATGATCTTAGTTTACCAACTACATCATCTAATATTTCTTCAACTCCACCTATCATTTCCTCTTATTCATGTGATATTCATAACTCTAGTTCTTCCATATCTCTTAGTTCTGCCCTTCCTGTTTCACATCGTCACTCTACACATACAATGCAAACACGACTGAAGTCAGGCATTCATAAGCCCAATCCTAAGTATGCCTGTCTTGTTGAATACTCAGTCCCTCCAGAACCTAAGAATGTCAAAGCAGCTCTTGCTCATGAAGGATAGTTTCATGCCATGCAAGAAGAAATGGATGCCTTACATAATAATCATACATGGAGTTTAGTCCCTTGTACTGATGATATGAATGTTATTGGCTGCAAGTGGGTTTTTAAGACTAAGTTGGCTGCAGATGGCAGTTTAGACAAACTTAAGGCATGTTTGGTTGCCAAGGGTTACCATCAAGAGGAAGGTATTGATTTTCTTAAAACTTTCAGTCCTGTCATTCGACATGCTACTATAAGGATTGTTCTCTCTATAGCCATGGTTAATCACTGGTCTTTGCATCAGCTAGATGTTAAAAATGCGTTTCTCCATGGCACATTACATGAGACAATTTATATGGAACAGCCCTTTGGTTTTACAGCCAATCCTCATCTTGTCTGTTTGCTTCACAAGTCTCTTTATGGACTCAGACAAGCTCCTCGAGCTTGGTTTAAAAATTTTAGTAGCTTTCTTCTGGAGTATGGTTTCTTTTGCAGCTCGGTTGATCCTTCTCTCTTCATTCTACATCAAGATTCCCACACTATTCTCCTCTTGCTTTATGTTGATGATATTGTGCTTACTGGCTCTTCACCAGCATTACTTGCAGATTTGATCAAGTCTCTCAGTTCTAGTTTTCATATGAAAGACATGGGTCACTTGCATTATTTCCTGGGGGTTGAGGTCAAGACATTCTCTGACAAGTTGTTTTTATGTCAGACCAAATATGCATTTGATCTTTTAGGTTGTGCTCATATGCAAGATTGCAAGCCAATCTCCACACCTTTATCTCTTAAGTCAACTCCCAATTCTGGTGACAATGCCTTGTTTCCTGATCCTCTTCATTTTCGAAGCATAGTTGGGGGTCTCCAATATCTCACATTCACCAGACCTGACATTGCTTTTGCTACTAATTTTCTGTGTCAGAAGATGCTCACTCCTACCATGGGTGATTTTTATACTTTGAAGCGTGTCTTACGATATATCAAAGGCACGGCACAACTTGGTTTATTCATTCACTCCATGAGCACATTACAACTATATGGTTTCTCTGATGCTGACTGGGCTGGCTGCAATCTTACTCGTCGATCAACTACTGGGTTTTGCACTTTTCTTGGCTCTAATTTGATCTCCCGATCAGCTAAATGACAAGACACTGTATTCCGCTCTTCTACAGAAGCTGAGTATCGGGCTTTAGCATCTACTACTGCTGAGCTTACTTGGGTTTCATTTGTCCTCAGAGATATTGGTGTTCCTATTTCTTCTCCTACCCCACTATATTGTGATAACAAGTCGGCCATCTCTCTCACGTATAATCCTGTGTTACATGCTCGAACGAAACACATCGAGATTAACTTTCATTTTGTCAGAGAAAAGGTTTCTTTGGGACATCTTCGACTTCATCATGTTCCTAGTCATTGTCAATTAGCTGATCTTTTCACGAAGTCCTTATCTCGGCTTGATTATCTTTCGTTACGAATCAAACTTGGCTTGGGTTTTTCACCAACCTCAAGTTTGCGGGGGGATGTTAAAGATATAACGACAACAATGAAGTCTACAGAGGTGAAGGCCACAGAAGTGGTAGTTGATGAAGTCGAATTACATTCAAAGACTGAAGATCTCTATCCAAGTTCAAAACATATACAGAGATAGAAATATATAGAGTACCGTATAGAAGACTATGAAAACAGAGTACATATACGCATACCAGCTGGCAATAATAGATTTTCTGTTATACCAATATGTTCGTAACTATAAACAGATTATAGTTAGAGTCGATACAAATGTATAAGAACAATTCATGATGAGAAATATTCAGGCTTTCAGTTGAAGCATTTCATCTTCGTCTCTATGCGTAGACTCTCTAAGTCTTCGACTGCATCTTCATCTTCTTCTTCACTTCTGATTTCTCTCAGAAGATTAGGGAGAGGGGGATAATGTGATTCTTTCTCAAATTTTACGAATCGATTCCTCTATTTATCTTTATCCAAATAAAAAGAACATGCTTTATGATTTTAAAAGGTGTTCAAGGAAATATTAGTACAACACAAGGTTCCTGTCCAGACGCAATAATAGTACAATACAAGAATCTTGTCTTGGCCAACATTAGCATGACACACACAAATATCAAGTTTCCAAAGAGGAAGCCACAATGTTACAACCACCGAAAACTGTTGCAAATCTCTAATTTGTAACGAATGCTTATGGGTTCAGCAACTCCAGGACGCGCAGAACGAAAATCGGCCAAGACATGACATGAAGCAGAATGTAAATCAGCAGACTACACCCGATACATCCAAGAACAATAGTGATGCGAGCGAGGATGAGTCGGAACTTCGGGTCCATATCTTGCCTTCCCATCTTGAGGATCAATAACTGCCCGACGACTATGAGCAGCATGTAGATAAACACGATGATTTTCAGGTTGGTGATGGCTAAAATACCCTCAATTCCGGCGGCACCAATCAGGATCTTTCGCATGATCTTCTCCAGGAAATGGATTGCAGCAATTCAATCCGCATGCTCTGCTCCACCTCTTGGAAATAAATCAGCAAAATGCTTGTTAGTTTACAGTTCTTTTTTTTTTTGGGGGGTGAAAAGCTTGAGTGCCGAGCTATTTCTACATCATATGACCAAAAGCTTTCGGAACTATCAATTTAAGTTCAAAAGGAAATTAACGCGCGGTGTCACGCCACGCTTCTGGTGCAACCCATAGCTAATGAGTATGCACTTCAAGAGCGTAACCCTCTATCGATCCTCAGCTAATTTAGATAGTTAAAACTCTTTTTTTGGACCAAATGTAACATAAGAGCATCTATAAACCTCTACCAACCCTGCTCTGACAACGTTTATTCACAAACGAAACCCAGCAACCAGCACCAGCCTACCATGTAAGGCTCCCTGCTTGCCGGGTAGAAACAGAGTAAAGCTAATTGCAGGTCTCATCTTTTCTTGGGTGGAAAAGCTAACAGGACTTTTCACTTAATACGTTGTTCTAATTATGGAATTTCCCTTTCGTCAAACAAGCCATCCCAGCCCTGGAAATGCGAGAAACAAGTCAATTTTACATCCACCAGATTAATGCCCTGTTCTGAGGAGAGCTCATCTCTGCTCTTTGAGAGCCTATCAGAAATGACGATCGAGAACAAAAACCTTGCTCAATTAACAAAAAGAAAAACCGAATACAGAGGAAGAAATCTGGGCGGGTGTTCGCTTCCAATTCTTACAATCTCATGCGAGAAACAGGCCATTTTCTACGGCCAACTCCCCATGGGCTCTTATGTTGAACAGTAGTCGCTCAAGAGTCCACGAACGAGCTCACCTGATTTACCTAGAGTTGCAGGTTTTTTCGCCACAAAACGGCGTTCGGGCAATGGAATACACAGCGTGACATGATCATAGGCAGGAACAGGGAAGAATATCACGATCTTGATGTGAGTTTCCTCCCCGGATCTCCCACTCACTGACAGAGCAGAGCAGACTACAGAGCTTAAGATATATTTAAGGTCGCTGAGACTTACCTCTGACCACGATTATCAGCTGGACTGATATTCTCCATTGACCTTCCGACGTTGCCTTGCTGGACTGTAGGAGAAGAAGATGAACCCTTTTTTTTTTTTTTTGTACGAGAGAAGAAGATGAACTTCTGTAGTTTGGTTTGTGCGACGACATAAAGAGTCCCTGGGGATGCGCGGGCGAGACGACGCTTAGGGGAGGCGGCTATGACGTCACCGGAGCAAAGGGTTAACTCTGTCATTTGAGTGTATTGTTAAAAAACCTCGCAATAGCAGACCAGGACCCAATATTATACAGTAGAAGTGATCGGCCCCGGCAATATAGTTTCCAGCTCTAAGATCTAGGGTGCGCATTATAACATTTCTCTTTTTCAGACACATTTCTTTTGGCGAACATGTCCAATTTAATCGGTTCCCACTCGTTTGACCCCGAAAACTACCTTGTTTGTCTAAAACTCATATTTTGTCCTATTTTTCTGATCCATTTCCAGGATCTATTTGTAAAAAAAATTTCTCCTTTTTTTGTTTATTTTTTATAACAAAACAATATGAAGCTATGAATAACAAAAAGATACAAAGTAAAAAATGAACATATAAATTCTGTTGTAGTCCATAGCACTCCCTTAGTCATATAATTTAGTTTGTCGGATCAAAGATTAAATTAACAAAACGCGATAGCAATTTAATCCGGCTCGTACCACATTCATGCTCTTTGAAGCTTGTAAAAAATATTATAATATCATGGCGAGATAAGAGAGATAGACATACGATAGGGTCTCGACAATCATGATCGTGTTGGGGCCCAATGGAGGCTCCTCAAAGAAGTTAGAGTTTTTTGGTTTTTAGCATATAAAACCGATTCTGAAACTAGTTTCAAAGTAGGGCAATCTGGTATGATTCTCGGGTGGATATTCACTCGGAACTTATTCTCAAACCGATTTCAACCGGTTCCTAAAATTTATAACATGTTCTTCGAGCGGTCCCAATCAAAATGGGCGGTCAAGTCTTGTTCTCAAGTAGAACTAATCCTGTCGCACACCCCTATTATATGATATGAAAACAGACGCTATGTATAGACAATTTTTCAATAATCTTGCATAGGAGCCATACATAAAAGAGTGATATGTTCACTTAAGTATTACTTGATATAATCCTCTCTTCAACATGAAAATGATAGTTGATATTTACACCATTAATTGATTAACAAAAATATGCCATATTAATTAAAACTCAAAATTTCATTATGATTATAGTAACATCAGTTTTTATTTGTTATTTTCATAATAGAAAGCTTGCAAACAATGAAAGTATTATTGAAAAGGGAAAATACAACCAAAGACCCTAAACTATACTCTTTACAATACATTTACCCTTTACAATACATTACTCTTATTGCAACTGAACCCAGCTCCAAACCTTCTGACGCTGCAAGTGAATTTGGTGGGAAAGCCCTTGAGTTTCGAAGCTACACTGATACTACCAAAGGTAGACACCAACTTTACTCTTTTCGACTGAATTTGGAGAAGAACGTCGTGGTTTAGATTCTGGTTGCAGAGAACGCTCTTTGCTGCACACGTGTCCCGTTTTGTGGTTTCCTTCCACCCTCAACATATTTAAATATTGTTAATTGCGTGATGAATAAGAAACTCACTCCATATCAGTCCATGGAGAGCTTCTTTGTCCCGGACATTAATCCATGGAGGGACTGACGTGGGATCGAGTTTATGGTATTGAGTTTTTCTTATTAAAAGCTCGATCGGACTAAAATGGGGATGTTTGTCATATTAAAGAATCACTCGGTCTTCATTCCGCACCATGTCAGTCTATTTTGAGGCGGCCAGAGTGAGTTCTTTTAATATGAAAAGATCGTGTCGATCTCAGGCCTTTCGAGGCGTAGTTTACCATTTTAAGGGTGAAAAGCGACACAGAAGGCCACAAGGTTGCCTAATTCTGTGACCGCTCCGCTCTATTCTCGATTCCGGGCAAGCAAGAAGAGAGTGGCGACGCGAAATCGGTAGTTTTTGGCGAACAACAATACAGATGATCACGGTGGTCAGAGGTAATCTTAATTACTGTACCCCCAGCCTCCGTTGGTAAGTTGGAGGAATGCGAGTACCAAGTTCTTGATATCCTTTTCCGTTCCTATCTTTGATCGGGTCCGCTGGGTGCCTTACTGAATGTTGTTTTGTTTCAAGAAAAGCCTGCACCCTAAGTAAATCAGATGAGCTTGTCCACCCTTTCTGTACTTGTACTGCTCCAAACTTAAAAGAACCAATTCAGAGGGGCGTCTTTCGCTGGCCACCAGAAAATGTCTCGTTTCTCGCGTTACATTGCAAGAGTCGGATCGAACACCCATTTGTACCTCTCAGATTCTTTCTTCTATTCGTTTTTCCTTTTGTCGATCGAGAAAGGTTTATGTTCTTGATGTTCATAATGACTCAACTTGGGCTTTCGCCAAAAAAGTATCTGTCAGACTAAGGCTGTGTTCGTTTGGCAGAAAATATAGTGTCTCCGGTCCAAGAAGTCATTTTCTCGAAAAATAACAATATTTTATTGTGGTCGCTTAAAACTTTATAATGGATCGGAAAATATTTTTCCTTATTTGGAAGAAGAAGACCTCGCGTCCCAAAGAGGAAAAATGGAAATAAAGAGAGACTGGAGGGGGGCAGCTGGTGGGCTCCCTTTGCACGGCCAGAGAGAGAGAGAGAGAGAAGGAGAGGGTGAGAGTCAACGGTGGGGTCAGGGGAGGAGAGAGGAGGGGAAAGAGAGGAGAGAGAAAATGGAGAGAGAATAGGGAGGGTGTGAGTCAACGGTGGGGTCAGGGGAGGAGAGAGGAGAGAAAAGGGAGGCGGTTGGAGTATATATCAAGGATTGAAAAATGTTTTTCTTCCTTTTGAGGAAGTGATACATTTTCTCAATTTTTAGAAGGCTATTTTATATTGGTTGGAAAATATTTTCTTTCCCACTTGAACATCACAATTTTCGGAAAATAATTTATGTGAAACGAACGGAGCCTAATGGTTTGCTAATCTTAATTCAAAGATATGAAGTAGAGTTTGGAACTCAAATTGCTGCAATGTATAATGAACAGCCTGATTCCATGGAGGAGACCTTACGTCAAGCCATCGGGAACATGCATAGCTATACAGGTCCAACCAACATGGCCCCGTCATGCTCATCTACACATTAGTCAAAAACAATCGGCTGAAATTAATTTTGAAGATTTGGAGGCAAGATATTGGCCCAAGGTTCCAACTTGCATATGCTCTCTTTTATCTGTGTTACAATAGATAAATTTGAAATTTTTGTGACACAATTTTTTTTGAAGTATTTGTGTTATAATTGACATAATTTGAGATTTTTGTGGTACTTGACATTCTTTTTAATTACCTTTTAACTTTTATAACGTGATGTATTGTTTATGTTTTTCAATTTCAATATATATACCTATTTATAATAAGACCATTTCATTTTGCCACAGTAACTAGTTTTGCGAATAAATCTATATTGAAAAAAAAATCATCATATGATGACACTTTTATTTTTTCTTTCCTGTATTAAAACAGACTTTGATATATAGTAGAATAGTTGAAAAGAATCATGAAATTCCTTGTTCGGCCCAAATCCTGGCATCTCGTGCTAATTTCATCGTTTTGCCCCAGGATCATAACTAAGTAGTAACACATCCATCATAGATTCTGCTTTGTGCTGTAAAAGATGTTCGAGGTAATACATACACAACACAAGGTTCATATCTCTGAACAGGCAATTGGCAGGACGCACATCAAAACCAACTTCGCCAAAGAGCAAACCACAAAATCGGAAGGACTGAAAATCGTCACTGTTCTCTAATTCGCAATGAATAGGAATGGGATTATCAACAGTAGGACAAAGGGAGCGAAAATCAACCAAGGCATGTCCCCCAACAAAATGTATATCAGCAGACTGCACCCGATGCATCCGAGAACAACAGCGACGAGAGAATATGCAAATCGGGACCTTGGGTTCATATCTTGCCGGCCCATCTCAAAGATTAATTTCTGCCGTATGAGTTTGACCACAGTGTAGATAAGCATAACCGGTGCACTGACAATGTTGGCCGGACCTATCCAGCTATGCATATCTCTGATGGCTTGAAGCAAGGAATCCTCCATGGAATCAAGATGTTGGTTATATATAGCAGCAATTTGAACTCTATGCTCTGCTCGATGTCTTGGAATCAAAATCAGCAAACTACTTGTTAAACCAAAGCTTTTTATTAAAGTTCAAATTGCGATTTCTTTATGTATGATATAAGACGATAGCTTTTGGAGATGACATTCTTTTTTTCAAAAGCTATCAAGATATGAGTCTACAATGAATATCAAAAGCTGCCAATTTAAGTTCAAAAGGAAATCTAATGCATGATACGATGTCAGCTTCTAGTGCAAATCATAGCTAACGAGTCTATGCATTGTAGGAGTCTTAACATATGTATGAACAGGGAGGGTAAGCTATCTACTGAAGCACGGCTGACAAAGCCAATGAAAACTCTTCTTTTGGACAAAATGTAACATCAGAGTACTAAGGGATACCTCCTTTTCACTATACACCTTTCCCAACCTGCTCTAACATCACTTATCAAAAAAACATAACCATAGACACACAAACTACTAGGTAAGCCCCCACACTCACGGGGTACAAGCAGAGTAAAGCTATTCGCAGGTCTGAAGGAGGAAAAGAAAATTATTAGGTTGTTCTTAAATAGAGTTTCTCTTGGCAAAAGAAAGAAACAGAGTGTATGTACCGGCGTCTCCTCATCAATGTAACAGAGTTTTCCCACCTAGTAACTTTAGGAGAAGGCTTATGCTCTTTTTCACTTTGCGATCAGTGCAAAGAAACGGCAGTTTATTATTGCATTTCACTGTCCTCGTACAAACTCAGCCGTTCCGAGGGTATGAGATGGATTACACCTGCTATAAATCCAATTGCTTTCAATTACCAAATGAAAATAAGGAAAATTTACCGATTCGTGAAAGGAAAAAGAGTGTCGATGACTTAGAAGGAAACAGTCTTACTCCGCTGAAGGTACAACATAAGTACCCAATCTGGGAAACGCGAGTAACATTTAAGTACACGCTTTGGTCTGAGTAGGGGCTACAATTTGTTGTGAGAGTCGAGTCATTATAAAAGATTGAGAAATAAAACCTGTATCTATTACCAAAAGGACAAAAAAAGAACAGAATAAAAAATCTGGGTGGTACAGATGCGACTCTCCCTCAATCAAAGCAATGCAAGAAACAGGCCATATTCTACAGGCAAATGAAAGATTGCCCTCTCATTCTCAATCCGGCTCTTAAGTATTGAATAACGCAAGCCAGAATGCGTCCACGAGTTCACCTGGTTTACGTAGAGTGCAGTTTTCTTTTTTTGGCAACAAAATGGCCCTCACGTTATGGACATGATCAGAGATAATATCAGGAAAGGATATGAAGATTCTGGCATGATTATACTCGCAATCCCCCGACTTACTAATGGAGGACTTACTAATGGAGGCTGAGTACGGCGGTTAAGATATCTCTGAGGTCACTAAGCTTACCTCCGACCAGCATGATCAGCTGGATTATTGTTCGCCATTAACCTTTCGACTTTGCCTCGCTGGCTGTCCCAAGAGGTCGTTGTTTTCAGTTCTTAGCCATTGCGTTCTATTTATATGAAAAATACACCATGCCTAACGGGGTTAGAATGTCTCACAGGTAAACGTTTGCCTTAGCTAAAACGAACGTCATGGGACAGGCAAACGTTTGCCTTAGCTAAAACAAACGTCATGGGACAGGCAAACGTTTGGCGTAGGAAAGACATACATCATGGGTTTTTGTCATTTTTGCTTGAGCCTCGCGACATTGTGAACCTGTTAGCCATGGTGTATTTTTGTGAGAATCGTTCATTCGAATCTCAGTCAGGGTACATAATTGAGCTACAAAGCGATTTTCTCGCTCATAAAGGCTGAGCTTTTGTCGTGAGTATGAATACCATCAAAACGGCTGAGCTTGTCTGGAGGAAGGGGAATGCCATAACAGCTGTCATTTCTTTTTAAAAATCATAAGGTTGGTGAGAATGTGAACCTTCTCCTTAAGATACTCGATGGCAAATCCTTTCGCATGGATGAAGAAACACGACAGTACATACTCTCTTATTCTTTCTTTCGTCAAGAGGATCATATTAAAAACAATGCATTAATTGGAAGCCTTATGAGCTTTTCCTCCTAAGAAACATAAGACCTGTGATTAGCTTTACTCTGCTTCTACCTGGGAAGCACGGGGATTCACCTGGTAAATTTGGGCGCCTACGTGGTTCTGTTTTGTGAATAAGTGTTGTTAGAGTGGGTTAGGAAGTATTTGTAGGTATTATGGAGATATCTCCCTAGTAGTCGGGTTTACATTTTATCCAAAGAAGAGCTTTCATTAGCTTAATTAGCCGCAAATCGATACAAGGGTTTCACTCCTGCAGTAGGATAAACTCCTGCCATGCATATCCTCATTAGCTATCGATTTGCACCAGAAGCTTGGCATTGTCCTGCACATTATATCTTCTTTGGAACTTAATCAGCAGTTCTTGGCGTGTTTAGGCGAGTATATTAGTCAGTAGCAGAGAGAATTGCTTGATGTTCATTTTAGACTCATAATATGATAGCTTTTAGAAAAATTATTGTCTTATGTGATGAAGAAAGAACTCGCAACTTACGTATTGAGTAATATAATAGAGAAATAAGGATCGTAAATATCGGTACTATACAGCATGGAACTGAAATTGCTGCATAGTATAACTAATATCTTGATTTGATGGAGGAATGCTTACTTCAAGTCAATAGCGACATGTATGGCCACACAGGTCCAGCCAACAAAACCGTGTTCAGCCACCATGCTTATTCGCACAATGGAAAAAAAAAAGAAAAGAAAAAAGAATGTCCGGCAGAAATTGATGTTCAGCCGTTGTTCTGTCTTAATAATGTTTTTTTTTTCTTAATATTGTAGTTATATATGCTCGCATTACTCTATAGGGATAAACGGTTCCAAATTTAGATTTCAACTTCCTTACAGATTTCATGTAGAACCTAGAACTTATTCGTTGAAACATATGCATCGTTATTTTTTATAGCTTAAAACTTACCCTTCATACCCTAAAATTTGGGACCTACCCTTTACAAGTCTTAAGGACGGTCATAGGATTTAACAAGTTTCATCTATATTTTAATCGAAATTCTTAATTGAACAACTATAATGAATCATCACCGTTGATGACCACCATTTGCTACAACATCAGACAGGACATCAGTTCCCAAAGATTAAATTGACAAAATGATAAAAAAGAATGGAGAACGCATTTTGGGGGTACGACTCGGTGTTCCAACTCTTTCGTCTATGAGTTTTCCGGGATCAAACAAGACGAGGAGAAAGCAAACGGAATTTCTTGTGATTTGCTTTGGGGTTGTGATGGTCCGCATCTGACATAGGAAATGGGAATTGTTGGTTTCGCTGAAGCTTAACAACCTCACTCTCAGCTAAACAAAAACAATCATGGCTGAGAACTTCGAGCGACTTTCCCTCTTCTGAATCTTACTGGATCAGGCTCATCTCCCACGAATCATTAGCCATCGACACGTATCTATGTCCACGTCTATGCTAGCATTGAACCAAGATTCACTCTGTCTCGCTTTTCTTTTTCTTCCAAAAATGTCCCAACGTACAAATGGTCGTGAATCTCACTTACTCCCATCCCGACCCAGGCCCCATGGATACGCCACTCGCCGCCGCATCGCGGCCATGAGCCCTCGCCATCCCTCCTTCATCTACCTTCGACACCAGCCTCTAGTCAGCTAGAGTCACAGCTATGTCCCTTCCTCCCTCTCTATCCGTGAAGTACGCAAGCCCCAGCCACGGAGGTCGTGCTTCAATGGAGGTCGCCAGCCTCGTGTGACCACAGCTCTGGCTAGTGCGAGGCATGGCGACCCGCCATGGCCTCAGTGGTGTGGCTCAATGTCGTGAGCTGAAGCGGAGAGAGAAGGCTCGGACTCGAGGAGGTTCGGGAAGAGAGGTGTCTTCAGATTAGCAGAGGAAGAAGATTGATGATTGGCGTGGAGAGAGAGGAGGGAAACGTGCCCTACCTGGACTTTCCAGCTTTCGGCGACCGTCCAACTTGGGTTTCTGTCTCTCCTAGGTGGGTGGTCTATATATTCAGGAAAAAATGGAAGAGACATGACCAGGCAAAGTGGGAAGGTCGTTGGAGAACGGCAATCCAGCAGCTGAACACGATGGTCGGAGGTAAGCTTCGTCGACCTCAAATATGTCTTAAGCAATGGAAGCCCAGCCTCCGTCAGTAAGTTGGAGGTTTGTGAGTAAAATCATGCCAAAATCTTGATATTCTATCCACTTCCCATCTCTGATCATGTCCACTGCACATATTCCATTACGTGAATGCTATTAAATTGGGAAAGAACATGCACTCTATTTAAATCCGGTGAACTTTGTACCACCCAACTTTTCTCCCATACACTTTTTATCTTTTAGTCGTCGATCCAGGTTTTTGTTCTCGATGTTCATGATGCTTCGGTTCCCAACAGAGCATGTATTCAGGGGCACGTTTAGTGGGTGTAAAGTGGCTTTTTTCGCTTTTCCTATATGGCGCTAGTCGTGTCGTAACACCTAGATTTTGCCTTCTATTCTTTTGCTGATTGATCCAGGATCTTACTCTCAACGTTTATAATGACTTGACTCTCAGTAATTAGAGCACGTTGGGTTATATTCATGAGGGAGCATGTTCAGTGAAGTAAGATTGTGCTAATTGACATTTTTTGTTACCAGTTGGTAAATATTCATTTGGTCAGTGAATATAGTTGGATTCATAGCAGCAATAATCCCTCTTGAGATTCTTTTCTTTTGGTCAAAATCCCTCTCGAGTTTGAATACCATTAAAACAGTTGAGTTTCTTTGTCTGAAGAGAGTGAAATGCCATAATATCCGTCCATTCTTTTTGAATTCTCATAGTGGTAAAGAATGTGAGCCTTCTCTTAGAGTTACTTGGTGGGAAAATCCTTTACTTTGATGAAGAGACACGACTGTATAATTTAAATACACTATGTTTCTTTCTTTTGTCCAGAGAGACTCATATCAAGGACAATGTAGAGTCCTGTTAGCTTTTCCTCCTAAGAAAAGATGAGACCTGCAATTAGCTTTACTCCTGGGGAGCATGGGGGCTTCCCTGGTAGTTTTGTGCGTTTGGGTCGTTTGTTCTGTGAGTAAGTATTGTCAGTGTGGGTCAGTAAAGGTTTGTAGGCGTTAATGTATCCCTCGTACTCCGGCGCTACATTGTGTCCAAAACAAGAGTTTTCATTAGCTTAATTACTCAGGTGTTGACAGATGGGTTACACTCCTGCAGAGCATACATAGGTTAAGGCTCCTGCAATGCATAGACTCGTTAGCTATGATTTGCACTAGAAGCTTCACATCATTCCACAAATTAAATTTCCTTTTGAACTTAAATCAGTCATTCTTGGTGTGCGTCTATGAGAATATTAGTTAAGAACTTAAAATGCCTTGAGAATCATTTGATGTTTATTGTAGACCTCTATCTTGATAGCTTTTGGAAAGATTGTCATCTTGTATGATATAGAAAGAGCTCACAACTTAAGTTTTGCGAGATCTAACCAATAGTTTGTTGATTTTAATTCAAAGATATGGAGTAGAGCTTGAAATTCAAATTGCTGCAATGTATAATGACCAGCTTGATTCCATGGAGGAGACCTTACTTCAAGCCATCAGAGACATTTATAGCTATATAGGTCCGGCCAACATTACCGGTACACCTACTGTCATGCTTATCCACACATTAGTAAAAAATGCCCGACGAAAATTAATTTTGGAGAACAGAAGGCAAGATATTGGCCCAATGTTCCAACTTGTGTACGCTCTCATCTCCGTTGCTCTCGGATGTATCACCTGCAGTCTGCTGATGTACATTCTACTTGGTGACATGCCTTGGTTGATTCTCGTTCCCTAAGTCATGATGGTGATATTCTCATTCCCATTCAAAACTGAGAATTAATTAGGGAATGGGGATAGCTTTCGGTTTCCTAATGTTGTTGTGCACTCTTTGCACAGTTGGTTATGATGTGTCTTGCCAATGCTGGCTCGAACATGAACCTTGTATTGTATTATTATTAACTTAAATGCCTTTTACGTTACAAATGTAGAATACATGATGATTATGATGATTATGATTAAGATGATGGTACTACTTAGTTATCATCTTGATACGATTGGATGAAATTGAAAAACAGGGACATTTTTTTCCCTTTTGACCAGAGAGAAACAAGGGAATCAATTCAAAGAATTTGAGTAAGATAATATTATCCTTACACACTAATTTGTTGATATACGAATTGCGAATTTGATGTAGTTCATTTTCCAAGTTAGCAGTATTCTAAACACTATCCCAATATGTACTTCAAGTCATAAATGAAAATTACTTAGCAACATAAGTGTGTTTTTGTTCACGAACATTATATGTATTGAGGCGTATTCGTTTTGAAGATGTTAAACAGAATCCTCATAGTGTGTAGATTTGAGTCGGGTACCAATTTAATTTTTTTTGTGAGATGAAAATTAATTTGGATAAATATATCATGAGCTAGTGACTTCGAATTTTCAATTGTATCTTGCTTTCTATTGGGAAGGGCTATTTTATTTTTTCATTACACAATTTCACTTTTAAAAGTTTTAATCTTTTAAAAATTTTCTTTGATTAATTTTATTATCATCTTGAAACGAAGCAAGTTTATTGATTACTACATTTAGTCCTGCAATGAAATTAGATATTCTTATTTATAAATAATCTTAAAAGAAATATATTCATCCTTGTTTTATTTCGATTTTCTATTATAAGTATATCCTTTTGATGGTCCCTAACTAATTTCATTGTAATATTCAAGCTAAATTGATAGCAAATGCAGTTGAATCATGTTTCGAGATAGTCTATATTTAAAATTGGGAATAACTAACCTATGATTGGGTTGCATTATTTAATTCTAATTATGTGTAGTTTGATGTTGTCAATTAATCTCCAACTGCTACCTGATGTTCAAGCACCTAGCTTAGGTGACATGGAAATAATCTTACCTTTTAATCCTACGATATCGAAGATGCATAGTTTGAAATGGCTATCCATCGATTTTCTTGAGCCAATTGCCCAAAGGGATATAACATAAATAGTCCATGAACTTTGACCTAATGGACAATATAATCTTTGAACTTTCAATTTGTTCAATATGGTCCATGAACTTTAGTCCAATGTGCAATGTGATCCCTAAACTTTTAATTTATTCAATATGACCCATGAACTTTGGGCATATGTTCAAACAAGTCATTGAATTATATAAAAACGTTTGATATAGTTCTTGGATGTAAAGTAAACATTTTTATATAGTTTAAAGACTAATTTGAACGTGTACGAAAAGTATAAGGATCACATTGAACAAATTAAAAGTTAGCGGACCACATTACACACTAGAATTTATGGACCATTTGTGTCATTTTCTCACTACACAAAAAGAACTTAGTACGGCTTCAGAAAAAAGACGAAATTATTGATTTTTTCTTTTTTAAAAACGGGAAAAAAAGGTCACACTTATATTACAAGAAAATTCGAGAACGATGTTAATAATATCAACTGTATTGTGAATGAGAAAAGCTTTCACGTGTAGATATAACTAATTCGATTACATACATTATATGACTAATATCAAGCGTCTCCCTCTTCCAATCCCGGTCAATTTTTCAGCGACCCCTCATAAAAATCAGCAGAGAAAGGAAGTGAAGTACTCAAAAAATGGAGTTCATTCTCAGTGGCAACGCCCTGAAGACCTTCGCTCGCTCCGTCACTTGTCTCTCCCGCATCAGCAACGACCACGCCATTCAAGCTTCTCCTTTCCAGGTCAATCCAATTTGTTTCCACCTTTCTTCTTCATCATCTTCTCCGTCTCTCTCATACACAGCTTCGATCAAACAGTTCGTGGTCGCCATTGGAAATCCATACCAATCAGTCCCCCGAAATTCATCCATCAACTGAAGGGGGGAGAGGTTCATTCTCAGGAAAAAATCTATTTGTTTAAGAAGGGGGGGAGAGGTTCATTCTCTTCGGGGGAGAGCTTCCTGAGGATGAACCTCCCCCGAAGAGATGCGGCGGCAAAAAAACTATTTGTTTAAGAAGTTGGGGGAGGGGGGGGACCTCATCCCCTGGTCCTCTTGGAAAAAGAAGAAGACATTTACTTGTTTGCTCCTCTTGAACAAATGATAATTCTATGTTTAATCCTGTTGACTGGTGTGTTTAATTCTCTTGTCAGGCACCGTATGCAAATTCTTACAAATCTCATCCAAAACATACCCAATCTATTGTATGATGGTCAATTTAGTCATAACTTTTCATTTTGGCCAATCTAATCCTGAATCTTTCGATATTTTTTCAATGTAATCCATTCTATTGATTTTTTCCAGAATCACTGATGCGGTGGTCTAGTCTATGTTGGATTTTCTAGATGGCATGCTAGCGATATGATGTGTCTGGTCAAAGCTGGACGGATATACTATAGCAAAAAATTATTTATAGGAATAAATTGGCCAAATTAAAAAAAATTAAAATTAAAATAATCGTTTACTATAAGTCGGGAACTTCTTGAACAAATTCTCCTGTTAGCTTTGAACTCTCTTCCTGATAAGAGGGAGGACTCTCTCTCCCCTGAGGTGTTAGGAAAATAGTGGAATCGAACGGCCATTAAAAAATGCCATGAAATCGCAAGGTGAAAATATTCTATCATACGCATGGAATTGGTTCGACCGCACATTCATTGATAAAAGAAAGAGGAAAATATAAAAACAACAAAACATTAGAGTATATTAAAAATTATCCACGTTAGCATCAAATGGTGCTTCATAAGACAGCCGACGTTCATATTAGCAATATCCAATCAAAATTAGTCGAATATATTGAATTAACACTAAATCAAAAAAGGTTTAGAATTAAACTAGTATCAATGTCATAAGTTTGAACCTTTTCGACACTTTTTCATTATTGTAAATGATAAAAGCTCATAAAAACTATCCTAATTACGTATTTTACAAATACATTATTTTTAATAATTAATGTTTTTGTTATTATCTTGTGCTGCCTGGCGATAAATAATAAAAGGAGTAACTCAGTTGGGTTAGCATCAGACAATATAATTGTATCTTTGTGGCAAGAATTGATATTTAATGTGTTGCATCATCAATTGATGGTATACCACTTGCTGGGGTTGCAAAGATCCATGTCCTATCCCTTCTCGTTCTATGTCTTGGATGATTGTCCGTGTTGATACCCTTAAATCCTTCACTCGACCACCTGATTAGGTCAAGTCGAAAAATATATCTTTAACATTGATGCGATCTCCATTTTGCTATACATAGGTGAAAACCAAATTAGATGCCGCAAAATTTGTGCCAATTCATACTTTGCATGAAGAATTTCTATACGAAAGCAACATGGAGACGGAAATTACAACATTTTTCATCGCCAAGAAGCAAAGCTACATCCCTGTAGAAAAAGGAAGCGAGCCCAAGAAAAGACAGATTGACGCTATATTTCCAATTTTATAACCAGCACTCCGGCAAGAACTAGGCCAACTAATTGAAGTCTAAAATTTTGCAATTCACCCGGATCTTCCCGGACTTTCTTGACGCGATGACCATTTCAAAAGCAAACACACATGAAAGGGGGCCAAAAAAATCACTCATCGAGTCGATTGTGTGCAAAAGGGGGTGAAAAAAAACCCACATGAAAGCATCGTGATCTGGAGTGAACTTCGTATGCGGAGGGATGAAGAATTACCGGAATTTAACCGGAGGAGGATCGAGAGCAATGCAGTGGCAGCAGGTGAGAGAAGCGACAAGGCGGGGATGTACAATTGGGGAATACCTCTCTACGACCCGAATCAGATCCGATCCTCGATGTAATGGGCCGGTCCAGGCCCAAAACTCCCTGCTATCGTGGGAAATTTGTCAACAATTAGGCCCATATAAGAATATGCATATGCTAATCCGATTGATTATCCATGGAGTGAGTGCCAGTTTATTACTACGGTACAGAAACAAATTCAAACGGGGATTTCAACTTTTATATTAAGAAAAGACTTTATGTAATACTTGTGTCTATTTTTCAGATATATCATAGTGACATAGTATGACAAAATGGACAAAAATGTAATTCTAAAACTAGTTAAGATATAATCCTGTAAGTATCTTACTTACTACCACCGAATTTAATCTTATATTCATTTGAATTTTTCTCCCATATTGATTTTTATGTTTGTATTAAATTCTCACCACACAAGTAAATGTTTTTTTTTTCTCACACGCCACGCCTGTTCTCTTTTAATTCGAGGGGAATTAAGCAACTTTTTGAAGGAGGCTAGACAACGGTGGGGAAGAGATATTGCAATTCACTGTCGATGCTTACCTCCGACTGCCATGATTGGCCGGATTGCTGTGTGCCATCAGCCTCCGAGTTTTGAGCGATTACTCCCTTCCTCCCCTGGTTGAAGTAAAACATGCCGCGAGGCTGCGAGTTGAGCATGACGAAAACTATTTGTTTTGGAGCAGGCAGGTCCTCTCTTGGGGAAAGGGCCACCTTGCAAGGTGGCAAGTTGGCCCTTTCCCGAAGAGAGTTGGTCTCCAGATATGTCAGCGGCGAAAACTATTTGTTTAGGAGGGGGGGAGTTGTGGAAAGAGGGGGCGGGGGGACTTCATGGCCTGTTCCTCTTGGGAAAAAAGACATTTATTCGTCTGCTCCTCCTGAACAAATGACAATTCTATGTTTAATCATGTTGGAAGATGTGTTTAATTCTCTTGCCATCACCGAATGCAAATTCTCAGAAAAAAAATCATCCAAAACATACCGAATACTAATGATGTGGTCAATCAAGTCCTAGATCTTTCAATATTTTTTCAATATAGTTCATTTGATTAGTTTTGCCTAGAATCACTGGCAATATGGTCTAGTCTGTGTTAGATCTCCTATATGTAATGGCTAGCGATATGATGTGTCTGGTTAAAACCAGACAGTTATACTATAGCAAAATATTATAGAAATAAATTGGCCAAATAAAAAAAATTAAAATTGAATTGATCATTTATTGTAAGTATGGAACTTCTTGAACAAATCTCCTTTTAGGTTTTTGTGTAAATATCTTGAATTCTCTTCCTGAGGAGAGGGAGGACTCTCTCCACCGAGGTGTCGAGAAAATAGTGGAATTGAATAAAATGTCGGGAAAACAGTGGAATCGAATAGGCATTGAAAAATGCCATGAAATTGCAAGGTGGAAAAATTCTATCATACGCATCAGATAGGTACGACCGCACATTCATTGACAAAAGAAAGATGAAGATTAAAAAGTAATATATTATATATATATAATTACATGATATAATTCTCTCTTTTGACAAGAAAATGATAATTGATATTTACATTATTAATTGATTAACGAAATATATATATATATATATATATTAAGTTGAAACTCAAAGTTTTAATTGTGAGTGTAATGATTGCTATTTCATTTTTATGCAATTTTGGCAAGCTCGCAAACGTTAATTTAACATCGTGTATTTTGATATTTTAATGGAAAAATTGCCAGCAATACCAGTCGAACCAGAGGCAACGCCCTGTCACGTTCTTCCAATCCCCTCGTAAAGATCTGTACTACAGTGCCGAGAGGGAAGCGAAGAACTCAAAGATGGAGGCCCGCCTCAGCGGCAACGCCTTGAAGACCTTCACTCGCTTGATCACGCGCCTCTCACGCGGTGGGAACGACCTCTCCATTGGAGCTTCTCCTTTCCAGGTGAATCGACTTTTTTCAAACTTCTTCTCGGACTCTCTCGCCCCCATTTCCGGTCAAAGAGTTCGCTGTCGCCACCTTAATGCTCGTAGTGGATCCTTAGTTGCATTCATCAGGTGAAAAGCTGAGCAGTTGCTTCCTGATGCCCAGACGAGTGATGCTTATTGCTTAGTTCGGATGCTTTGCTGCCTGGTTAGGTGTCGACTGGTTTCTCTCGATGTAATGTCCGATCGAGAGCCTTTGCTCCGATTGCCGAGTGCATGAGTGGTGGATTCGTGGCCGAAATTTGTTAGTCCAGGTTTGGGATTGGCCCTGTTGAATATAAGTAGAACTTGACGTGCCTAAATCAGAAGCTGGAAGAATCATCAGTACTGCTCGAAACGAAAATGTTCCATAGGGAAAGTTTGAGTTTCCTGTCTATAGTTGCTCCTATCCTGTCTTGATAGTTGCTTTCCTGGTTTTGTCGAGTTGATTGACTTAATCTGATATGGAATTTGCAACACTAGTTTGGATTTCCAGTTTGAATCGAACCGGATTACTGAGTAGTCCTTGCACATATGCCGTGATCAGGGATAATCGCTCATCTATAAGTAGACGTTTTCCTTCATCAAGGAAATTAGTGAACACTTCCCACCCTAACTTAGCTTACACATGTATCATGGAATCAAGCGCGAATAACTCTCATATTGCCCATGCTATCTGATAAAAATAAAGCCAAAAATAGAATCGTGAAATTTCAGTATATTATAATGAATGGCACACGAGACAGTTCATAAGTTATCTTATAATAACTAATATATAATAATATAATATTACAATATCAATTGCAACAAATCAGTATTATGTATCCGAGAGATACATAGAATGAAGGGAACGTATCTCCAACACTATTCATGACTTCCTTTTCCTTTGCCGCATTTATCTACCGAATGACTAGGATATCCAAATTCTCAGCTCATGTCTACCTCTTGACACCATAGTGCCTGCCGCGACCTACCCGAACCTTTCCCCAGGTGAGGGGGGACGGCACTAAGTAGGTTTAGAGGTATTGTTCGTAAAGAGACCCAAATCGGCATTTTTAAAAGACGGCTTAAAAGCAACATCTAATCATAATCCGACTCGGCTCGTCAATTACGGGCACAGGCTCTCCCAAGTCCATACCTCGCATGACATTAAGGCGTTTTGATTTAAACGGTTATTTCACAACCTAATATATTTGTAGGAGTCGCCACTAACCTATTGGGGTCGGCTAGAAACCAAGTAAAAAGAATGAGAGAAATGATTCACTTTCTACGTAACCAGAGATTTCTAGGATACGTGGACTTGTTTACGCTAACATTTCTATTAATGCCCTTTCGGTAGCTAACTAGTTGGTTGTTTAATATAAAGTGATCATGCACTCTTACTTATCTTTTAAATCTTATCCATAGCCAATGAGTGTTCAGAGATCATTTTTATGCAAATAAAAACTAAAGCTAACTTAATCTAGAAAAGATATTAACATGCAATTTTTCGAAAAACGGTGCAAAAAATAAACAATCAAAGCATTGAAATTGTAACGGTCTATTTTTGGGAGATTTGGCTTTAATGAATTAAAGACGGACAAATTAGAATTTTCCGTATTTTCGTGCCACTCTTCCTATTTTTCTTTCTATTTTCCTTATTTCCCTTATTTTTCTTATTTCTCTATTTTCTTCTTATTTCTTCTTTTCCGTGCACGTGGGCCAGCCTAGTTTTCCCTTCTCCTTTCTTCTTTCGGGCCCAGCTTCCTTTTTCCTTCTGTCTCGGCCCATCTGGTTTCCTCCATGCGCGCCCAGCCCGCGAGACAGCTTCAGCTGCGCTGACTGCCAGTGAGGCGCAATTTGGCCACGCGGCGCGCGTGGACATGAGGCTCAGGCCACGCGGCAGTCGCGCACGCGCCAGCTGGCCCAGCCGCGCCACGTCAGCTCGTCTTCCCGCGCCCCCTTCTCCTTCTTCCTCCCAAAAACCCTAGTTGCTGCACGCCGCCACCCACGACCTCCCTCGACGCTGCCTGAACCGGAGATAACCTTGCTGTGGCTGCCCTGCACGCCGTCGAGTCCTTCACCATCGCCATGGACGTCGTCGAATGGCCATCGCCCCCAAATCAGAAACCCTAGCCTCTAGTTGCCGTTGCCTGCAACTCCCTCCGCCGCGTCGATTGGAAGCTCGTCGCCGCCTAGGGAGTTTCCCCACGTCGATTAAAAGCTTCGCCGTCACCTCCATCATCCAATTTCTCCTTGAATTAGCCGCGAATTAAGCTCGCCGAGGTCCCTGTTGCTGCTCTTTGGAAAACCACAACGAAAGACTTAAAATCCGCAGCAAAAGGACGGAGGAACCACAGCCACAGATCTGACCTCAACAAGCTGGAGCTTCCTCGCCCTTCCTGCCGTCCAGCCACGCCATTCAGTGCCTAAGCCGAGCCACCAGCCTTCTAAACCGCGACCAGCTGCCTCGCCGAAGCCACAGCACGCCTCACCGGAGCTGGGGACCAGCTCGCCGGAGTCCTTGCCGGATTTCTCGCCGGAGACCTCACCGGCGACCAGCAAGAACTCGCTGGAAAATCTGCCATCGCAGCCGTCGTCGCCGTCTCATTGTGACAAGCCGTACCGTGGGGTTTTGAGCTTAAATGTGCGTTCGGATCGCCAAATTGGAGACTGATTAAGAGCGTTGTTGACCGTCGTCACCAATTTGAACCGAAAAGGTTGGATTGGAGGTGAGTCGCCTCCTAATCCCCAATTAGGGCGGTTACACGCTCTAGTAGCTAATTATTAGCTTAATTGGTGATTAGAGGGTCGGTTGATTGTTTAGAGATTCAATTTAGTAATTTTGGAGGATTTGTGGGTAAATTGGTAATTTTACCCAAATAGGGGTGATTTGGTAAAAATTGGATAGCTAGAGGACAAATTGGTAATTTGTTAGTTCTAGTTAGTTGATTTGTCAGCCATTGGAATTACTATTGGTTTACCTAATTTTAGCTAATTATAGCTTAATTAGGATTTTATGGATGTTAGGCTTAATTATAGAAATGAGTGACAAATTGATAATTCAATGGATTCGATTAAATTCTATAACCAGCTGAACGAGAGTAGATTGGTAATGTACGCAATGGAATTTATTTATTGCAATTGTACCCAATTAGAGACGAATGATTTAAATTAAGATTTATTCTGGAAATTTAGTTATCTTGTTATAGTAGTTATTTAATATAATTGATTGCGCAATTGGATGTGATTGATATTTGATTGTGATTGACATTTGACTATGGTTGATATTGATTGTGGTTGATAATTGGTTGTGGTTGCTATTGATTGTGATTGTTATTTATTTAAGTCAATTATTAAATGATTAATTTATTGATTGTAGAATTAATTGTTTAATTATTGATCGAGGATTAGTGAGTTAAGTAGACATTAAAACGAAACAACTACGATACGAGAGATAGGTTACCTGACTGGATAGGGACCCTAGAGTGAGGGCTCTCCTAATCGAGGATTAGGTGGTAGACTCATAGAGATTTATCTCATTGTTGTTGTTAACCCCTTTTTACAGGTCCAGACCGTGGGGTCCTTCCTCGAGGGCCAGGTGAGGCTGGAGGAGCCTAGGAATGTCGTGAAGTTAGTTTATTTTGTTGTAAGTAGTTAGGGGTATTTTTGAGAGACAGTTAATCAACCCCTTACCCATGATTTTTTATTGTATTATTAATGGGTTTAACCGTCGTACAGTTTATTTGTAAATATTGAATTAATTTGTTTAAATTAAGGAATTTTCAGACACCTCAGGATTTGTCCGGGATTACCTATTTGTTTCTGCTGCGTAGTTAATTAATTATTCATTTATTTAGTGAGTATTTAATGGATCGATGATTATTCTTGGGGACGTCGCAAATTTATTGAACGGTAAGGACTATTATCGAGGACTATCGCGAGCTCAGGACTGGGGCGTGACAGAAATACGATGCGATATTAAACACTCAAATAATTAAGTGTAACTACTTACGAGAAAAGTAAAACCCGCGACTTGTCGGGTATTTAAAAATACACGACCTTATTATAATCCTCGAGACATGATCCATCGAAAGATGATTGTAAAAGGAACTAAAGTGTAATGGATTAGTTCATATTAAGCTAATTGCTTATTAGATAAAGTAATAATCCTGAGTCTAAATTGATTTTATTAGGCTAAGTACATGCTAATCCAAACATGAATCTAAATTAACATAATCCTAAGGAATCTAGTATAAAATCTAAGAAAGGTGAGACCGGAAGGGACATTGGTCTACCGCCACTTATCCAGTGCATACCGCAATTTTCAATATCGTCATCATACTATAGCTCAACAAGCACAAGATTTAGATAATCTAACATTAGAATTCAATTCAAAATAAACATCAAATCGCGGCGAGCCTAATCATACATCTAACACCAACATACGAAGCTTAATTGGACATGCAATTAAGCCAAGGAGCAAAAGCACACGATAGTCTAAATGATGCCAACTCTTTAATTGTTTTTCTAAAAAAAAAAGGGTGATGTTAATTGGTTAACAAAGGCCAATTCTAAAGTTGAAAATTGATTTTTTTTTTCAAGCAAAACTGGCATTTTCAAACCAAACTTCAACTTTTTGATTTTTCGAAATTATTGTATTTTATTTTATTTTGTTTTGTTTTGTTTTTTAATTACTTTAATTATTTTTATTCGAAAAAGGACTTTGGACCGGGTCAGAAGAACATGGCCCGAAGCTGATCTGGACCCTAATGGCCTGGGTGGGATCTGCGGATTGGGCTGGACATAAGGCCCAACTCAATTTAAAAAAAAAAGGTTTTCAACTAAACAATAAACCTGGCCCAAAACTGAAATAGGCCCAAAAGTGGAATAGGCTAAAAAAACCAATTTTTATAAAAACAGCCCAAAAATAAAAAAGGCCCAAAACCAGCCTGAATCCAAATCTGGCCCTCTAGCCCACCGAAATAGACTTGAAATTTATTTTAATATTTTATTTCCTTTTTCCTGCCCTTCGTCTTCCTCCCGACGCCATTCTTTTTCACCGAAGCTCTCTTGACGCCATTCTCCTTCAACGAAACTCCAACGACAAGATGACCTCCAAACACGAAAATCACTCATGCCCAATCATAAAAAGCACACATTTAAAGATAGAAGATCAATTCACAACGGCGGCCTCAAACTGCAGAAATCGCACGACTCCTCTAAGCTTTGGCGGAAGCTCGAGAGGACAAGAAACAGAAAGAGGAAAACGAGAACTCACAGTAGCATTTCATCGAGCACTCAATATACGAGGTTAAAACGACGAGAGAAAGGGCTAAACAGGCATGGGTCTTGGCCTATGGCGAACAAGGAGCAAATATAGAATATATACGACACATATTCAGGAAACAAGGATCATTCGTTCACGGAGAAAATGAAACATTCTGCTCGGGTGGGGAAAAAGCAAAAACCGACGTTTGGTTGAAACATTTGGCTACCTCGGGAGCGAGCAAAACGCAAGTCTCTCCTACAACGGTCTGAAGGAAATGGTCGACGGATGCGCTCAAAGGGGAGTTCGAGCCAGGTCGCTGACGAACCACACAACCATCAAACCGCGATCCTCTGAGTAAGAAACAACCTTCAACGTCCACCTACCGAGAAACGAGGGCCCGGCGGTCTGGCGGCGTGTGAGGAATTGCTGTGGCCGTACTCTGGGGCATAAGTCCACGATCGTTGTCGACGATCCTTCTCTTTTTCCTCGCTCTTTCCTTTTCGTCTCTTTTTCTTCCCTGTTTTCTCCACGTTTTCTTTCCTATTTTGGCTGCTCTCTCCCTGCCTCCTTATGCGCAGCCACCAACCCCTTTGTGCCCTCTGCCTTGTTATTATATATGGGAGGTCAACTAGGGACAATTTTCTCTAAAATAAAGCTAAACAAAATATGCCAGACCGGTAAAAATTAGGTGTCAACAGTGCCATTCCGAAACATGATGAAAAGCAACATCGATCGTGAATACCGACATGGGACTTTCCTTCTAAGGACTTAATTTGTTGAGATCTGCTTATCAATTGATTACGTTTGAGTCTGGCCTATTCAATGTGTTTAGAGAACTTGGCCCCACAGGTTCGATGTGGCTTCCTTCGAAGGCTTAGTGTCATTGCTCATCTTTCCGATATATTTGTCAGTTCATACTTTATGTTTGTCCTTAGATTACCAATTACGAAGATCAATCATTTGAACGTGCAATTACCAGAAATGCACCAAATTTTCAATGGACTTTGCTGCGCTTCAACAATCACGACCTTTCAGTTGCGTGCATGTAGTGCTATGAGCTTATTGGGTTGTAAAGGGTGAATTTGACAATTTTAAGATTGCAAACCTGTGAGCACAGATGGAAGAATTAGAAGATCCCTTTTGCCTTCCTGAAAATTATATCGCCTTCCAATTACATGGAAAATCAGCAGAAATCAAGTTCTGAAATAATACATTTCATTGGGGAAGAATGACTGCAAAATGCTATGATAAGCATGTGCCGGTTCAACCCCAGATTCCCTGTTGCTTAGGAACATCGAGATCAATTAGGACCATACAAGGGAAAACATATTTATAACCCATGCTAGAAAAGCACGAGTTTCATGTCATCAAAATTTTTTCTAAATAATTTAAAAATTGACATTGAATTTAAATCTTACAGTCATTTAAATATTTTTATATTTAACACTTTATGCACAATAATTTTTTTTTTCTATAAGCATGAGTGTATTCTATTCGTAGTAAGGGAAAAAGCTACTTTTTACGAAAGCAGATTGCTTGCTGTGCGTACGGCACACAGCAGGGTGCTGTGCTCTGCTTCCCAGCCGTCCGATTACGATCGAACGGTTGGGAAAATTTTTATAAAAAAAGTCAAAAAAAAATTTTACTTTTTTTTGAAAACTTTTTATGTAAGATCCCAGCTGTCCGATTAAGATCGGACGGCTGGGATGAGGACATCACCCTGCTATGCTCAGAGCATAGCAGGTGATCCGAATCCACTTTTTGCATAGATTTAAAAATCTAATTATCAATCAGCTTGATTTATATGATGAAGTTATGCACACATAACCACCGATTATTGGCCATGCACTAGGCAAGAGTACCTTGTGACATCGCCAAGTAAAGTATGGATGAAATTACCATGTAATTTTGGTAAACCAATGTAATAAACACAGCACACCATGATAATTTATTCTATTTTATGATGCTAAATGTGTTCAAGGTAATGATACACCATGACATTCATGTCTGAACCAACAGTAGAAGGCTGCGAAGCAAACCAAACTCATATAAAATACATATCACCACATGAGAAAGTCCTAAACTATCACTATTCACTTACTAATCCTTTTAATTCGAGATGAACGCGAATAGGATTAGTAATAGTAGGATCCAGGGGACCTCAATCAACCAAGGTACTTCATCAAGTAGAATATACATCAACAGACTGAACGCAACACATCCGAGAGCGAAAGTGACCAGAGCGTACACAAATTGAAACCTTGCATCCATATCTTGCCTTCTCATATCAGAAAGTAATTTCTGTCGGACGATCTTGATTGCTGCACAGATGAGCATAATGATGGGGGCACCGGTAATGTTGGCTGGACCTAAAGAGCCATGCCGGTCCCTGATGAGTGGAAACAGAGCCTCCACCAGGGGATCGAGCTGTTGATTATATTCTGCAGCAATTTGAGCCACGTGCTCTGCTCCATTTCTTGGCATTAAGATCAACAAACTACTTGTTAAACAACCACTCTTCACAAAAGCTCAAACGATGAGGATCAAGGGTAAACACATTAATCAATTAAAAGAGTAAATAAAAAACGGGGCGATGGTTTCTAAATGCAAAATTGAAAAGGACGACGAGTTCACCAGATCTGTGTAGAGCAATGGATTGTTTCTGACAAAACGGCGTTCGAGTAGTGGAACACACGAGAAATGATGGGGGATAGGAAGTTACTTTTTCAGAAAAGGAAATCAAGGCTGCATGTTTTTACTCGTAGTCCTCCTGCAACTTTCTAAAGGAGGCTGGACAATGGTGGAGAAGAGATATTGCAATTCACCATCGGTGCTTACCTCCGACTGGCGTGACTGGCTGGATTGCTGTGTGCCATCAGCCTCCGAGTTTGGAGCGATCACTCCCTTCCTCTCTTGGCTGCGGTAAAACATGCCGCGAGTCGAGCATGATATTTATAGCCCAGCGTCTTGAAGGGTGAACCTTTCCCCTGGAGAGCAAAAATCTGCGCGGGCCCACCGAGGGCGCCACGTGACGTGGCGCACCGCCAAAAGTGCTGCTCGGTTGCAAAAACCTACGAGGGCCCACCGAGGGTGCCACGTGACGTGGCGCGCCACCAAAAGTGCTGCTCGGTTGCAAAAACCTGCGAGCGTCCAAAAGTGCTGGTCGATTGTAAAAAGAGAAAATATTAGGTGCAGACGTTGTGCCAAGTAGGAAAATGCAGTCGTCAATTAATCGTCTGACACGTGTCCAAAGTAGGCCTATTTGTCAGTCCGATTTTCCCCTTTTCTCTCTCTTCCGGTTTTACCCCCTTCTCTCTCCCCTTCTGCACTTCTCTCTCTTCTCCGCTAGACTTTCTTTTTCTTCTTCTTGTTTATTTCGCACTGCCACGACCGCCATGGCCACGGAGCCTGACCTTGAGTAACTGTGGTCGTGAGCTCGAGATATTACAACCATGGTTGCGAGCTCGTGCTTAAGCGACCATGGCTGCTTTGAACTCGAGCTCTAGGCTCAAGCCTGAGCTCCACAACCATTGTCGCTGTAAGACTGCAGCTCATCGTCCATGGACCTGAGTCTTTGCATTTGGCAGCCATAGACGAGAAAAGATATGGATGCGGCGCTCTAGCATTATAGAGAAAAAAAAAGAATTGTCATGTTTGTGTGCTCAGAACTTGAGCTGCCATGGCCACCGCAAGCTCACGATATTAAAAAGTGAAGTTAAAGCAACCCCAAAAAGGCCATGAGAAGAAAAGAAGCGTAGGTCGGACGAAGGTCCTTCCTCAGCCAAATCGGGCCAATCAGGTTCGACGACCGCTTCCCCCTTTCTCACTAGGAAAATTACAACTTCACACGGAGGAAGAGGAGCCAAGTTGTCAACACCAAGTTGTCAACACCAAGTTGTCACCAACTTCCTCTTCCTACAGTTGGTTTCATTCCCAGCAGATTCAATCGAAATTCTTGAAACCCACAAAAGCCGAAGGAAGAGGAGCCGGCTTGAGCTCTTGTTTGAAGGCATTAGCGACGGAGAACAATGCCCAATTGGGAGCTCAAGAATTGTTGCCAGCATGACCAAGTCGTGTTCCTGGTCTGCGTGGGAGTCTACACCATCGTCATCCTGGCGGTACGCTTAGCTTTCTTTTCCTTTCATATGTTGATTGTCTACCTGGGTTTTTGGTTCTTGGACATGTAATCGAGAAACAGAGAGAAAGCAAAAGGATGAACTGGCTTTGTTGCGGAGAAGAGAGAGATGAGCGACGTGAGGAAGTGCAGAAGGGGAGAGAGAAGGGGGTAAAACCAGAAGAGAGAGAAGAGGGGAAAACTAAACTGACAGATGGGCCCACTTTGGACATGTGTCAGACGATTAATGGAGAACTGCATTGTCCTACTTGACGCAATGTCTGCACCTAATATTTTCTCGGTTGGAAAAACTTGCGAGGGCCCACCGAGGGTGCCACATGTCATATCAACAGGGACAGTGAAACCTGCGAGGCTCACCAAAGTTGTTTGGGCCTTAAATCCTTTGCTCGACCATCTGATTAGACAAAGTTGAGAAATATATCTTAACATCGACGCGATCTCCATTTTGTGATACATAGATGAAAACCAAATTAGATGCTGCATAATTTGCGCCAATTTATACCTTGCATGGAAAGTTTCTGTACGAAAGCAATGTGGAGATGGAAATTACAGCATTTTTCATCGCTAAGAAACAAAGCAACATCCCTATAGAAAAGGAAGCGAGCCCAAGAAAAGACTGATTGACGCTATATTTTCATCCCTATATAACCAGTACTTTTGGCAACAACCAGGCCATCTAATTGAAGTCTTAAATTCAGCAATTCACCTGGATCTTCCCACACTTTCTTGACGCGATGATCATTTCAAAAGCAAGATGCACAAGGTTACAGGTCAGATGCAACTCTCATTTTACAAAATCACTCATCAAGTCAATCGTGTGCAAAAGGGGGCGAAAAAAATCACAATATTCCTAGTTCCTTCTTTCCAATTCCCCTCTAAAATAATTTCTACATACATAAACTTGCTCTTCGGGCCACATGAGAGATGGGTTGAAGAGTGAAAACCTAGCCGATTATTATGTTAGACGAGTTTCCCTGCGCTTATATATTTCTTACATGCGTCCGGTATTATCTTGAGAGAGGAGATTGAATGGAAATATATGGAGTTTATAAGACTGCAAGAGGGTGAGTAGCAATATGTCCTCGTTCACACAATGATAGTGGAAGGAAGAGAATTTTCAAAATATTCCTTTTGGGTTTGACTTTGTGGATGCACATGGAAAGGAGCGTCCTAGCCTTTAATGACGAAAGCCGCCACCATTTTCCGCACCCCTTTACTTTTACTAATCAATCCCCCAATGCAGCCATGATTTTACCATTAGTCTTTTGATTTCTTTTGTCCGTCATATTCGTGAAATATTTACTTCCAGCAAAAACGACATTTATTTGTTTGCTCCTCTCAAACAAATGACAATTCTATGTTTAATCCTATTGACCGGTGTGTTTAATCTCTTGTAAGTCACTGAATGCAAATTCTCAGAAATCTCATCCATAACATATTAAATCTTTTGTATAACGGTCAATTCAGTCATAAATTTTCACTTTGGCCAATCTAGTCCTGAATGTTTCTATATTTTTTCAATGCAATTCAATCCATTAATTTTTCCCAAAATCACTGACACGGTGATTTAGTCGGCGTCGGATTTCCTAGATGGCATGGTTAGCGATATGATGTGCTTGGTCAAAACTGGATGGATATACAATAGCAAAAAATTATAGGAAGAAATTGACCAAATTAAAAAAAATTACTATAAGCCGGGAACTTCTTGAACAAATACTCCCGTTAGCTTTTTGCATATACATCTCAAATTCTCTTTTTGAGGAGAGGGAGGACTCTCTCCCATTGAGGTGTTGGGAAAATAGTGGAATCGAACGGTTATTAAAAAATGTCATGAAATTTCAAGGTGGAAAAATCCAGTCATACGCATGGAATAGGGACGACCGCACATTGACTAACAAAAAAAAAGAAAAAATATAAAAATAACAAAACATTAAAGTATATTCAAAATTATCCACGTTAGCATCGAATGGTGCCACGCAAATAGGCCGACGTTCACATCAGCAATATCTAATCAAAATTAGTCGAAAAAATTGAATTAGTACTAAATCCAAAAGGGTTTAGAATTAATCTAATATCAATACCATAAGTTCGAACTTTTTCGACACTTTCCATTATTGTAAATGATAAAAGCTTGTAAAAACTATCCTAATTATGTATTGTTACAAATACATCATATTTGATAATCAAATTTTTGTTATTATCTTGTGCTGTCCGGCGATAAATAAGTAAAAGGAGCATACTCACTTGGGTTAGCATCAGAAAATATAATTGTATCTTTGTGGCAAGAATTGATAGTTGATGTGTTGCATCATCAATTGATGGTATACCACTTGATGGGGTTGCAAAGATCCATGTCGCGTCCCTTCTCGTTCCGTGTCTTAGATGACTGTCCATGTTGATGCCCTTAAATCCTTCGCTCGACCACCTGATTAGGCAAAGTTGAAAGATATATCCTTAACATAGATGCGATCTCCATTTTGCGATACATAGGCAAAAGCCAAATTATGTCGCATAATTTGCGCCAATTCATACCTTGCATGGAGAGTATCTATACGAAAGCAACATGGAGACAGAAATTACACCATTTTTCATTGCCAAGAAGCAAAGCTACATCCCTATAGAAAAGGAAGCAAGCCCAAGAAAAGACGGATTGACGCTATCTTTCCATCCCTATAACCAGCCCTCTGGCAAGAACCAGGCCAACTAATTGACGTCTTAAATTCCGCAATTCACCCGGGTCTTCCCGCACTTTCTTGACATGATGATTATTTCAAAATCAAGATACACGAGGTCACCGGTCAAATGCAGCTCTCGTTTTACAAAATCGCTCATCGAGTCGATTGTGTGCAAAAGGGGGCGAAAAAAAAAAACCCATGAAAGTATTGCGATCCGGATTGAACTACGTATGCGGAGGGATGAAGAATTGCCGGAACTTTAGCCGGAGGACAATCGAGAGCAATGCAGTGGCAGCAGGTGAGAGAAGCGACAAGGCGGGGACGTGCAATTGGGGAATTCCTCTCTACAACCCGAATCAGATCCGATCCTCTATGTAGTGGGCCAATCCAAGCCCAAAACTTCCTGCTTCGTGGGAATTTTGGGAACAATTTGACCCACATAAGAAAATGCATATGCTAATCTCATTGATTATCCATGGAGTGAGTGCCACTTTATCACTACTGTACAGAGACAAATTCAAACGAGGATTTCAACTTTTATATTAAGAAAAGACTTCATGTAATGGTTAAGTCTAATTTTCAGATATATCATTGTGACATAGTATGACAAAATGGAAAAAAAAATGTAATTTAAAACTTGTTTAGATATAATCCTGTAAGTATCTTACTTACTACCATCGACTTTCATCATATACTCATTTGAATTTTTTCTCTCATATTGATTTTTATGTTTGTATTAAATTCCCACCACACAAGTAAATTATTATTTTTCACTAGCTGTGCGTGTTCTCTTTTAATTCGAGGAGAATTAGGCAACTTTTTTTACATGGATTTAAGAACTAATCCACAATAGGTTTGACACATCATTTATCACCATGCGACTTAGTAAAATGCATAAAATGCACACATGGCCTTCCTTGATGTTCGGCCACGGACCATGCATGAGTACCCTATGAAATTACGAGCGGTGTATGAATGAAATTATTAGATAATTCTGGTAAACCAATCTAAAAAACACAATGGTAGTGATAAAATAAAATAAAAATGGAGCTTTGTCAATTTGGTTCGGTATCTTATTGGGCAGGCGAGTGATGAATCAAGCTTGTATGTGAGTAGTCCAGTTGATCAAATTACTTAGAACTGGTGAGCTGTCCAATTAACTATTTGGGTTTGAATTTTGTTGTATGGAGGTTGCTGATTTTGCAATTTGAGGAACGAGCTATGAATTGTATCAAGCTAACGATGCGTGTATCCGGAACGAGAGAATAGTGAACCAGGGCATGCGATTCTTTTCTATATGCTCTCATCTCCCCTGTTTCTATCTGGCACAAAGGAAAAACTTGCTCTGTTTCTCCAATTTCACAATTTCCTAGTTCTGTTTACTGATAATTGCAACTCCGTGATCTTTATCTTACCAATGCAACTCAGATCCGATGCAGAAGTAATTGGGGTCACAATCAACCGACAAAAATGAATCTCCCAAATAGGAAGACAAGATTTGAACTTGGGGTTCCAACTTTATGTCGGGCTCCCTCTCTTAAATGATATTTAGCGAGATCTACTTAAATATTTACTTACGATTTATCACAGCAATATGATTCAAATTCAACAAAGTAGTCTTAGGATACATATTATAACGCATTTCCATAATCACAGATATTATCTATTATAGATCATTTTTGTTAATTTGCTTAATAACAAGGAACCCAGCTACTGAACCATGCTTAAAACTGTATCTATATCTATATATATTTAATTTCTTGATATGCCGAACTACATAACAAGTTATTTTCCGCAACAACGTACTGGCGCCCACTAGTTTTTGCATTATTATAAACCTCAGTTATGAGAAAAACTGTTATCTTTTATGATAAATAAATATACATTGACAACCTTAAAGAGTTCGAATCCTAACATCACATATTTCAGATGCAAGGTTTAGACATTGTAACTTAAATTTTCCGAAATAGTCCTAGTGTTTCTAGTACTGTCTTAGTTTCCTTTGGCTTTTCTTTTGAATTGAAATAGAAAATTGGTTGCATGACCTGTGAGTTTGATATTAACCAATGAACTAATGTTTCCCATCAAATAAAATTCTTCAAGAAAAGAAAACATAAAACTATAAGATAATATCCCAGTGAAAATTACGATACCATCCTATTGCCACTATTCAATTTTGGTCATTATACTTTACCATGCTGCATATTGGATTCAAATTAACCTCCAGTTATCATTTTAATTATTTATATGTATGCACCCATCCAAGTATGAAGGGAATATGCTGACTAAATGCTGGAGATATACAAACAAAAAATGCCCCACATACTCCTGCATAGCTAACCTCCGGATGGTACGTCGGGCATTAGCTGTTGCGTACTCAGGGAATGTGCGATCCTCGAAGTACTTAATGATGTCTGTGTACCAGGGGAGCCCATCGGACTGTCGGCGGTAAAATACAACGAAGAAATTATTATTCAATGGAAATTATGGAGCGGTCCCTATACTATAGTCGATATTTATTTTTGGACATTGTGCTTTATCTTATATAGAATAAATCCATATGATTCATGATCTCGATTTCATATGTTTTTTGATCCACATTCAAGAAGTGCCAAATCAATATGATAATTCACGCAATTGGAGAAGTGATCGAAGATGATTCAATCTGCTGAGAAACTTGTACATGCGATTCAAGTCAGGCTTTCCTTAGGTATCTACTAATATGGCTTCTGCTCGCGCACTAACGCACTTTTTTGTGGAATAATCATTTAATGAATAATATTTAGCCCAAAGACGTAACCCTAGAGTTGGCAAAATGGGTCAAAGACCCATATTTTAACCCATATTTGATAATATGAGTTATAAATGTGTTAGCTTAAAGAGTTAGTTGTATCTAAAATGGATTATTTAACAACCTCATTGGTCTTAAATGGATTCTAAACGGGTCATAAATGTATTACCTAATTAATTTTAAGTATTATTAACAAATCATTTTAAATATTATTAACAAGTCATTTTTAGACTATGAAAATTCTGATATTCTAATTATTTAATTTTTAATTTTTTTAATTTTCCCTTAATTTTCCGTTTTTTCTTTCCTCTTCTTTTTCTCCTTTTTCGCTCTTTCTAAATTGGTTGCAGGGCAAGAGGCGAGGGATGAGCTCATCAGACTCCGGTCACTGGAAGATGAAACAGCAAAAAAATGAATTTTTTTAAAATAATTAAAATTTCAAAAAATTTTAAAAAATTATCAACAAATTTGTGTAAATTTATTTTAACAATACAACTATGTAAACAGAGACACCTTTTACCCATGCTCACCGGGTACAAACAGAGTAGAGCTCCTCACAGGTCTAGACTTTTCTGAGAAGGTAAATCAAATTAATAGGTTGTTCTTAAATAGAGTTCTCTTGGCAAAAGAAAGAAAAAAAGTGTATTCTCATCAATTGGACGGAGTTTTCCCACCTAGTAACTCTAGGAGAAGGTCTAAGCTCTTTTTCACTTTGTGATCAGCGCAAAGAAACGATAATTTATTATTGCATTTCACTTTCCTCGTACAAACTAATCCGCTCTGACTATAACTTCTACTGCTTTCAATTACCAATATAACATCAGGAAAATTAACCGATTCATGAAAAGAAAAAGAGTGTTGATGATTCCAGGAAACAGTCTTACTCCACTGAAGATACAGCATAAGTACCCAATCTGGGAAATGGGTCTAACATTTCAAGTACACGCTTTGGTCTAACATTTGCTGTGAGAGTCGAATCATTATAAAAAATTGAGAACTGAAACCTGGATCACTTACCAAAAGAACGAAAGCGAACAGAGGAAAAAATCTGGGTGGTACAGATGCGATCTCACTCAATCAAAGCAATGCAAGAAACAGGGCATTTTCTACAGGCAAATGAAAGATACCCCTCTCAGTCTCAATCCGGCTCTTAAGTATTGAACAATACAAGCCAGAATGCGTCCACGAGGTCACCTGGTTTACGTAGAGCGCAGTTTTCTTTATTTGGTAACAAAATAGCACTGACGTTATGGACATGATCAGAGATAATATCAGGAAATGATGTGAAGATTCTGGCATGATTATACTCGCAATCCCCCAACTTACTAATTGAGGCTGGGTACGGCGGTTAAGATATCTCTGAGGTCACTAAGCTTACCTCGAACCACCATGATTAGCTGGATTCTTGTTCGCCATTAAACTTTCGACTTTGCCTCACTGGCTGTCCCCAGATGTCGTCGTTTTCAGTTCTTAGCCATTGCGTCCTATTTATATGAAAAAATACACCATGGCTAACGTGGTCAGAATGTCTCACGAGGCGAAAGCCAAAAGACAGGTAAACGTTTGCCTTAGCTAAGACAAACGTCATGGGACAGGCAAACGTTCGGCGTAGGAAAGACATACGTCATGGGTTTTTGTCCTTTTTGCTTGAGCCTCGCGACATTGTGAACCTGTTAGCCATGGTGTATTTTTGTGAGAATCGTTCATTCGAATCTCAGTCATGGTACATAATTGAGCTTCAAAGCGATTTCTTGCTCATAAAGGCTGAGCTTTTGTCGTGAGTATGAATACCATCAAAACGGCTGAGCTTGTCTGGAGGAAGGGGAATGCCATAGCAGCTGTCATTTCTTTTTAAAAATCACAAGGTTGGTGAGAATGTGAACCTTCTCTTTAAGATACTTGATGGCTAATCATTTCGCATGGATGAAGAAACACGACAGTACATACTCTCTGTTTCTTTCTTTCGTCAAGAGGATCATATTAAAAACAATGCATTAATTGGAAGCCTTATGAGCTTTTCTTCCTAAGAAAGATAAGACCTGTAATTAGCTTTACACTGCTTCTAACTGGGAAGCACGGGGACTCACCTGGTAAATTTGGACGCCTGCGTGGTTCTGTTTTGTGAATAAGGTGTTGTTAGAGTGGGTTGGGAAGTATTTGTAGGTATTATGGAGGTATCTCCCTAGTAGTTGGATTTACATTTTATCCAAATAAGAGATTTCATTAGCCTAATTAGCCGCAAATCGATACATGGGTTTTACTCCTGCAGTAGGATGAACTCCTGCCATGCAAAATCCTCATTAGCTATCGATTTGCACCAGAAGCTTGGCATCGTCCTGCATATTATATCTTCTTTTGAACTTAATCAGCTGTTCTTGGCGTGTTTAGGCGAGTATATTAGTCAGTAGCAGAGAGAATTGCTTGATGTTCATTTTAGACTCATATCTTGATAGCTTTTAGAAAAATTATTGTCTTATGTGATGAAGAAAGAACTCGCAACTTACGTATTGAGTAATATAATAGAGAAATGAGTATCGCAACTTACGTATTGAGCAACTTATTGTCTTCCTCCATTGATCTTCCTACTTTGTCTGATCTCTTTTTTTCTTCGACCGTTTCGCGATTGCTGGGTTCTGAACAAAATGCTTATGGGGCAAGCACAAGAAGTTGGGTTGCAAGCGCTATTGGAAGGGAGGGCCTTGAGGTCAAAAGTACATGGGTGAGACCAAAAGTTGGCTTTTTGTGCGGGAAGCGCACAAGCTCACCTAAGATTGCAAGCGCTTGGCTTCTTGGCTTTTTGTGCGGGAAGCGCACAAGCTCGCCCAAGCTTGCAAGCGCTTGGCTTCTTGGCTTGCAATGGCTTGGCTTCTTGGCTTCTTGGCTTTTTGTGCGGGAACCGCACAAGCTCACCCAAGCTTGCAAGCGCTTGGCTTCTTGGCTTGCAATGGCTTGGCTTCTTGGCTTTTTGTGCGGGAAGCGCACAAGCTCACCCAAGCTTGCAAGCGCTTGGCTTCTTGGCTTTTTGTGATGAATGAAGAGGGCATACAGTGATGAATGAATTGGTTCACCGCTGATGTGGTGAGTCAGTCCTACTTAATATTTTCTCCAACCATCCCATGCACGAAATGACTGTTAATTAAAGGTAGCAAAATGGGTCAAAGACTCATATTTTAATCCATATTTAGGTTTAACTTAAAATGTCAAATGAGTTTTAAATAGGCAACTTAATAATCTAATGGATATTATGTGGATTTTAAATGGGTCAAAGACTCATATTTTAATCCATATTTAGTTTTAAATAGGCCACTTAACAAATCATTTTAAATGTTATTAGCAAGTCATTCATAAATTTTCACCTAATTGCAACGTAAGTGCCAAAACAAAGATGACCCACTCATAAAGAAATTCATACATGTGATTCTAGTTGGTCTTTTCTTAGTTGCCATTTAGATTGCGACACAGTCGCAGAAGTGGGGTTTCATGGGCTGTAATTTGCGGCAAGTGTATGTTAATTTAGTTTTTTTTATTAAAAGGCGCTGGTCAAAAGTCTCTCTTCGAAAACGAACGTGGGTTTACGGGCTCCAATCTGGATTACTTTGTTTAATCTTAATTTCGAAAGGTCGGGCATGAACTCTATTTAAATGCGAATAGTGAGTCAATGAGAAGTTCTGGTTCCTTCTAATTATCGAGCCAACTATATCCTAAATTTTTGTTTTGATGAATTTGTTTAATGTGATAGCTTATAATACTCATCAAAGAAAGAGCTACACATACTATAAAAGCATATCTTCTTTTATCAAATGGTGAGATATATTGATGTGGAAAAAGAATTTACGTCCACGAAAAGGGTCAATGAGTCCATGACCATCGGCAATAAATTTTACTTTTCGATAGATTTGGAAAAGTTACTTGAGAGTTTGGGTCGCTAGGAACATAAAGACAAAAATCTGGGTATATTAACTAAAAGAGAAAAGGAAAAAAGTAAAAAAGACAGAACAATCTTTGGGGTGCAACTTGGTGTATCAACACTTCCGTCTATGAGTTTCTCGTGATCAAACCAGACAATGTGCAAGCAAACGAAATTTCTCAATGGATTTGCTTCGGGCCTTTGAGGGCCCCCATTTGACACGTTATCTCAATGGATCAGACCCATCTCTCAGGAAATCTCTATCCCCAACCCAATTTAACCCATAAAAACCAAGAACGAAAAAATTCCTACTCATCGACTTCTGTCTACATATGTCTATACTTATATATATTGAAGCCAAATTGCTGTGTCTCACTTTTCAATTTCACCCAAATATGCCTCAACAGTTTCATGTATTCACGCTCCACTGAGACTTTGAGAAATACTAAAATAGTTCTAAAGAATGATCAGATTCCTAATTCGGATAGATTCATGGCACCTCAAGCCAAATGAAATTTACTTATCTCTTTTTATGTCATTTTTTTTATTAATTCTTTTCATTATCAAAACATGTACCTTTTGTTTATCTTTGTTGATTAATCCTCTGAAGAAGAGGGGGAAAAAAGGTTGGCTCGTTTTTTGAATTTTAGATTTCCTATAAGCTTTTATGAAAATTTAGGGTTCCTATAACTTCAAAATTGATGTTCTTTCACAAAGAATGAAAACAATTTATGAAGTTACTCATAATATTAATTGGGTATTTAAGTATTTGCATGGACTTAAATAATGTATAGAAGGTATATACAGCACAAGCATTATTAAATTAAATGGCATATAATGCATTTTCGTAATCACAAAGATGATATGTTATAGATTAATTTTGTTAATTTACATAATAATAGTTAGAGCAGCAGTCGAACCATGCCTAAAACTAACTTCTTCTTTTTTACGTGCCAAGCAACTTAACAAGTTATTCTTCCGAAAACAACATGTGGCTGCGCACCAGTTTTGCACTATTTCAACGTGCTTATGCCATTTATTAATCTTAAGCCCTTATCCACACTTTTTTGTTTGCATTTCAGCAAAAATAATACAACCTTTATCCCAAAATTAAGATTGAAGATTCATCCACCAACTAAATATGTGATAAAAATAGAGCATGAGGAACAAAATTGAATAGGAGTACTAATGGATCATTTTTGTAATTTCTTCTCGAGTTTTAAGTTTTGATTTACGCGTTAGTACCACACGTTTCTCTTCAGTGCTTATTTAGCACTTTGTGTCAATAATTGGACTGGAAAATGGATTTTGACTTCGAACTATGACGCGATGTTAGTTTAGAGACCAAATTTATCACAAAAAAGGGTATAATGGCCAAAAATAAAGAGTGACAATATAGTACAAGGACCATTTTCATAATTATTATCTTTCCAAAAAAGAATGAATAAGGGTTGTTGTGTTATTGGGTTCGGGCGTCCAATGAAATAAGTGCACATTACAAAAACCAATTAATACTTGTATTATTATGAATTACCTGTGTCTGCGCGAACATGTAGTATAAACGTACTTTCACATGTATTAATTTAGTTGTTTGACATGTTTTTATTCTTCTTTTTGCTATTAGTGCCGCCAATTTCGACACCATGTTATCAGGGCTTGTAATCAATCGGGCAAAATAACACCAAGTAAAAATTTCCATCGAACTGGACATACGAAATGTTGTTGAAAGTTTGAACTTAAAACTTTGCTGAAAATGACATGTAATAGAAATTTTGGTAGCCGTACAATAGAAAAATCAGAATTGAAGCCCTTGTATACATTTAGCTTCATCAGAATTTCAATTCTTATTTATCAAACTTACATGGCTTTCTTTGTGTTATATTTTCAAATGATATTTTCTCTATTTTTTTTTTTGGCGAAGTGAAAACTCGATGCCATCTCTCCCTATCCGTTATTTAAATACCATTTGAATTATAAGATGGACAGCATAAGTCGTCGAACAATAAAATAAATAATTAAAGCTTATCAGCTTCTCTCTTATCTATTCTTTTAAAATCAGTTTCAAGCTAAGCGGTTCTATCTAAAATCATTTTCATTGTTTTTTGGTTTTTTATAATATACTTATTTTGACAGACTCAAGATCTATTTAGATGAGTGGATTTCCAAAGTGGCATGAGTCCGCTTCCGAGTATGGACGGATGTGGATAATTAATTCGCACTCTCTATTTGGTAGATGAATGAACTACAAAGACTTCTAATTTGCTGATCTCAAGTCATGATGTTTCTTGGGTCACAAGAAAGGTTCAGAGTGAATGTGTCACGATACTATAAATTCGGAGTTTTTTTTTTGTTACAAATTTTTTTTGATAAATGAATCAAAGTGGGCATAATTTGAGTTTTTTGTTTTGTTTTACTTTTTCCCATTATGATATATGTAAAAGTAATGCTATTATGAATCCGTTATATTGTAAAGGATAGAAGCCTGTAATAACTATTTTCATTACATACTCTACAAATACATTTTATTTAATAATGAGGTTTTTGCTACATGCTATCAAATGATAGATAATAAAAAAACCGAATAAACTCACTTGAGTGAGCATCATATAATATAATTGTATCTTCAGAGAAAATTTGATAATTAATGCGTCACGTCAATAATGGATTAAAGAAAATATCTATTAAATTATTTTAAGGTAAAACGTAATCCAGCGCTAAGTTTAGCAAGCCTACCAGCAAAAGTTTTCTTATTAATCACGTACACGTGTGAAAGTTTATATATTTTTTTAAAATTCGAGCCAAAGACCGAGTGCCTTCTTCTTCCAATCCTGCCAATTTTTCAGCTACCAGAGCTGCGACGGAGGCGTTAAAAGGAGAGCGTCGATTAAGGGTCTGTTTGGTAACTATTTTGGTTTTTGGTTTCTCGTCCCCGAACGAGTTTGGGACGAAAAACCTGTTTGGCAAATGCACTTAAAATTTCTGTTCCCGGGATAAAAAAAAGGCTGGGGATGGGTTTGGGACAAGAAATCAGAACCAAAATTTTTTTGGTTTTCTGTTTCTCGGACAAGAACGAACAGTAACAAAAAGAGAACCGATTTCATCTGCTCCTCTCCACTCGCACAAAACAGAAGGAAGAGCACGATGACAGAAGAAACCCACGATCTGCTCCTTTTCCATTCCACCTCCTCCGCTCGCACCGGTCCGGCCTCCTCCTCCTTCTCTGCCGTAGCTAGGGTTTCGCGACTCACAATCGCGGCCTCCTCCTCCTCCTCTCTCTGCCTTCTCTCCCTTTCGCTTCCCTGAGGTCCGGCCCCATCCAGCTCGCAACCCCGAGTGGTCACCGCGGAGGTGGCATCTTAGAACCGATTTCTTCCTCAATCCCAAAGAAAACCCTAAGGTATGTTCTTCGTGGAAGTGTAAGCGTTATGAGTTGAAATTGGTATGAAAGAAAACCAATTTATTACGGTTGCTGCTCTGTTTTCGCCCTTGTGAGTGTTTCCACTTCTCTGTGTTCCTATTAGTGGGTTGTTCAAATTCTATCCTTGCCTGGGCTTCTATAGTTCTTTAATCCTGGTTTCTGGGGTCTTTTCTTCGGCTAATCTTAGACACTAATCTGGGTAGCTTTCCTTTATGAAGAAACTATGGTGAGAAGGTGCACACCCTCTGTTTTAAGGCGGATTCTTTAGTCGGCCTTCTGTTTTGAAGTTCATCACTTATTTCATGTTGAACTCTGTGGGGCCTCACATTTAGTGTTTCTGGGTTGATACTGATCTTTGCGTGTAGTTACCCAGCTAATAGCTTTGAGTGCTTTGATTGGACTAATAATTGGGGTCTTGCAACATACTCGCACGAGAAGTTGTGATAAATCTGTTTGCTGGTAATAACTATTTTCATTACATACTCTACAAATACATTTTATTTAATAATGAGCTTTTTGCTACATGCTATCAAATGACAGATAATAAAAAATGTAATATAATTGTATCTTCAGGGAAAATTTGATAATTAATGCGTCACGTCAATAATGGATTAATGAAAATATCTATTAAATTATTTTAAGGTAAAATGTAATCCAGCGCTAAGTTTAGCAAGCCTACCAGCAAAAGTTTTCTTATTAATCACGTACACGTGTGAAAGTTTATATATTTTTTTAAAAATCGAGCCAAAGACCGAGTGCCTTCTTCTTCCAATCCTGCCAATTTTTCAGCTACCAGAGCTGCGACGGAGGCGTTAAAAGGAGAGCGTCGATTAAGAGATTCGACGAAGAATTAGACGGTCCTCACAAACTCTGAAAATTCGGCAAGAATCAGGCCAATTGACTGAGGCTTTAAGCTCTACAGTGTACCTGGATTTCTCCGCATTTTTCTCCATGCTATGATCGATTCAAAAGTCCAAGATACAGAAATTACCAATCAAAACGTAAATTTTATTGTACAAGATCAATCACAGAGTCGATCGGATGCAAAAATCCATATGAAATCATCGGAATCTCGAGTAAACAACGTGCTGGGCAAAGGGATGTGGAATCACCGGAACTCGGCTGGAGGACGGCCAAGACAATGCAAAGTGAGAGCTTAACCCTAGTGGTAACCCGAGACAGATCCGGTCCAGGCCCAGAAATCCCTACTTCGTGGGAGCATTAAGAACAATTAGTCGGGAGTCTTCTTACTTAGGTTTCACTTTCCCATTTAACGTTTTACTTTTCCCATGTTGCCGCTTCCCGGCACATTGTGACTTTGTCGAGCAACGTATGTAAGATATTAGCTACGTAATTTCGATGAACAGGTCTCAAAAGCAACAAGGATTTTTTAAAATGTGCTTTCTTTTTCCTTTCTTTTTCCAGACAAAAAAGCATTAAGCTTTTCTTCCTCCTGCCGTGTCCTAATTGGTACCTCAGGAAGTTTCCTAAGCAATGCCTACCTCAGCTGCAGATGTTGCTTTCGACAGCTTGGCAACCACTGAGTATCACATTCTTACGTGGGACGAATTGGGGAAGCTATCTCTCCATGTGTTTTGACTTTCCGACAATGATCCTTCACATGCTCAAATATAATTAGTTGTGACGTCATCCTTTTTTTTATTTTAAATGGTTAAGGCTTTCCACGACAGCTGAATATGTCCTAAATATTTAGTTATTTAATAATTACGGAATAATTACACGAGTAGCTTTTGAATATTTTAAAATATTAAAAAATTGAGAATGATATTACATATTGAGTTAGAATTTATTATTTATTAAAATTTTAAAAACGATATGTTCATAAATTATTTGTATCATTTTGAGAGTGTTTTTTTTCCCATATTGGCGGGCATTTGAATCGAATTCTTTCCCCTGCAATCTCTGACTCGCACCCCAGAAGATGGAAATTTCTTGACATGGACATTTATCAAAATCAATCGATACTCAAATTATAAACAAAATCCCTGTCTAACTTTTCCGTTTCTTCCAAAAGTGCCCCCGGTAATCTGAAGGTCGCCGTCTCACTTTTCTAACGTGCATTAGCTTTATTCTAAAAAATATTCCATCATAGAAATTGTGACCTTTTACTGCCTTCTCTCGCATGTCGCATGCCTCTCTTATGTGAAGGAGCATGTCGGTTCTCATTTGTTACTTCAAGATAGTGTCGTGGAATACTGTTGAGACTGGGACAGGAGAACGAGTTCCGAGCTATATCAGAATCACAATTCGTGTATGCAGAAAATCAGTGCCTGAGGATAACGCGATTCGTTGTCAAATTCTCTAAATCAATTACCCTGTTTCTCTCCGAAAAAAAGGAAAAAATCCTCCCGTTTCTCCAACTTCATTGAATTGCACCAAGATCTTAACTAAGTAATAGGGCATCATCCTTGTCATCGTCATATATTCTACTTTGTTATGTAAAAGGTGTTCAAGGTGGTGATAATAGTACGTTGCGAGTTTCATTCCGAGCCAACATTGGCGATATGCATAACAAAACCAACTTCACACAAAACAAAACACAACATTAGGAGAAATCGAAAGTCGTCTCCATTCTCCAATTAATCCTATGCAGTCAGGATCTAGGAATCGACAATCAATCAAGGCATGTCACCAAATAGTATGTACCTTATTAGCAAACCGCAGCTGACGCATCCAAGAGCAACGGCAATGAGAGCATATATAAGTGGAGACCTTGGGTCAATATCTTGCCTTCCCATCTCGAGAACTAATTTCTGCTGGATATTTCTGACCATTGTGTGGATAAGCATGAGGGTTCCACCGATAATGTTGACCGGATCTGTATACCTATACATGTCCCTCATAGTTTGAAGCAAGGACTCCTCCACGGAATCAAGATATCGGTTACACATTGCAGCAATTTGAGCTCCATGCTCTGATGCCCCTTATCATGAAATAAAAATGAGCAAATTCCTCATAAGCCATTAGTCTTTCGTAAAAGCTCATATTGTTCTTTTTGCATCATACAAGACACTTTGTTTTTCCAAAAACTACCAAGATAGGTGTATCCAATGAACTTGAAGCGATTGTCAATGCTACTGACCATTATACTCGCACGAACACATCAAGAAAACCGATTTAAGTTCGCAAGGAAATTCAATGGGTAGTATGATGCCAAGCTTCTAGCGCAAATAGTAGCTGACGGGTCTATGCATTGCAGGAGTCTAATCTTATATATGCACGGCAGGAGGGTAACCCATGTACGGATCCACGGCTAATTAAGCTAATAAAAAGCTCTTCTTTTGGACAAAACGTGACTTCAGACTGCAAGGGGATGCCTCCGCAACACCTGCAAACCTTTCCCGACCCACTCCAACACTGCATATTCACAGAACAAAAAAGCATCCAGAGGCACAAAACTACTTGGTAAGCGCCCAAGCTTACTGGGTAGAAGCAGAGCAAAGCTGATTGCAGGTCTTATCTTTCCTTACTTTTGAATGTCTCTTGACGAAAGAAAAGGGGGAAAAAAAAGAGTGCTTATACACTCGTGTCTCTCCATGAATCCGACAGAATTAAGCGGCGTATAATGCGTTTTCATAATCACGAATAAAATTATATACTTACTTCATGAAAATGAATGCGGCAGTCCAACCTTACAACTTCTTTTTGACGTGTCAAACTGCATAACAAAGTTATTTTTTTTTTTTTGCAAATGCTACTAGTTTCGCACTATTATAAGTTTATAACACGTTGATGCCAGAAATTATATTTGGCTCTTAGCCCTTGCCTTTTTGCTTGCATTCGGATGAAAACAAACATCGGGCATTCTTAAAATCAAGTTTGAACACTGGTCATCAAGATTGAACGCTGGTCCCCCGACCAATTACAAAATTGAACATGAGAATTAGTAGAGGGGCCATTTTTGTAATTTCATCCCAATTTTAAGTCAGTACCACTTGTTTATTTCCAGTATTTACTTAGCGCTTCTCTGAACATTTGGATGAAAAATATGAAACTGGTCATGAATACGTGACGTGAGATTAGTTTAAGGTTCAAATCTCGTCGCAGAATAAAGCACAAGGACAAAAAAATACTATAGTGAATGATCGAGGCGGCTCTGGCAAAGAGCAACCAATTATCAACTGTCAATTCATGCAAATGACGCATGTATTGATGATCTAGATATATTGAGATGCTCATGACCGTGGGAGTATTTTGCAAGATAAAGATATCAAGTCCAAAAAAAAGGCATCATGACCTATAATAAATATGTACTTTCCATTGGATTTATAGCCGCTAGATATGCTCTTTTGTAATTTATCTGCTCCATGAATCTTAGTCACTAAGAACATGAAGAATTAAGACCTGAATATGTTTACAAAAAGAGAGAAAATAAAGGAAATAGAGAACAAAAATTGGGGGGTACAAATTGGTGTTCAAACACTCATGTCCATGATTAAACAAGACGAGGGTCAAGCAAACGGAATTCTCTTGTGATTTGCTCTAGGCTTTTTTAGGGTCCGCATTCGACACTCCATCTCAAGTACTCTACATGAAGTCGTACAAGAAGTTGGATGGATGGTCGACTTCTAAAGCTTAAATCCCTCTCGAGTACTATACGTGAAGTTGTACAAAGGAAATGGATGGATGGTCGATTTTGATTGAAGCTTAAATCACGTTCTCCGCTAAATGATAAAATAATATGAAGAAGAAGATCATTGCTGAGGACTTGGGGCGACTTCCTTGCCTTGAATCTCAACGGATCGGGCCCATCTCCCGGAAAATCTCTTCTTCCCGCTCCTTTTGTGTACATATAAACGAAAAATCTTGGTGCTCGACATCTGTCCATATGGATCTTTTCTTATACTAAATCCAGTCAACATGGATTTGTCCATGTCCAGTCAACATATGGACAAATCCACTCAACATGAATTTGTCCATTTCCAGTCAACATGGATTTGTCCATGGACAATGACATGGATTTTTCCATGTCCATGAGAAAAATATTCATTTATCCAATTCATTTTCATGGGGGGCACTGCTCAAATTATGAGAAAAATACCCATTTATTCAATTCGTCCCACGCAATATTAATAAAGTAGGCCATATATGTTGGGTAAATCGGTCATTTTTCCATTGTCTTTCAGTCTCTCCTAGGCGGGTGGTCTATATATTCAAGGAAAAATGGAAGAGACATGACCAGGCAAAGTGGGAAGGTTGATGGAGAACAACAATCCAGCAGTTGAACACGGTGGTCGGAGGTAAGCTTCCTCGACCTCAAATATGTCTTAAGCAATAGAAGCCCAGCCTCCGTCAGTAAGTTGGAGGATTGCGAGCATGCCAAAATCTTGATATACTTTCCGGTTCCTGTCTCTGATCATGTCCACTGCACATATTTCATTACGTGAATACTGTTAAATTCGGAAAGAACATGCTCTTTTTTCCCATACTCTTTGTATCTTTTAGTTATCGATCCAGGTTTTTGTTCTCGATGTTCATGATGCTTCGGTTCCCAGAACAGAGCATGTCCTTAGGGGCGTGTTTAGTGGGTGTAAAATGGCTTCTTCTTTTTTCGCTTTTTCTATATTGGGCTAGTCGTGTCGTACCACCTAGATTTTGCCTTCTATTCTTTTGCTGATTGATCCAGGATCTTATTCTCAACATTTATCATGACTTGACTCTCAATAACAGAGCAGGTTGGGTCATATTCATGAGGGAGCATGTTCAGTGGAGTAAAACTGTGCTCATTGACATTTTGTGTTACCAGCTGGTAAATATTCATTTGGTCATTGAATATAGTTGGATTCATAGCAGCCACAATCCCTCTTGAGATTCTTTTCTTTTGGTCAAAATCCCTCTCGAGTTTGAATACCATTAAAACCGCTGAGCTTGTTTGTTTGAGGTGGGTGAAATGCCATATAATATCCGTCCATTCTTTTTGAAAATCTCATAGTCGGAAAGAACGTGAGACTTCTCTTAGGGTTACTTGGTGGGAAAATCCTGTACTTTGATGAAGAGACACGACCGTATAATGCATATATACTCTATTTCTTTCTTTTGTCCAGAGAGACTCATATCAAGGACAATGTAAAGTCTTGTTAGCTTTTCCTCCTAAGAAAAGATGAGACATGCAATTAGCTTTACTCCCGAGGAGCAAGGGGGCTTCCCTAGTAATTTTGTGCGTCTGGGTCGTTTTATCTGTGAGTAAGCATCGTTAGAGTGGGTCTGGAAAGGTCTGCACGCGTTAATGTATCCCTCCAAAATAAGAGTTTTCATTAGCTTAATTACTCAGTTATCGATAGATGGTTTACACTCCTACAATGCATATATATGTTTTTTTTTGTCAAAACATATATATGTTAAGGCTCCTGCAGTGCATAGACTTGTTAGCTATGATTTGCACTAGAAGCTTCACATCATTCCGCAAATTAAATTTCCTTTTGAACTTAAATTGGTCATTCTTGGTGTGCATCTGCGAGGATATTAGTTAAGAACTTAAGAGGCCTTGAAAATCGCTTGATGTTTATTGTAGACCTCTATCTTGATATCTTTTGGAAAAATTATCATCTTGTATGATATAGAAAGAGCTCACAATTTAAGTTTTGCAAGGTCTAACCAGTAGTTTGCTGATTTTAATTCGAAGATATGGAGTAGAGCTTGGTATTCAAATTGCTGCAATGTATAACGACCATCTCGATTCCATGGAGGAGACCTTACTTCAAGCCATCAGGGACATATATGGCTATATAGGTCCAGCCAACGTTGCCAGTGCACCCGCCATCATGCTTATGTACACATTGATAAAAAATGCTCGACAGAAATTAATTTCAGAGATAGGAAGGCAAGAATTGGCCCGATGTTCCGACTTGCGTATGCTCTCATCTCTGTTGCTCTTGGATGTATCGCGTGCAATCTACTGATATACATTCTACTTGGTGACATGCCTTGGCTCATTCTCGTTCCCTATGTCATGATGTTGATCATCTCATTCGAATTTGAACGTGGGAATTAATTAGGAAATGGTGATAGTTTTCAATTTTCCTACTGTTTTTTTTTATATAACCGAGATGTCCGGGCCAGCTTGCGCGCACCTCGACTATTTCTCGGGGGAGACTAGCACAACAACCCACCGCCATGGCCCCCCACTTAAATCACAGGCGCTTCCCTGGGGAATCGAACCCAAGACCTCAACGAAGCCCGAGTTCGTCCTAACCAGTTGGGCTACCCATGCCTCAAACACCTTTTATGTTAAAAATGCATAATACATTATGATTATGATGAAGACAATAGTACTATTTAATTAAGATCTGGAAGCTGATACATTACGAACGGATACAATGGTTATGAATTTCTATGGTTTCCATACTCTGGAAGTCAAAGTATTTCATGTGGAAACTGATAAGAAAAAACTCTTACACGTTAGTACCAAAGTATCTTATTTCATCAAAAAGTGAAATGTGTTGAGATGCCCATGGCCTTGTGGTAGAAAGAATCCACGTCCAAAAAAAAAAAAGGATCAATAATTATATATAATTATAGCTATCGAGTATGTCCCTAATTAATTATATTATTTGCTCTGAGAGTTTGAGCCCACTAGGAATTTCTAGAACAAAGACCTGGCTATATTAACAAAAAGATGAAGAACGTCGAAAAAAAGATCAAACAAGACAAGGGGCAAATAGACGGAATTTGCTGTTCTTTTGGCTTTTGAGAGTGCAATTGACGTTTCATCTCAAGTACACATAACATCGAACGAAGAAAATGGAAATTGTTGACTTCCCCTAGATCTCGATGGATCGCTCCGTTCCACTTTCCATTTTCTTCCAAGTATGTCTTTAACATCCAGAAAAGGTCGTGCAATCACTTTCCTGATGTTATTCCGCTTTGTTCTCATATGGGTACATCTTTCGTTATGAGAGTTTGTGGCCGGTTTCTTCCCTCTCCGGCATGTTGCGTGCTTCCGTCCTGTCGAGGAGCACGTCCCGCTTGGCATTTCCCGTATCTGACTTGAAGTACATGTGGAGATCTCAACTAAGAAGTATCTTCTTCATCTTGGTCGTCGATATATATTTTTCTTTATGATGTGAAATTGGTTCAAAGTAATAATAGTACTACACGAGATTCTGTCCAAGCCAGCATCGGCAGGATGCACATCAAGATCAACTTCGCAAACGGCAAGCCACAACATCTTGAGAACCGAAAACTGTTCTAGTTTGGGATGCATGTGAATCGCATCAGGACGTAGAGAAGGACAATTAGCCAAGGCATGTTGCCAAGCAGAATGTACGTGAGCAAACTGCACTTAACACAATCGAAAATAATGGTTATGAGAGCGGACGTGAGTCGGAATCTTGGGTTCATATCTTGCCCTCCCATCTTGACGATTAAGATCAGCCCGACAAATTTGAGCACCGTGTAGATACGCATAATTTTTGCATGGGTAGTGTTGGCTGGAACATCCATATACTCCAGGGCTTGAATGAGGTGCTCCTCCAAGGAATGAAGACGTGGGATAATTGCAGCAATTTGATCTGCAAGCTCTGCTCCAATTCTTGAAATTAAAATCAGTAAGTTACTTGTTAGACGACAGTCTTTTGCAAAAGCTCAAGTTTTGAGCTCCCTCTGCATTATAAGGGGACAAGTCTTTCCAAAATCCATCAAGAGCTACCAATTTAAGTTCAATAGGAAATTTAATGGGGTATGCTTCCAAGCTTCTACTGCAAATAATAGCTGATGAGTCTATGCATCGCAAGAGTCTAGCCAATGTACGCACTACAGGAGTGCAACCAATCTATTGATCCCTGGCAAAGCAAATTAAAAACTCTTCGTTTGGACAAAATGTAAAATCGGAACATTAGGGGTACCTCCTTAACACCTACAAACCTTTCCTAACCTACTCTTACAACACTTGTTCACAAAACAAAACCATCCAGACCCACGAAACTCCATGCTTACCGGGTAGAAACAGAGTGAAGCTCATTGCAGGTCTTCTCTTTTCTTCAGAGGAAAAGGCCCGTGAGACTCTTTTCTCCTGACAAAAGAAAGAAACAGAGTGTATGTACACTCGTGTATCTTCATCAGTGTGACATGATTTTCCCACCCAGTAACTTCAGGAGAAGGTTACACATTCTTTCCAACTTTGTGGATTTCAAAAACAAATGGCAGTAATTGTGGATTTCACTTTCCTCAGACAAATTCGGCTGTTCTAATGGTATGCATAGGCGAGAGGTTTTATTCCTGATATGTGTCCTCATGTATTCGATTACCAAATGGATATCATAAAAAATTTACCAATTCCCACAAAAAGGTGGTTGATGACCAGAAGAAGCATTCTTACGGAAGACAAAAAAAATGGGCGGTACATCATAACTTTCCCAATCCAGGAAATGCAAGAAACAGGACATTCTGTATTCTTTAGGTATGAACCTAAGGACTGCTCTGTTTTGAGTAGAGCCCGTTTCTGCTCTTTGAGAGTCGAGTCATTATGAACATGTCAATCAACAAAAGGGGAAAAAAAACAAGTAGATGAAAAAATATGGATGGTACAAATTGACGTTCCAGTCCGACTCTCACAGCCTAATGCAAGAAACCGGACATTTTCTGCGAGCAATTGAAAGGCCCGCCGGTCTCTTAAGTGAACAGTACAAGTTCAGATGTACACAACCTGTTCTGCGTGGAGTGCGGGTTCTTTTTCGCCGTGAAACAGCACTCACGTAGCGGAATATACAGATTGACATGATCAGAGGTAGGAACCGGAAAGAATATCGAGATTTTAGCGCGAGTTTCCCACGCAATCCTCCAACTTACCCGACGGAGCTGGGCTACGGTGCTCAAAATATATTTGAGGTTGCCAAAAAAAAAAAAGAAAAACAAGAAAAACAAGAAGAAGCTTACCTCCGACCGCGATGATCAGCTGGACTGTTGTTCTCCATTAACCTCCCGACCTTGCCAAGTCTCCCCCTTCCTTTCTTCCCTAGAATGAGGTTTCTTCAAGCGCTTGCCGACCGCTGTGTCACGAACGAAGAGGCTCATGGCGACAAAAGGGACCCAAGCGTGGGCGTTCGCGGTGGTGCATCACGTCCCTTCCATCGTGTCGTTGTCCGCAAAAGAGATGAAGATTCAAACGCGGGCCCTTTGAAAGCCAAAAGCAGATCCTTAGAAAAGTGTGCTTGCTTGCGCCATGACTTGGAACATCTGAGGGTCGAAGCACCTGCATGATCCCCCAAGAAACGTTCCCTCATTTTGATTTCTCCGGTCTCCTTTTTGCTAATGTATCCACACGCGGTTTCTAATGACCGAGACTCTCAGAGCAGACACTTGCACTTAGGCGCATATTCAGTCACTGTAGCCATAAAACAAAGCAAGCTTTATTGCCGATAGTCTTTTATACCTGGATTTTATTTATTTTTCTTCTCAAATTTCGTATCCGACAAAATATATAGATCGACCATCGATGTATGCCTCGTTTACATGCATCGAAGGTTGAGAATCGGTCAAAATGCTAGTGGGAGCACCTTCAAGATAGAGGATCTTCCTCCCTTTTCATTATTCACGTTGGAAAAGATTCGTGATATTAATTTGGTAAATTTAGTTAGGCAAACTTATATCACTTCCAATAAACATGATTTGTCCGACATGCGAAGTCAAAACACGAATGTGCTCTGGGATTAACCGTGACCGGAGGGTAGTGGGTAGGATACAGTGCTTACATGAATCGCCCGTGGGGCCACTCTTCTTTGTCCTCCACTGACTTCCTTTCCCTTCTTTTTTTGTTTTGTATTCCCAGTCGAGAAATTCCTTTATTTTTTCTTGTTAATTAAATCCTTATCAATTGACATCATTATATTAACAAGTCAACATGAAGACAAATGCAACGATGCATCGACTCGTCATATATGTTTCACACTAGAAAAGCATGGTGTTGTACCACGTATTTAGCTTCTTCTTCTTCTTTTTTTAGTTTAGACTTGCCATCATGGATGCGTCCATATGAGTATATATAGCTTATGATATTAAAAAGTACTCACGATTGTCATTTTAAACTCGTGTCTCAATAACCTTAGCTATTAAAAAAAAGGCCATTGTCTTCGTTGATACTTAAAGGGTTCAAATCCATACATCTCGTAGTTCATATGTAATGCCTTATTTAAATAGGAGGCAAGTAGTAAGAAGCATTTCGTTTCTTTTGAAGAACTTGAGAAGTGTGCTTAAGAAATGAGCCATGGACACATTTCCTAATAGCTTGAGCTTTTTGCAAAAGATTGTCGTATAACTGAGTAGTTCATTGATTTTAATTCTTAGATACGGGATTGAGTGTAGAGCTCAAATTACTCGGTAATTTTGATTTTGATCAATAGATTGATGTTTTGCATCAAATAAAAAAAATGAAAAATGATGTCTAAGACAAAGAAAACATAAAAAGTATTGAAAATATATCAAGGAGGATGTACAGAACCGATCCCTGCACTGACATTCTTATCCAATTCGGGTCATCACACTTTGTGTAGTGACAAATTAGATTTATAAAATAATCTCTTATTATGATTTTGGGAAAAATATAAAAGTGTCCAAATATCGACCTGATATGCTAACTGAACACTCGAAGTATACAAGTGGCGCCAACATGGACTACAAAGATAATCATTCAAAAGAAATTACAAAATGGACCCTATAATACTGTCTACGTGAAATTTTGGGCCTCATACTTAATTTTATATTAAATCCGTCCTTAATCAGACGACTCTGATTCATTTTTTAGAAACTTTGCTTGAAATGTATATATATATATATATATATATATTTAAAGTATTTGATAATGTCGCTTTGTTCTCGCTCATTTATCATAGTTATTAAGCATTAATTGGGGAATAATAATTTTTATGAAAGGAAAATTTAGCTTGGAGCGAGGAAACTTCCAAATAAAATGGACCCCGTTTAAGTGGTGATGATTAAGGGGGCATTGTTGCTAGGCCATTTCTTCTAAAAGCATCTGGTCAAGGTTTCCCAAGAGCAGCCACGTGTCGGTTGCCACTGGTTATCCACCGCCACATCCAAGCAGAAACCCACGTGTCAGCATTAGGGGAGGCTGCAAGATTCGAATATCCTGTCTTCTCCGTATATACATTTTTTATATATTAAAAAGAGGATTATCTTCTAATTTTTCTAATCGCATTTTTAGTAATTGGCACTCGGTCCATACCAAAGGAGTCTCATACCGGGACATTACGCTTTGTCTTTCATATAGCGATACTCTACTGAGTCTTTCGTATATAACAAAGGATGAAAACCACAACTAACTTCAAATTATACTTATTGTGATAAAAATAATTTAGTCTTCTTTCTTGTCATAAAAAAATTCTGAATTTATCCATCGTATCACAAAATATCTTCAACTTATTTGTATTACGAAAAGATATAGCCTTATAAAAATATAACATATATACTCTCTATTTTGATTACATCAAGGAAAATACTTTTCAGATTTTTTATAACACAAAAGTTCAAGTTTTCCATTAACTTGAAAAATGTTCTCTTGATTCAATTTTTTAAACAAATCAAATGCCAAAAAATGAAGAAAATATTATATTAAAAAAATTTGCTAGATGAGCTTAGCCTAATATCATGAAACTTTTCCAGTAGGCATAGAAAGAGATGATGGAGATCCTTTATCTGAACCCGGGTTTTCGTTGGTGTCTCAATCAATTCTTAATAATGATATATGTGAATGGGTCATGTGCTAATTGTTGAGATACGTCGAGATATTTATGATCTCTAGAAGTATTTTGTGAGATTAAAGAGTTCACGTTTAAATGTAATGTCGGTATATGTGAATGAGATATGACAATCCGCGTTCAAAAGTGATGAAGAAACTTTAAAAGATCGAAACATCGAATCTTTGATTGAACTTACGGACGAAGGAAGGAAAGAAGCAAGAGAGAGGGGGCTTTATTCATAGAGAATTGGGCGTGCCAAATACCTTGGAGTCCATCGACGTGTCCGAGGTTGATTGGCATACCAGCCCAGCAGTGCAGAAGGAGAGCTTGGAGGATGGGTGATGCAATCAATTGCATCAGCTAAACTGGCCATTTCTCTAACTCGGCTCAGCTTGCCATTTGGAGATAATGGAGTGGCTGTGATGTGCATATAGCCTTTGGAGATGTTGCATGGTACGGGAAATGGATGGACATCATAGGCGTCCGATCTGTCGAATAGTTATGATTTAAAAAAAAATAAAAACAAAAATCCCCTTATTAATGAGGACCGTCCGATCCCTCCTTATTAATGTGGGTCGTCTGAACCTTATTAATGGGGGCCGTCCGATTCCAAATCAGACAGCCCTTAAGGCTGGATTCATCATGCCACTTACTTTTATGGTAGGTGATTCGGATCCCATGGTACATACTCGCAAATATTATTACAGCACAAGGCAGTGTATGTTAAAGTTTTTTTTTATTATTAAAAAGCGTAGGTTTGAAAGTTTTTGCTCAAAAAAGAATGTATATTTATGGGTTTCGATCTGGATTACTTTTTTGAATCTTAATTTTGCAAGGTCGGGTTGACCCTACTTTCACGTGAATAGTGAGTCAATGAGAAGTTCTCTTTCCTTCTAATTATCAAGCCAATTATATCCTAAACTTTTGTTTTTGATGAATTTGTTTAATGCAGTAGCTTATAATTCTTAACAAAGAAAGAGCTTCACATATTACAAAAGCATCTTCTTTTATGGAGGGGTGACATATATTGATGTTAAAAAGGAATTCACGTCCACGAAAAGGGTCAATGAGTCCATGACCATCAGCAATAAAATAAAAGTTACTTGAGAGTTTGGATCACTAGGAACATCACGACAAAAACCTGGGTATATAAACTAAAAGAGAAAAGGAAAAGAAAAAGATCTTGTGGATGCAACTTGGTGTATCGACACTCCCATCTATAAGTTTCTCGTGATCAAACTAGACAATGTGCAAGCAAACGGAATTTCTTGTGATTTGCTTTGGGCCTTTGAGGGTCCCCATCTGACTCTTTATCTCAATGGATCAGGCCCAGATTTGGGATTGAACCTGTTGAATATGAGTAGAACTTGACATGCCTAAATCAGAAGTTGGAAAAATCATCAGTACAGCTCGAAACAAAAATGTCCCATAGGGCAAGTTTGTGTTTCCTGTCTATGGTGCTCCTACCCTGTCTTGATAATTGCTTTCCTGGGTTTTGTCGAGTTGGTTAAGTTAATCTAATATGGAGTTTGCAACACTAGTTTGGATTCCCAGTTTGAATCGAACTGAGTTATTGAGTAGATATTATATGTCAATGATTACATTGCACATATGCCGTGATCAGGGATTATCACTCGACTATAAGTAGATGTTTTCATTCATCAAGGAAACTAGGGAACACTTCCCATCCCCAACTTAGCTTTACATGTATCGTGCATTCAAGCTTGAATAACTCTCATATTACCATGCTATCTGATAAAAATAAAACCAAAAATAGAATTGTGGAATTTCAGTATATTATAATGAATGGTACATGAGCCAGTGTGTAGGTTTATAGTATGACTAATTTATAGTAATATAATATTACAATATAAATCGGAACAAATCAGTATTATGTATCTGAGAGATATAATGAAGGGAAACTTCCAACACTATTCATGACTTCTTTTTCCTTTGCCGCATCTAACTACCGAATGATTATAGGATATCCGAGTTCTCAGCTCATGTTTTCCTCTCAACACTATTGCGCCATTTCGAAACATGATTAGAAGTAACATTGATCGTGAATATCGACCTGCGGCTTTCCTTTCAAGGACTTAATTCATCGAGATCTGCTCATCCATTGATTACGTTCAAGTCAGGCCTATTCGATGTGTTTAGAGAACTTGGCGCACAAGTTCAATGAGGCTTCCTTCGAAGGCATAGTATCATTGCTCATCTTTCTTGTATATTTGTCAGATCATACTTTATGTTTGTCCTTAGATTACTGATCACAAAGATTGATCATTTGAGTGTGCAATTACCGGAAGTGCACTAAAACTTCGATGGACTCTGCAGCGCTTCAACGATAACGACCTTTCGGTTGTGTGCATAGTGCTCTGAGTTTATTAGGTTGGAAATGGTGAATTTGAAATTTTTAAGATTGCAAATTTGTGGGCACAGATGGAAGAATTAGAAGATCCCTTTTGCCTTCCTGAAAATTATAGCGCCCTCCAATTATAATGAAAAATCAGCATAAATCAACTCCTGAGATAATACATTTCATTGAGGAACAACGACTGCAAAATGCTGTGATATACATATGCCGGTTCAGCCCAAGATTCCCTGTTGCTTTGGAACATCGAGATCAATTAGACCCATACAAGGGAAAACATATTCGTGGCCCATGCTAGAAAAGCACGAACTTCATCGATTTTTTTTCCTAAATGTTTTAAAAATTGACATTGAATTTAAATCTTACAATAATCTAAATAATTTTATCTAACACTTTCTGCACATTAAAAATTTTTTCCACAAGCATGTGTGTATTCTATTTGTAGTAGGGGGGAAAGCGACTTTTTGTGTGGATTTGAGAACGTAAATATCACTCGGCAGGCTTGATTTATCCAATGAAGTTATGCACACATAGCCACTGATTTTTTGCCATGCACTAGGCAAAATTACCTTTTGACATCGCCAAGTAACGTATGGATGAAATCACCATGTAATTTCGGTAAACCAATGCAATAAACACAACAAACCATGATGATTTATTCTATTTTGTGATGCAAAATGTGTTCAAGGTAACGTTACACCATGACATTCATGTCTGAGCCAACATTAGAAGGCAACAAAGCAAACCAAACTCATATAAAGTACACATCACCACATCAGAAAGTCCTAAACTATCAGCATTCGCTAATTAATCCTTTTAATTCACGATGAATGTGAATATGATTATCAATAGTAGGATCCACGGAACATCAATCAACCAAGGTATCTCATCAAGTAGAATGTACATCAACAGACTAGATGCAACACATCCGAGAGCTAAAGCGATTAGAGCATACATAAGTTGGAACCTTGCGTCCATATCGTGCCTTCCCATATCGGAAAGTAATTTCTGCCGGACGATCTTGATCGCTGCACAGATAAGCATAATGACGGACGCCCCAGCAACGTTGGCCGGACCTGAAAAGCCTTGCCGGTCCCTGACGAGTTGAAGCAACGCCTCCACTAGGGAATCGAGCTGTTGATTATATTTTGCAGCAATTTGAGCCACGTACTCTGCTCCATTTCTTGGGATTAAGATCAGCAAACTACTTGTTAAACAATCACTCTTCGCAAAAGCTCAAACGGTGAGGATCAAGGATAAACACATTAATCATTTAAAAGAGTAAATAAAAAACGAGGCGATGGTTTCCGAATGCAACATCGAAAAGGACGAGGAGTTCACTAGATCTATGCAGAGCAATGGATTGTTTCTGACAAAACGGCGTTCGAGCAATGGAACACACACGGGAAATGAGGGGAGATAGGAAGTAACTTTTTCAGAAAAGGAAATCAAGACTGCATGCTTTTACTCGCAGTCCAGTCCTCCTGCAACTTTCTGAAGGAGGCTGGACTACGGTGGGAAAGAGAGGTTGCAATTCACCTACAAACATTTCCTAACCTACTCTTAAAAAACTTGGTCACAAAGCAAAACCACCCAGACCCACGAAAGTCCATGCTTACGGGGTCGAAACAGAGTGAAGCTCAATGCGGGTCTTCTCTTTCCTTCGGAGGAAAAGCCCGTGAGACTCTTTTCTCTTGACAAAAGAAAGAAACAGAGTGTATGTGCACTCGTGTATCTTCATCAGTGTGACATGATTTTCGCACCCGGTAACTTCAGGAGAAGGTTCACATTCTTTCCAACTTTGTGGATGTCAAAAACAAATGGCAGTAATTATGGATTTCACTTTTCTCAGACAAATTCGGCTGTTCCAATGGTATACATACGCAAGAAGTTTTATTCCAGATATGAGTCCTCATGTATTCGATTACCAAAAGGATATCATAAAAAATCTACCAATTCCCACGAAAGAAGGGGTTGATGACCACAAGAAGCATTCTTACGGAAGACAAAATCTGGGCGGTACAACATAACTACCCCAATCCAGGAAATGCAAGAAACAGGACATTCTGTATCCACCAGGAATGAACCTAAGAACATGCTCTGTTTTGAGTAGAGCCCGTTTCCGCTCTATGAGAGTCCAGTTATTATGAACATGTCAATCAACAAAAGGGAAAAAACAAAAACAAGTAGATGAAAAAATCTGGATGGTACAAGTTGACGTTCCAGTCCAACTCTCACAGCCTAATGCAAGAAACAGGCCATTTTCTGCGAGCAAGCGAAAGGCCCGCCGGGTCTCTAAGTGAACAGTACAAGCTCAGACGTACATAACCTGTTCTACGTGGAGTACGGGTTCTTTTTCGCAGTGAAACAGCACTCACGTGGCGGAATATACAGCGTGACATGAACAGAGGTAGGAACCGGAAAGAATATCGAGATTTCGGCGCGAGTTTCCATGCAATCCTCCAACTTACCCGATGGAGCCGGGCTACAGAGCTCAAGATATATTTAAGGTCGCCCATACAAAAAGAAGAAGAGGAAGAGGAAGATTACCTCCGACCACCGTGAACAGTTGGGCTGTTGTTCTCCATTAACCTCCCGAGCTTGCCAAGTCTCTCCCTTCCTTTCTTCCCGAGAATGAGGTTTCTTCAAGCGCTTGCCGATCGCAGTGTCACGAACGAAGAGGCTCATGGGAACATAAGGGACCCGGTCGTGGGCGTTGGCGGTGGTGTCCCTTTCCATCGTGTCGTTGTCGACCACAAGATGGAGACTCAAACGCGGGCACTTTAAAAGCCTAAAGCCAATCCTTAGAAAGTGGCGTCTGTGCACCTGCATGCACCCCCAAGAAACGTTCTTTAATTTTCATTTTTCTGTTCCTAATGCCCGAGACTCTGAGAAGAGACGCTTGCACTTAGGCGCTTGTTCAGTCACTGTATCCATAAAAAAAAAAAACAAGATTTATTGCCGATAGTCATCTACACCTGGAATTTATTTATTATTCTTGGCGAATTTGGTATCCGACGAAATATATACGTTGACCGTCGATGTTATGCCCTGTTTTTTGCGCGCATCCACGGTTGAGTGGTTACATGGATCGCCGGTGGGGCCACTTGGTCCTCCACTGACTTCCTTCCTTTCCCTTTGTTTTGTATTCCCCGTCAATAAATTCCTTTTTTTCTTTTTCTTGTTAATGAAACCCTTATTAATTGACATCATTATATTAATAAGTTAACGTGAAGAATGCACGATGCATCGACTCATCATATATGTTTAAATACTAGAAAAGCGTGGTCTCATACCACGCATTTAGCTTCTTCTTTTTTTTAATCTACACTTGCGATCACGGATACATCCGTATGATATACTTAGTTTATGGTATTAAGAAGTACTCACGATGTTGATTTTAGACCCATTTCTCGATAACCTTAGCTATCAGAAAAGAGCCGTTGTCTTCTATGACACTTACAAGGTTCAAATCCATACATCTCATAGTTTGTGCGCAATACCTAATTTACATAGGAGGCAAGTAGTAAGACGCATTTCGTTTTAATGAAGTACTTGAGAAGTGTGCTTAAGAAATGACCCATGGACACATTTCCTAATAGCATGAGCTTTTGCAAAAGATTGTTGTATAGCCGAGCAGTTTATTGATTTTAATTCTTAGATATGGGGTAGAGTGTGGAGCTCAAATTACTTGGTATTTTGTTGATTTTGATCAATAGACTAATGTTTTGCATCAAATAAAAAAAATGAAAAATGATGTCTAAGACGAAGAAAACATAGAAAGGATTGAAAATATACGAAGGAAAATTTTACAAAACTAGTCCCTACACTAGTGCTGTTATCCAATTTTGGTCATCACACTTTTATAATTCTAAGAAAGATTTGTAATTTTCCAAATATCAACGGGATATGCTAACCAAACGCCCGAGGTATACAAGTGGTACCAACGTGGACAAAAAAGAGAATCATTTAAAAGAAATTACAAAATGGTCCCTATAATACTGTCTATGTAAAATTTTGGCCTCATACTTAATTTTATACTAGATTTCGTCCTTAATCCGACCTCTGATCCATTTTTCAGAAACTTTGCTCGAAATGCAAATGCGTTTTAAAGTATTTGATAATGTCAGCTTTGTTCTCGGTCGTTTATCATAGCTTATTGCACAATTTTTGGGGAAAAATAATTTTTATGAAAGGACAATTTAGCTTGGAGCTAGGAAAGACACCTGGTCAAGGTTTTCCAAGAGCAGCCACATGTCGGTTGTCATTGGTTATCCGCCCACGACATCCAAGCAGAAACCACATGTCAGCATGATGGGAGGCTGCCAGATTCGAATCTCTTGGCTTCTCCATATATACATACATATATATATACACACAATATATAAGACTATCTTCTAACTTTTTTAATCTCATTTTTGGTAATTGGCACGGGGTCCGTACCAAAGGAGTCAGTTATACCGGGACATTGTGTTTTGTCTTTCATATAGCGATACTCTATTAAGTCTTTCGTATATAACAAAGGATAAATACCATAAAAAATTAAAATTATACTTATTGTGATAAAAATAATTTAGTCTTTTTTTTGTGTTATAAAAAATCCTCAATATGTGAAAGATTATTTTTAACAAGTACTTTGCTGATTTTAATTCAAAGATATGGAACAAAGCTTGGAATTCAAATTGCTACAAATATATAACAAATGTCTTGATTCCATTGAAGAGACCTTACATCAAGCCATCCAGGACATGTATAGTTATGCTGGTTCAGCCAATGTTACCCTTGCATCCGCTGTCATGCTCATCTACACATTGGTAAAACAAGTTCGGCGGAAGTTAGTCTCAGAGATAGGAAGGCAAGATATTGGCTCAAGGCTCCGACTTCCATATGCTCTCAAATGTGTCACGTGCAGTCTCCCGATATACATTTTGCTTGGTGACACACCTTGATTGATTATTGTTCCCCGTGTCCAAATGTTGATAATCTTATCCAAATTTAAATCTGAGAATTAATAAGAGAATGGCAGCAGCTTTTGGTTTTGTGTGCTCTTTGTGAAGTTGGTATTGATGTGCATTTTGCCAATGCTGGCTCGGTCATGAACCCGTGTTGTATCACCTTACGTCACAATGAAGAATACGTGGTGATGATGATGAGGTACTAGTTTGTCAAGATCGTGATGTAATTCAAAGAAATCAGAGAAATATGGATTTTCTTTTGTCTAAAGAGAAACAGGGGATTGATTCAAAGAATTTGAGAAAGAATAATATTATCCTCATTCACTAATCTTTCGATACATGAATTGCGATTTAATCATGTTCATAACTCACTCCTCATATCTTAATGCCAGCAATATTCTAAACACTATCTCGATATATACTTGAAGTCACAAATGAAAACTATTTAGCAATATGTGTGTTAACACGAATTCAATTTAGTGGGATATTGGATGGATCCTAATAGAGTGTAAATATGGATCAAGGTATCAATTTGGGATTTTCTGTTGGACGAAAATTAATTCCAATAAATATATCTTGGGTGAATAATTTCAAAATTTTTAATTGTATATTGGGAAGCTCTCTATCTCTCTCTCTCTCTCTCTCTCTCTCTTTTGCATGATACTTTTACTAAATTGTGCAATGAAATTATATACTGTCGATTAGAAACAATTTCAAAATAGATACATTTATTTTTGCTTTTATTTTGATGTTGAATTATAACTATATCCTTTTAATCTTCCTTTAATTGATTTCATTTTAATATCAAATACCATTAAACCATGTTATAAGAAAATATATATTTCAAAATGGGAGTAACTAATTGAGGCTATGTTTCATTCGGTTTTGAAAATTGATATTGGGAAAATGTTCAAAGTTACTAGAACTTGTCTTCAGTTTTCAGTATTCCCAAGGTTAGTTTTTCACCTCAAGATCTTTCAAAATGATTGCCAAACACCTCATATTTTCCCCCAAAGGGTTGTGAAGACTCAAAATCTCTTGGAAAAGTTAAACCAAATGCACCATTGCATGCATTATTTAACCCCAATTATATGAAGTTTGATTCATTCAATTGATGCCCAACTACTAGCTGATGTTTAAGCATAAGTGATATGGAAGCAGTCTCACCTTAAAACCCCTAAAATCCCAAGGATACAAGGTTTGAAAATGGCTCTCCATCAAAATTTCCTTTGGCCAGCTGCTCAGACAAGAACTTAGTACTGCTTCACAAAAAGGACGAAAATATAAGGCACGAATTATTGTCATTTTCCTCAAGGAAACGTGACAAATCTCGAACGTATGTTATGAGAAAAATTTGAAAATGACGTCAAGAGAATCAATTATATTATGAATGACAAAAGCTAGATATGAATGCCTAAGTCATTCGATTACACGTATTATAATTTCGAAGATTTTGGCTCCTCCATGTATATTTCGATTATTTTTTAACTTTTCCAATCTTGTATTTCTGTTTATATATTGTTTTAGTTATATGAATAATTTTGGCAATTTGTATATCCACGTATAATTAGAGTATTGCATTTTGCACGTGTGATTAGTATTTGGTAATAAATCTACACTGGATGAGCATTCGTTGTACTATGACCCCATTATTTAATCTTTCGTGTAGTGATTACTCTATTGAACCCTTGGCATGCAGTAAAATCGTTGCACATGATCATCAAATTTCTCATTCGGCCTGAATTCTGGCACCTCATTCTTCAAGATATTTATCTCATTTTATTTTAAATTTTGTCTATCCAAGTTTCTTCTCATTTATCAATTATAACAAAACCATGGGTTTTTTGTTCATCTTTGTTGATTAATCCTTTGAAGAGGAGGAAAAATTCAAGATACAGAAATATGCATGGGTTTGTTTTTGCGTTTTTAGAGTACCTACTATTTTTTTAGGATGCTCTAGGGTTCCAACATCTTTAATATGGATATTCTTTCAGAAAAAAAAGGAAAAAAAGTTATGAATAATCTGCATGGAATTCCCACATAGTATAGAAGGTATATACAACACGAGAGCATTTTTCTATCACTTTTAACAAATCAATATTAAATTGAGTGGCACATAATGCGTTTTCATAATCCCGAATAGCATTATATAGTTATTATATATTTGCACTATTATAACACGTTGATGCCAGATCTTCAGCTCTTAGCCATTGCCTTTTTGTTTGCATGCGGATGAAAACAAACACGCGACATTCCTAAAATCAAGATTGAACACTGGTCCCCCGACCAATTATAACATTGAATATGAGAATTAGTAGAGGGGCCATTTTTGTAATTCCTCCCCAATTTTAAGTCAGTGCCACATATTTATTTCCAGTATTTACTTAGCACTTTTTCTGAACATTTTGGATGGAAAAATACAAAAGTGGTCCTGAATACGTGACGTGAGATTAGTTTAGGGTTCAAATTCCGTCATAAAATAAAATACAAGGAAAAAATAGCGAATGATGAAGGTAGTGTTGGCAAAGAGCAACCAATTATCAACCATTGATTCATGTAGATGATGTGTGTATTGACGATCGAGATATATTGAGACACTCATGACTGTGGGAGTATGCTGCAGGACAAAGATATCACATCCAAAAATAAGGCCAGTCATGACCAATAATAAATCTTTACTTTCCATTGGATTTACAGGCGCTAGATATGCTCCTTTGTATTTTATCTGCTCCATGAATCTTTTTTTTTCATGATCGAGGAATCTACCATGGGCCCTTCGTGCCCGAACAGTACCAAAAGTCCAGACCCTTATACCTTGAGGGAGATTAGCACAGAACCCCAACACCATGGCCCCCCACTGCGGGTTTCAAACCCTCGACATCGGCGATGAGAGAGAATCTCTCAACCAACATAGCTATCCACCGTTGGGTTGCTCCATGAATCTTAGTCACTAGGAGCATGAAGAATAAAAACCTGGATATATATACGAAAAAGAGAAAATAAAGGAAATAGAGATCAAAACTTGGGGGGCGGGGGGTACAAATTGTTGTTACAAATTGGTGTTCTAGCATTCAGGTCCATGATTAAACAAGACGAGGGACAAGCAAACGGGAATTTTCTCGTGATTTGCTTTGGCCATTTTGAGGGTCCGCATTCCACACTCCCATCTCAAGTACCCTACATGAAGTTGTATGAAGAAAATGGATTGGATGGTCGATTTTGATTAAAGCTTAAATCCCGTTCTCCGCTAAACGACGACGTAATATTAAGAAGAAGATCATTGCTGAGGACTTGGGGCTACTTCCTTGCCCTGAATCTCAATGGATCGGGCCATCTCCCGGAAAATCTCCTCTTCCCGCTCCTTTTGTGTACATATAAACGAAAAGACTCGGTCCTCGACATCTACTTTTATAATACTAAACAGGAATGACTGTCTCTCATCGAGGCTGTGATTCACGTCCGAACCCTCCCATGAGAAAAAGACCCATTTGTCCAATTCGGATGACATATTCATGGACCATTTATCTAATTCGGATGGTATATTCCCCCGAATATGCCATCCGAATTGGATAAACTGGTCTTTTTCTCATGGGGCTATGTTCGTTGAGTTACCCACGCAATATTTGGGTAAATCGGTCTTTTCCAATTGTTTTCTGTCTCTCCTAGGCGGGTGGTCTATACATTCAGGAAAAAATGGAAGAGACATGACCAGGCAAAGTGGGAAGGTCGATGGCGAACAACAATCCAGCAGCTGAACACGCTGGTCGGAGGTAAGCTTCGTCGACCTCAAATATGTCTTAAGCAATGGAAGCCCAGCCTCTGTCAGTAAGTTGGAGGATTGCAAGTTAAATCATGCCAAAATCTTGATATTCTTTCCCGTTCCCGTCTCTGATCATGTCCACTGCACATATCCATTACGTGAGTGCTGTTAAATTGGGAAAGAACGTGCACTCTATTTAAGTCCGGTGAACTTTGTACCACCCAGATTTCCTCACATACTCTTTTTATCTTTTAGTTATCTATCCAGGTTTTTGCTCTCAATGTTCATGATGCTTCGGTTCCCAGAACAGAGCATGTACTTAGGGGCACGTTTAGTGGGTGTAAAATGGCTTTTTTTTCGCTTTTCCTATATTGTGCTAGTCGTCTCGTACCATCTAGATTTTTTTCTTCTATTCTTTTGCTGATTGATCCAGGATCTTATTCTCACCGTTTACCTTGACTTGACTCTCAGTAACAGAGCACGTTGGGTCATATTCATGAGGGAGCATGTTCAGTGGAGTAAGATTGCGCTCATTGACATTTTTTGTTACCAGTTGATAAATGTTCATTTGGTCATTGAATATAGTTGGATTCATAGCAGCAATTATCCCTCTTGAGATTCTTTTCTTTTGGTCAAAATCCCTCTCGAGTTTGAATATCATTAAAACAGCTGAGTTTGTCTGATGAGAGTGAAATGCCATAATATTCGTCCATTCTTTTTGAAAATCTCATAGTCGGAAAGAATGTGAGCCTTCTCTTAGAGTTACTTGGTGGGAAAATCCAGTACTTTGATGAAGAGACACGATTGTATAATATATATATATATATATATATATATATACACACACTTTGTTTCTTTCTTTTGTCCATAGAGACTCGTATCAAGGACAATGTAAATTCTTATTAGCTTTTCCTCCTAAGAAAAGATGAAAGCTGCAGTTAGCTCTACTCCCAAGGACCATGGGTGCTTCCTTGGTAGTTTTGTGCGTCTGGGTCATTTGTTCTGTGAGTTAAGTATTGTCAGAGTGGGTCGAGAAAGGTTTGCATGCGTTAATGTATCCCTCGTACTCCGACGCTACATTATATCCAAAAGAAGAGTTTTTATTAGCTTAATTACTCAAGTATCGATAGACGGAGTACACTCCTGCAGGCATGCATAAATTAAGGCTCCTGCAATGCGTAGACTGGCTAGCTATGATTTGCACTAGAAGCTTCACATCATTCCGGAAATTAAATTTCCTTTTGAACTTAAATTGGTCATTCTTGATGTGCGTCTGCGAGGATATTAGTTAAGAACTTAAGAGGCCTCGAGAATCGCTTGATGTTTATTGTAGACCTCTTTCTTGATAGCTTTTGAAAAGATTGTCATCTTGTATGATATAGAAAGAGCTCATTTTGCCAGGTCTAACCAGTAGTTTGTTGATTTTATTTTGAAGATATGGAGTAGAGCTTGAAATTCAAATTGCTGCAATGTATAACGATCATCTTGATTCCCTTACTTCAAGCCATCAGGGACATATATGGCTATATAGGTCCAGCCAACATTACTGGTGCACCTGCCATCATGCTTAAAACGCCCGACAAAAATTAATTTCCAAGATAGGAAGGCAAGATATTGGCCCAATGTTCCAACTTGTGTACTCTCTCATCTCTGTTGCTCTCGGATGTATCGCATGCAATATGTTGACATACATTCTACTTGGTGACATGCCTTGGCTGATTCTCGTTCCCTATGTGCTGATGTTGATATTCTCATTCGAATTGGAACGTGGGGATTAATTAGGAAATGGTGATAGTTTTCGGTTTTCCTAATGTTGGTGTGTGCTCTTTGCAAAGTTAATTTCGATGTATTGCCAATGATGGCTCAGACATGAACCTTGTGTTGTATTATTATTACCTCAAACACCTTTTATGTTACAAATACAGGATTTATGATGATTATGATGAAGACGATAGTACTACTCAATTAAGATCTGGAAGCTGATACATAACCAGCGGATACAATGGTTATGAATTTCTATGGCTTCCATACTCTGGAAGCCAAAGTATTTAATGTGGAAGCTAATAAGAAAAAACTCTTACGCGTTACCAAAGTATCTTATTTCATCGAAAAGTGAGAAGTGTTGAGATGCTCATGGCCTTGTGGGAGAAAGAATCCACGTCCAAAAAAAAGGACAATAATTATCTACAATAGATATTATAGATTCACAGCCTTCGAGTATGTCCCTAATTAATTATATTAGTTGCTCTGAGAGTTTGAGCCCCCTAGGAATTTCTAGAACAAAGACCTGGCTATATAAACAAAAAGATGAAGAACATAGAAAAAAGATCAAACAAGACAAGGGGCAAGTAAACGGGATTTCCCCTTTCTGACTTAAAGTACATGTCGAGATCTCAACTAAGAAGTATCTCCATCTTGATCGTGGTTATATATTTTGCTTTATGATGTGAAATTGGTTCAAAGTAATAATAGTACTACACGAGATTCCTGTCCAAGCCAGCATCGGCAGGATGCACATCAAGACCAACTTCGCAAACGGCAAGCCACGACATCTTGAGAACCGAAAACTGTTCTAATTCGCGATGAATGCGAATCGCATCAGGACGTAGAGAAGGAAAATTAGCCACGGCATGTTGCCAAGCAGAATGTACGTGAGCAGACTGCACTTAACACAATCAAAAGCAATGGTTATGAGAGTGGACACGAGTTGGAATCTTCGGTCCATATCTTGCCCTCCCATCTTGACGATTAAGATCAGCCTGACAAATTTGAGCACCGTGTAGATACGCATAATTTTTGCATGGGTAGTGTTGGCTGGAACATCCATATAGTCCAGGGCTTGAATGAGGTGCTCCTCCAAGGAATGAAGATGTGGGATAATTGCAGCAATTTGATCTGCAAGCTCTGCTCCAACTCTTGAAATTAAAATCAGTAAGTTACTTGTTAGACGATAGTCTTTTGCAAAAGCTCAAGTTTTGAGCTCCCTCTGCATTATAAGGGGACAAGTCTTTCCAAAATCCATCAAGAACTACCAATTTAAGTTCAAAGGGAAATTTAATGGGGTATGCTTCCAAGCTTCTACTGCAAATAATAGCTGATGAGTCTATGCATCGCTAGAGTCTAGCCAATGTACGCACTGCAGGAGTGCAACCATTCTATTGATCCCCGGCAATGCAAATTGAAAACTCTTCATTTGGACAAAATGTAAAATCGGAGCGTTAGGGTTACCTCCTCAACACCTACAAACCTTTCCTAACCTACTCTTACAACACTTGTACGCAAAACAAAACCACCCAGACCCACGAAACTCCATGCTTACCGGGTAGAGACAGAGTGAAGCTCATTGCAGGTCTTCTCTTTTCTTAGGAGGAAAAGCCCGTGAGACTCTTTTCTCCTGACAAAAGAAAGCAACAGAGTGTATGTACACTCGTGTATCTTCATCAGTGTGACATGATTTTCCCACCCAGTAACTTCAGGAGAAGGTTCACATTCTTTCCAACTTCGTGGATTTCAAAACAAATGGCAGTAATTATGGATTTCACTTTCCTCAGACAAATTCGGCTGTTCTGATGGTATGCATAGGCGAGAGGTTTTATTCCTGATATGAGTCCTCATGTATTCGATTACCAAATGGATATCATAAAAAATTTACCAATTCCCACGAAAAAGGGGGTTGATGACCACAAGAAGCATTCTTACGGAAGACAAAAATCTGGGTCGGTAAAAAATAACTTCCCCAGTCCAGGAAATGCAAGAAACAGGACATTCTGTATCCTTTAGGTATGAACCTAAGGACATGCTCTGTTTTGAGTAGAGCCCGTTTCTGCTCTTTGAGAGTCGAGTCATTATGAACATGTCAATCAACAAAAGGGAAAAAAAAAACAAGTAGATGAAAAAATGTGGATGGTACAAATTGACGTTCCAGCCTGCCTCTCACAGCCTAATGCAAGAAACAGGCCATTTTTTTGCGAGCAATTGAAAGGCCCGCCGGGTCTCTTAAGTGAACTATACAAGTTCAGACGTACACAACCTTTTCTACGTGGAGTGCCGGTTCTTTTTCGCCGTGGAACAGCACTCACGTAGCGGAATATACAGCGTGACATGATCAGAGGTAGGAACCGAAAAGAATATCGAGATTTCGGTGCGAGTTTCCCATGCAATCCTCCAACTTCGGTGCTCAAGATATATTTGAGGTCGCCAAAAAGAAGAAGCTTACCTCCGACCACCATGATCGGCTGGACTGCTGTTCTCCATTAACCTCCCGATCTTGCCAAGTCTCTCCCTTCCTTCCTTCCTTCCCGAGAATGAGGCTTCTTCAAGCGCTTGCCAATCGCTGTGTTACGAACGAAGAGGCTCATGGGAACAAAAGGGACCCGGGCGTGGGCGTTCGTGGTGGTGCATCACGTCCCTTTCCATCGTTGTCCGACACAAGATGAAGATTCAAACGCGGGCCCTTTAAAATCCAAGAGCAGATCCGTAGCAAAGCGTGCTCACTTGCGCCTTGACTTAAAAACATCCAAGGGTCGAAGCACCTGCATGCTCCCCCAAGAAACGTTCCCTAATTTTCATTTCTCTGGTCCCACTTTCGCTAATGTATACACACGCGGTTCGTAATGACCTAGACTCTGAGAGCAGACACTTGCACTTAGGCGCGTTTTCAGTCACTGTATCCATAAAAAAGCAAGATTTATTGCCGATAGTCATATATAACCTGGATTTTATTTTATTTATACAAATTTCGTATCCAACAAAATATATATATCGACCATTGATGCATGCCTTGTTTGCGTGCATCGACGGTTGAGAATCGGTCGAAATGCTAATGGGAGCATCTAGATAGAGGATCTTCCTCCCCTATTTGTTATTCACATTAGAAAAGGTTCGTGATATTAATTTGGTAAATTCGTTTAGGCAAACTTATATTACTTCCGATCAACTTTATTTGTCTGAGACACCGAGTCAAAACACAAATCTGCACTGGAATTAATCGTGGCCGGAGGGTAGTGGGTACAGTGCTTACATGGATCGCCGGTGGGGCCACTTTGTCCTCCACTGACTTCCTTTCCCTTTTTTTTTGTTTTGTTTTGTATTCCCGGTCGAGAAATTCCTTTTTGTTTTTGTTAATTAAATCCTTATCAATTGACATCATTATATTAACAAGTCAACATGAAGACAAATGCAACGATGCATCGACTTGTCGTATATGTTTCACACTAGAAAAGCATGGTATACCGCGCATTTTAGCTTCTTTTTGAATTTAGATTTGTCATCACGGATGCGTCCGTATGAATATAGGTAGTTTATGGTATTAAGAAATACTTACAATGTTCATTTTAGACTCGTGTCTCGATAATCTTGGCTATTAGAAAAAGACCATTGTCTTCGATGATGCTTCAAGGGTTCAAATCCATACATCTCATAATTCGTGCGCAACGCCTGATTTACATAGGAGGAAAGTAGTAAGACACATTTCGTTCTTTTGAAGAACTTGAAAAGTGTGCTTAAGAAATGAGTCGTGAAAATATATCTTGATAGCTTGAGCTTTTACAGAAGATTATCGTGTAACTAAGTAGTTTGTTAATTTTGATTTTGATTGTTAGATATGGGTTATAACCAAATTTAATTATGTCGCTTCGTTCTCGCTCATATATCATAGTTATTGCGCATTTATAGGGGAATAATCATCTTTTTATGAAAGGACTAGGAAACTTCCCAGTAGAAATGGACTCCGCTTGAGTGGGGACGATTAAGAAGGGGGGATTGTTACTGGGCCATCGATACGAATGACACCTGGTTAAGGTCTCCCAAGAGCGAGCCACATGTCGGCTATCAATGGTTATCCGCCGCCACATTCAAGCAGAAACCACGTGTCAGCATGAGGGGAAGCTGCAAGATTCGAATCTCCTGGCTTCTCCGTATTATACATTTTTATAAAAGAAAAAGGATTATCTTCTGATTTTTCTAATCACATCTATTGTAATTGGCACCATGTCCGTACCAAAGGAGTCCGTTATACCGGGATATTGCATTTTGTCTTTCATATAGCGATCCGCTATTAAGTCTTTCGTATATAACAAAGGAGGTAAATACAACAAAAAATTCCAAATTATACTTATTACGATAAAAATAATTTAGTCTTTTTTTTCCTTATCGTCAAAAACCCTAAATTTATCCACGTAATGCAAATACCTTCAACTTTTTTTGTATTGCGAAAAAAACATAAACTTATACATATATAACATATTTACTCTCTATTTTAATTCCATCCAGAAAATATTTTTGAGATTTTTTATAACACCAAAAAGAAGTTCAAGTATGTGTGAAAAAAGTTCAAATTTTCCATTAACTTGAAAAATATTCTATTGATTCATTTTTTTTAAACAACCCATATGTCAAAAAAAGGAAGAAAATATTATATTAAGAAGAATTTGCTAGATGATGGTAGCCTAATATCATGAAACTTTTCCGATAGGCATAGAAAGAGATGATGGAGATCCTCTACCTCGACTCGTGTTTTCATTGTTGTCTCAAGCAATTCTTAATAATGATTTATGCGAATAAGTCATGTGTTGACTGATGAGATATGTCAAAGCACTTATGATCTGTAGAAGCATTTCGCGAGATCAAAGAGTCCATGTCCAAATGTAATGTCGTATATAACAATCCACGTTCAAGAGGGATAGAAAAACTCCATAAGCTCGCAATCTTTGATTGGACTGACGAATGAAGGACGGAAAGAAGCAAGAGAGAGGGGTTTTACTCAGAGAGAACTGGGCGTGCCAAATACGTTTGAGTCTATAGACGTGTCCGAGGTTGATTGGCATCCCAGCCCAGCAGTGCAGAAGGGGAGCTTGGAGGATGGGTTGATGCAATCGCTTGCATCAGCTAAACTGGCCATTTCTCTAAGTCGCCTGAGCTTGCCGTTTGGAGATAATGGAGTGGCTGTGATGCGCGTAGCCTTTGCAGATGTTGCGGCGAACGTGCTCGCAAAGATTATTTTACGCTGTAGATTCCACATTACAGCACGACGCAACTTTATCTTTACGAACATCGACACAAATATCAGCATGATTTCCATCGATTACCTTTTCGATTGGGTGCAACTTGGTGTATCAACACTCCAATCTAAGAGTTTCTCGTGATCAAAACAGAGTCACAGACAATCTGCAAGCAAATGGAATTTCTTGTGATTTGCTTTGGGCCTTTGAGGGCCCATCTGACTCTTTATCTCAATGGATCATGCCCATCTTCCAGGAAATCTCTATCTCCCAACCCAATATAACCCATAAAAACCAAGAACCAAAAAATTTCTACTTATAGACTTCTGTCTACATTTGTCTATACTTACATATTGAAGCAACTGTGTCTCACTTTTCAATTTCACCCAAATATGCCTCAACATACAGAAAAAGGTCGTGCATCTCACTTTCCTAATGATTCGGCTTTGTTCTCAGATGGGTAAATCTTTCGTTGAGGAATTTGTGGCCGGCCGCTTCCCTCTCCCACATGTTACATGCTTCCTTCAACCCAGGCTTAGTGGCTTTCATTTGTGACTGGAAGTTCATGTCAAGATAGTGTCCACAATTTTTTCGAGGTTGGATATGAGGATCAGGTTACGAATCATGTCGAAATTGCAATTCCTAGATTGGAAGATACGGGAGAGGAGATAATGTGATTCTTTCCTCAAATTTTACAAATCAATTCCCCATTTCTCTACCCAAATAAAAAGAACACGCTTTGTGATTTTAAAAGGTGTTTATAAGGAAATATTAGTAGGACACAAGGTTGGTGTCTGGACGTCATGATGGTATAATATTAAAATCAGTGTCTTGGCCAACATTAGCATGACGCACATAAATATCAAGTTTCCAAAGAGGAAGGCCCAATGTTAGAACCACTGAAACTGTCTGCAAATCTCTAATTTGCAATGAATGCTTATGCGTTCAGCAACTCAAGGACGCGCAGAACGAAAATCGGCCAAGGCAGGACACGAAGCAGAATGTACATCAGCAGACTACACTTGACACATCCAAGAATGATCGTGATGCGAGCGAGTGTAAGTCGAAATCTCGGGTCCATATCTTGCCTTCCCATCGTGAGGATCAATAACTGCCCGACGACTATGAACACCATGTAGATAAACACGATGGTTTCCAGGTTAGTGATGCCTGGAATACCAGCAGTTCCTGTGGCACCAATCAGGATCTTTAGCAGGATCTTCTCCTGGAAATGGATTGTAGCAATTCGATCTGCATGCTCTGCTCTACCTCTTGGAAATAAAATCAGCAAAATGCTTGTTAGTTTACAGTTTTTTTTTTTTTTTTTGGGTGAATAGCTCGAGTGTCTAGCAATTTCTACATCATATGAACAAAAGCTTTCGGAACTACCAATTTAATTTTAAAAGGGAATTAATGCGTGGTGTCACGCCAAGCTTCTGGTGCAACTCATAGCTAATGAGTATGCACTTCAAGAGTGTAACCCATCTATCAATCCACAGCTAATTAAGCTAGTGAAAACTCTTGTTTTGGACCAAATGTAACATAAGAGTATCTACAAACCTTTCCCAACCCCGCTCTAACAACGTTTTTCACAAACGAAACCACCCCGACAGCACGAGACTACCAGGTAAGGCTCCCTGCTTTGCCGGGTAGAAACAGAGTAAAGCTAATTGCAGGTCTCATCTTTTGTTACGTGGAAAAGTTAACTGGACTTTTCGCTTAATACACTGTTATTATTTTGGCATTTCACTTTCGTCAGGCAAGCCATCCCAGCCCAAGAAATGCGAGAAAAAAGTCAATTTTACATCCACCGGATATGCCCCTCAATGCGCCGTTCTGAGCAGAGCCCATCTCTGTTCTTTGAGAGCCTATCATAAATGAACATCGAGAACAAAAACCTTGCTCAATTAACAAAAAGAAAAAACGAACACAAAGGAAGAAATCCGGGTGGGTGTTCGCTTCCAATTCTCACAATCTAATGCGAGAAACAGGCCAGTTCCTACAGGCAACTTCCCATGGGCTCGTATATTAGAAAGTAGTAATTCAAGACTCTCTCCCCGAACGAGATTTACCTAGAGTTGCAGGTTTTTTAGCTACAAAATGGCGTTCAGGCAACGGAATACACAGCGTGACATGATCATAGGCAGGAACAGAAAAGATATCAAGATTTTGACGTGAGTTTCCTTCGGATCCTTCAACTTATTGACAGAGCAGGGCAGGACTACAGAGCTTACGATATGTTTAAGGTCGCTGAGGCTTACCTCCGACCACCATGATCAACTGGACTGTGGTTCTCCATTGACGTCCGACGTTGCCTTGCTGGACTATTGGAGAAGAAGATGAATTGTGAAAAAAACAGTGGATTCACCTGGTATGATATGAAGAACTGCAGCCGCCAGGGGTGAGCTCGAAGACCAAGAAGGTTAATCCGGTCATTTCAGTGTATTGTTAAAATAAAACTATAAACCCCGCAGCTTTCGCCATGACCAAAATTCTCAACGTCATTCGACAATAAAGGACCAAATATTATACAATAGAAGTGATGAGGTTCCTAGGTCAGGAGCCGGATCACTTGACCGCAAGTCAAGCCCTAGAACCCAACATGTTTGTCTAAAACCCGTTTTGGAACATATCCTATTCTTCCGGTCCGGCTCTAGGATTTATTTGAGAAATTTTCCCTTTTTTGTTTATTTATTTTTAACAAAACAATTTGAAGCTATGGATAACAAATCGATACAAAATAAAAGATGAATCGTAGAAATTCCGTTGTAGTTCGTTGCAAGCCCTTAGCCATCTATTTTAGGTTGTCAGATCAAATAACAAATTAGTCAAACACGATAGCAATTTAATTAGGCTCGTACCACATATGTGCTCTTTGAAACTTGTAAAAAGTATAGTAATATCATAAAGAGACGAGAGAGGCAGCCAGATGATAGGGTCTTGATAGTCATGATTATGTTAAAGCCCATTGGAGACTCCTCAAAGAAATTAGAGTTTTGGGTTTTTAGCATATAAAATGGATTCCAAAAGTGGTTTTAGAATAGGGTGATCTGGTTTGCTTCTCGGGTGGATACTCACTCGGAACTTATTTCTCAAACCAATTTCAACTGGTTCCTAAAATTTGAAATCCGTTCTCAGAATAGTCCCAATTGGAACGAGCGATCTGGTTTTATTTTCAAGAGAACCCATCCTATTGCAGAACATTAGAAACATATGCCATGTATAGACAATTTTCGGATAATTTTGCATGGAAGCGATATATAAACGAGTGATATGTTCACTTAGGTAAGTATTACTTGATGTAATCCTCTCTTCAACATGAAAATGATAGTTAATATTTACACAATTAATTGATTAGCAAAAATAAAACATATTAATTAAAACTTAACATTTTGTTATGAGCATAGTAACGTCAGTTATATTTGTTATTTTAGAATAGAAAGCTTGCAAATAATGAAATATAGTTTGGAGTAAATGTGTCCCATAAAATATAGTTTAAGGTTTTTGATGTCATATGCCCTATTGAAAAATAGTGTGATTGGATATCTTATAATAAAACATTGCTAGTAATACTAGAGAACCCAAAGAAATTCATTACGACGTCCTTCAATCCCGCCAAGATTTCAGCGACCACCTCATAAAAATCTCTAGCGTCAATGCAGAGAGGGAAGCAAAGAACCCAAGAAATGGAGTTCACCCACAGCGGCAACGCCTTGAAGACCTTGGCTCGCTCCATCACTTGCGTCTCCCGCGTCGGGACCGACCTCGCCATGCAAGCTTAGAACCAATACTTTCCACGCATCTTCTTCTTCTCCTCCGTCGTCTCTCTCATCCGCAGCTACAGTCCAAAAGTCCGTGTCACCAATGAAATCCATGCCAATCACTCCCCAGAAGTTCATCCATCGAGTGAAAAGCTAAGTAGTTTGCTTATTCGTGCCCTGACGAGGTGATGGTTAGTTTAGATGCTCTGCCGCGTCAGGTATTGGCTCGTTTCCCTCGATACAGTGTCCGACTGACAAATTTGAGAGTCCTTCCACCGATTGGCAAGTGCGAGGAGCTTTTGGCGGTAGATTTGAGCCAAAAGTATGTTAACCAGAGTTGTGATTGGCCCTGTTGACGAAGATTAGAACTTGACGTGCATAAATCTGAAGTGGCTAAAAGAATCAAATACTAATAATAGGGTGATTCAAAGTCATTATACCGTAAGACCAAGGCAACTCACTGCTATAGCCAGGAGAACTGTTGGCGGTGCCCATGGAAAATGTCGAATGGTGAAACCATAGGAGAAAAACTCCATGGATTTACCAATAACAATAGAAGTTCCAAAATCTGAGCTCATGTTTGGCACTTGTCACTATGTGAATTAATTACTTTCAAGCCAGACCTCTCTGAATGCTTTCACAGTGTCACTGCTGATCTTTCTGGTATATTTTATCAGGATGTAGTTGTAAGCAACTTAGAAAATAATATGTAAAGGCAGTCAGTTCTGTCTTTAGAACTCCCATCACAAACATTGATTATTTGAGCGTCCAGTTTCCAGACATCAACGCACCAAAAGTTCAATGGACTCTGTGGTGCTTCAATTCTGTGCACAGTGCTCTGAATGTGTCATGTCGGAAATGGTGTATTCAATAGTTAAGATTGCAAGCTTGTGGGCATAAATGGAAGAGACAGGATTCTTTTCCCCCGGGAAAATAATCTCAGCAGAATCGAAGTCTTCAAACTGAGATGTTCACTGAGAGAAAATGTTGGCCACTTACTGTTTTGAGTCTTCGTCTCGAGCATGCTAACTACCTATCATTCAATGTGTTTTCTAACTACACTATAAATCGGAGGCCAGCACCTGTCAAACCCAAATTAATTGATAAGAAGCTGCTTCACGGCTCGCTGTGTTAACTGAGTTTTGTTCATGCATATTTGACAAGGTGTATAGGCCAAGTTCTTGTTTTATGTGTATGCTGGCATCAAGATAACATACTCGATAGCTCGCAACCTCAACCAGACACAGAACAATTACCTCTGGATCGGAGATAATACTCAGCAAATATTTCAGGGAGAACTTGTGATCTGAACCTTCTTGCAAATCTTCAGTCACCCTTCAGGAAATTACTCTCATTGCAACTGAACGCAGCTCCAAACCTTCTGATGCTGCAAGTGAATTTGGTGGGAAAGCCCTTGAGTTTCGAAGCTACATTGATCCTACCAAAGGTAGACACCAAGTTTACTCTGTTCGACTGAATATGGAGAAGAACGTCATGGTTTAGATTCTGGTTGCAGAGGACGCTCTTTGCTGCCCCCAAATCCATTTATTTTCATATGTTAGTTTCCCATTTTGTGGTTTCGTTCCACCCTCAACATATTTAAATATTGTTAGCTGCGCGATGTTATCTCTTTGATATTAAATTGTTCAGGCTTTTCTTTCCAGAAAATATGATGAGCTTTTCTGTTGTGTGTGTATTATTCCGTAGCTTGTTATTGCATATTCTGAAGTTTCTCATCCAAAAAAGGTTCCACTGCGTTTGTTTTTTAAAATTCTTTACACAACTGTATATCTACTCTGTTTCTTTCTTTTGTCCGGAAAAACTTGTATCAAGAACGATGCGAAAGTCTTGTTAGCATTTCCTCCATAAGAAAAGATGAGACCTACGGTCAACTTTCCTCTGTTTCTACCGGTAAGCATGGGGCTTCCCTGGTAGTTTTGTGCATCTGGGTGGTTTTGTTTTGTGCATAGTGCAATGTGATCTCGGAGTGAGTTGGGAAAGGTTTGTAGGAGTTTAGGAAGCACCCCCTGGTACTTCGATCTCAAATATTGTCCGAAGAAAGAGCTTTTATTAGCTTAATTAGTCGTGGATCAATAGATGGGTTACACTCCTGCTGTGCATCCATAGGTTAGAATGCTGCAATTCACAGGCTCGTTAGCTAGGATTTGCACAAGAAGCTTGACATCATACTGTGAATTAAATTTCCTTTTGAACTTAAATCGGTAGTTCTTGACGTGTTTCTGGGAGAATGTTAATTAAAAGGCCTTGGGAATCGCTAAATGTTCATTTTATGATGCGGAAAGAGCTTTTGAGAAAGACCGTTATCTAACAAGTGGTTTGCTGATTTTATTTCGAAGCTATGGACCAGAGCTTGGAATTCAAATTGCTAATTGAGTCTCACGTATTTTCACATATTGCCAAATCACTTCATCCAACTAATTTTGGCTAGAACTAGGTGACGTGGACCTTGGCCTTTATATGTGGAGCGCCAAATATTTTTTTTAATATTTTTAAATTTTTTCTCATATTTTTCCTTTTTTCTCCTTTTCTTTTTTCTTTTTTTTCTTTTTTTCCTTTTTTTGTGACCGGCGAGAGTGGACAAGCCCTCACACGGATCTGAGCAAGGCCATCTCCCACAAGACCCTCACGTTGGCCTTGCCTGTGATCGGCAAGGCCATGGCAAGGCTAGCCTCCCCCAGTAGCCAGTGAGTAGGACTGTCCAATGAATGGATCAATTCAGATTTGGATCGGATAAAAAATGATTTGACCTATTTAACTTATTTTGATCCATTTTAACGCAATATAAGTTTATGACACATATCCGACCCAACCCGACTCATATTACCAAAGCACATTAATAATTAGCCCAAAATTAGGAACTCAGCCTTTTAGTCAAACACCAAACGTACATGTACGAATGTGAACTTGCTCTACACAGAAACAACATGAATAAAAAAATCGACGAATCTAAGGCCAATCGACACTAATCAAGCACAAGGACTCTCTCAGAATCTCAAGTTTTCTCAGTTCCTTAGCGATGGCAATTATCACTGCGACTACCGCCATGGAGAACACGATTGTTGAGCTCAAGCTTTCCAGCGCCGCATCTCTACCCCTCCTCTCTTTGTTTTGCTCATTCCGCGTTTTATTCCACGCTTCGTCCGCTTCTTCCTGCTCGTAGCACCACAATCTAAGTAGAGCTCGTCGCCAAAATTTATCCAACCAAAAAGGAAAAGCCAGAGAAAAATGAGGATGGCGATGGGGCTTCGTAACAATGGCCTTAGTTTGAGCTTCTTAGAAGTAACATACTTCGGCGGCTCCAAGACCGGTCCAACCACTTCGTCAGCTTCCAGTGCTAGAAACGCCTTGTCAATGACACAGCTTTGCACGCGTTTTCTCTTAGTTAGGGTCGATCGAATCGCCAAAAAGCACAAGAACAAACGAGAGCGAGCAAAGAAGGGGATGAGCAAAGGGAAGATGCACGACTCAAGGAAGGCGATCATCATCTAGCGGTGCTGCTGAGTCGAGAGATTGGGACCAAGTGTCCAGCTTCAAAGGTGGGACCCGGATCACTTGACGTGTGTACGGGACACGTTAGGTGACGCGGCCATCTCAGCCGTCCGATTAAGATCGAACGGCTAAGACTTTATAGAAAAGAAATTCAAAAAAAAAAAATCATAACCGTCCGATTCAAATCAATGTGAGTATGTAGATTCAAAAAAAAAAAAATCCCTACCGCGTCACCCCTATCGTGTTTTGTACACACGGTAGAGAATCCGTTGCCTCAAAGGTGAGTATGTGGATTCAAGTGTGGCATTGACACAGGAGAATCGCTTGTCCTTGCCAGAGATAGGTGATGGAGATAGGCGGCAGTGACGGCAGGGTAGGCAGTGGCCATAATCAGTTGGGATCAAAAAGTGGGGAAGAGCTCACTCGGAGAGTTCTTGATCGTTGGCTGGAAGGAAAGCTAGCGAGAAGAGAGGAGGAATGACTTGGACCTCCTCACAGGTTGAAAATGGGGTTTATGAATAACCCGTCAACACCCATTTTTATTTTTTAATTTGCTTTTCAAACTCGTTTGTTAAAATTCCTACTAAATCCGTATATGACCCGTTTAACTAAAAGTATGTTACAATATGGGTTGGTGACCCATTTTGACAGCCCTACTAGTGAGGGCCTAGCGATCATTTTAGTCACTGTAAAAGTAATTTGAGAAGGAAAAGAGAAAACATAATTAATTAGAAATTAGGAAAACTTTAAAAAAGAATGCAGCTCAACACCAATCCTTGCCATGCGAAACGGCTAACATCCATGCCATCGAATTTCAACCGAAATTAGATAGATGGATGTACTTAGCAAGATGTGGAAAGATTCATGATTCAATCGACAAAATTGAAAGACTTAGAATCAAATTGGTAAATGTTCAGTAAGTTTAGGATTTTTTGGGGGAAAAAGAAAATTTCTCCATCCACAGCTAAACAGGTCCAGCCAACATTACTTTTGTAGCCATCATGCTTAAAAACCCGCCACGTATGAGTCCATGGAGGGATTCTTAACACTATCAGTTAATGGAGGGACTGATATGGGATTGAGTTTTTCATATTGAAAACTCGCTCGGACGAATAAGAAACTCACTCCATGACAGTCCGTACATGGAGATATCTGTTATGGACTCATATGGGATTTGAGTTTTTTCATATTAAAAACTCCCTTGGACTCGCTACGTGTCAATCCATGGAGGGGACTACTATGGGAAAGAGCTTTTCATATTAAAAAAATCACCCGGCCTTAATCCCTCACCATATCAGTCCAGGGAGGGACGCATCAGGGATTGGCTTTCTCATTGGTGAGGCTGACATGGCGCGAGTCCGAGTGAGTTTTTCTTTAATATGAAAAGCTCGATTTGATGTCAGGCCTTTCAGGCGTAGTTTTCCATTTTAAGGTTGAACGCGACACTGAAGGCGACAGGGTTGCCAAGTTCTGTTTTTTCCATTTTAAGGATGAGAAAACACACAGAAGACCACAAGGTTGCCAAGTTCTGTGACAGCCCCGCTCTGTTCTCAATTTCGGGCAAGCAGGAAGAGACTAGCGACGCAAAATCGGAAGTTTATGGCGAACAACAATACAGATGATCACGGTGGTCAGAGGTAATCTTAACCACTGTACCCCAGCCTTTGTTGGTAAGTTGGAGGAATGGGAGTACCGAGTTCTTGATATCCTTTCCCTTTCCTATCTTGTATCGGGTCCGCTGGGTACAAGTACTTCACTGAATGTTTTTTTGTTTCAAGAAAAGCCTGCACCAGCCTCCCTTGGTAAGTTGGAGGAATGGGAGTACCGAGTTCTTGATATCCTTTCCCTTTCCTATCTTGTATCGGGTCCGCTGGGTACAAGTACCTCACTGAATGTTTTTTTGTTTCTAGAAAAGCCTGCACTGCACCCCAAGTAAATCAGGTGAGCTTGTCCACTCATTCTGTACTCGTACTGCTCCAAACTTAAAAAAACCAATCCAGAGGGGCGTCTTTCGCTGGCCACCAGAAAATGTCCCGTTTCTCGCGTCACATTGCGAGAGTCGGATCGAAACGCCCATTTGTACCACCCCGATTCCTTCCTCTATTCATATTTCCTTTGTCGATCGAGAAAGGTTTTTGTTCTTGATGTTCATAATGACTTGACTCTGGAAGCGCATAAATGGGCTCTATTCAGAGCAGAGGATGTAGGCAGGGGCATATCTGGTGGATGTAAATTGGCTGGTTTCTCGCATTTCTAGATCAGGGCACCCAGATTTTTTCTTCTGTTCTTTTGCTTACCGATCCAGGAGTTTACTCTAGACGTTCATAATGACCGCTCTCCGAACAAAGCATCTGGGCTCGGTGCTCATAACAGAGTATATTCAGTGGGTGTAAATCTGTCAAAAAGTAAGATAAGTTTCTCGTCGTTGGTCGTTTTCTTATGGGAATTAGTCATTGTCACCATATGCATTTGCTGATAGCTGGAATAATCCCTCTCAAGCAATCTTAAACATTAAAACGGATGAGTTTGTCTGAGGAAAGTGAAATGCCATAGAAACCGTCGTTTCTTTTTTGAGAATCACGAGATTAGAAGGAATGTGAACTTCTCCTAAAGTTCCTGGGTGAATTCTGTCACATTGATGAAGAGACTCTGGCCGTATATGCGCTCTGTTCCTTTCCTTTGTCAAGAGAAACTCATATCAAGAACAACGTACTAATTGAAAGAAGATAAAGACCTGCATCTTAGCTTTAATCTGTTTCTGCCCTGTGAGCGGAGGGATACCTGGTATTTTTGTGCGTCTGGGTGGTTTTTCGTTTTATGTACGAGTGTTGTCCGCGGGGGAGTGGGGTGTCATGGGAAAGGTTTGTAGGTGTTAAGGGGTATCCTCTAGCATTCTGATGTAACATTTTTGTCGAAAAGTAAGAGTTTCATTGGTTTAATTAGCAACAGATGGATTACCCTCCTGTCGCTCAGACAGGTTAGACTCCTGCAATGCATAGACTCGATTAGCCATGATTTGCATTAGATGATTGGCATCATGGGGTGCATCAAAGTTTCCTTTTGAACTTAAATTGACAGTTCTTGGCGTGTTTATGCCGAGTATATTGTTGAATAGCATCGAGAGTCAGCTTGATGTTCATTCTAAACTCGGATCTTAATGGCTTTTGAAAGAGCTCGCAACTTGGGCTTTTGCAAAAAGGTATCATCTAACTAATGGTTTGCTAATCTTATTTCGAAGGTATGGAGCAGAGCTTGGAATTCAAATTGCTGCAATGTACAATGAACAGCTTGATTCCATGGAGGAGACCTTACTTCACGCCATTAGGAACATGCATAGCTATACAGGTCGAGCCAACATTACCAGTGGCCTCGTCATGCTCATCTACACGTCAGTCAAAAACATTCGGTGCAAATTGATTTTGAAGATAAGAAGGCAAGATATTAGCCCAAGGTTCCAACTTGCATATGCTCTCATTTCAGTTGTTCTCGGATGTATCTTGTGCAGTCGGCTGATGTACATTCTGCTTGGTGACATGCCTTGGCCGATTATCATTTTCTGCATCCTGATGTTGATAATCCAGTTCGAATTTGAACATGAGGATTAATTGGAGAACGGTGATGGTTTTCAGTTTTCCTAATGTTGTCATCGACTCTTTGTGAAGTTGGTTTTGACATGCATCATGCCAATGTTGGCTTGAACTTGAACCCCGTATTGTACTATTGTTATCTTGAACACTCTCTAAATTGCGGTATAAAATATATGATGAATAAGAAGAATGATGGTACTGCTCAGTTAAGATCCTAACACAATTCAATGGGATGGAAGAAACGATAATTTCTTTTTCGGCTAGGGAAACGAGGGAATTAATTCAAAGAATTTGAGAAATAAAAATATTATCATTCTTCTCATGTTTCAATATCGGCAATATTCTAAACATTATCCTAATATGTACTTCAAGTCACAAATGGATGAAATCCTAAAGGAGTTAATAAATATGCAATTCAATGAGATATTACATGAAATCCTAATGGAGGTAGACCAGTGAAAATACTGGTTTAAATTTTTTTTTTTGAGAGATGAAAATCAATTTGGACAAATATGTCCTTGGCTAACAGTTTCAGAATTTTAATTGTATCTTACTATCTTTTGGGAAGCTCTATTTTGTTTTTGCATTTTACTAGTTTACATTTAAAATTTCTGTCTTTTAAATTTTTGCTTTGATTAATTTTATTATCATCTTTAAACCGAGCGAGTTTATTGGTTACTGAATTTAATCCCGCAATGATGTTAAATATTCCTAGTCAAAAATAATTTTGAAAGAACGATTTTTATCTTTAATTCAAATTTCTATTACAATTATATCTTTTTAAATTGTTCTTTAACTAATTTTATTGTAATAGTTAAATCAAATTAACATCATATGCAGTTAAATCATGCTACGAGATAATGTATATTTAAGACTAGGAGCAACTAAACTATAATTGAGTTGCATTATTTAAACCTCATTAAAAGTAGTTTAATGTCATCGATTGATCTCCACAGCTACATAATATGTAAGCACCCGGCTGAGGTGACATGGAAGCAGTCTTACCTTAAAACCCATAATATCAAGGATACCTACTTTGAAATGGCTCTTCATTAGTCTTCTTTGGCCAACTTCTCAAAAAAACAACTCAGCACGCCTTCACAAAATGGACGGAAATATAGATACGGATTATTGTTATTTTTCTTTGGGAAAAAAAAAGAGAGAGAAAAAGTTCACACTTATATCATGAGAAAATTTGAAAATGATGCCATTAAAATTAATCATATCGGGAGTGAAAAAAGCTTTCATATAAAAATATACGTAATTTTATTACATAGATTAAAAATATATTATCTTCAATAATTAAATTTCTGTCATTATTTCGTTCTATCAAATGACATATAATAAAAACTTAACATATTGATATGATCATAACTTTGGGGGCAAAAAATGATAATTAATGTGCCGTATCGCTAAAAGATAATGATATAAATGGTCCTTAAATTTTGAACCAATATGCAATATAATCTTGTAACTAATGGCTATTGAGGAAGTTCTCCTCCAAAAACCACCCCATTCCAACCACCGAAGCTCATGGAATCAACAAATCTTCAACTGAAGCTTCTTGGGAATTTCTCCAGAAAAACCTAGCAAACAAATGGCCATAAATTTTTCTAGAGAGATTGCCCAGAGAAATCGTTTGGTGGGGATGAAATTCGGCTAGTGGGGAAGCTCTCCTCCAAAAATCACCCCATTCCGACCATCGGAACTCAAAGAATCAGCAAATCTTCAACTGGAGCTACAGTGTTTTGGGAGGAAGCTACAGTGTTTTGGGGGGGGGGGAACGAATTTGGGGGCAAGATTGCCACGTTGTCGCCGCGCGAGGTCCGGTCAAGCCACGTTGTCGCCACGTAAGCATTTCCAAGCCAAAATCCACCAGAAGGACTTAATTGGTAAAGTTGCAAATGGTTTAGGACTTATTTGGCATAAAAAAAAAGGTTTAGGACTGAATCGGCAAAGTTGTAAAAGGTTTAGACTTATTTGGCAATTGTCCCGTTAAATCAAAGGGGCACGTCCGTCAACTCGGGAACGAATGTTCCTCTCCTTAGCTCCATGTCGATTTCTGTTCTCGCTCCCGATTGGAGGAAATTGTTTTAGTGGAATGATGTTAGAAGATTCGCTGAGAGAAAGAGAGATCATTATCAATTGACATCATTATATTAACAAGTCAACGTGAAGACAAATGCAACGATGCATCGACTCGTCAATCATCATATATGTTTCGTACTAGAAAAGCATGGTGTCATACCACGCATTTAGCTTCATTTTCAATTTAGATTTGTCGTCATAGATGCATCTGCATTAATATACGTAGTTTATGGTATTACGGAGAATTTACGATCTTTGTTTTAGACTCGTGTCTCGATAACCTTTGCTATCGAAAAAGAATGTTGTCTTCTATGGTACTTAAAGGGTTCAAATCCATACATCTGGTAGTTCATGTGTAATGCCTGATTTAGATAGGAGGCAAGTAGTAAAATGCATTTCGTTCTTATGAAATACTTGAGAAGTGTGCTTAAGAAATGAGCCATGGACACATTTCCTAATAGCTTGAGCTTTTGCAAATGATTGCCGTATAATTGAACAGTTCATTGATTTTAATTCTTAGATAAAGATAGAGCATGGAGCTCAAATTACTCAGTATTTTGTTGATTTTAATCAACAAACTAATTTTTGCATCAAATAAAAAATGAATAATGATGTCTAAGACAAAGAAAATATAGAAAGTATTGAAAATATATCAAGGCAAATTTACAAAGTCAATCCCTATTCTGGTGCCATTATCCAATTTTGGTCGTCACACATTGTATAGCGACAAATTAAATCCATAAAATAAGTTCTCATTATAATCCTGAGAAAAATATATAACTGTCCCAATATCAACAAGATATACTAACTGAACGTTGAAAGTGTACAAATGGCACCAACATGGACTAAAAAGATAATCATTCAAAAGAAATTACAAAATGGTCCCTATAATACTGTCTATGTGAAATTTTTGGGCCTCATACTTAATTTTGCAATATATTCCGTCCTTAATCCGACCTCCGGTCCATTTTTCAGAAACTTTGCACGAAACGTAAATACATATTAGAGTATTTAATAATGTCTCTTCGTTCTCGCTCATTTATCATAGTTATTGCGCATTTATTGTGGAATAATCATTTTTATGAAAGGACAATTTAGCTTGGACCTACGAAACTTCCCAGTAGAATTGGTTTAAGTGGTAATGACTGAGGGGTGATTGTTACTAGGCAATCGATACGAAAGATGCCAGGTCAAGGTTTTGCAAGAGCGGCCACGTGTCGGTTGTCATTGGTTATCAGCCCCCACATCCAAGCAGAAACCACCACGTGTCAGCATGAGGGGAGGCTGCAAGATTCGAATCTCCTGGCTTCTCCTTATATACATTTTTATAAATAAAAAAAAGATTACCTTCTAATTTTTCTAATCGCATTTTTAGTAGTTGGCACTAGGGCCGTACCAAAGGAGTTTCATATAGATACTCTATCGAGTTTTTATTTTTTATTTTTTTAGTAACTGAGGTGTCAGGACCAGTTTACGCGTACTTCAATTATTTCTCAGAGAAAACTAGCACAACAACTCATCGCCATGACTCTCCACTTAAATTATAGGCGCTTTCCATCTAAGTTCACCCTAACTAGCTGTGTTATCCATGGGTGGGTACTCTATTGAGTCTTTCATATGTAGCAAAGGACAAATACCACAACAAACTTCAAATTATACTTATTGTGTCATAAAAAATCGTAAATTTATCCATCTAACACAAATACCTTCAACTTTTTTTTATTACGAAAAGATATAGACTTATACATGTATAACATATATACTCTCTATTTTGATTACATCCAGGAAATACTTTTCAGATTTTTTATAACACAAAAGTTCAAGTATATGTGTCATTAACTTGAAAAAAGTTCAAGTTTTCCATTAACTTGAATTATATTCTCTTGATTCAATTTTTAAACAACCCAAATGTCGAAAAATGAAGAAAATGTTATATCAAAATTTTTTGCTAGATGACCGTAGCCTAATATCATGAAACTTTTCCAGTAGGCATAGAAAGAGATGATGGAGATCCTCTATCTCAACCCGTGTTTTCATTGGTGTCTCAATCAATGTCGAAGCGAAGGAGTCACAAACCTTCAACTCATCGAGGAAAAGACAATCTTCCTTCTTAACAATGATATATGTGAATGGGTCATGTGCTAACTATTGAGATACGTCGAGATATTTATGATTTGTGGAAGTATTTCGTAAGATCAAAGAGTTCACGTCCAAATGTGACGTCGGTATATGTGAATGGCATATGACAATCTGCGGTCAAAAGTGATGAACAAACTTTAAAAGCTCGAAACATCGAATCTTTGATTGAACTTACGGACGAAGGAAGGTAAGAAGCAAGAGAGAGGGGGTTTTATTCATAGAGAATTGGGCGTGCCAAATACGTTGGAGTCCATCGTTTGATTGGCATACCAGCCCAACCGTGCAGAAGGGGAGCTTGGAGGATGGGTGATGCAATCGCTTGCATCACCTAAACTGGCCATTTCTCCAAGCTGCCGTTTGGAGATAATGGATTGGCTGTGATGTGCATAGCCTTTGGAGATGTTGCAAGGTACGGAAAATGGGTGGTCATCATAGCTGTCTGATCTGAATCGGATAGCTGTGATTTTTCAACAAAAAAAAAACAAAAACCTCTTTATTAATGGGGACCGTCCGATCCCCCCTTATTAATGGGGGCCATTCGATTCCGAATTCATTATGTCACTTGTCTTTATGGTAGGTGATCCGGATCCTGTGTTACGTGCTCGTAAATATTATTTTACGCTATAAATTCCACGTTACGGCACAAGGCAATTTCATTTTTACAAACATTGACCAAATATCACAATGATTTCCATCGATTGCCTTTTTGATTGTGACACATTCGCATCCGTGGAGTTTCATGGGCTGTAATTTGCGGCAAGTGTATGTTAAAGTTTTTCTTATTTATTTATTAAAAGGCATGGGTTTGAAAGTTTCTGTTAAAAAAAGGATGTATATTTATGGGTTCCAATCTGGATTATTTTTTTGAATCTTAATTTTGCAAGGCCGGGCTTCGACCCTATTTTCATGTGAATAGTGAATCAATGAGAAGTTCTCTTTCCTTCTAATTATCGAGCCAATTATATCTTAAACTTTTGTTTTGATGAATTTGTTTAATGCAGTAGCTTATAATTCTTATCAAAGAAAGAGCTTCACATATTACAAAAGCATATTCTTTCAATGACGGATGATATATATTAATGTACAAAAAGAATTCACCCCCCGAAAAGGGTCGATGAATCCATGACCATCGGCAATAAATTTTACTTTTCGATAGATTTAGAAAAGTTACTCGAGAGTTTGGGTCACTAGGAACATCAAGACAAAAACCTGGGTATATTCACTAAAAGAGAAAAGGGGAAAAAAAAAGAGAGAACAAATCTTGGGGGTGCAACTTGGTGTATCAACACTCCCGTATATGAGTTTCTCATGATCAAACCAGACACTGTGCAAGCAAACAGAATTTCTTGTGATTTTCTTTGGGCCTTTGAGGGTCCCCATTTGACTCTTTATCTCAATGGATCAGGCCCAGGTTTGAGATAGGCCTTGTTGAATATGAGTAGAACTTGATGTGCCTAAACCAGAAGCAGGAAGAATCATCAGTGCTGCTCAAAACGAAAATGTCCCATAGGGTAAGTTTGAGTTTCCTGTCTACGGTTGCTCCTATCCTGTCTTGATAATTGCTTTCCTGGTTTTGTCGACTTGATTAACTTAATCTGATATGGAGTTTGCAACACTAGTTTGTATTTCCAGTCGAACCGGGTTACTGAGTAGATGTTATGTCAATGATTACATTGCACATATTGCCAAGAACAGGGATAATCACTCAACTATAAATAAATGTTTTCCTTCATCAAGTAAATTAAGGAACACTTCCCACCCAAACTTAACTTACATATATTGTGGATTAAAGCACGTGTAACTCTCATATTACCATGCTATCTTATAAAAATAAAGTAAATAATATAATTGTGGAATTTTGATATTTTATGATGAATAATACACGAGCCAATTTATAGGTTTTATAAGATGACTAATCTATAGTAATATAATATTACAATAGCAATTGCAACAAATCAATATTATGTGTCCGAGAGATTTATAGAATGAAGGGAATATATCTCCAACACTATTCATGATTTCCTTTTCCTTTGCCACATATAATAACTACCGAATGACTACAAGATATCCAAGTTCGCAACTCATGTTTACCTATTGACACCATCGTGCCATTTTGAAACATGACTAGAATTAGCATCGATCATGAATACTGACTTGCAATGTTCCTTTCAAGGACTTAATTTGTCATGATCCGCTCATCAATTGGTTATGTTCGAGTCGGGCCTATTCGATGTGTTTAGAGAACTTGACACACAGGTTTGATGTAGCTTCCTTCGATGGCATAGTGTCATTACTCATCTTTCTAGTATATTTGTCGGTTCATACTTTATGTTTGTCCTTAGATTACCGATCACAAAGATTGATCATTTGAGCGTGCACTTACTAGAAGTGCACCAAAAGTTCAATGGACTTTGCAGCGCTTCAACAATAACGACCTTTCGGTTGTGTGCATAGTGCTCTGAGTTTATTAGGTTGGAAATGGTGAATTTGCAATTTTTAAGATTGCAAATTTGTGGGCACAGATGGAAGAATTAGAAGATCCCTTTTGCCTTAAGGAAAATTATATCGCCCTCCAATTATAATGGAATATCAGCACAAATCAAGTCATGAGATTATACATTTCATTGAGGAACAACGACCGCAAAATGTCACTCACCTATGGTTAGCCCAGCTGGTTAGGGCGAATTTGGACTTGGTTGAGGTTTTGGGTTCGATTCCCTAGAAAGCGCATGTAATTTAAGTGGGGGGTCATGGCGGTGGGTTGCTATGCTAGTCTCTCCCGATGAATAGTCGAGGTGCGCGCAAGCTGACCTGGACACCTTGGTTATAATAAAAAAAAAAACGACTGCAAAATGCTAGGATAAGCACGGGTCGGTTCAGCCCCAGATTCCCTATTGCTTTGGAACATTAGATCAATTAGACCCATACAAGGGAAAACATATTCGTGACCCATGCTACAAAAGCACGAACTTCAACGATGATTTTTTTTCTAAATGTTTTAAAGATTGACATTGAATGTAAATCTTACAATCATCTAAATAATTTTATATTTAACACTTCTGCACATTATTTTTTTTTCCACAAGCATGTTTGTATTATGTTTGTAATAGAAGGAAAAACGACTTTTCGCGTAGATTTGAGAACATAAATATCAATCAGCTTGATTTATCCGATTAAGTTATGCACACATAACCACCGATTTTTGGCCATGCACTAGGCAAGAATACCTTTTGACATCGCCAAGTAACGTATGGATGCAATAAACACAGCAAACCATGATGATTTATTTTATTTTGTGATGCAAAATGTGTTCAAGGTAACAAAACACCATGACATTCATGTCTAAGCCAACATTAGAAGGCAACAAAGCAAACCAAACTCATGAAATACACATCACCACATCGGAAAGTCCAAAACTATCACCATTTGCTAATTAATCCTTTTAATTCGCGATGAATTAACCAAGGCACTTCATCAAGTAGAATGTACATCAACAGAGTAATTGCAACACATCGAAGAGCTAAAGCGACCAGAGCGTACACAAGTTGGAACCTTGCATCCATATCTTGCCTTCTTAGATTGGAAAGTAATTTCTGCCGGACGATCTTGATCGCTGCACAGATAAGCATAACAACAGGCGCCCCGGCAACGTTGGCTGGATCTGAAGAGCCATGGCGGTCCCTAACAAGTTGAAGCAGTGCCTCCACCAGGGAATCGAGCTGTTGATTATACTCTGCAGCAATTTGAGCCACGTGCTCTGCTCCATTTCTTGGCATCAAGATCAACAAACTACTTGTTAAACAACCATCCTTACACAAAAGCTCAAACGATGAGGATCAATAATAGACACATTAATCAATGACCAAAGTAAAAGAAAAATGGGGCGATGGTTTCTGAATTCAACATTGAAAAGGACGAGGAGTTCCCCTGATCCATGCAGTGCAATAGATCGTTTCTGACAAAACGGCGTTCGAGTAATGGAAAACACATGGTTTTTAGTCGCAGTCCTGTAACTTTTTGAAGGAGGCTGGACAACGGTGGGGAAGAGATGTTGCAATTCACCGTCGATGCTTACCTCCGACTGCCGTGATTGGCTGGATTGCTGTGTGCCATCAGCCTCCGAGTTTTGAGTGATCACTCCCTTCCTCCCTTGGCTGAAGTAAAACAGGCTGCTAGTTGAGCATCACTTATTTATCGACCAGCGATCACTCTCTTCGGTGGTGACGTCATTTGGGATAAAAGGGGGAGGGGAGGGGAGGGGGGTGTATGGTTGCTGACGGGGGTTGAAAGAGACTTCGCCGGAAATTGCCTAAAACAAGTAAAAAAATAAAGCCTCCCCTCTTAATTAATGAATGAGGGGCGTTCGATTCCCAAGTCATCCCCAAGTCGGACGATCCGACTTCTAAAAAATGACATCTATTCGTTTGCTCCTCTTGAACAAATGACAATTCTATATTTAATCATGTTGAAAGATGTGCTTAATTCTCTTGCCGTCGCCAAATGTAAATTCTCGAAAAAGAAAAAAGAACTCATTCAAAACATATTGAATTTATTATATGACAGTCAATTCATTCATAAATTTTCAATTTGATCAATCTAGTCCTGGATCTTTTGATATTTTCTCAATGTAGTCAATTCCATTAATTTTCCCAAAATCACTGACGTGGTGGTCTGGTCTACATCGAATTTCCTAGATGGCATGGCTAGCAATATGATGTGTCCGGTCAAAACTGAACGGATATAATACAACAAAAAATTATAAAAAATAGAAATAAATTGGTCAAATTAAAAAAAAAATAAGTTGGGAACTTCCTGAACAAATTCTCCCGTTAGCTTTTTGCATATATATATCGAACTCTCTTCCTGTGGAGAGGGAGGACTCTCTCCCCTGAGGTGTCGGGAAAATAGTTGAATCGAACGGTCATTACAAAATGCCATGAAATTGCAGGGTGGAAAATTTATATCATGCGCATGGAATAGGTATGACCGCACATTCACCAACAAAGGAAAGAAGAAAATATAAAAATAGCAAAACATTAAAATATATTAGAAATTATCCACCTCATCATCGAATGGTGCCACGCAAGCCAATCAACGTTCACATAAGCAATATCCTTCGCTCGACCACCTAATTAGACAAAGTCAAAAAAAATATATCTCTATCATCGACGCAATCTCCATTTTGCGATACATAGTCGAAAACCAAATTAAATGCCAAATAATTTGCGCCAATTCATATCTTGCGTGGAGAATTTCTATACGAAAGCAACACGGAGAGGGAAATTACACCGTTATTCATCGCCAAGAAGCAAAGCTACATTCCCTTAGAAAAGGAAGCGAGCCCAAGATAAGACGGATTGACGCTATATTTCCATCCCTATAACCAGCACTTCGGCAAGAACCAGGCCAACTTATTGAATCTTAAACTTTACAATTCACCTGGATTGTCCTACACTTTCTTGACGCAATGATTATTTCAAAAGCATGATGCACGAGTTTCCCGGGTCAGATGCAACTATCATTTTACAAAATTCCTCATCGAGTTGATCGTGTGCAAAAGGGGGCGGATAAAACTCACATGAAAGCATCGTCGTCATGAGTGAACTACGTATGCGGAGGGATGAAGAATTACCGGAATTTAACCGGAGGAGGATCGAGAGCAATGCAGTGGCAGTAGGGGAGAGAAGCGACAAGTCGAGGACGTGCAATTAGGGAATACCTCTCTACGACCCGAATCAGATACGATCCTCGATGTAGTGGGCCGATCCAGGCCCAAAACTCCCTGCTTCGTGGGAGTTTTGGGAACAATTAGGCCCACATAAGAAAATGCTTATGCTAATCCGATTGATTATCCATGGAGTGAGTGCCACTTTATCACTACTGTGCAGAAACAAATTCAAACGAGAATTTCAAATTTTATATTAAGAGAAGACTTCATGTAATGCTTATGTCTATTTTTCAGATTTATCATAGTGACATAGTATGACAAAATGGACAAACATTGTAATTTACAACTTGTTAAGATATAAACATGTAAGTGCCTTACTTACTACCATCGAATTTAATCTTATACTCATTTGAATTTTTTCTCCCATATTGATTTTTATGTTTGTATGTAATTCTCATCACACAAACAAATGTTTTTTTTCACACGCTGTGCGTGTTCTCTTTTAATTCGAGGGGAATTAAGCAACTTTTTTAAACATGGATTGAGAACCTAAACCGCAATAGGTTTGACACGTCATTTATTACCGTGTGATGTAGTGAAATGCATAAAATGCACACATGGCCTTCCTTGTTGTTCGGCCATGGACCGTGCATGAGTACCCTATGATTACGAGCAATGTATGAATGAAATTATTAGATAATTCTGGTAAACCAGTCTCAAAAACACAATGGTAGTGATAAAAAATGGAGCTTCGTTAATTTGGTTCGGTATCTTATTGGGCGGGTGAGTGACGAATCAAGCTTGTACGTGCGTAGTTCTGTCAATGAAATTACTTAGAACTTGTGAGCTGTCCAAGTAGCAATTTTGAATTTTGTTGTATGGAGATTGCTGATTTTGCAATATGAGGAACGTGTTAGATCTTTAATCTAACGATGGGCTTATATGAAATAATTATGTGTTGCGGACTGTCATATAGATTTATGCCCGTGAAAGTGATCTAATAAAGTAATTGGCATTAATTATCTAATAAGGTGTGGCCTTTAATGTGTAGGGACGTAAGGATAATTTCTATTTTAATGATGGGCTAAAATAGGAAATAAAGAAACAGATAACTATCTAGTTATCTATATAAGGCGGTTATGGTCCCTAGATCACGCGTCTCACAGAACACAACGTTTGCTTTCTCTAGTATCCCATCACTAGAGAAAGAGAGATCCTGAGAAGCAAAAGGATTCTCTCAAGGGAGAACGCGTAGATCTAGAAAACCAAAAGCCACGTTTTCACAAGTTTATTAAAGCAATGGATTCAGGTACGCTTCCGCTATTTAGTTTTATAATTCTTAATGATTCAGCATGTGTAATTCGATCGGGTTGTGGTTTATGACTCAATCAAAGTTTTATCATTATGTTTTAACAAGTGGTATCAGAGCCCTCATGTTGGATCATTAGGAATTTGATGAATTTTTTTATGAATTTTCGTGAGTATTTTTTTAGCTATTTTGAAAATTAGGGCTAATTTGGCCGCGAAGCAAAACTCCGTTTTTGGCCAAATTCTAGTGACCCAAGATATGTTTTTGCACCCACACGACTACACCGCCATGGGTAACAATATCCCTAAGTTAATTCGGCCATTGGGTTTTTTTTTTGCCGGAGGCTAATTGAGTGATGGAAGTCACGAGTGTTAAAGTTTGTATTTTTCTGTGTTTTGCTTAATTTAGGGCCAATTTCTTGGTCGTTTGAGTTGATTCAAGGACCTGTGTGGTCGAATTTATGTGTTTATTAAAATCGACAAATAAATTTTGGTCAAAAGTAGGCTGTCCATGTTCGATCGGGCAGAGAAACGCGCGGCGGAGGTGAAAAACCAGAAGAAAGAACCACAACCAACCCGACACCTTAGGACCGAGGACCAATCCGTACAGTACCGGGTTGGAGATTTTACAACCGAGAACCGACTCATTCGTCTTAAAATCCGACCAGGACCGGTTGGGTTGGGCCGGTCCTAGGCCGGTCCAGGGTCGACCCTGGATCATTGCACACCCCTAGATTAGACGGCAAAACAATGGGAAAGACCGATTTATTCAACATATACGGCCTACTTATTAATATTGCGTGGAGCGAATTGGATAAATGGGTCTTTTTCTCATGGGGAGGGGGAGGATGAGGGTGCTGACGCATACTTGCCCCTTTCCCTTTTTCTCATGGAGGAGGGCGCTGACGCGTACTCGCCCCCTTCCCTTTTTCTATGCCTGGTCATGTCTCTTCCATCTTTTCCTCAATATATAGACCATCCGCCTAGAATTAGACGGAAAAACAATGGGAAAGACCGATTTATTCAACATATACGGCCTACTTATTAATATTGCGTAGAGCGAATTGGATAAATGGGTCTTTTTCTCATGGGGAGGGGGAGGAGGAGGGTGCTGACGCGTACTCACCCCCTTCCCTTTTTCTCATGGAGGAGGATACTGTCCTTGTCAACATGGGTCGAGAAAGGTCTGCAGGCGTTAATGTATCCCTCGTACTCCGATGTTACATCATGATTCATGTCCAAAAGAAGAGTTTTCATTAGCTTAATTACTTGGGTATCGATAGATGGGTTGCACTCCTGCAGTGCATATATAGGTTTATAAGGCTCCTTCAATGCATAGACTCGTCAGCTACAATTTGCACTAGAAGTTTCATCTCATTCCGCAAATTAAATCTCCTTTTGACCCTAAATCGGTCATTATTGGTGTGCATTTGCAAGGATATTAGTTAAGAACTTAAGAGCCCTTGAGAATCGCTTGATGTTTACAGTGGACCTCTATCTTGATAGTTTGGAAATATTGTCATCTATATGATATAGAAAGAGCTTACAACTTAAGTTTTGCGAGGTCTAACCAGTAGTTTGTTGATTTTAATTCGAAGATCTGGAATAGAGCATGGAATTCAAATTGCTGCAATGTATAATGACCAGCTTGATTCCATGGAGGAGACCTTACTTCAAGCCATCAGGGACATATCTGGCTAGATAGGTACATCCAACATTAACGGTGCACCCACCGTTATGCTTATCTACACATTGATAAAAAAGGCCCGACATAAATTAATTTTCGAGATAGGAAGGCAAGATATTGGCCCGATGTTCCGACTTGCGTATGCTATCACCTCTGTTGCTCTCGGATGTATCGCGTGCAGTCTGCTAATATATATTCTATTTGGTGACATGCCTTGGCTGACTCTCGTTCTCTATGCCTTGATGTTGATCTTCTCATTCGAATTCGAACATGGGGATTAATTAGGAAATGGTGATAGTTTTTGGTTTTCCTAACGTTGTCTATGCTCTTTGCAAAGTTGGTTTTGATGTATGTCTTGCCAATGATGGCTTAGACATGAACCTCGTGTTGTATATTGGACATTTGCAAAGAGCACCGACAACATTAGGAAAACCAAAATCTATCACCATTTCCTAATTAATGCCCATGTTCGAATTCGAATGAGAAGATCAACATCAGGGAATAGGGAACGAGAATCAGCCAAGGCATGTCACCAAGTAGAATGTATATCAGCAGACTGGACGCGATACTTCCGAGAGGAACAGAGGTGAGAGCATACGCAAGTCGGAACATCGGGCCAATATCTTGCTTTCCTATCTCGGAAATTAATTTGTGTCGGGCCTTTTTTATCAATGTGTAGATAAGCACGACGATGGGTGCACCGTTAACGTTGGATGTACCTAAATAGCCAAATATGTCCCTGATAGCTTGAAGTAAGGTCTCCTCCATGGAATCAAGCTGGTCGTTATACATTGCAACAATTTGAATTCCATGCTCTATTCCAGATCTTCGAATTAAAATCAACAAACTACTGGTTAGACCTCGCAAAACTTAAGTTGTAAGCTCTTTCTATATCATATAGATGACAATCTTTCCAAACTATCAAGATAGAGGTCCACTGTAAACATCAAGCGATTCTCAAGGCCTTTAAAGTTCTTAACTAATATCCTTGCAAATGCACACCAAGAATGACCAATTTAGGGTCAAAAGGAAATTTAATTTGCGGAATGATGTAAAGCTTCTAGTGCAAATTGTAGCTGACGAGTCTATGCATTGAAGGAGCCTTATAAACCTATATATGCACTGCAGGAGTGTAACCCATCTATCGACACCCAAGTAATTAAGCTAATGAAAACTCTTCTTTTGGACATGAATCATGATGTAACATCGGAGTACGAGGGATACATTAACGCCTGCGCTGAAGTTGTTATCCAATTTGGGTCATCACACTTTGTGTAGTGACAAATTAGATTTATAATATAATCTATTATTATGATTCTGGGAAAAATATAAAAGTGTCCAAATATCGACAAGATATGCTAATTGAACGCTAGGAGTATACAAGTGGCGCCAACATGGACTAAAAACATAATCATTTAAAAGAAATTACAAAATGGTCCGTATAATACTGTCTATGTGAAATTTTTGGGCCTCATACTTAATTTTACAATAGATTCGTCCTTAATCAGATTTCAATTCATTTTTCAGAAACTTTGCTCGAAATGTATATATATTTTTAAAGTATTTGATAATGTCGCTGCGTACTCGCTCATATATCATGGTTATTACGCATTAATTGGGGGATGATCATTTTTATGAAAGGACAATTTAGCTTGGAGCGAGGAAACTTCCAAATAAAAATGGACCCCGTTTAAGTGTTGTTGATTAAGGGGGGATTGTTGCTAGGGCATTGCTTCTAAAAGCACCTGGTCAAGGTTTCCCAAGAGCAGCCACGTGTCGGTTGCCACTCGTTATCCACCGCCACATCCAAGCAGAAATCACGTGTCAACATGAGGGGAGACTGCAAGATTCGAATCTCCTGGCTATGAGCGGGACATTGCGTTTTGTCTTTCATATAGCGATACTCCATTGAGGTTGGAGGATGGGTGACGCAATCGCTTGCATCAGCTAAACTGTCCATTTCTCTAACTCGGCTCAGCTTGCCGTTTGGAGATAATGGAGTAGCTGTGATGTGCATAACCTCTAGAGATGTTGCATGGTACGGGAAATGGATGGATATCATCGGACAGCTATGATTTTTTCAAAAAAATGATTAAAACAAATAACAAAAGCCCCATTATTAATGGGGGCCGTCCGATCTGAAATCGGATAACCCTCAAGGTCGGATTCATCATGTCACTTGCCTTTATGGTAGGGGATTCGAATCCCATAATTCGTGCTCGCAAATATTATTTTACGCTATATTTCATGTTACAGCACAAGGCAATTTAATTTTTACAAATATCGACCAAATATCATAATGATTTCTATCAATTGCCTTTTCGATTGCGCCACATTCGCATCCGGGGAATTTCATGGGCTGTAATTTATGGCAAGTGTATGTTAAAGTTTTTGTTTTATATTTATTTATTAAAAGGCATAGGTTTGAAAGTTTCTGTTCAAAAAAGGATGTATATTTATGGGTTCCGGTATGGATGATTTTTTTGAATATTAATTTTACAAGGTCGGGCATCGACCCTATTTTCACATGAATAGTGAGTCAATGAGAAGTTCTTTTTCCTTCTAATTATCGAGCCAATTATATCCTAAATGTTTTGGTAAATTTGTTTAATGCAGTAGCTTATAATTCTTAACAAAGAAAGAGCTTCACATATTACAAAAGCATCTTCTTTTATCAAGGGGTGGAATATATTGATGTTAAAAAGGAATTCACATCCACGAAAAGGCTCAATGAGTCCATGACCATCAGCAATATATTTTAATTTTCGATAGATTTAGAAAAGTTACTTGAGAGTTTGGGTCACTAGGAACATCAAGACAAAAACCTGGGTATATTAACTAAAAGAGAAAAGGAAAAGAAAAAGAAAAGGAGAGAACAAATCTCGGGGGTGCAACTTGGTGTATCAACACTCCCATCTATGAGTTTCTCGTGATCAAATCAGACAATGTGCAATCAAACGGAACATCTTGTGATTTGCTTTGGGCCTTTGAGGGTCCCCATCTGACTCTTTATCTCAATGGATCATGCCCAGATTTGGGATTGAGCCTGTTGAATATGAGTAGAACTTGACATACCTAAATCAGAAGCTGGAAAAATCATCAGTTCAGCTCGAAACAAAAATGTCCCATAGGGCATGTTTGTGTTTCTTGTCTATGGTTGCTCCTACTCTGTCTTGATAATTGCTTTCCTGGTTTTTGTCGAGTTGGTTAAGTTAATCTGATATGTAATTTCGGTAAACCAATGCAATAAACACAACAAACCATGATGATTTATTCTATTTTGTGATACAAAATGTGTTCAAGGTAACGATACACCATGACATTCATGTCTGAGCCAACATTAGAAGGCAACAAAGCAAACGAAACTCATATAATGTCTGAGCCAACATTAGAAGGCAACAAAGCAAACCAAACTCATATAAAATACACATCACCACATCAGAAAGTCCAAAACTATCAGCATTCGCTAATTAATCCTTTTAATTCACGATGAATGTGAATAGGATTATCAATAGTAGGATCCACGGAACTTCAATCAACCAAGGTATCTCATCAAGTAGAATGTACATCAACAGACTAGATGCAACACATCCGAGAGCTAAAGCAATTAGAGCATACATAAGTTGGAACCTTGCGTCCATATCGGAAAGTAATTTCTGCCGGACGATCTTGATCGCTGCACAGATAAGCATAATGACGGACGCCCCAGCAACGTTGGCCGGATCTAAAAAGCCATGCCGGTCCCTGACGAGTTGAAGCAACGCCTCCACCAGGGAATCGAGCTGTTGATTATATTCTGCAGCAATTTGAGCCACGTACTCTGCTCCATTTCTTGGCATTAAGATCAGCAAACTACTTGTTAAACAATCACTCTTCGCAAAAGCTCAAACGGTGAGGATCGAGGATAAACACATTAATCAATCAAAAGACTAAATAAAAAAACGAGGCGATGGTTTCTGAATGCAACATCTAAAAGGACGAGGAGTTCACTAGATCTATGCAGAGCAATGGATTGTTTCTGACAAAACGGGGTTCGAGTAATGGAACACACACGGGAAATGATGGGAGATAGGAAGTCACTTTTTCAGAAAAGGAAATCAAGACTGCATGCTTTTACTCGCAGTCCTCCTGCAACTTTCTGAAGGAGGCTGGACTACGGTGGGAAAGAGATGTTGCAATTCACCTGCATACCTTTCCTAACCCACTCTTAAAAAACTTGGTCACAAAACAAAACCACCCAGACCCACGAAACTCCATGCTTACCGGGTCGAAACAGAGTGAAGCTCATTGCGGGTCTTCTCTTTCCTTCGGAGGAAAAGCCCGTGAGACTCTTTTCTATTGACAAAATAAAGAAACAGAGTGTATGTACACTCGTGTATCTTCATCAGTGTGACATGATTTTTGCACCCGGTAACTTCAGGAGAAGGTTCACATTCTTTCCAACTTTGTGGATGTCAAAAACAAATGGCAGTAATTATGGATTTCACTTTTCTCAGACAAATTCGGCTGTTTTAATGGTATGCATACGCGAGAAGTTTTATTTCAGATATGAGTCCTCATGTATTCGATTACCAAAAGGATATCATGAAAAATCTACCAGTTCCCACAAAAAAGGGGGTTGATGACCACAAGAAGCATTCTTACGGAAGACAAAATCTGGACGGTACAACATAACTACCCCAATCCAGGAAATGCAAGAAACAGGACATTCTATATCTACCAGGTATTAACCTAAGAACATGCTCTGTTTTGAGTAGAGCCCGTTTCTGCTCTTTGAGAGTCGAGTTATTATGAACATGTCAATCAACAAAAGGGAAAAAAAAACAAGTAGATGAAAAAATCTGGATGGTACAAGTTGACGTTCCAGTCCAACTCTCACAGCCTAATGCAAGAAAGGCCATTTTCTGCGAGCAAGCGAAAGGCCCGCCGGGTCTCTCAAGTGAACAGTACAAGTTCAGACGTAAATAACCTGTTCTACGTGGAGTACGGGTTCTTTTTTGCAGTGAAACAGCACTCACGTAGCGGAATATACAGCGTGACATGAACAGAGGTAGGAACCGGAAAGAATATCGAGATTTCGGCGCGAGTTTCCATGCAATCCTCCAACTTACCCGATGGAGCCGGGCTACAGAGCTCAAGATATATTTAAGGTCGCCCAAACAAAAAGAAGAAGAGGAAGAGTAAGCTTACCTCCGACGACCGTGAACAGCTGGGCCGTTGTTCTCCATTAACCTCCCGAGCTTGCCAAGTCTCTCCCTTCCTTTCTTCCCGAGAATAAGGTTTCTTCAAGCGCTTGCCGATCGCAGTGTCACGAACCAAGAGGCTCATGGGAACAAAAGGGACCCGGTCGTGGGCGTTCGCGGTGGTGTCCCTTTCCATCGTGTCGTTGTCGAACACAAGATGGAGATTAAACGCAGGCACTTTGAAAGCCTAAAGCCGATCCTTAGAAAGTGGCGTCTGTGCACCTGCATGCACCCCCAAGAAACGTTCTTTAATTTTCATTTTTCTTTTTCCTAATGCCCGAGACTCTGACAAGAGACACTTGCACTTAGGCGCGTGTTCAGTCACTGTATCCATAAAAAGAAAACATGATTTAATGCCGATAGTCATCTACACCTGGAACTTATTTATTATTCTTGGCGAATTTGGTATCCGACGAAATATATACATTGACCGTCGATGCCATGCCCTGTTTGCGTGCATCCAGGGTTGAGTGGTTACATGGATCGCCGGTGGGGCCACTTGGTCCTCCACTGACTTCCTTCCTTTCCCTTTGTTTTGTATTCCCCGTCAAGAAATTCCTTTTTTTTTCCTTTTTATTGTTAATGAAACCCTTATCAATTGACATCATTATATTAACAAGTCAACATGAAGACAAATGCACCAGACTCATCATATATTTTTAAATACAAAAAAAAGCGTGGTCGCATACTATGCGTTTAGCTTTTTTCTAGTCTACACTTGTGATCACAGATGCGTCCATATGATCTGATATTAAGAAGTACTCACAATGTTGATTTTAGACCCATTTCTCGATTACCTTAGCTATCAGAAAAATGTCGTTGTCTTCTATGATACTTAAAGGGTTCAAATCCATACATCTCATAGTTTGTGCGCAATACCTAATTTACATAGAAGGCAAGTAGTAAGACGCACCACCCGCTGTGGTGGCGTAGTTGGTTCGGGCCTTGTGCTTCTCGCAAAAGGTGCAGGTTCGAATCCCAGCGACGTCGCTAGGTGACTTAACTGCTGATGTGAGTGTGGTGGCTAGCTTGCATTGGCCCGAGGTATAGGCACCCGGTTCCTTAGTGCTTGCCGAGCGCGAAGGGGCCCAGGTGGAGTCCTCGGTCACCAAAAAAAAAAAGTAGTAAGACGCATTTCATTTTTATGAAGTACTTGAGAAGTGTGCTTAAGAAATGAGCCATGGACATATTTCCTAATAGCCTGAGCTTTTGCAAAAGATTGCCGTATGGGGTAGAGCATGGAGCTCAAATTACTCGGTATTTTGTTGATTTTGATCAATAGACTAATGTTTTGCATCAAATAAAAAAAATGAAAAATGATGTCTGAGACGAAGAAAACATAGAAAGGATTGAAAATATATCAAGGAAAATTTTATAAAACTAGTCCCTACACTGGTGCTGTTATCCAATTTTGGTCATCACACTTTTATAATTCTAAGAAAGATTTGTAATTGTCCAAATATCAACAGGATATGCTAACCAAATGCCGGAGGTATACAAGTGGTGCCAACATAGACAAAAAAGAGAATCATTCAAAAGAAATTACAAAATGGTTCCTATAATACTGTCTATGTAAAATTTTCATACTTAATTTTACACTAGATTTCGTCCTTAATCCGACCTCCGATCCATTTTTCAGAAACTTTGCTCGAAATGCAAATGCGTTTTAAAGTATTTGATAATGTCAGCTTTGTTCTCGGTCGTTTATCATAGCTTATTGCGCATTTTTTGGGGAAAAATCATTTTTATGAAAGGACAATTTAGCTTGGAGCTAGGAAAGACACCTGGTCAAGGTTTTCCAAGAGCAGCCACGTGTCGGTTGTCATTGGTTATCCGCCCCCGACATCCAAGCAGAAACCACGTGTCAGCATGACGGGAGGCTGCAAGATTCGAATCTCTTGGCTTCTCCGTGTGTGTATATATATATCTTCTAACTTTTTTAATCTCATTTTGGTAATTGGCACGGGGTACGTACCAAAGGAGTCTGTTATACCGGGACATTGCGTTTTGTCCTTCATATAGCGATACTCTATTGAGTCTTTCGTATATAACAAAGGATTAATACCATGAAAAACTTAAAATTATACTTATTGTGATAAAAATAATTTAGTCTTTTTTTGTGTTATAAAAAATCCTCGGTATGTGAAAGATTATTTTTAACAAGTACTTTGCTGATTTTAATTCAAAGATATAGAGCAAAGCTTGGAATTCAAATTGCTACAAATATATAACAAATGTCTTGATTCCATTGAAGAGACCTTACATCAAGCCATCCGGGACATGTATAGTTATGCTGGTTCAGCCAACGTTACCCTTGCACCCGCTCTCATGCTCATCTACACATTGGTAAAACAAGTTCGGCAGATATTAGTTTCAGAGATAGGAAGGCAAGATATTGGCTCAAGGCTCTAACTTCCATATGCTCTCGAATGTGTCACGTGCAGTCTCTTGATATACATTTTGCTTGGTGACACACCTTGATTGATTATTGTTCCCCGTGTCCAAATGTTGATAATCTTATCCAAATTTAAACCCAAGAATTAATAAGAGAATGGCAGCAACTTTTGGTTTTGTGTGCTCTTTGTGAAGATGGTATTAATGTGCAATTTGCCAATGCTGGCTCGGTCATGAACCCGTGTTGTATCACCTTACGTCACAATGAAGAATACGTGGTGATGATCATGAAGGTACTAGTTTGTTAAGATCGTGATGAAATTCAAAGAAATCAGAGAAATATGGATTTTCTTTTGTCTAAAGAGAAACAGGGGATTGATTCAAAGAACTTGAGAAAGAATAATATTATCCTCATTCACTAATCTTTCGATACACGAATTGCAATTTGATCGAGTTCATAACTCACTCCTCATATCTTAATGCCAGCAATATTCTAAACACTATCTCGATGTATACTTGAAGTCACAAATGAAAACTATTGAGCAATATGTGTACTAATACGAATTCAATTTAATGGGATATTGGATGGATCCTAATAGAGTGTAAATATGGGTCAAGGTATCAATTTGAGATTTTCTGTAAGATGAAAATTAATTCCAATAAATATATCTTGGGTCAATAATTTCAAATTTTCAATTGTGTATTGGGAAGCTCTTTTTTTTTTTTGCATGATACTTTTACTAAATTGTGCAATGAAATTATATACTGTCAGTTGGAAACAATCTCCAAAGAGATACATTTATTTTTGCTTTTATTTTGATGTTGAATTATAACTATATCTTTTTAATCGTCCTTTAACTGATTTCATCTTAATATCAAATACAGTTAAATCATGTTATAAGAAAATATATATTTCAAAATGGGAGTAACTAATTGAGGCTACGTTTGGTTCGGCTTTGAAAATTGATTTTGGGAGAATGCTCAAAGTTACTAGAACTTGTCTTCAGTTTTCAGTATTCCCAATATCAGTTGTTCACCTCAAGATCCTTTCAGAATGATTGCCAAACACCTCATATTTTCCCCCAAAGGGTTATGAAGACTCAAATCCTCCATTGCATGCATTATTTAACCCCAGTTATATGTAGTTTGATTTCAATGATGCCCAACTGCTAGCTGATGTTTAAGCATAAGTGATATGGAAGCAGTCTCACCTTAAAACCCTCAAATCCCAAGGATACAAGGTTTGAAAATGGCTGTCCATCAAAATTTCCTTTGGCCAGCTGCTCAAACAAGAACTTAGTACTGCTTCACAAAAAGGACGAAAATATAAGGCACGAATTATTGTCATTTTCCTCAAGGAAACGTGAAAAAATCTCGCAATGTTATGAGAAAAATTTGAAAATGACGCCAGGAGAATCAGTTATATTATGAGTGACAAAAGCTTGATATGAATGCCGAAGTCATTCGATTACATGTATTATAATTTCAAAGATTTTGGCTCCTCCATGTATATTTCGGTTATTTTTTTAACTTTTCCAATCTTGTATTTCTGTTTATATATTGTTTTAGTTATATGAATAATTTTGGCAATTTGTATATCCACGTATAATTAGAGTATTGCATTTTGCACGAGTGATTAGTATTTGGCAATAAATCTACACTCAATGAGCATTCGTTGTGCTATGACCCCATTATTTAATCTTTCGTGTAGTGGTACTCTATTGAACCCTTGGCATGCAGTAAAATCGTTGCACATGATCATCAAATTTCTCATTCGGCCTGAATTCTGGCACCTCATTCTTCATGATATTTTTCTCATTTTATCTTAAATTTTGTCTATCCAAGTTTTTTCTCATTTATCAATTATAACAAAACTGTGGATTTTTTGTTCATCGTTGTTGATTAATCCTTTGAAGAGGAGGAAAAATTCAAGATACAGAAATATGCATGGGTTTGTTTTTGCGTTTTTAGAGTACCTACTATTTTTTTAGGATGCCTAGGGTTCCAACATTTTAAATATGGATATTCTTTCAGAAAAAAAAAGGAAAAAAAGTTATGAATTATCTGCATGGAACTCCCACATAGTATAGAAGGTATATACAACACGAGAGCATTTTTCCATCACTTTTAACAAATCAATATTAAATTGAGTGGCACATAATGCCTTTTCATAATCCCGAATAGCATTATATAGTTATTATATGTTTGCACTATTATAACACGTTGATGCCAGATCTTCTGCTCTTAGCCATTGCCTTTTTGTTTGCATGCGGATGAAAACAAACATACGACATTCCTAAAATCAAGATTGAACACTGGTCCCCCGACCAATTATAACATTGAACATGAGAATTAGTAGAGGGGCCATTTTTTGTAATTCCTTCCCAATTTTAAGTCAGTGCCACATATTTATTTCCAGTATTTACTTAGCGTTTTTCTGAACATGTTGGATGGAACAATACAAAGCTGGTCCTGAATACGTGAAGTGAGATTAGTTTAGGGTTCAAATTCCGTCGTAAAATAAAATACAAGGAAAAAATAGTGAATGATGAAGGTAGCGCCGGCAAAGAGCAACCAATTATCAACCATTGATTCATGTAGATGATGCGTGTATTGACGATCGAGATATATTGAGACACTCATGACCGTGGGAGTATGTTGCAGGATAAAGATATCACATCCAAAAATAAGGCCAGTCATGACCATTAATAAATCTTTACTTTCCATTGGATTTGCAGGTGCTAGATATGCTCATTTGTATTTTATCTGCTCCATGAATCTTTTTTTTTTATGACCAATGAATCCACCATGGACCCTCGAGAGAGATTAGCACAGAACTCCAACACCATAGCCCCTCACTGCGGGTTTTAAACCCTCGACCTCGGCGATGATGGAGAAACTCTTAAGCAACACAACTACCCACCATTGGGTTGCTCCATGAATCTTAGTCACTCTTAGTCACTAGGAACATGAAGAATTAAAACCTAGATATATTTACGAAAAAAAGAGAAAATAAAGGAAATAGAGAACAAAACTTTGGGGGGGGGGGGGGTTTACATATTGGTGTTCTGGCATTCGGGTCCATGATTAAACAAGACGAGGGGCACGCAAATGGGAATTTTCTTGTGATTTGCTTTGGCCATTTTGAGGGTCCGCATTCCACACTCCATCTCAAGTACTCTACATGGAGTGAAGTTGTACGAAGAAAATGGATGGATGGTCGACTTCACTGAAAGCTTAAACGTTCTCCGCTGAATGACGAAATAATATTTAGAAGACTTGGGGCAACTTCCTTGCCCTGAATCTCAATGGATCGGGCCCATCTCCCGGAAAATCTCCTCTTCCCGCTCCTTTTGTGTACATATAAACGAAAAGACTCGGTCCTCGACATCTATCCATATAATACTAAACGGGAATGACTGTCTCTCAACTCTCATCGAGGCTGTGATTCACGTCTGAACCCTCCCACGAGAAAAAGACCCATTTGTCCAATTCGGATGACATATTCATGGACCATTTATCTTATTCGGATGGAATATTCCCCCGAATATGCCGTCCGAATTGGATAAATTGGTCTTTTTCTCATGGGGCCATGTTCGTTGAGTCACCCACGCAATATTTGGGTAAATCTGTCTTTTCCCATTGTTTTTCTGTCTCTCCTAGGCGGGTCGTCTATACATTCAGGAAAAAATGGAAGAGACATGACCAGGCAAAGTGGGAAGGTCGATGGCGAACAACAATCCAGCAGCTGAACTCGCTGGTCGGAGGTAAGCTTCGTCGACCTCAAATATGTCTTAAGCAATGGAAGCCTAGCCTCCCTCAGTAAGTTGGAGGATTGCAAGTTAAATCATGCTAAAATCTTGATATTCTTTCTGGTTCCCATCTCCCATCATGTCCACTGCACATATCCATTACGTGAGTGCTGTTAAATTGGGAAAGAATTTGCACTCTATTTAAGTCCGGTGAACTTTGTACCAACCAGCTTTTATCACACACTCTTTTTATCTTTTAGTTATCTATCCAGGTTTTTGCTCTCGATGTTCATGATGCTTCAGTTCCCAGAACAGAGCATGTACTTATAGGCACGTTTAGTGGGTGTAAAATGGCTTCTTTTTTTCGCTTTTCCTATATTGTGCTAGTCGTCTCGTACCATCTAGATTTTGCCTTCTATTCTTTTGCTGATTGATCCAGGATCTTATTCTCAACGTTTACCATGACTTGACTCTCAGTAACAGAGCACGTTGGGTCATATTCATGAGGGAGCATGTTCAGTGGAGTAAAACTGTGCTCATTGACATTTTTTTTTACCAGTTGCTAAATATTCATTTGGTCATTGAATATAGTTGTATTCATAGCAGCAATAATCTCTCCTGAGATTCTTTTCTTTTGGTCAAATCCCTCTCGAGCTTGAAATCATTAAAACAGCTAAGTTTGTTTGTCTGAGGAGAGTGAAATGCCATAGTTTCCTCATCCATTCTTTTTGAAAATCTCATAGCCGGAAAGAATGGGAGCCTTCTCTTAAGAGTTACTTTGGTGGGAAAATCGGGTACTTTGATGAAGAGACACAACTGTATAATATCTATATGCTCCGTTTCTTTCTTTTGTCCAGAGAAACTATTATCAAGGACAATGTTAACTTGTCAGCTTTTCCTTCTAAGAAAAGATGAGACCTGCAATTAGCTTTACTCCCGGGGAGCATGGGGGCTTCCTTGGTAGTTTTGTGCGTCTGGGTCTTTGTTCTGTGAGTAAGTATTGAAAGAGTGGGTCGGGAAAGGTCTGTAGGCATTAATATACCCCGACTCCGACGCTACATCATGTCCAAAAGAAGAGTTTCATTAGCTTAATTACTCAGGTATCGATAGATGGACACTTCTGCAATGCATACATTGGTTAAGGCTCCTGCATTGCATAGATTCGTTAGCTATGATTGGCACTAGAAGCTTCACATCATTCCTCAAATTAAATTTCCTTTTGAACTTAAATTGATCATTCTTGATGTGTGTCCGTGAGGACATTAGTTAAGAACTTAAGAGGCCTTGAGAATCGCTTGATGTTTATTGTAGACCTCTATCTTGATAGCTTTTGGAAAGATTGTCTTCTTGTATGATATAGAAAGAGCTCACAACTTAAGTTTTGAGAGGTCTAACCAGTAGTTTGCTGATTTTAATTTGAAGATATGGAGTAGAGCTTGGGATTCAAACTGCTGCAATGTATAACGACCATCTTGATTCCATGGAGGAGACCTTACTTCAAGCCATCAGGGACATATATGGCTATATAGGTCCAGCCAACATTATTGGTGCGCCTGCTGTCATGCTTATCTACACATTGGTAAAAAATGCCTGACAGAAATTAATTTCCAAGATAGGAAGGCAAGATATTGGCCCAATGTTCCAACTTGCATACGCTCTCATCTTTGTTGCTCTTGGATGTATCGCGTGCAGTCTGCTGATATATATTCTACTTGGTGACATGCCTTGGCTGATTCTCGTTCCCTATGTCCTGATGTTAATATTCTCATTCAATTCGAACTTGAGAATTAATTTGGGAATGGTGATGGCTTCGGTTTTCCTAATGTTGTTGTGCGCTCTTTGCAAAGTTGGTTTTGATGTGTGTCTTGCCAATGATGGCTCGGACATGAACCTTGTGTTGTATTATTATTATTATTATTATTATTATTATCTTAAATGCCTTTTTCGTTACAAATGCAGAATACATGATGATTATGATGAAAATGATGGTCCAACTTAGTTAAGATCTTGATACAATTTGTGAAATTGAAAAACAGGGACATTTTTTTCCCTTCTGACCTGAGAGAAACAAGGGAATCAATTCAAAGAATTTGAGTAAGATAATATTATCTTTACACACTAATTTGTTAATATACGAATTGCGAATCTGATGTAGTTCATTACTCGTTCCCCATTTTTTCAAGTTAATAGTATTCTAAACACTATCCCAATATGTACTTGAAATCATGAAGGAAAATTACTCAGCAACATATGAATGAAAATTACTCAACAGACTGCACCCGATGCATCCGAGAGCAACAGCGATGAGAGAATATGCAAATGGTGATCTTGGGTCCATATCTGACCACTGTATGGATAAGCATGAGGGTTGCAATATGTATAGCTATGCATGTCCCTCATAGTTTGAAGCAAGGACTCCTCCATGGAATCAAGATATTGGTTACACATTGCAGCAATTTGAACTCCATGCTCTACGTATACTGCTTTGGTTGGGAAAATTGAAAAATTATGGAGGCAGGAAGAGTTATATTGGTGTATGCGATCTAGAATTAACTGGCTCAAAGAGGGAGATAGAAACACAGTTTTTCCACGCCACCACAATTCAAAGGAGACAAAGAAATAAAATTTCTATGCTACCGGTAGAGGAGAATGGGTGGAGCAGGAATCCCTAGACAATCAAGCAACACATAATTGATTACTGTAAAACTCTTTATACCTCAGTGGGTTCCCGACATTACCAGCCAATCCTAGAGCAATGCCCCTTACTTATTTCTGAGGAGATGAATGAGATGCTGATAAGACAAATTACAAGGGAAGAGATTCAGCTTGCTGATTTCTAGATGGGAGCAGCTAAGGCACCTGGGCCAGATGGCTTAAATGGACTCTTTTATCGTAGTCAATGGGATGTTATCAAGGAGGATGTGTTTCAAATGGTGGAATCCTTCTTTAATGAAGGCTATTTTGACCCTGAGCTGAATGTTACTAATATTACCCTTATCCCAAAGGTAGCTAATCCTGAGAGTATATCTGAATTCAGACCTATTAGTCTGTGCAATTTCAACTATAAAATTATAACCAAGGTTATGGCAAACAAACTCAAACCACTGGTCCCATCAGTCATCTCCCCAGAACAAAGTGCTTTTGTAGGAGGACGTCAAATATAGGACAATATTTTTATCGTGCAAGAAGTCCTCCATCAACTAAGAACCAGGAAGAGAAGACGGAATTTTCAAGCATTATTGAAGCTAGATATGTAGAAAGCCTATGATAGAGTTGAATAGGATTTCTTATGTGATTGCATGAAGAAGATGGGCTTTTGTGATGAATGGGTCAGCTTGGTAAAACTCTGTCTCTCCTCAGTAACTTTCCATATTTTAATCAATGGTGAAGCTAGTGAGCCTATTTCTCGTACAAGAGGGATTAGACAGGGTGACCCTCTATCTCCTTATTTGTTCATAATACTGGCCAATGTATTATCTCACATGGTGAACAACGCTGTTAGAGAGGAAAGTCTAAAAGGAATCAAGATGAACTCTTATTGGCCTACCCTTTCCCATCTATTTTTTGCGGACGATGCTATTTTCTTTATGGATGGGACAATTAGGGAGGCACAGAATCTGGGAAATTTACTGAATTGCTATTGCTTTGCTTCTGGTCAGTCTATTAACCTTAATAAATCTGGGGTCTTTTTGGGAATAGCTGTCCAGAAAACCTTCGATTCAACATAGCAGTAGAATTGAGAGTCCCTATATTAGATAAAATAGGGAAATACTTGGGAATTCCTTCGGACTGGGACCAGACTAAAAAAAAATGTTTAGTTGGATTCTGGCTAGAGTGGACAGAAAATTGGAGGGGTGGAAGAAGCAGCTAGTATCAAAGGCTGGAAAGGAGGTGCTGATAAAAACAGTTATCCAAGCTTTACCTCAATATGCCATGAATATTTTTAAAATATCTATTTCTATATGCAAAGCAATTGAAAGGAAAACCTCAGCCTTCTGGTGGAAATAGAATATGAGAAATAGAGGAATTCATTGGAAGAGCTGGGATTTTCTCAAAAAGAGGAAGGCTGAGGGATGGATGGGATTCAGAGATCTAGTGGATTTCAACAAGGCTATGTTGGGTAAACAAGCATGGAGATTGTCTCAGACTCCTTATACTTTGTGGAGCAAAATTTTTAAAGGGCTTTATTTCCCAAATGGCAATTTCTAGATGGCAATAAAAGGGTATAGACCATCGTGGGGGTGGCAAAGCATTCTTACTGGCCGTGAGGTATTAGAATCTGATATGATATGGGAGATAGGTGATGGAAGATCAGTTAAACTAAGAGAGGATAGATGGCTTAAATCTGGCAGGATTGGGGGACCAACCAATAGAAATGATCCTATAAAAGTGGCAGACATCATTGACTCACATACACATATGTGGAACACTAATAGGCTTAATGAGTTGTTTGATATGCATATTCAGAAGGAGATTTTAGCAACTCCTATTAGCATGTTCCCTAGGCCTGACAGATTAGTATGGAAGGGGAGTGTATCTGGGAAATATTCAGTAAAGAGTGGTTATTATAGAACACATGAGACAAGAGCTAAAACAGCAACCACCCAGGCATCCTCATCCTACCAGGTCCCTCGAAGCCTATGGAAGGAGATCTGGAAGCTACAAACCTACCCCAAAATCAAGCAATTTATGTGGAACCTATGTACTAACAGCCTTCCCACAAGAACTAATCTGTTCAAGAGGGAAATTATACCTGAGCCAATATGCCCCCTTTGCCACAGATTGCTAGAGTCTACTGAACATTTGTTTTTGCTCTGTGAACAAACAGGAAAGATATGGTCAGAGCCCAGTTTAAACCTCGATATCTTGTCTAGTTCTATTACTAGGATGGACAAATGGGTTTGTAATTACCTTAATTCGGGAGTCACAGCGAGTCAGAAGGCCATTGTCGCAAACCTATTGTGGCTGATCTGGAGAGCCCGAAATGCACTCATATTTCAGGGGAAAAAATTTAAGCTTGATCAGGTCATCAACGAAGCCACTCTATCCCAGCAACTCTACGAAAGATGGTATTCACCAAGGAAAGAAAGAGATACAGAAGTTACCTCTGATTCATCTTTCTAGAGGCCTCCCGAGAAGAACTCTTTAAAATTAAACGTCGATTGCTCGTGGCTGGAAGATAGGGAGGTGAATTCAATGGCGGGAATCGTTCGAGGAGAGGATGGAGTTTGTTGTGATGGTTTTGTGAAGCAAATCAACGCTCGTTTGGCTTGCGAAGGCGAAACCCTAGCAATCCTGTACGGTTTACTCTGGTTAAAGGAGAAACGAAGTGAAATCGAGAGAGAGAAGGACTTATCTGCACGAAGCACTTCAACCACACAAACTGATCTGCCCATCTACCTATCGTCCGATTGCTTATCAGCTATGAACTGTATACTGGGCCATAGTGAAATTCCATGGGCTTGTTCCTCGTATACTCTAGACTGTCGACACCTTCTGGACCATATGAAGAACGTCCGCCTTATTTTTGAGCCTCGCGAGACAAATCGAGCTGCTGACTAGTTGGCTAAAGCCCATAGTGCCAGGACACTTCCTAGTAATTGGCTTTCAAAGCCCCCGTTTGAACTTTATCTTATATTGTGTCTAGACTTTAACACTACATGTAATCCACCATCTTATTAATATCAATGAGGTATTTTCAACCAAAAAAAAAAAAAACTCCATGCTCTGCTACATATCATGGAAAAAAATGAGCAAACTGCTTATGAGCCATTAGTCTTTCGTAAAAGCTCAAATTGTAAGCTCTTTTTGCATCATACAAAACACTTTGTTTTTCCAAAAACTATCAAGATAGGAGTCTCCAATGAACATGAAGCGATTGTCAATGCTACTGACCATTATACTCGCACAAACACGTCAAGAAAACCGATTTAAGTTTGCAAGGAAATTCAATGCGCAGCATGATGCCAAGCTTTTAGCGCAAATAGCAGCTGATGGGTCTATGCATTGCCAGAGTCCAATCTTATATATGCACGGCAGAAGCGTAACCCATGTACGGGTCCACGGCTAATTAAGCTAATAAAAGCTCTTCTTTGGACAAAACGTAAATCGGACTGCAAGGGGATGCCTCCTGAACACCTACAAACCTTTCCCAACCCACTCCAACACTGCATATTCACGGAACAAACAAGCATTCAGAGGCACAAAACTACTGGGTAAACGCCCACGCTTACTGGGTAGAAACAGTGCAAAGCTGATTGCAGGTCTTATCTTTCCTTACTTTTGAATGTCTCTTGAAGAAAGAAAAGGAAAAAAAAGAGAGTGCATATACACTCGTGTCTCTCCATGAATCCGACAAAATTAAGCGGCGTATAATGCGTTCTCATAATCACGAATAGTATTATATACGTACTTCATGAAAATGTATGCGGCAGTCCAACCTTCCTTACAACTTTTTCTTTTACGTGTCAAACTGCATAACAAAGTTTTTTTTTTTTTTTGCAAATGCTACTAGTTTCGCACTATTATAAGTTGATAACACGTTGATGCCAGATATTGATCTTTGGCTCTTAGCCATTGCCTTTTTGTTTGCATTCGGATGAAAACAAACATACGACATTCCTAAAATCAAGATTGAACACAAAATTGAACATGAGAATTACTAGAGGGGCCATTTTTGCAATTTCATCCCAATTTTAAGTCAGTGCCACATGTTTATTTCCAGTATTTACTTAGCACTTCTCTGAACATTTGGATGAAAAATACTAAACCGGTCCTTAATACATGACTTGAGATAAGTTTAGGGTTCAAATCTCGTCGCAGAGTATATTAAAAGGACGGAAAAAGAAACAACAATAATGAATGACCAAGTTATCAATCATTAAGTCATGTAGATTACGCGTGTATTGACGATCAAGATATATTGAGATGCTCATGACCGTGGGAGTATTTTGCAGGGTAAAGATATCATATCCAACAAAACAAAGGCCGATCATGACTAATAATAAATCTTTACTTTTCCATTGGATTTACAGCCACTAGATATGTTCCTTTGTAACTGTATCTGCTCCATGAATCTTAGTCACTAGGAACATGAAAAATTAAGACCTGGATATATTTGCAAAATGAAGAGAAAAATAAAGGAAATAGAGAACAAAACTTGCGGGGCTACAAATTGGTGTTCCGGCATTCGGGTCCATGATTAAACAAGACGAGGGGCAAGCAAACGGGAATTTTCTTGTGATCTGCTCTGGACATTTTGAGGGTCCGCATTCGACACTCCATCTCAAGTACTCTACATGAAGTCGTACAGAGAAATTGGATGGATGGTCGACTCGATTAAAGCTTAAATCCCGTTCTCGGCTAAATGATAAAGTAATATTAAGAAGAAGATCATTGCTGAGGACTTGGGGCGACTACCTTGCCCTCTGAATCTCAATGGATCGGGCCCATCTCCCGGAAAATCTCCTCTTCCCGCTCCTTTTGTGTACATATAAACGAAAAATCTCGGTCCACGACATCTGTCCATATGGATCTTTTCTCATACTAAACAAGAATTACTGTCTCTCGCTTTTTACATGTCTCTCATCCAATGGCCTTTCTACTCTAGTTACAGAATCCCAACATTTCCAATCATTTTCTAATCAATGTGACTGGCCCCTTATGTTGACTTTCTCAAGGGACCTAATCCCATTTCACGAAAATTACCGATTTACCCGACTTATATGGCCGACCTTATTGATAGTTAGCGGAATGAATTGGATGAATGGGTCTTTTTCTCATGGAGAGCCACTCGAGTTTTTTTCTCAAGCTACAGTGCATTCATCCAATTCATTCCAACGCGCGTCTTTTGCTCATGGAGAGCGACTCGAGCTTTTTCTCAAGCTCCAATTCATTCCGATTCATTCCGACGCACGTCTTTTTCTCATGGAGAGGCTCGAGTCGCTCTCCATGAGAAAAAGACGCGGGCATTCATCCAATTCATTCCGCGCACTATTAATAAAGTAGGCCGTATAAGTTGGATAAATCGGTCTTTCCCATTGTTTTTCTGTCTCTCCTAGGCGGGTGGTCTATATATTCAGGAAAAAATGGAAGAGACATGACCAGGCAAAGTGGGAAGGTCGATGGAGAACAACAATCCAGCAGCTGAACACAGTGGTCGGAGGTAAGCTTTGTCGACCTCAAATATGTCTTAAGCAATGGAACCCAGCCTCCGTTAGTAAGTTGGAGGTTTGCGAGTGAAATCATGCCAGAGTCTTGATATTCTTTCCGATTCCCGTCTCCGATCATGTCCACTGCACATATCCCGTTACGTGAAGGCTGTTTAATTGTGAAAGAACGTGCACTCTATGTAAATTCTGTGAACTTTGTGCCACCCAACCTTTCTCCCATACTCTTTTTATCTTATAGTGATTGATCCAGGTTTTAGTTCTCGATGTTCATTGTGCTTCGGTTCCCAGAACAGAGCATGTACCTAGGGGCACGTTTGGTGGATATAAAATGGCTTGTTTTTTCACATTTCCTATATCGGGCAAGACATGTTGTACCCCTACGTTTTGTCTTCTATTCCTTTGCTAATTGATCCAGGTTCTCATTCCCAACGGTTACAATGACTTGGTTCTCAGAAACAGAGCACGCTGGGTCATATTCATGAGGGAGCATGTTCAGTGGAGTAAAACTGTGCTCATTGACATTTTTTGTTACCAGTTGGTAAATATTCATTTTGTCATTGAATATAGTTGGATTCATAGCAGCAATAATCCCTCTTGAGATTCTTTACTTTTGGTCAAAATCCCTCTCAAGTTCGAATACCATAAAAACGGCTAAGTCTGTTTGTCTGAGGAGAGTGAAATTCCATAATATCTGTTCATCCTTCTTGAAAATCTCATAGCCGGAAAGAATGTGAGCCTTCTCTTAGAGTTATTTGATAGGAAGATCATGTACTTCGATGAAGAGACACGACTATCTAATGTATATACACTCCGTTTCTTTCTTTTGTCCAGAGAGACTCATATCAAGGACAATGTAAAGTCGTGTTAGCTTTTCCTCCTAAGAAAAGACGAGACCTGCAATTAGCTTTACTCTCGGGGAGCATGGGGGCTTCCCTGGTAGTTTTGTGCGTCTGGGTCGTTTGTTCTGTGAGTATTGTCAGAGTGGGTTGGAAAAGGTCTACAGGCGTTAATGTATCTCTCGTACTCCAACGCTACATCATGTCCAAAAGAAGAGTTTTCATTAGCTTAATTACTCAGGTATCGGTAGATGGGTTACACTCCTGCAGGCATACATAGGTTAAGGATCCTGTAATGCATAGACTCGTTAGCTATGATTTGCACTAGAAGCTTCACATCATTTCGCAAATTAAATTTCCTTTTGAACTTAAATTTGTCATTCTCGATGTGCGTCTGCGAGGATATTAGTTAAGAACTTAATAGACCTCGAGAATTGCTTGATGTTTATTGTAGACCTCTATCTTGATAGCTTTTGGAGAGATTGTCATCTTGTTTGATATATAAAGAGCTCACAACTTAGGTTTTGCCAAGTCTAACCAGTAGTTTGCTGATTTTATTTTGAAGATATGGAGTAGAGCTTGGAATTCAAATCGCTGCAATGTATAACGACCGTCTTGATTCCATGGAGGAGACCTTACTTCAAGCCATCAGGGACATATATGGCTATATAGGTCCAGCCAATGTTACCTGGTGCACCCGCCAACATGCTTATCTACACACTGATAAAAAACGCTTGATAGAAATTAATTTCTGAGATAGGAAGGCAAGATGTTGACCCAATGTTCTGACTTGCGTACGCTCTCATCACTGCTTCTCTCGGATGTATCGCATGTAGTCTGCTGATATACATTCTACTTGGTGACATGCCTTGGCTAATGTTGATGTTGATAGTCTCATTCAAATTCGAACGTGGGATTAATTAGGAAAAGGTGATAGTTTTCGGTTTTCCTAATGTTGTTGTGTGGTCTTGGCAAAGTTGGTTTTGATGTATGTCTTGCCAATGATGGCTTGGACATGAACCTCGTCTTGTATTATCATTATCTCAAACACCTTTTACATTACAAATACAGAATACATGATGATTATGATGAAGACGATAGTACTACTCAATTAAAATCTGGAAGCTGATACAATGGGTATGAATTTCTATGGCTTCCATACTCTGGAAGCCAAAGTATTTCATGTGGAAGCTGATAAGAAAAAACTCTTACACGTTACCAAAGTATCTTATTTCATCAAGAAGTGAGATGTGTTGAGATGACTCTGTGGGAGAAAGAATCCACGTTAAAAAAAAAAGATCAATAATTATCTACAATAGATCTTATAAATTCACAGCCATCGAGTATGTCCCTAATTAATTACATCATTTGCTCCGAGAGTTTGAGCCCACTAGGAATTTCTAGAACAAAAACCTGGCTATATTAACTAAACGATGAACATAGGAAAAAAAGATCAAACAAGACAAGGGACAAGTAAACGGAATTTCCCCTTTCTGACTTAAAATGCATGTCGAGATCTCGACTGAGAAGTATCTTCATCTTACTTCGCAAATGGCAAGCCACAACATCTTGAGAATCGAAAACTGTTCTAATTCGCGATGAATGTGAATCGCATCAGGACGTAGAGAAGGAAAATTAGCCAAGGCATGTTGCCAAGCAGAATGTACGTGAGTAGACTGCACTTAACACAATCAAAAGCAATGGTTATGATAGTGGACACGAGTCGGAATCTTCGGTCCATATCTTGCCCTCCCATCTTGACGATTAGGATCAGCCCGACAAATTTGAGCACCGTGTAGATACGCATAATTTTTGCATGGGTAGTGTTGGCTGGAACATCCATATACTCCAGGGCTTGAATGAGGTGCTCCTCCAAGGAATGAAGATGTGGGATAATTGCAGCAACTTGATCTGCGAGCTCTGCTCCAATTCTTGAAATCAAAATCAGTAAATTACTTGTTAGACAACAGTCTTTTGCAAAAGCTCAAGTTTTGAGCTCCCTCTGCATTATAAGGGGACAAGTCTTTCCAAAATCTATCAAGGACTACCAATTTAAGTTCAAAATGAAATTTAATGGGGTATGCTTCCAAGCTTCTACTGCAAATAATAGCTGATGAGTCTGTGCATCGCAAGAGTCTAGCCAATGTACGTACTGCAGAAGCGCAACCAATCTATCGATCCCCGGCAAAGCAAATCGAAAACTCTTTTGGACAAAATGTAATATCGAAGCATTAAGGGTACCTCCTTAACACCTACAAACCTTTCCTAACCTACTCTTACAACACTTGTTCACAAAACAAAATCACCTAGAACAACGAAGCTCCATGCTTACCGGGAAGAAACAGAGTGAAGCTCATTGCAGGTCTTCTCTTTTCTTCGGAGGAAAAGTCCGTGAGACTCTTTTCTCTTGACAAAAGAAAACAAAAGAGTGAATGTACACTCGTGTATCTTCACCAGCGTGACATGATTTTCCTACCCAGTAAGTTCAGGAGAAGGTTCACATTCTTTCCAACTTTTTGGATGTCAAAAAGAAATGGCAGTGCCCAACGATGAATAGCTGTGTTAATTAAGAGCTTATTTCTTATCATCGAGGTTAAGGGCTCGACACCCATAGTTGCTAGCGTCTTAAGCAGGGAGCATTAATGTTGGGGTCCTATGCTAGTCTCCCCTTAGGAATATGGGCCAAGTCTTTTGGTGCCGTCTGGAGACGGGAGTCCGGTGGCATCATCAGTTACCAACAAAAATGGCAATAATTATGGATTTCACTTTCCTCATACAAATTCGGCTGTTCTAATGATATGCATACGGGTGGAGGTTTTATTCCTGATATGAGTCGATTACCAAATGGATGTCATAAAAAATTTACCAATTCCCACAAAGAAGGGGGCTGATGACCACAAGAAGAATTCTTACGGAAGACAAAATGTGGGCGGTACAACATACCTAACCCCAATCCAGGAAATGCAAGAAAACAGGACATTCTGTATCCACCAGGTATGAACCTAAGGACATGCTCTGTTTTGAGTAGAGTTCGTTTCTGCTCTTTGAGAGTCGAGTCATTATGAACATGTCAATCAACAAAAATTAAAAAGAAAAAAAAAACAAGTAGATGAAAAAATCTGGATGGTACAAATTGACGTTCCAGTCCGACTCTCACAGCCTAATGCAAGAAACAGGCCATTTTCTGCGAGCAAGTGTTAGGCCCGCCGGGTCTCTTAAGCGAACAGTACAAGTTCAGACGTACACAACCTGTCCTACGTGAAGGGCGGGTTCTTTTTCGCCGTGAAACAGCACTCACGTAGCGGAGTATACAGCGTCACATGATCAGGGGTAGGAACCGGAAAGAATATCGAGATTTCGGCGCAAGTTTCCCACGCAATCCTCCAAGTTACCCGATGGAGCCGGGCTACAGTGCTCAAGATATATATTTAAAGTCGCCAAAGAAAAAAGAAGAAGAAGAAGCTTACCCCCGACCACCGTGATCAGCTGGACTGTTGTTCTCCATTAACCTCCAGAGCTTGCCAAGTCTCTCCCTTCCTTTCTTCCCGAGAATGAGGTTTCTTCAAGCGCTTGCCGATCGCGGTGTCACGAACGAAGAGGCTCATGGGAACAAAAGGGACTCAGGCGTGGGCGTTCGCGGTGGTGCATCATGTCCCTTCACATCGTGTCGTTGTCCGCAAACGAGATGAAGATTCAAATGCGGGCCCTTTAAAAGCCGAAAGTGGACCCGTAGAGACACTCTCTTTTGCGCCTTGACTTAAAAACATCTGAGGGTCGAAGCACCTGCGGTGCGGTGCACCCCTAAGAAACGTTCCCTAATTTTCATTCCTCCGGTCCCCTTTTCTCTAATGTATCCCCACGCAGTTCCTAATGACCGAGACTCTGAGAGCAGACACTTGCACTTAGGCGCATATTCAGTCACTGTATCCATACAAAAGCAATATTTATTGCCGATAGTCAATTATGCCTGGATTTTAAGTTATTTATACGAATTTCGTATCTGACGAAATATATTTATCGACCATCGATTCATGCATCGATAGCCTCGTTTGCATGCCTCGACAGTTGATAATCGTTCGAATGCCAGTACAAGCACCTTCGAGATAGAGGATCTTCATCCTCTTTCGTTATTCACATTGGAAAAGGTTCGTGATATTAACTTGGTAAATTCGTTTAGACAAACTTATATTACTTCCAATGAACTTTATTTGTCCAACATGCGGAGTCAAAACACGAATTTACACTGGGATTAACCGTGGCCGGAGGACAGGGATCCGAATGGCCACCCATTATTTAAGGGTGATTGGGTTTTAAGTTACTTTTTGACCCAGTTTGGAATAAAAAGCTAGTCAAGTGACATTATCTATTTTCGGCCGGTGGTGGCCACAGTGCTCGCATGGATCGCCGGTGGGGCCGCTCTATTTCCTCCACTGACTTCCTTCCCCTTCTTCTTCTTCTTTTATTTGTTTTGTATTCCCGGTCGAGAAATTCCTCTGTTTTTTTGTTAATTAAATCCTTATCAATTGACATCAATTATTAGTAAGTCAACGTGAAGACAAATGCAATGGTGCATCGACTCTTCATATATGTTTCGCACTAGAAAAACACGGTGTCATATCACGCATTTAGCTTCTTTTTGAATTTAGACTTGTGATCATAAATTTATCTGCATCAATTGATGTAGTTCATAGCATCAAGAAGTACGCACGATATTCATTTCAAACTCGTGTCTCGATAATCTTAGCTATCAGAAAAAGACCGTTGTCTTCTATGATACTTAAAGGGTCCAAATCCATACATTTCATAGTTCATGTGCAATGCATGATTTACATAGAAGGCAAGTAGTAAGACACATTTCGTTCTTATGAAGTACTTGAGAAGTGTGCTTAAGAAATGGGTCGAGGATACATTTCCTGATAACTTGAGCTTTTGCAAAAGATTGTCATATAATTGAGTAGCTTGTTGATTTTAATTCTTAGATACGGGGTAGAGCGTGGAGCTCAAATTACTCGGTATCTTGTTGATTTTGATCAATTGACTAATGCTTTGCATCAAATAAAAAAATGAATAATGATGTCTGAGATAAATATGACATCGAAATATATCGAAAATATATTAATGAATATTTACGAAACCAATCCCTATACCAATAATGTTTTCCAAATTTGGTCATCACACTTTGTGTAGTGACAAATTAGATCCATAAAAAAATCACTATACCAATAATTTTTTTCCAAATTTGGTCATCACACTTTGTGTAGCGACAAATTAGATCCATAAAACAATCTCTTACTATAATTCTGGGAAAAATACATAACTATCCAAATATCAACACAGGATACACTAACTGAACTGGAGGTACACAAGTGGCGCCAACACGGACTCAAAAGATAATCGTTCAAAAGAAATTACAAAGTGGTCCCTATAATACGGTCTATGTAAAATTTTGGGCCCAATACTTAATTTTACAATAGATTTCATCCTTAATCCGACCTCCAATACATTTTTCAGAAACTTTTCTCGAAATGTAAATGCATATTAGAGTATTTAATAATGTCGGCTTCGTTCCGCTCATTCATCATAGTTGTTGCGCATTTATTGGGGGGAATAATCATTTTTTTATTGAAGGGAGAATTTAGCTTGGAGCTTGGAAACTTCCCAGTAGAAATGGTCTCCGTTTAAGAGGTGATGATTACTTTAGGGGGGATTGTTACTGTGCCATCGATAAGAAAGACACCATTGGTCAAGGTCTCCCAAGAGCAAACCACCATCGGTTGTCATTGTTTATCCGCCGCCACTTCCATGCAGAAATCTACGTGTCAGCATGAGGGGAGGCTGCAAGATTCGAATCTCCTGGGTATAAGCGGGACATTGCGTTTTTGTCTTTCCTACGGCGATGCTCCAATGAGGTTGGAGGATGGGTGATGCAATCGCTTGCGTCAGCTAAACTGGACATTTTCTTTAAGTCGCCTCAGCTTGATTTGTGGAGATAATGGAGTGGCCTTTCGAGATGTTGCGTGGAACGTGCTCGTAAAGATCATTTTACGCAGTAGATTCCACATTACAGCACGAACATCGACCAACTTTCAGAACAATTTCCATCCATTGCCTTTTCGATTGCGACACATTCGCAGAAGTGGAGTTTCATGGGCTGTAATTTGAGGCTTGTGTATGTTAAAGTTTTTTTTTTTTGGGTTTATTTAAAAGGCAGAGATTGAAAGTTTTTGTTCAAAAAAGGATGTAGATTTATGGGTTTTCGATCGGGATCATTTTTTTAAAATCTTAATTTTGAAAGGTCGGGCATCGACCCTATTTAAATGCGAATAGTGAGTCAATGAGAAGTTACGTTTCCTTCTAATTATCGAGCCAACTATATCCTAAATTTTTATTTTGATGAATTCGTTTTATGCGATAGCTTATAATACTTAATAATTAAAGAGCTTAGCATATTATACAAGAATATCTTCTTTTATCAATTGCTTATATATATTGATGTAGAAAAAGAACTCACGTCCCCGTACAGGGTCATTGAGTTCATGACCATCAGCAATAAGTTTTATATTTCGATAGATAAAACCTTGGTATGTTAACCAAAAAAGAAAATGCAGAGAGAGAGAGAGAACCTTGGGGTGCAATTTCGTGTATCGACACTCCTATCTATGAGTTTCACGTTATCAAACCTGTGCAAGCAAACGGAATTTCTTATGATTTGCTTTGGGCCTTTGAGGGCCCCCATTTGACTCTTTATCGCAATGGATCAGGCCCATCTCCCAGGAAATCTCTATCTCCCAACCCAATCTAACCCATAAAAACCAAGAACGAAAAAATTCCTGCTCATCGACTTTTGTCTACATATGTCTTATACTTATATATCGAAGCGAAATTACAGTGTCTCACTTTTCAATTTCTCCCAAATATGCCTCAACATATAGAAAAAGGTCGTGCATCTCACTTTCCTAATGTGATTAGGCTTTGTTCTCAGATGGGTAAATCTTTCGTTGAGGAACTTGTGGCCGGTCGCTTCCCTCTCCCCCATATTACATGCTTCCTTCATCCCAGGCTTGGTGGCTTTCATTTGTGACTGGAAGTTCATGTCAAGATAGTGTCTAACGATATTGCTGAGGTTGGATATGAGGATCGGGTTACGAATCATGTCTAAATTGCAATTCCTAGATTGGAAGATTCAGGAGAGGGGATAATGTGATTCTTCCTCGAATTTTTCCCCGTTTCTCTCTACCCAAATAAAAAGAACACGCTTTGTGATTTTAAAAGGTGTTTAAGGAGATATTAGTAGGACACAAGGTTCGTGTCTAGACGTCATAATAGTATAATATAAATATCAGTGTCTTGGCCAACATTAGCATGACGCACATAAATATCAAGTTTCCAAAGAGGAAGCCCTAATGTTAGAACCACTGAAACTGTCTACAAATCTCTAATTTGCAATGAATGCTTATGCGTTCAGCAACTCAAGGACGCACATAACGAAAATCGGCCAAGGCAGGACACGAATCAGAATGTACATCACCAGACTACACTCGACACATCCAAGAACAACAGTGATGCGAGCGAGGGTAAGTCGGAATCTCGGGTCCATATCTTGCCTTCCCATCTTGAGGATCAATAATTGCCCGACGACTATGAGCACCATGTAGATAAACACATGGTTTCCAAGTTAGTGATGCCTAGAATACCAGCAATTCCTGTGGCACCAATCAGGATCTTCTCCAAGAAATGGATTGTAGCAATTCGATCTGCATGCTCTGCTCCACCTCTTGGAAATAAAATCAGCAAAATGCTTGTTAGTTACATTTTTTTTTTTTGGTGAATAGCTCGAGTGTCTAGCAATTTCTATATCATATGAACAAAAGCTTTCGGAACTACCAATTTAAGTTTAAAACTGAAATTAATGCGCGGTGTCACGCTAAGCTTCCGGTGCAACTCATAGCTAATGAGTATGCACTTGAAGAGTGTAACCCATCATCGATCCACAGCTAATTAAGCTAGTGAAAACTCTTGTTTTGGACCAAATGTAACATCAGAGTATCTACAAACCTTTCCCAACCCCGCTCTAACAACTTTTATTCACAAACAAAACGACCCAGACAGCACGAGACTACCAGGTAAGGCTCCCTGCTTGCCGGATAGAAACAGAGTAAAGCTAATTGAAAAGCTAACAGGACTTTTCACTTAATACGTTGTTCTTATTATGGCATTCAACCTTCGTCAGACAAGCTACCCTAGCCTAGGAAATGCGAGAAACAAGTCATTTTACATCCACCAGATATGCCCCTCAGTGCGCCGTTCTGAGGAGAGCCCATCTCTACTCTCTGAGAGCCTATCATAAATGAACATCGAGAACAAAAACCTTGCTCAATTAACAGAAAGAAAAAAACGAATATAAAGGAAAGAAATCTGGTTGGGCGTTCGCTCCCAATTCTCACAAACTAATGAGCGAAACAGGCCATTTTCTATAGGCAACTCCCCATGGGCTCGTATGTTGAACAGTAGTTGTTCAAAAGTCCACGAACGAGCTCACCTGATTTACCTACAGTTGCAGGTTTTTTCGCTACAAAACGGCGTTCAGGCAACGGAATACACATCGTGACATGATCATAGGCAGGAAGAGGGAAGAATATCAAGATTTTAACGTGAGTTTCCTCCGGATCCTCCAATTTACTGACAAAGCAGAGCAGGACTACAGAACTTAAGATATATTTAAGGTCGCAGAGGCTTACCTCCGACCACTGTAACAGTCTGATCTTTGGGGTAATTTGAGGAACATTGTACTCCATTTGGAAGTAAGAAATTTAGGTGATGTAGTCTTCCTTAATTTTGGAATTTTTCTTATTTTCCTTTTTATTCTTCCTATTTTCTATTCTCCCTTCTTCCTTGCGTGTCGGCCGGCCCAAGCCAGCCCACTCTCTTCTCCAGCCGCGCATCTTTCCTTCTCGCGCGTGGGCCAAGCGCGGCCCAGCTCACGCTAACCCGGCCCGACCCTTCTCTCTTTCTCTTTTCCCTGTTCATCATCCTCTCCCTCTGCTCGCTAGGAAACCCAAGACGCCAGCCAACTGACGCGAGGAACTCATGATTTCACCAGCCACGAACGCCACAATCCTCTATCCACAACAAACTCAGCAGAATTCTTGGAAGGACGCCTCTAGAAAACCCTATTCGTCGCCTTCCATGCCTCCCACGCGTTCAATCAAAGAAAATCGCGAACCCGAAGCTTCCCTATTTCTACCTTTGTCGCCGCCGGTCACCCAAGTTTCCCCAGCCGTCGTCGCCGCGCGAGAAGCTTCGTGAAGGCTCCTTGATCGTACCCAATATCTCGCCAACTCCAATTTGACGTGGGTAGTCCAAAACCGACGAAAATTCCAGATCCGATCGGGTTAGGGTTAAGGTAAACCCGAGACCTCCTTCTCACCATCAACGGCGTTAATCGCCATCCTCCACATCGTCAAAGCCTCTAACGCAAACCAGATGCCGTCCACAGAGTCTCACGCCGCCATCAACGTCGTGTCTAGCCTCGCCTCAGCTTGAACCAACAGACCCAGCAGCTAAATCTCCAGCTTGGCTCGGTTGAACCAGAGAACCGAGGCCTCCTCCTCGCTCCGTCAAGCGATCGTCGCCCCCCTCACGCCGTCGAGCTCGTCCCATCTCAAGCCATGCCATCGCCGCCTTCCAGCCACGCCGTCGCCGCCATATCGTCGCCTCACGCCGTCCTCAGCTCGCAACAGTAGAGCCCATAGCTCACGTGTCTTCCCCCTGCTCAGACTCAAGGAACAGAAGCTGTAAACAACTTTTGTGGGCTAGATTTAGGCCCAATAGTTTCTGTGGGCCGAACCAGGCCACGGTGGGCCTTGGCCCAGCCAGTTCAGCCCAGTCCGAGGGTCCGGCCCACTCACGAGCAATTCAGTCAGCCATTGGACCCTCGCTGGATTGTCGGATTCACCGGATTTGTTGCTGTTTCGCCGGAATCTCACCAGAGGAGCAATTACCGCCGATTAATTGGATAAAAAGCTCGGACTTAGTGTGAGTTTGCTCCCTAACTCCTAATTAGGGCTGTTAATTGCTCTAGTAGCTATAAGTTGTGATGATTGGACTTGGTTGTTGATTAAATTGGAGATTAGAGCCTGTTTAGAGATATTTATCGAAATAGGGGTAATTTCGTAAATTCAATTACTTAGGGGTGGAGTTGTGAAATTGGAAAATTGAAGTACTAATTAGTAAATTAATATATTTAGAAATGTGAATTGTTGGTTAAGGAGGTGCAAATTTGTAAGTTTTGAGGAATTAAAGATAATTTATTAATTTTGGTCCAATTAGGCCTAAGTTAGGGATTTATGGGTAATTGATAAATTTAATTAGCGGAGAGAGTGATCGCTAATTAAATTAGTTGTGGAAATCATTAATTAGTGGATAGTAGGAAAAATATGAAATTCGGATTATTTTGGGAATGATAAGTTGATTATGTCATATTATAGCCTAATTAGGGTTTTTAGGGGTAAAAATGTAATTTTGGAAATTTTGAGGGCAAAAGTGTAAATTTGACAATTTGGAGAAAGATGTGAGAAATGTTGGCTGCGATGGTATCAAATCATTGATAGTGAGGGTTTGGATTGATATTCGGGTAACTATGAGTTTTAATTCTGTTGTGCCTAGTTAGGGTTAAATTATGCAATTTTAGGTAAATTGCAATATTTTGGAATTAATTCCAGAAATTGCGTGATTGGCTAAGTGGCTGCTAATTAAGGTGATGTCACTCGTAGTGATCAAATCGAAATTTCTAGATTCGATTTAGGGACCCGAGTGAATCCCTAATTAGTAGGTCCATGCAGTTGATATTGGTTACTTTGAGAAATTATCTTAATCTGCTTATGGCTAGTTGTGGATGTCAATTTAATATTTCTGATTGTTCGATTGACTGAGATTGATTTATTAATTGTAAGTGTATATTGATTGTTTCACAATGTGATTATTTATTTAATTCTTGGTGCTCATTATAATTGATTTTATGTTGGATTACCTTAGAAATTGATATTGTGACACTTATATCGAGTTATTTGGAGATTAATCTATCAAGAGGGTTTAGTGACTTGACAAGATCATGGGTTGTGAGAAGGGAGGATTAAATCAATTATCCGGTTAGGAACCCTAGAGTAAATATCAACCTAATTAAGAAGTAGGGGGCAAACTCGATGAGTTATCTCATCTTAAAATTATTTGTTCAGGTACTAATATTGCAGTTCCCCCTCGAGGACCAGGTGACGTAGGAGGAGCAGTAAGATGATCATAGTCGATTTAATTTTGATTAGGAGATTTTAATTTGTGAGGAAATTATTTTCCGTATTTATCCTTTTAGTTGAATAAATAAATAATGCCGATAAATTGTGGATGTATTTTGGAGATTTGATTAGTTTATTGGATATATTGTAATAAATGAATTAGCTCAGGATTTTGGTCGGGGTTTTATTTAATGAAGTTTTCGCTGCATTTCTTTATGTATTTAATTTATTGAAAGTTAATTTAGTTGGTCGTCGATAATTCCTGGGATTATAAAAATAATTTGTCGACCTTTGTGGAGTGTCTTCGGGGACTGTCATGTACTCGGATGCGGGGTGTGACAGCTCCTTGTTGATTTGGTATCAGAGCCACGCTAAATTGGAGTGATATGGTTATGGTACATTATTCCTGGGGTAAAATTTATAATTAATATAATGGTTTGTAATTGATGTGCCATGTATGATTATTTATATGTTGCATGCATGCCTTAATTGTACATGATATGGGATGTGTATATTTAAGACATGAATGTGTATCAGAAAAATGCATAGTCTAGCGTTTAGCCAAGTTGGGATGATCCGGACATTTGCAGCAAGGCCGGATGTTTGATATTGTATTTGTCTGATTGATTGTTGTGGTCTTATGTTTAGCTGCGTTGACACGGTATGGGACGTGTGCAGCAAAGCCGGACATTTGATCCTATTTGTTTAAGATTGTATACTACTGATAGTGGAAGACTTGTTGTGAGCGTGTATGCATATCGCACGCTAGAGGCTGGTATGTGTATCGCTTGCCGCGGAAGTGAAGATGATGAGCGTGTAGATGTATCACACGCTAGAGGCTTGTATGCGTATCGCTTGCCTCAGTAATTATGAGATATGAGCGTGTATGCGTATCACACGCCAGAGGCTTGTAAGTGTATCGCTCGCCTCAGTAGTTATCAAGTTATGAGCGTGTATGCGTATTGCATGCCAGAGGCTCATATGTGTATCTCTTGCGTCAGTGGTTAATAGTTTATGAGCGTGTAAGCGTATCGCACGCTAAATGCTTGTATGTGTATCACTTGCCACAGTAGTTATTATTTGAAGCGTTGTGTATCGCACGCTGTGTGAGACGTTGCTGTGTATCGCATACTATTTGAAATATTGTTGTGTTATCACTTATCGTTGGGGGCATTGTTGGGTTATCGTTTTGCTAACCCAAGTGAATATGACTGCAAGAACGAATGGGAATCTAAGATCACCGAGGCAAAAGTCATCAATGAGGTTGTGGTTGTCCCTGGGTTGAGGAGGGAAGAATTCAGAAACAAGTTGAGCTGTACGTAAATTTGAAGCCTCCACAAATCCAGAGAAAGAATGACTCGGAGGCCGCCACTTCGTGGCTCCAGAGGATTGAGAAAACCTTTTTAGTGATGAGGCACCGATGCTGATAAAGTGATGTTGTCGTGTACCAACTGAAAGGGAACGCCAACCATTAGTGGGAGACTACCAAGGATAGAGTGTCTCCTGCGGGGGTAGCACTAATCTGTGATGCTTTTGTGGAAGCTTTCAGCACTAGTATTCCTTTAATGATATGAGAAAGTGAAAGATGGTCGAATTTCTAAGGCTTTGCTGAAATCACTTGTCTGTGGAGGTGTATGAGGCGAATTTCGCCGAGCTGTCGATATATGACAGAAGGATTGTGGGAGATCATGTTGATAGAATTATCAGGTTCCAAAATGGACTGAAACTCGATATTAAGAGCTAGCTGGCACCTCTGGAGTTGCGCAGCTATGATGAATTGTTGAGCAAGGCCTTTATTGTTGAAAGGGATGAAGCTGAGAGAGAGCTGCCGCCTCTGATTCACGATTGGTCACGAGTTGAGATAACCGCTGGTCAAGAAAGAGGCTTATGTGTAAAAGAAGTGGTAATATGAGATTGTGTGTTAGTTTATAATGCGTTCATATTTCATCAAATACCAATGTAGATGTTTCATTTTAGGTCCAATTATTATAAGTTTTGACTTGTGGAATGAGAGCGTTGTAAGCAATACCTCTATCGATTTGAAGAGAATAATTTGTATTTTTCATTCCCAAGAAGTTTGTTTTGGCTCTTATGTGTTTGGGTTTATAGATTTTGGGATTGACTTGAATATTATTATTTTCAAAGATATGGAGCAAAGTTGAAGTTTGGTGGATCTTAACCTATTAAGTATATGATTTGCTTACCTAACACTTGGATTTGTCATTTAAGGTCTATCTTCAGGGCAAATGGCTATACGAATAAGGAAGTTACTTATTAGAGTTTGGAGGGATCTCGATGCTATACACAACCTATTCTTCTACTAAATTTGTTACTGGTGATTCTTACCCATTATTGCTTCTTACCATGGGTGCCGATTTATGGTCCGAAATCCATGGCTCTAATAGGGAGGAAAACTGATAAATTTATCCATCATTATATTCAGCTCATAGGAAATTTATAGATGATTCAGTTAGAACTTGAATGCTTAGATTGCTATTTGAGGTCTTCATCACAAAACAAAAATTAGAGTAAATGTTATATTCATTTTCACTTCTTGAACAAGGAAAGAGTTTTGTTACATTGGAATTGTTACTAGAGTTCAAAAGCATGACTTATTTGAAGAAGTAGGTGATGGAACATTTTAGAGTGCCTTTAAAAGAAAGAAAAGGGGAAATCATCTTAGAAATTGCGAAGCTAAAGAGCTGAATGGAGAGAAGAATGTTTTGTATTTTGTGTTTGAGTACGTAAGTTCAGGTGCTTTGTGGATAATACACTGGATGGTGGATTGAATCTAGTCTTTTGGTATAATCATAAAGTTGCAGGATGAATAGGTAAGTTGCACTTTGAATTGTTGTGTGAGATAAAAGTTACATTTGGTTTATAAGTTGGAGTAGTACGTATCCTCTTCATAAACATAACTTGTATAACTGTAAGCAGCGATTTAAGGAGCTTTGTAAAAATAGTGGCATAGTAAATTTCAATCGTAGTATTGACTGAAATTATGACGCAAAGTAAGTGGTTAAATAATTGATATAAGAAGTGATGAATGATGGACTTTTATGTTAAAAAAATTTTGAAGAATGTGTGAATTCAATAGAAACTAGATAAGTTTTTATGCCAATGATTTGGGAAGTCAGAAGTATTCAGTCACAAGAGATAATTTTCTAAAGTAGTAATATTCTTTAGTAAAAATCCGTGACTCGGAGATTTATTCTTGTTTGTAAATCTCGTATTCTGAAGAGAACTAGATAAATCGCTTTGGAAGGCCAATAGGGTAGCTGACGCCCTTAGTCGCAAATCGTCAGTAGCACATTTGATGGCGAAGGAATGGCATTTACTAGAAGAGGTGAGAGATTTTGACTTTAAGTTCGAGGTAAGTCCTCTGGCATGCTTAACGGCCACCTTACGAGTAGAACCGCATCTTCAAGCAAGGATTAAGTCTTTGCAGCCACTGGACCCTATTCTTCATAAGATTATCCAAGGAAGTGAGGATAAGAGGAAACCAGACTTCCAGATCTCCAAGGATGGGATACTAAAATTTAGAGGAAGGCTATGTGTACCTGATGATGCTGCACTGAAAGAAGATTTGTTGGCGGAGGCTCATAGGAGCAACTACAGCATTCATCCTGGAAGTACTAAGATGTATTAGAACCTGAAGCCACATTATTGGTGGAATGGCATGAAGGTTGATGTGGCGAGACACGTGGCTAAGTGTCTGACGTGTCAGCAAGTGAAAGCGCAGCAATGCAAACCAGGAGGTTTATTAAAACCATTAAAGATCCCAGAATGGAAGTGGGAGCACATCACGATGGATTTTGTGACAGGTTTACCCAGAACTCAGCGAGGTCACGACGCGATATGGGTCATCGTGGATAGATTGATCAAATCCACACACTTCATCGCGATACGTAAAGATTTTGCTTTGGACCGATTGGCTGAGTTGTATGTTCGACAAATTGTTAGACTTCACGGAGTACCAGTGACAGTCACATCTGACCGTGATCTGTGATTCACAGCTGCCTTCTGGAAGATCTTACAAACCGCTTTAGGAACGAAACTGCAGTATAGTACTGCTTATCATCCACAGACAAATGGATAGTCTGAAAGGACCATTCAGACTCTGGAAAACATGCTGAGAGCATCTGTCTTAGACTTCAAGGGAAGCTGGGAGGATCAATTGCATTTAGTGGAGTTTGCATACAATAATAGCTTTCAGCAGAGCATTGGAATGGCTCCTTATGAAGCCTTATATGGTCGTGCCTGCCGAACCGCAGTTTGTTAGGAGGAAGTTGGAGAACGAAAGATCAAAGGTCCAGAATTAGTGCAGCAATCAGTTGAAGCAGTCAAAGTCATCAGGGATAGGATGAAGACAGCTCAAAGCCGCCAGAAGAGCTATGCTGATAAGAGACGTAGGCCTTTGGAGTTTCTAGAGGGTGATCACGTGTTCTTGAAAGTGTCACCTAAAAAAGGATTATCGCGTTTCGGCAAGAAAGGCAAGTTGAGTCCAAGATATGTTGGACCATTTGAAGTCTTGGAGAGAATTGGAGCTGCAGCCTACCATCTAGCCTTGCCACCGAATTTGGCTCATATTCACAATGTCTTTCATGTTTCGATGCTAAGAAAGTATGAGCCTGACCCTTCACATGTACTAAGCTTCGAGGAGATATAAGTTGATGACAGAGTGTCGTATATGGAGCGACCGATCAGAATTGAAGATCGCCGTGAACATCGCTTGAGGAATGAAGTGATTTCCCTGGTCAAGATGGTTTGGCAGCACCATGATACAGAAGGTGCGACTTGGGAAAGCGAAGAAGCAATGAGGAGCCAATATCCTTATCTATTTGAAGGGACTAGCGATGTAAATTTCGAGGACGAAATGTCCTAAGGGGGGGAGAATTCTAATAGTCTGATCTTGGGAGTAATTTGAGGAACATTGTACTCCATTTGGAAGTAAGAAATTTAGGTGATTTAGTCTTCCTTAATTTTGGAATTTTTCTTATTTTCCTTTTTATTCTTCCTATTTTCTATTCTCCCTTCTTCCTTGCGTGTGGGCCGACCCAAGCCAGCCCACTCTTTGCTCCAGCCGTGCGTCTTTCCTTCTCGCGCGTGGGACAAGCGCCCCCAGCTCGCGCTGACTCGGCCCGACCCTTCTCTCTTTCTCTTTTCCCTGTTCATCATCCTCTCCCTCTGCTCGCGAGGAAACCCTAGCCGCTAGCCAACCGATGCGAGGAACTCGCGATTTCACCAGCCGCAAACTCCACGATCCTTTATCCACAACAAACTCAGCAGAATTCTCGGAAGGACGCCTCCAGAAAACCCTATTCGTCGCCTTCCATGCCTCCCACGCGTTCAATCAAAGAAAATCGCGAACCCGAAGCTTCTCTATTTCTGCCTTTGTCGCCGCTGGTCATCCAAGTTTCCCCAGCCGTCGTCGCCGCGCGAGAAGCTTCGTGAAGGCTCCTTGATCGTACCCAATATCTCGCCAACTCCAATTTGACGTGGGTAGTCCCAAACCGACGAAAATTCCAGATCCGATCGGGTTAGGGTTAAGGTAAAGTCGAGACCTCCTTCTCACTGTCAATGGCGTTAATCACCGTCCTCCACATCGTCAAAGCCTCCACCGCAAACCAGATGCCGTCCACAGAGTCTCACGCCGCCATCAACGCCGTGTCTAGCCTCGCCTCAGCTTGAACCAACCGACCCAGCAGCTAAATCTCCAGCTTGGCTCGGTTGAACTAGAGAACCGAGGCCTCCTCCTCGCTCCGTCAAGCGATCGTCACCCCCCTCACGCCGTCGAGCTCATCCCATCTCAAGCCACGCCGTTGCCGCCTTCCAGCCACGCCGACGACGCCATCCCGTCGCCTCACGCCGTCCTCAGCTTGCAGCAGTGGAGCCCATAGCTCACGTGTCTTCCCCCTGCTCAGACTCAAGGAACAGAAGCTGTAAACAGCTTTTGTGGGCTAGATTTAGGCCCAATAGTTTCTATGGGCCGAACCAGGCCACGGTGGGCCTTGGCCCAACCAGTTCAGCCCAGTCCGAGGGTCCGGCCCACTCACGAGCAATTCAGTCAGCCATTGGACCCTCGCTGGATTGTCGGATTCGCCGGATTTGTTGCTGTTTCGCCGGAATTTCACCAGAGGAGCAATTACCGCCAATTAATTGAATAAAAAGCTCGGACTTAGTGTGAGCTTGCTCCCTAACTCCTAATTAGGGCTGTTAATTGCTCTAGTAGCTATAAGTTGTGATGATTGGACTTGGTTGTTAGTTAAATTGGAGATTAGAGCCTGTTTAGAGATATTTATCGAAATAGCGGTAATTTTGTAAATTCAATTACTTAGGGGTGGAGTTGTGAAATTGGAAAATTGAAGTACTAATTAGTAAATTAATATATTTAGAAATGTGAATTGTTGGTTAAGGAGGTGCAAATTTGTAAGTTTTGAGGAATTAAAGATAATTTATTAATTTTGGTCCAATTAGGCCTAAGTTAGGGATTTATGGGTAATTGATAAATTTAATTAGCAGAGAGAGTGATCGCTAATTAAATTAGTTGTGGAAATCATTAATTAGTGGATGGTAGAAAAATATGAAATTCGGATTATTTTGGGAATGATAAGTTGATAATGTCATATTATAGCCTAATTAGGGTTTTTAGGGGTAAAAATGTAATTTTGGAAATTTTGAGGGCAAAAGTGTAAATTTGACAATTTGGAGAAAGATGTGAGAAATGTTGGCTGCAATGGTATCAAATCATTGATAGAGAAGGTTTGGATTGATATTCGGGTAACTATGAGTTTTAATTCTGTTGTGCCTAGTTAGGGTTAAATTATGCAATTTTAGGTAAATTGCAATATTTTGGAATTAATTCCAGAAATTGCGTGATTGGCTAAGTGGCTGCTAAGTAAGGTGATGTCACCCGTAGTGATCGAATATAAATTTCTAGATTCGATTTAGGGACCCGGGTGAATCCCTAATTAGGAGGTCCATGCAGTTGATATTGGTTACTTTGAGAAATTATCTTAATCTGCTTATGGCTAGTTGTGGATGTCAATTTAATATTTCTGATTGTTCGATTGACTGAGATTGATTTATTAATTGTAAGTGTATATTGATTGTTTCACAATGTGATTATTTATTTAATTCTTGGTGCTCATTATAATTGATTTTATGTTGGATTACCTTAGAAATTGATATTGTAACAATTATATCGAGTTATTTGGAGATTAATCTATCGAGAGGGTTTAGTGACTTGACAAGATCATGGGTTGTGAGAAGGGAGGATTAAATCAATTATCCGGTTAGGAACCCTAGAGTGAATATCAACCTAATTAAGAAGTAGGGGGCAAACTCGATGAGTTATCTCATCTTAAAATTATTTGTTCAGGTACTAATATTGCAGTTCCCCCTCGAGGACCAGGTGAAGCAGGAGGAGCAGCAAGATGATCATAGTCGAAGGAGATTTTAATTTGTGAGGAAATTATTTTCCGTATTTATCTTTTTAGTTGAATAAATGAATAATGCCGATAGATTGTGGATATATTTTGGAGATTTGATTAGTTTATTGGAGATATTGTAATAAATGAATTAGCTCAGGATTTTGGTCGAGGTTTTATTTAATGAAGTTTCCGCTGCATTTCTTTATGTATTTAATTTATTGAAAGTTAATTTAGTTGGTCGTCGATAATTCCTGGGATTATAAAAATAGTTTGTCGACCTTTGTGGAGTGTCTTTGGGGACTGTCATGTACTCGGATGCAGGGCGTGACAACCACCATGATGAGCTGGACTGTGGTTCTCCAATAACCTTCCGACATTGCCTTGCTGAACTGTTGGAGAAGAAGATGAATTGTGGAAACAACGGATTCACTTGGTATGATATGGAGAATTGTAGCCGCCAGGGGTGAGCTCGAGCACCAAGAAGGTCAATCCGGCCATTTCGGTGTATTTTTAAAATAAAACTGGAAACACCACAGCATGTCGGCATGACCCAAATTCTCAACGTCATTTGACAATAGAGGACCAAATATTATACAATAGAAGCGATCAATCTGAAGTCAAGACTAGAATTTATCCATTGTAATCGGCTCCCAAATCATTGGACTTCAGAACCCATCACTTTTGTCTAAAACCTATTTTGGAACCTATCATATTCGTCCGATCCGGTTTCAAGATCTATTTCAGAAGTTTTTTTCCTTTTTTCAGTTTATTTTTTATAACAAAACAATTTGAAGCTATGAATAACAAAATGATACAAAGTAAAAGATGGACCATAGAAATTCAATTGTAGTTCGTTGCACTCCCTTAGACATATGTTTTAGGTTGTCTCATCAAAAATCAAATTAATCAAACACGATAGCAATTTAATCAGGATTGTACCACACGTGCTCTTTAAAACTTGTAAAAAGTATAATAATATCATTCTGAGACAAGAGAACAGACATATGATAGGGTCTCAACAATCATGGTCGTGTCGAAGCCCAGTGAAGACTCCTCAAAGAAATTAGAGTTTTTTGGTTTTAGCATATAAAATCAATTCTGAAACTAGTTCCAGAGTAGAGCAATCTGGTCTGGTTGTCGGGTGGATAATCACTCAGAACTTTGTTCTCAAACCGATTTCGACCGGAGGAAAAGCCCAACGGAGGCCCCACGTCGGTGGGACCGCACTTTCTGCAACTTTTTGTCCGATCCCTATCTTTTCTTTAATCCTTTTTCCATTGCGGCGCGGACCTCACGGTTCCTTTTGCTGAGTTGGGCAGCTGACGTCATCGTCCGACGTGGCGCTTACATCTGCAGCACGACGTTGCTTCATTTTCACTCCTCCTGGTTCTTCGTGGGATCATTTGCCAAAGCTGCAACCCTCGAAGTAATCAACCCCTTTATGCTCAGTTATAGTTAGATTTAGCTTCAACGTCGAGGCTATGGTGGGAGGGTAAAGCTCCATTAGTTAGTAGAATTACTTCTTTCAAGAAAGGCAATGTCATTCCATAAATAATCATCAATACTTCTCTTCCCATCTGCGATTTATACATGCTAACGATGTATAAAAAATCGATTTTATGTGAGACCTTTAAAATTTTTCTCATTGAATACTTGAACACGTTCAAGCAATAGATGATCGTTTGAGATCGGCCCATGTTTTGTTCGCTTCTTATTTGATTCGGGAGATTAATAACATATTTTCTAAGATCGAAATTTATTCAATTAAGACCGGGCCACGTTGCCGTTAAGAAGCTTATTTTAAAGTCTATCGTGTCATTGTGCAATGCACGTGACTTTTAGGAGGGCAAATGTGTATTTCCATCTCACTTTTTTTTCTTGCAAGAGATCCATCATTTATCCATCATTTAGTTCTATTTTCATTTTCCATAACGATCAAGGTTAAAAAAAATGTCATTTTCTTTTTAAAATGAGTTGAAAACATACTTCTACATCTTATATATAATGCAAATTGCACGTGTCAACAAAGAAGCAATTAACACATAGTTAAAGATTTTAACAAATTTCAAAGTTCATATAGCATTATATGTTAGTTAAATGTTCAAAAGGAGGAGCAAATATTAGGCAAGTTTTGCATAGTTTTCCCCAAGAAAAACTTTGCAAATTCGCCATCTTGTTTTTTTTTTTTTTAATAACAGATGAGTTGCTTCATCTTGGTTCTTCTCCTCCGTCGTCTCTATCACCCGCAGATCCGGTCAAAAAGTCCGCGGTCACTAATGAAATCCATGCCAATCACTCCCCAGAAGTTCATCCATCGAGTGAAAAGTTAAGTAGTTTGCTCATTCGTGCCCTGACGAGGTGATGGTTAGTTTAGAGTGTCAGGTATTGGCTCGTTGCGCTCGATAGTGTCTGACTGACAAATTTGAGAGTCCTTCTACCGATTGCCAAGTGCGTGGAGCTTTTGGCGGTGGATCTGAGGCAAAAGTATGTTAACCAAAGTTGTGATTGGCCCTTTCGACGAATATTAGAACTTGACGTGCATAAATCTGAAGTGGCTAAAAGAATGATTCGAAGTCATTAAATCGTGAGACCGAGGCGATTCACTGCTATAGCCAGAACTAACGGCAGTGCCCGTGAAAAGTGTCGGATGGGGAAACCATAGGAGAAAAACCCTATGGATAACCCTATAACAGTAGAAGTTCCAAAATCTGAGCTCATGTCTGGCACTTGTCACTATTTGTGTATTGATTACCTCCAAGCCAGACCTCTTTGGTGCTTATCTTTCTGGTAGTTGGAAGCAACTTACGAAATAATATGTGAAGGCAGTCAGTTCTGTCTTTAGAACATCTACTGCAAACATTGAGCATTTGAGTGTGCAGTTTCCAGACATCAATGCACCAAAACTTCGATGGACTCTGTGTTAATAACCCTACAATACATTCAACTGAAAACTATGGAAACAGAGGAAGCAGAGCACAAGATGGTACAGCTGTAGATTCTCAGGCTCGGGTAAAAGAGACTCGAGTGATTGATAAAGCCAAGACTTGCACACAAGGTCTTCAGTTAAAGCTTGGCAATAACAGAAGACTAGAGGAGAATGGTTAAATGGTTCATCTAGTTGTTAAGCAATATGGTTAACTGTTGTAACTAACATAACAAACACCGCTAAAGTAGTTAGAGCATGTATTGTATATATAGGAAGCAGAACAATGCTCTGTTTTGTGCTCTTGGATGTAATCTCTTCATACGATACACTGAAAGCGTTGTTGCTCTTCATCTTCTTCGTCTCCTCTCTCTTTCATCTTCTCTGATTCTTGAATTTCTTCTTGGTATCAGAGCCTTCCCAAGAGCATCTCTGGAAACAATACTGAGAGTTCGAGAATGGCAACAAAAGCTCCCAGATATCTGTTTCCTATTCATGTAAACATTTCAAATTTTGTTACGATCAAGCTTGATGAAGGTAATTTTCTTCTTTGGCAAGCTCAATTTCATAGATTTTTGCGGAGTCAAGATTTGTATGGCTTCATTAGTGGAGAGATTTCTCTACCAAGTCAGATGAGATGTGTTGAAGTCGAAGGACATGAGATAGAAGAAGTTAATCTAGATTATACTGAATGGTTGAGAACTGACCAGCTAATTTCCTCTTGGATCAGTGGTGCAGTATCTGAAAGCATTTTGAGCTTGATAATCGGCCTCGAAACATCCTATGAGATATGGCAAATGCTGTTTAATCGTTTTACACAAAAGTCAGTGGCTAGGGAATTTGAGTTGCGTGGAAAGTTGCAAGCATGTCAGAAAAGAGATCAAGGTTTATCAACCTATCTTAGAGAATATAAAATGATATGTGATCAACTCCATGCTATTGGGAAACCATTAGATGAGATTACAAAGATTTTTGGTGCGCTAGAAGGTTTAGGAGCTGAGTATGAAAACTTCAAGACAACCATGTATTGCTTGAAGCCTCAGCCTGAATATGATGAAATAATGTCTCAATTGGAGAGGTTTGAAGTACGATTGCAAAGCTACTCTGCAAATAAATATAATCCTAGTTTGGCTTACTATAGCCAGAAGAAAACAGATTCACATCAGAAAAGTGAAATTGATGTAGATACTATTCAACATGGTTCTGGTTTCAGAAGACCACGTGGAAATTATCGCGGTGGTCGTGGTTATGGCAGAGGCCATTTCTTTAACAATAGAAATGTTGATAGTTTTCACTCAGGCAGAGGAGGATCGAGTTATAAAACCAATAGCTGGAATTCTGACCAAGACAGCTATTCCCCGAGACATTTTACTAACACCCCTAGTTACAATCGTGGTCAGGGGTTTAGACCATATGTTGGTCAATCTCATAGATATCAAGAAACAAAGACCTATCCTATAGTGAACTTGTTAAATCAAAAATCTATGCAAGAAAAGAAGAGTTCAAGCACACCCCTTGAATGTCAAATCTGCAAGCGACCAGGCCATGATGCTCTACACTGCTGGTATCGCTTTGACAATTCCTATCAAGCTGAAGAAGTTCCAGCAGCTCTAGCTGCTATGCATATCGAAGATTCAACTGGACAAGAGTGGTATCTAGATACTGGTGCCACAGCACATATAACATCTACCTCAGGTATTCTTTCTTCATATTCACAGTATAAAGGACTTGACACTGTTATGGTAGGTAATGGTGCTTGTAGTGCTTCAACGGTAAAGACCTTTCAATTTGAGTGCAGAGTGCTCTGAATATGTTATGGCGAATGGGTGTATTTGATAGTTAATATTGCAAGCTTGTGGGCATAGATAGAAGAGTTAGAGGATCCTTTTTTCCCCCTCAAAATAATCTCAGCTCCACTTCTATGGAAACCCAGCAGAAACGAAGTCTTCAAGCTGAGATGTTCATTGAGTGAAATTGTTGGCCACTTACTGTTTTCAGTCTTTGTCTCGAGCATGCTAACTACATATCATTGAATATGTTTTCTAACTTACATATAAATGGGAGGTCAGCACCTGTCAAACCCGAGTTACTTTATTTAGAAGCTGCTTCATGCGGAGACATGTTTATCTCACTGCACCAATTGTGAGTACTATTCATGCATATTTGATGAGGTGGAGGCCAAGACATACCTGATGGCTCGCAATGTCAACCCGACACAGAACAATTATCTCTGGATAGGAGATAATGCTCAGCAAATGTTGAAGGGAGACCTTGTGATCTGAACTGCTTGCAAATTTTCGGTCACCCTTCAGGAAATTACTCTCATTGAAACTCAACGCAGCTCCAAGCCTTCTGATGCTGCAAGTGAATCTGGTGGGAAAGCCCTTGAGTTTCGAAGCTACATTGATCCTACCAAAGGTAGACACCAACTTTACTCTTTTCGATTGAATATGGAGAAGAACGTCATGGTTTAGATTCTGGTTGCAGAGAACGCTCTTTGCTTCACACATATCCGTGCAGTGAGAAGTTTTATCTTCGTATGTTTGAGTTTCCCATTTTGTGGTTTCCTTCCACCCTCAACATATATAAATAATGTCAGCTGCGACGTTATCTCTTTCATATTAAATTATTCAGGCTTTTTTTCCCAAAAATATGATGAGCTTTTCTGTTGTGGGTGTATTATTCTGTAGCTTATTATTGCATATTCTGAAGTTTCTCATCCAAAAAAGGTTCCACTGCGTTGGTTTTTTAAAATTCTTTACACAACTGTATATCTACTCTGTTTCTTTATTTTGCCCGGCAAAACTTGTATCAAGAACGATGCGAAGGTCTCGTTAGCTTTTCCTCCTAAGAAAAGATGAGACCTACAATTAACTTTCCTCTGTTTTCACCGGTAAGCATGGGGGCTTCCCTGGTAGTTCCGTGCATCTGGGTGGTTTTGTTCTGTGAATAATGCAATGTGATCTCAGAGTGAGTAGGGAAAGGTTTGTAGGAGTTTAGGATGCACCCACTGGTACTCCGATCTCAAATTTTGTCCGAAAAAAGAGCTTTCGCTAGCTTAATTAGTGGTGGATCAATGGATGGGTTACACTCCTGCGGTGCATCCCTAGGTTAGGATCCTGCAATCCATAGACTCGTTAGCTAGGATTTGCACCAGAAGCTTGACTTCATATCGCAAATTAAATTTCTTTTTAAATTGGTAATTCTTGACGCGTTTCTGCATGTTAGTCAATAGGCCTTGGAAATCGCTAAATGTTTATTTTTTGACCTGGAAAGAGCTTACAACCTAAGCTTTTGCCAAAGACTATTGTCTAACACATAATTTGCTGATTTTATTTCAAAGTTATGGAGCAAAGATTGGAATTTAAATTGTTACAATATATAATGAACTTCTTTGTTCCATAGAGAAGACCTTATTCAAGCAATCAAGGACATTTATAGTGGGAAAATTGTCCAAAAGATTTAAATATATCATACTTTTGTCAATTTAGTTATAAACATTTTAAATTTATTTATTGAGTCTAGCTATTTTCATATTTTTCCAAATTAGTCAATCTAGCTAATTTTGTCCAAATTTAAATGACAATGGATGATGACTTGATATGAGGCATGTCGAGTATTTTCAAAATTTTCTCTCTTTTTTTCATTTTCTTTTTTCTCTTTTAATTCTTTTCTTTTCCCTTTTTTTGTGGCCAACAAGGGTGGTCAAGCCCTCATACAAATCTGAACAAGGCCATCGCGCTCACCGGACCCTTGCCTAGAAGGTCATCGTAGGCAAGGTTGGCCTCCCTTGCGACCGACAAGGCCATGGTGAGACTAGCCCCACCTAGTGATCAATGAGAGCCTAGGCCCTAGTGATCCTTTTCAGTCATAGTGAAAGAATTAAAAAAAGAAAGAATAAAAATTAGGAAACATGTTTAAAATTGTTTATCTCAACACCAGTTCGTATCATATGAGACAGCTAGCGTTCACGTCATTAAATTTCGACAAAAATTGGGCGGATGGATGTGCTTGGCAAAATATGGAGACTTTAATAGACTTATAACCGAATCAATAAATATGCAATAGGTTTAGGACTTCTTGGAATAATTTGTCCATGCACGGCTGGACAGATCAAACCAACATTACTTGTGTACCCATCATGCTTAAAAACTCCTAGGTTTTCATATTAAGAAACGCGCTCCACATCAGTCCACGGAGGGATCCATAACAGCCTCAGTCCATGGAGGGACTGATATGGGATTGAGTTTTTTCATATTAAAAACCAGCTCGGACGAGAAACTCAATGCAGTCCACGGAGAGATTCTTTGTCCCACAAAACATCAATCGTTGGAGGGACTAATGTGGGATCGACTTTACGGTATTGACTTTGTCATATTAATAACTGGCTCGGACGAACAAGAAACTCACCCCTTATCAATCAATACAGAGATTCTTTATTCCACAACACACTGATCCATGGAAGGATTAATGTGGGATCGAGTTTTTTTATATTAAAAACTCATTTGTAGGCACTACATACCTGTCCATGGAAGGAAAGTTTGGGGAAACATTTTTCATATTAAAGAATCACTCGGTCTTAATCCTGCAGTATATCAGTCCATGTCGTGCGACTAATATAATGCGAGTCCGAGTGATTTTTTTTAATATGAAAAGCTTAATTCGATGCCAGGTCTTTGGAGGCCGTAGTTCACTATTTTTAAGTATGAAGAACGACATAGAAGGCCACAAGGTTGCCAAGTTCTGTGACAGCACCGCTCTGTCCTCAATTTCCGGCAAGCAGGAAGAGACTAGCGACGCAAAATCGGAAGTTTATGGCGAACAACAATACAGATGATCACGGCGGTCAGAGGTAATCTTAACCACTGTACCCCAGCCTCCGTTGGTAAGTCAGAGGAATGCGAATACCAAGTTGTTGATGTCCTTCCCCGTTCCTGTCCTGTATCGGGTCCGCAGGGTACATTACCTTACTGAATGTTGTTTTGTTTCAAGAAAATCCTGCACCCTAAGTAAATCAGATGAGCTTGAGCTTGTCCACCCATTCTGTACTTGTACTGCTCCAAACTTGAAAAAAACCAATTCACAGGGGCGTCTTTCGCTGGCCACCAGAAAATGCCCCGTTTCTCGCATTATATTGCGAGAGTTGGATCGAAACACCCATTTGTACTGCCCAGATTCTTTCCTATATTCGTTTTTCCTTTCGTCAATCGAGAAAGGTTTTTTGTTCCCGATGTTCATAATGACTCGACTCTCGGAGCGCATAAATGGGCTCTAATCATAGCAGAGGATGTAGGCAGGGACATATCTGGTGGATGTAAATTGCGTGTTTCTCGCATTTCTAGATCAGGCCACCCAGATTTTTTCTTCTATTCTTTTGCTTACTGATCCAGGACTTTTTTTTCGACGTTCATAATGACCACTCTCAGAACAAAACATGGGGCTTGGTGCTGATAACATAATATGGCCTGTTTGGTTCAACATTTCAAATACTCTTTGAGCCTCTAAAGGAGTTTGGCCAAATACAAAGCGGCTCAACATTTTGGAAAGCTTTCAGCAGATGCAATTGCAGCCCCAAAGGCCTTTGGGTTCCATTGTAGCCCCAAAGCTTTTGGGCCAATGGAGCTTCAAAGGTGCGTTTGGAATTTGCATTCTCGGGATGCAACTTCCCTAATTAATGAAAATATATCATTTTCCCATCTCACCCTCGTTTATTAAATGTAATTCCATTTTTGCCCCTTCACCTTTTAAATAACAGAAACCCCAAACCATTCGTCTGCTTTTTCCTGCCGTCTGCCTCTGCTTCTTCTTCCCGACGCTCTTCCCTTCTACCGAGCGACGAACCGAGCTCCAAGACGACTCGAGAACCAGAGCTCCAAGATGACCCAATAACCTCCAGGCATGGTCGAGACCAAGCGCAGCGCCTCTACCAACAAGAGGCCCTTCTCCTCGCCCCAGAATTCGTCTTCCTCCGGGAGCAAGAACATCCAAGGTCGGTGCTTTCTTTCTTGCTGCTCTTTTCGCCCTAAATCGACGCATTTTGCTTGGGCCGTGGACCAGCGCGATGTGACCCGCGAGCGGATCTCCTTGCGACATCAGATTCGTGGGTTCTTTTGGGATTTGTGAGATAATTTGGGTTTCTGTTATAGGTTGGGGAGGGTAATTCACCTAATAAAGTTGATGTGGGGGCGAAACCAGTGTCGGGATCTCGAGATTTCGGACTCAGATCCTCTGATCGGCGAAGCTCGAACGCGGAGAAGGCTGCCGACGCATGCGAAGCGGAGAAATCGCCGTAGCCGTCAGGTCTGACCTTGGTTTCTTCTTCCTGCATGTGGCCTTAGTCAGTTGATTTGGTTCATGATTTCGGGTGATTCGTAGCTAGGGATTTTCGTTCGTTGTTGGTTCGGTTTTTGGGTTGGCTTCTTTGTTTTGTTAGGTGAAGTGCGATAGATGGTGAGAAACAAAGCTGGCAGAAGAAGTCCTCGAAACTGGGGCTTCCTTGGTATATGGTGGTCCCAGATTTCTGATGAGAATGACAGTTGGGTGTGAGAGGTCACTTGAGCTGAATTATTGGAATGTCATGATTGATTAATATTCTTTTGGGTTGTTCATTTTGTAGTGGCATGATATTGTGTCCATAGGGTGATTGAATGTGATAGTTTAGTCACAAATGTGTTGATCTGTGCATTCTTTCAAGCATCTCTTTCGACGGTTGATCCAATCTTGATTTCATAGCAATCAATGTCTAATTGCAGGGGTGAACTTTTCTAGTCATGGAGAAGGAAATGATTCGAGTGATGTGAGCAGCAGGGCCTCCACTCTTTCCATACCTCAAACCCCTCGAACGAAGGGTGAGATATTGCAGTCATCCAATCTAAAGAGCTTCACCTTTTATGATCTCAAGAAGGTGATGAGGAATTTCCGTCCGGACAGTGTGTTGGGTGAAGGAGGGTTCGGTTGTGTTTTCAAAGGGTGGATTGATGAGCAGCTAGTGAAGAGTAACGTACTTATTTGTTGCCATACCTGATTCATGCTTTAGAGGATACCACTGAGCTTTCCATTTAATAGTCAGTAACATGGCATAATGGTCGGTGGAGACGGTGTTGCAAGAAAACTTTTGTGAGTTGTGAGTTACAATTTCCTTGCGTGGCTGAATTAGACCACCTTGGTGATAGAACAAAGATCTCTTCCAGAAGTCCTAGTACTTGGATGTTTGCTAATCAATTCTGTAAATATTACATAACACATTAGAAAATTTTTCTAACAAAAAGGCGAATTCTGAAAGAAATTATGCTTTCAAATAAATAGTGGGTAATGGAGATAATATTTCTCTTTGGTATGAATTGTGGCACCATGCTGGGTCTTGCTGGAATCATTCTCAAGGAGAATAATTAATAACTCTTCTCTTCCTCTGCAGGCCAAAGGATCGGCTACTATTGTAACTCTTATCGGAGATGGCCTGCTGCTAGTTCTGAAGAGTTGGTGCCCATCCAAGCTGCAGTGGCGTGATTTTTCCTAGTTCCTCAACTGCAGACAAAGTTGTTTGCGCAGCTTCTTCAAATGATTGCCTTAATTCTTTTGTTGCTTGGAATATTGTCAGAAACGAACGCTATGGTTGATAGCCACAAACTTGTGTGGTTCTCTCCTAATGTGCCAAGATTCGGCTTTAATTTTTGGTTAGTAATACATGATAAAATTCCCAATTTGGGGAGAATTAATAGTTGCTTTGTTGGGAGTACTAGATCCATCGGCTTGTTCTGTATTCCAAGTATTGAATGTCATTGTCATCTATTTTTTTTAGTGTAGTTCCTCTAATCGTCTATAGAGCAATGTGCTGCAACTTTGTTATGTCGAACTAATAGCTGAATCTGGCCGTCATCAAATTCATGATGTCTAATGAAATCAAAACCATATAGTTCAAGAATAGATTCCAGAGTTGTCTTGGTCTTAAAAAAGAAAATTGGCATTGATGAACATCGTAGGTTGTGGTTGCCCTTTGGCATGTAGAGTTGCATGTTTTGCTTTGTCATTTCCATGCTTGTGATGGTCAACCTCAACCCTCTTGTTGGGGGTCCAATTTATGTATCAACGACAATGTATTCATTTCATTAAAATATATGCGACTCATATTTATTATAATGAAATGACTATTTTTTTAATTAAAAATATCTCCTTTAATGTGATTTTTTTATTTATAAATTTATTAATGTGCATTTTCTCTAAACGTGAAAATAAAAATATTATCGTCATTATTTTTTTCAATTTCAAACAAATTACCAAATAAAGTTAAAAAGAATTAAAATTGATTCAATATATATTTACCAAACAATATTTTCTTAAAGTTGCATCTCAAAGCATTTTTCAATTTCAATTTACCAAACAGCATTTGTATTTCACCAAACCCTTTTACGCTAAAGGCGTTTGCATTTTTTCAATGACTTTCCCAAAATGCTGAACCAAACGCACCCTATATTCAATGGCTGTAAATCTGTCGGAAAGTAAGAAAGTTTCTTGTAGTCATTCACCTTTTTCACGATATCATTGCTCACTGAATACAATTATATCCATAGCTGGAATAATCCCTCTCAAGTATTCTTGACATTATAACGACTGAGTTTGTCTGAGGAAAGTGAAATGCCATAGAAACCATCGTTTCTTTATTGAGAATCACGAGGTTGGAAAGATTGTGAACTCTCCTAAAGTTCCTGGGTGAGAAAATTCTGTCACATTGATGAAGAGACACCGGCCACATATGCGCTCTGTTCCTTTCCATCGTCAAGAGAAACTCATACAAGAACAACTTACTAATTGAAAGTCTCATTAGCTTTTTCTCCTAAGAAAAGATGAGACCTGCATTTTAGCTTTAATCTGTTTCTGCCCTGTGAGCAGTGGTAATTTTGTCTGTCTGGGCGGGTTTTCGTTTTATGTACGAGTGGTGTCGGAGGGGGTTGGGAAAGGTTAGTAGGTGTTAAGTAGGGGTAATTGGATCCCGGACGGTGTCCCTGTTATTTGCAACCGGTTCTTGGGAACCGGACCAGACCGAATTGGGCGGTCCAGTCCGGTTCCCGGGTGGGTAAATTATCGGCTCTATAAGGGTTGTTCGCAGGCATTACGACAAAGAGTCGCACATGAAAAGGAGAGTTAATAAGAATCACAGAAAAACCAACCGCAAAATTGAACCAGAAAAGACAACCTAAAACCCATTAACAACCTCAGTACAGATCAGAAGGCAAACGCAAAATTGACCTCAGTACAGATCAGAAGGCAAACGCAAAATTGAACCAGCATGAAAGAAAGGAACAAAAGGAATCATTCAACTAGATTCAGTGGTCATTCTGTGAAAACCAAATCCTCTTCCGAGAAAACCTAAAACCCATCTAAAACCCGAGTGAAAATCAGAAGATCAAACGCCATAATTCAACCTATGAAGACGAATAAGCAGAGAGCCCACCAACCGTTTCGAGTTCAATCGCATGGAACAAGGTGGGATTACACGGTCTCGCGCTTCGATCAAGCGACCGATGCTGCATGCACCAGACAGGGCACGAGTGGGGTGTGTGTGTGACTGACCGGAGAGGTGGCGCAGAGAACAGAGCTGTGTCAGAGCTCCGGCGACCAGATCAAAGCCAGACAACATAAATCCCACGGTTCTTGATCTTGGCTAGAGTTCTTCGTCGTTTGACTCGGAAAATCTGGCACCTTGGGAGGAGAAAACAGACCGAAAAATGATCAAAAACCATACGCACCCGCGAACCCAGAAACACAGACCCGACTCCTGACGCCAGGATTCAAATTTCACAAGATTCATTTCCATAAGAAAACAGAGCTCAGGGGAAGAAGTCGACTTGTCAGCTGATGTTGTTGCTGATTAGGGTTAGGTTTGGTGGAGAGGCTCAGAGGAAGGTGGAGAAAGACACAGAGGCTGTTGTTATAGTGCGTGGACTTGGAGAATGGAGAGGACTAGAGGCTTACCGTGAAAGAGGGAGGACACAAACTGGAAGCTGCGGGCGAGGCGTCAAGTCCGGGGCTCTCGGATGGGAGGAGGTGTCGCGGGCGAGCGAAGGAAAAGAAAATCTTCTTCTTTCCTTTCTCCCCACGTTTTTCTTGCCTCTTCTGCTCTCTGCCTCCTCCTTGGACGATCCCCCACTTTTTCCTTTTTGGTTCTCTCTCCCTTCTTTTTGTGCGCAGCCAAGAGCCCCCCTCTTCTAGGGTTTTTTTAAGGGAAAGAAAAGGAAAAACCCCCTTCGTGCAGGCGTGGGCTGATGAAGATGGAGTGGGCTAAAAGAGAGAAAATGGGCGACGGGCTTAGGGGTTGTTCAGGACGTTCTGTTTCTGTTTTGTTTTAATTTAATTTAATTTAATTTTTAATAAATAAAAATATTTTTGGTCCGGTCCGAGTGGGCAGTTCCACCCCGGAACCGGAAACCAGTCCATTACTTTTTAGAACCGCCCGAAACCAACAGGTCCAGGCTATTTCCGAGCGGTTCCCGGGCGGGCGATGTATAACGCTCACCCCTATTAAAGGAGACGAGAGGCAAGCAAACGGAATTTTATTGTGATTTGCTCTGTGCTTGAGGGTCCCCATTTGACACTCCCTCTCGAGCACTATACATGAAGTTGTGCAAAGAAAATTGATGGATGATCGACTTGGATTAAAGCTTAAATCCCGTTCTCCGCTAAATGATTAATTAATATTAAGAAGAAGATCATTGTAGAGGACTTGGGGCGACTTCCTTGCCCTGAATCTGGATGGATCGGGCCCATCTCCGGGAAAATCTCCTCTTCCCTTTCCTTTTGTGTACATATAAACGAAAAGTCATGGTCCTCGACATCTACCTATATGGATCTTTTCTTATACTAAACCAGAATGACTCTCTCGCTTTTTTATTTCTCCCATCCAATGGTCTTTCTAGTTACAGAGTCTGAACACTTCCCATTATTTTCTAATCCCTTATGTTGACTTTCTCGAGGGATAATGTGCCACTTTACAAAATTTACTGATTTACCCAACATATACGGCCTAGTTTATTAATATCGCGGGCAACAAATTGGATAATTGGGTCTTTTCTCATGGGAGGGTCGTGACGAATTGTATAAATGGATCCTTGTCTCATGTGGATGGACTAACCCATGATCCTCCCCCCATGAAAAAGAGGGGTCTTATCAAATAAAACTTTTGTTTTGGTGGCAACAGTTTGCAAAAGTTTCCACCAAAACAAAAAAGTCAAGTTACCACCAAAACAAAAGTTTCGTGCAAACTGTTGCCATCAAAACGAAAGTTTTTTTTTATATGACCCCTCTCTCTCTCTTTTTCATGGACTAACTAATGATCCCATGAGAAAAGACCCATTTATCCAATTTGTTGGCCGCAATATAATAAACTAGGCCATATATGTTGGGTAAATCAGTCATTTTTCCAATGTTTTTTCTGTCTCTCCTAGGCGGGTGGTCTATATATTGAGGACAAAATGGAAGAGACATGACCAGGCAAAGTGGGAAGGTCAATGGAGAACAACATTCCAGCAGCTGAACAAGATGGTCAGAGGTAAGCTTCATTGACCTCAAATATGTCTTGAGCAATGGAAGCCCAGCCTCCGTCAATAAGTTGGAGGATTGCGAGTAAAATCATGCCAAAATCTTGATATTCTTTCCGGTTCCCGTCTCCGATCATGTCCACTGCACATATCCCATTTCATGTATGCTGTTTAATTGGGAAAGAACGTGCGCTCTATGTAAATCCGGCGAACTTTGTACCACCCAACCTTTCTCCCATACTCTTTTTATCTTTTAGTGATTGATCCAAATTTTTGTTCTTGATGTTCATGATGCTTCAGTTCCAGAACCGAGCATGTACTTAGGGGCACGTTTAGTGGGTGTAAAATGGCTTTTTTTTGGCTTTTCCTATATTGGGCTTGTCATGTTGTACCACCTAGGTTTTGTCTTCTATTCTTTTGCCAATTGATCCAGGTTTTCATTCTCAACGTTCACAATGACTTGACTCTCAAAAAGAGAGCACGTTGGGTCATATTCATGAGGGAGCATGTTCAGTGGAGTAAAACTGTGCTCATTGACATTTTTTGTTACTAGTTGGTTAATATTCATTTGGTCTTTGAATATAGTTGGATTCATAGCAGCAATAGTCCCTCTTAAGATTCTTTTCTTTTGGTCAAAATCCCTCTCGAGTTTGAATACCATTAAAAAAGCTAAGTTTGTTTGTCTGAGGAGAGTGAAATGCCATAATATCCGTCCATTCTTTTCAAAACCTCATAGTCGGAAAGAATGTGAGCCTTCTCTTAGAGTTACTTGGTGGGAAGATCCTGTACTTTGATGAAGAGACATGGCTGCATAATGTATATACACTCTGTTTCTTTATTGTGTCGTCTTGTAGCTTTTCCTCCTAAGAAAAGATGAGACCTGCAATTAGCTTTACTCCCAGGGAGCATGGGGCTTCCGTGGTAGTTTTGTGCGTCTGGGTTGTTTGTTTAGTGAGTAAGTACTGTCAGAGTGGGTTGGGAAGGTCTGTAGGCGTTAAAGATGTATCCCTCGTACTTCGACGCTACATTATGTCCAAAAGAAGAGTTTTCATTAGCTTAATTACTTGGCTACGGGTTACCCTCTTGCAGTGCATACATAGGTTAAGGCTCCTGCAATGCATAGACTTGTTAGCTATAATTTGCACTAGAAGCTTCACATCATTCCGCAAATTAAATTTCTTGTTGAACTTAAATTGATCATTCTTGGTGTGCATCTGCGAGGATATTAGTTAAGAACTTAGGAGGCCTTGAGAATCGCTTGATGTTTATTGTAGACCTCTATCTCGATAGCTTTTGGAAAGATTTTCATCTTGTATGATATAGAAAGAGCTCACAACTTAAGCTTTGCAAGGTCTAATCAGTAGTTTGTTGATTTCAATTCAAAGATATGGAGTAGAGCTTGGAAATCAAATTGCTGCAACGTATAACAACCAGCTTGATTTCATGGAGGAGACCTTACTTCAAGCCATCAGGGACATTTATGGCTACATAGGTCCGCCAACGTTACCGGTGCATCTGCTGTCATGCTGATCTACACATTGGTAAAAAATGCCCGACGAAAATTAATTTTGGAGACAGGAAGGCGAGATATTGGCCCAATATTTCGACTTGCTTATGCTCTCATCTCCGTTGCTCTCGGATGTATTGCATGCAGTTTGCTGATATACATTCTACTTGGTGACATGCCTTGGTTGATTCTTGTTCCCTACGTCCTGATGTTGATATTCTCATTCGAATTTGAACTTGAGAATTAATCAGGGAATGGCGATAGCTTTCAGTTTTCCTAATGTTGTTGTGTGCTCCTTGCAAAGTTGGTTTTGTTGTGTATCTTTCCAATGCTTGCTCGAACTTGAACCTTGCGTTGTATTATTATTATCTTAAATGCCTTTTACGTTACAAATGCAGAATACATGGCGATTATGATGACGAAAATGGTACTACTTATTAAGATCTTGATACAATTGGATAAAATTGAAATACAGGGACTTTTTTTTTCCTTCTGACCAGAGAGAAACAAGGGAATCAATTCAAATAATTTGACTAGGATAATATTATCCTTACTCACTGATTTTATACGAATTGCAAATTTGATGTAGTTCATAATTTGTTCCTCATTTTCCAAGTTAGCAATATTCTAAACACTATTCCAATATGTACTTCAAGTCATGAATGAAAATTACTTAGCAACATATGTGTGTTTTTCCACAAACAGTACACATGTTGAGGTGTATGCGTTTTAATGAGATGTTAGACAGAATTCTAATAGTGTGTAGATATGAGTCGGGAACCAATTTTAGAAAAAAATTGTGAGATGAAAATTAATTTGGGTAGATATATCATGAGCTAATGACTTCGAATTTCAATTGTATCTTGCTTTCTATTGGGAAGGGCTTTATTTTTGCATTTCACAATTTCACTTTTAAAAGTTAAATATTTTAATATTCTTGCTTTGATTAATTTTATTATCATCTTGAAATGAAGCAAGTTTATTGGTTACTTATTCCTGCAACGAAATTAGATATTCTTAGTTAGAAATAATCTTACAAGAAATATATTTATCTTTGTTTTATTTTGATTTTCTAATATAAGTATATCCTTTCGATCGTCCTTTAACTAATTTCATTGTAATATCCAAGCTAAATTGATAGCAAATGTAGTTGAATCATGTTACGAGATAGTCTATATTTAAAACTGGGAATATATAACTAACCTATGATTGGGTTGCACGGTTTAATTCAAATTATGTGTAGTTTGATGTCCTCAATTGATCTCTAATTGCTACCTGACGTTCAAGCACCTGGCTTAGGTGATACGGAAAGCAATCTTACCTTTAAATCCTATTATATCGTGGATTCATAGTTTGAAATGGCTGTCCATCGAGTTTCTTGTGCCAATTGCACAAAAAGATAATAACATAATTGTTTCATGAATTTTGACCTAATTTAATGTAAGTGCCAAATCAAAGATGACCCATTTGTAAAGAAATCCGTACATGTGATTCTAATTGATATTTTCTTAAGTATCTAATAGTATTGCTTCGTGCTCGCTCATTTATCATAATTATTGCCCGTTTATTGGGGAATAATCATTTTTATGAAAGGAGAATTTAGGTTGGAGTTAGGAAACTTCCCAGTAGAAGTGGACTACGATCAAGTGGTGATAATTTCGGGGAATTGTTACTAGGCCATCGATTCTAGAAACACCTGGTCAAGGTTCCCAAGAGCAACCTCAGTTGTCATTGGTTGTCTTCCGGCACTTCGTCAAACAGGAACCGCGTGTCAGCAGGAGGGGAGTCTGCAAGATTCGAATATCCTGGCTTCTTCATACATATATATATTTAAAAAATAGAAATAATTTTCCTAATCGCATTTTTAGTATTTGGCACTAAATCCGTACCAAAATAGTTCATCATACTATCGCCAATAGTCATTTATACCTGGATTTTATTTTATTTATACGAATTTCGTATCCGATGAAATATATATACATGCCTCGTTTTCATGCATCGATGGTTGAGAATTGGTCGAAATGCCAATGGGAGCACCTTCGAGATATAGGATCTTCCTCCCCTTTTGTTATTAACATTGGAAAAGGTTCGTGATATTTTAATTTGGTAAATTAGTTTAGGCAAACTTATATTGCTTCCAATAAACTTTATATGTCTGACACGCGGAGTCAACACACGAATCTGCACTGGGATTAACCGTTGCCGGAGTGTAGTGGGTATAGTGCTTACATGGATCACCGGTGGGGCCACTTTGTCCTCCACCGACTTCCTTTCCTCTTTTTTTCTTCTCTTGTTAATTAAATCCTTATCAATTGACACCAGTATATTAATAAGTCAATGTGAAGACAGATGCAATGATGCATCGCCTTGTCATATATGTTTAAACACTAGAAAAGCATGGGGTCATACCACGCATTTAGCTTCTTTTTGAATTTAGATTTGCCATCATGGATGCGTCTGTATGAATATATGTCACGCCCCGGTTTCGGGGTCGTAGCAATTACTTCAGGATCCAATTAAATACCACACTTTTCAGGAAACGTTTTTCATTCCATCAGCATCAATTTTACAATCCAAGATCGCCGTCAGTTCTAATACCAGAAGGTTCTTCAAAAAGGGTACACATCACAAGTACGGGAGAGGGGAGTGGTCCAAAAGAGAGTCATACAAGACCTACGTACACTAGCACCGCTCAGCTATACACACAAAAGTTGCGGTCTAAGTTAGGGAAGACTAAGGCTATCCTAAGGAGTGGTCGGGGGCTTGGGCCAAGTCCTCTCACATGAAGGCTTCTCGTCGATTACCGTACCGTCCTCTGAATCGTCCTCTCCTTCGGGGTCTTTAAAGTCCGACAGGTAGCCCCCTTGCGGCACCTCACACCTCTCGTGTAAGAGTTCTAGTTCGGTTTCCTGGAACCCTGAGTAGACCTTCACGTGCTGGTGTGGGTACCAGATATCCCTCCTAGTGCTCCAGATCCACCCCGTTTCCCGGTGGAATTCGACGATCAGCCCGTCTTCCTGGACATCAGTGTCTATGACCTCTCCCCTACTCTGAGGAGCCTCAGGATTCACTCCTAGTTCGTACTCTTCCTCGTCCTCGGGTAATTCATCCGGTTCAAAGGGGACATCCGGCGGCAAGTATCCCCCGACGTCCTCCAGGTCCTCATCGGACCCCGGGTCTTCCATCTCCAGCAGTCGATCCAGCTCCTGGTCCCAATCCTCCTCCTGATCCTGAGGGTCCGGCGCCTGCTGATCCTGAGCTTCCTCCTCCTCGGAAGGCCATTCCATGAGATGGTCCTCCACCGCCATGTTCTCCGAATCGGAGCTGTCCGTGTCCATTCTGAGGTCCTGGTGTGGTGGGGTGGTGGGGTGAGATTCCACGGTCTCAGTGAGCAAACCATAACCCTAGATTAGGATCAGCCCAGTCCTAGGGTCCCTGGACGTCCCATCCCCTCTCAGTCTCCGGGCGGTAACAGGCAGAACTAGGTAAGACCTACCTTTAGTCTCACATCCCATGGCCCCACAATCGGAATATACTACTCTCCACTAATCGACAACCAATCGGGGTGTCTAAGCCGGTTCGCGGGGTATCGTCTAACTCAACCATATAAATGAGCGAGATAGTAAATAAATTGCAATCTAAATTAAATAGGCGTGATCGAAATTACGGAGTAAACTATAAAATTTAAACTACTTAATTAGGCGAGGAAAAACATAATTTAAATGCATCTAAGTAAATGACATTAACGATAAATTAACTTTAATATAAAGCGGTAAAGGAGTGTAAAATACTACTCAACCACCCAAGCTGCCAGTTCGAGTAAGTCCCAACTCTGATCGCAAAATTTCGGGGAATTCGATCGGACTACTCCCAGTCTGAACTGAGCACGAGTGTGTTCTCGTAATTTCACGAGAAGGGACACCCTTGACCAATACAAGTTGGCCCGACCACTAATCGTGGTCCAAACAAGCAATCCTTTACTCGACTAGGCTAATAGATAAACCAAGCATGAGGTCCAATTCTATACGAATTGCAGTTTACGCTTAAACCAATTCTAATCGCCCTAGCCGTTCTAATCGCCCCAAATTCTACCCGCTAAATTCTACTAAAACGGAGATGCGCCTAATAAAAGGTTAGGATCCACTCACTTGGAGAGTGTCCCAACAAGCCTGCTGCTGAGCTCCTCCTCCTGTTTTTCTTTTTTTTTTCTTTTTTTCTTTTTTTTTTTTTTCGGGTCGGGCCTTCTTTTCCTTTCCTCCGGGCCGGCTGAGTGGGCCTGGGTTGAAAACTAGGCCTGAAAGTGGGCCGGGCTGAGCCTCACGGGTCGGGCCCACGAGTTGGGCCCGCGGGGCTGCTGGCCGGGCCGGGTCGGCTGGGCCTTCGGGCCTGGCTACTGGGCCTGGTCAGTGGCCCGGTTCCTCCTCTGCTGGCCTGGTCAGTGCACGGGCCGGACGGGTCAGGCACGGGTCGTGCACGGGTCGGCTCGGATCGGTGCACGGATCGGGCGGATCGGTGCACGGATCGGACGGATGGGTCAGGGATTGATTTTGGCCAGGCCACGGACCGGATCAGCTGGGTCACGGATCGGGTCGTGGGGTCACGGATCGGGTCGTGGCTGGGTCACGGATCAGGTCGGCTGGGTCACGGACCGGATCGTGGCCCCTTCCTTGCGGTTTTCCGGCTGGTCGTGAAGGCTCGGAACTCGCCTCCGTGCGTCGGCCTGGGGTCTCGTCGGAGCTTGGTGTTGGTCGGTTCGGGGAGCCTGCGTCACGACGTGTCAAACGGCGGCGGTGGCTCGGCCTGGGGTGGCCGGAGCACGGCGGGGCGGCTCCGTGAAGTCGGCTGCTCGCACACGGTTCTGGCCTTTTTCCAGAAAAGCTCCCGGACGGCTGGTCGCGAAGCCTCCTGCAACTGGCTGTTTCCGGCGGCTCGCGGCGAGGCGGCGGCGGAGGTCGGGGGCGTTCGGAAGAGGGAGTCACCAGCTTCAAGAGGACGCCAAGAACGCGTGGAGAGGAGGCCACGAACTCGGTGAAAAACTTCCCCGAAAACCCTTGCCCACTCGGTTTTAAGCCGAGTGGGGTGGGTGAGCGTGGCCGGAAAATCCGGCCCCGCCGGCCACGTGCCGCCTCCCCCACGGCCGTAGTCCCCTCCGACGGTCTCCTCCAAGTCAGGGGTGGGTGGCTGCAGGGCTGATTGGCCGGTGGAAGCGACGGGTTGAACAGTTGATGGACGTCCATCAACTGTTCGACCTAATGCCGCAGAGAGAGAGGAGAGAGGGAGAGAGGGAAGCCGCGAGGCGCGTGCGGGGCACGTGCCACCCGGTTCGACCTGGTCGGACCGGCGGCGTGCACGGCCGGACCGGCCGGTTCGCTGGCCGGTCTGGGATTTTTAATTAAAATAATATATTTTAATTTCCGAAATTCGGAAAAATAATTTTAAAATTCTGAAAATTTCCCGAAAAATTCCTGAAAATTCCCAAATTGAAATTTAAAATGTTTTGGGCCCCAATAAAATTTTAAACTTCAAATTTGCGTTAAATCCAATATTTTTCCAAATTTCGCAAATACCGGGGAAATTATCCAATTTCCCGAAAAATCCCAATTTAGCCGTAAATTGCTAACCGGACCGAGCACGGTCGTTACAATATAGGTAGTTTATGGTATTAAGAAGTATGCACGATGTTCATTTTAGGCTCGTGTCTCGATAGCCTTAGCTATCAGAAAAAGACCATTGTCTTCGATGATACTTAAAGGGTTCAAATTTATACATCTCGTAGTTAGTGTGCAATGCCTGATTTACATAGGAGGAAAGTAATAAGATGCATTTCGTTCTTTTGAAGAACTTGAGAAGTGTGCTTAAGATATGAGCCATGGAAACATTTCTTGATAGCTTGAGCTTTTTCAAAAAATTGTCGTATAACTGAGTAGCTTGTTGATTTTGATTCTTAGATATGGGTTAGAGCGTGGAGCTCAAATTACTCGATATTTTGTTTATTTTAATCAATAGACTAATCTTTGCATCAAATTAAAAAATGAATAATGATGTTTGTGACAAAGAAAATATAGAAAGTATCAAAATATATCAAGGAAAATTAACAAAACCAATCCCTATGCCGATGATGTTTTCCAATTTTGGTCATCACACTTTGTGTAGCGACAAATTAGATCTACAAATAATCTCTTATTATAATTCTGGGAAATATATATACTAACTGAACATTGAAGGTATACAAGTGGCACCAACATGGACTAAGGCTCCATTCGATTTACGAAAAATAATTTTCGAAAATTTTGGTGTTTGGAGGGCAAAAAATAACTTGTCAAGGAAAATATTTTCCAATCAAGGAAAATTATCCTTCCAAAAATAGATAAAATGTTTGGAAAGAAGCCATTTTTCGATCCTTGAGATATGCTCCTTAAACTGTAATAACATCATTCTCTCACCTCTCTACTTTTTCTCTCTCCTCTCTTTCTCTTCCACAACCGAACTCCTGTCTCTCCCTCTCCCTTTTTCCCTTCCCAATGTACTGATATTTATCTTTCTTCCCTTCTCTTTTCTTTCACTTCTCCTGCACGCACCATTGACTCTCACCCTTTATGTCTCTCTCTATGGCCATATGAAGGGGGCCCACCAACTGCCCCCCTCCATTCTCTTTCTTTCTCTCTCTTTTTCCTCGGCGGACGTGAGGTCTTCTTCTTTCTTTTGGTTGTTCTTCGTCCCTCGCGGGCCTGACCTTGCCCCTCCTCCACACCGTGTCTGCTCCTCCGTGCCGCTGTGTCTACCATCCGGAGATTCGCCCCAGCTCACTGCTACGCATCCTCCTTTCTTTCCTTCCTCACAATTCTTCCTCGTTCACCACCTCGTTCGAAAGTGATTCAGCTAGCCGTCACCATTGCTCTGGCGACAAAGGAATCTGGAAAATATTTTTTTTTACCGAACAGCGAAATATATTTTCCAATTCATTTTTAAGTTTCAAGCGAAAAACGGAAAAATGACTTTTTGAAAAAAAAATTTCTGGAAATGTTGTTTTTTTCGCGAAACAAATGAATCCTAAAATGATAATCATTAAAAAAAATTACAAGACGGTCCGTATAATATAGTCTACGTGAAATTTTGGGCGTCATACTTAAATTTACAATAGATTTCGTCCTTAACCCGACCCCCAATCCATCTTTTCAGAAAATTTGCTCGAAATGCAAATACATATTAAAGTATTTGATAATGTCAGCTTTGTTCTTGCTCTTTTATCATAATAGCTTCTTGCGTATTTATTGGGGAATAATCATTTTTATGAAAGGACAATTTTGTTTGGAGCATGGAAACTTCCCAAGAGAAATGATCTCCGTTTTTTTTTTTGGGTAAAAAAATGGTCTCCATTTAAGTGGTGATGATTAAAGGGAGGATTGTTACAGGGCCATCGATACGGAAGACACCTGGTCAAGGTTTCCAAGAGCAGCCACCTGTCGGTTGTCATTGTTTATCCGCCCCCACATCCAAGCAGAAACCACATGTCAGCATGAGGGCAGGCTGCAAGATTCGAATCACCTGACTTCTCCGTATATACATTTTTATAAATTAAAAAAGAGGACGATCTTCTAATTTTTCTAATCGCATTTTTAGTAATTGGCACTAAATCCGCACCAAAAGAGTCCTTTATACCGGGACATTGCGTCTTATCTTTCATATAGCGATACTCTACTGAGTCATTCGTACATAACAAAGGATAAATACCATAATAAACTTTAAATTATACTTATTGTGATATAAATAATTTAGTCTTTTTTCTTATCATAAAAAATCCTGAATTTATCCATCGTAACACAAAATGCCTTCAACTTTTTTGTATTACGAAAAGATATAGACTTATTCATATATAACATATATACTCTCTATTTTGATTCCATCCAAGAAATACTTTATAGATTTTTTGTAACACAAAAGTTCAATTATGTGTCATTAACTTGAAAAAAGTTCAAGTTTTCCATTAACTTGAAAAATATTCTCTTGATTCAAATTTTTTAAACAACCCAAATGTCGAAAATTGAAGAAAATATTATATTAAAAACTTTTGCTAGATGACCGTAGCCTAATATCATGAAACTTTTCCAGTAGGCATAGAAAGAGATGATGGAGATCCTCTATCTCAACTCGTGTTTTCATTGGTGTCTCAATCATTTCTTAATAATGAAATATGTGAATGTGCCGTGTGCTGACTGTTGAGATGCGTCGAGATACTTATGATCCGTAAAAGTATTTCGTGAGATCAAAGAGTCCACGTCCAAATGTGATGTCGGTATATGTGAATGGGATATGATAATCCACGTTCAAAAGACTCCATAAGCTCGAACATCGAATCTTTGATTGAACTTTCGGATGAAGGAAGGAAAGAAGCAAGAGACGGGGTTTTATTCATAAGAGAATTGGGCGTGCCAAATACGTTGGAGTCCATAGACGTGTCCCAGGTTGATTGGCATCGCAGCCCAGCAGTGCATAAGGGGAGCTTGGAGGATGGGTGATGCAATCGCTTGCATCAGCTAAGCTGGCCATTTCTCTAAGTCGGCTCTGCTTGCCGTGTGGAGATAATGGAGTGGCTGTGATGTGCGTTGCCTTTGGAGAAGTTGCGTGGTACGTGCTCGTAAAGATTATTTTACGCTGTAGATTCCACATTCCAACACGACCCAACGTTATTTTTCGTACATCGACCAACTTTCAGAATGATTTCCATCGATTGCCTTTTCGATTGCAGACAAATTCGCAGAAGTGGAGTTTCATGGGATGTAATTTGCGGCAAGGGTATGTTAAAGTTTTTTGTTATTATTTTATTAAAAGGAGTAGGTTGAAAGTCTCTCTTCAAAAAAGATGTAGGTTTACCGACTCCGATTCAGAATTTTTTTTTTGAATCTTAATTTTGAAAGGTCAGGCATCAACGCTATTTAAATGCAAACAGTAAGTCAATTAGAAGTTATGTTTCCTTCTAATTATCGAGCCAACTATTTGATGAATTTATTTAATGTGATAGCTTATAATACTTATCAAAGAAAGAGCTTCACATATTATAAAAGCATATCTTCTTTTATCAAATGGTGAGATATATTGATGTGGAAAAAGAATTCATGTCCACGAAAAGGGTCAATGAATCCATAACTATCGACAATAAATTTTACTTTTCGATAGATTTAGAAAAGTTACTCGAGAGTTTGGGTCGATAGGAACATCAAGACAAAAACCTGGGTATATTAACTAAAAGAGAAAAGGAAAAAATTAAAAAAAGGAGATAACAAATCTTGGGGGTGCAACTTGGTGTATCAACACTCCCATCTATGAGTTTCTTGTGATCAAACCGGACAATGTGCAAGCAAACGGAATTTCTCAATGGATTTGCTTCGGGCCTTTGAGGCCCCCATTTGACTCTTTATCTCAATGGATCAGACCCATCTTCCAAAAAATCTCTATCTCCCAACCCAATTTAACCCATAAAAACCAAGAACGAAAAAATTCCTACTCATCAACTTCTGTCTACAAATGTCTATACTTATATATTGAAGCCAAATTACTGTGTCTCACTTTTCAATTTCACCCAAATTTGCCTCAACAGTTTCTTGTATTCCCGCTCCACTGAGTCTTTGAGATATACTAAAATAGTTCTAAAGAATCATCAGATTCCAAATTCGGATAGATTCCTGGCACCTCAAGCCAAATGATATTTACTTATCTCTTATTATATAATTTTTTCTATTAATTATTTTCATTATAAAAAATAACAGAAAAAAATGTACCTTTTGTTTATCTTTGTTGATTAATCCTCTGAAGAAGAGGCAAAAAAAAGGTTGGCGCGTTTTTAGAATTGTAGATTTTCTATTAGCTTTTATGAAAATGTAGGGTTCCTATAATTTCAAAGTTGATGCTCTTTCACAAAGAATGAAAAAAAAATATGAATTACTCATAATATTAATTGGGTATTTAATTATTTGCATGGACCTACATAATGTATAGAAGGTATATACAACACAAGCATCTTTCTATCACTTTGGACAAATCAATATCAAATTAAATGGCATCTATCACATTTTCATAATCACAAAGATGATATGTTATAGATTAATTTTGTTAATTTACTTAATAATAGTTAGAGCAGCAGTCGAACCATGCCTAAAACTAGCTATTTATTATTTTTTTGACTTGCCAAGCAACTTAACAAGTTATTCTTCCGAAAACAACATGTGGCTGCCCACCAGTTTTGCACTATTTCAACATGCTTATGCCGTTTATTAATCTTAAGCCCTTGATCCACTTCCTTTTGTTTGCATTTGAGCGAAAATAATACAACCTTTATCCCAAAAACAAGATTGAAGATTCATCCACCAACTAAATATGTGATAAAAATAGAGCACGAGGAACAAAATCGAATAGGAGTACTAGTACATGAATCATTTTTGTGATTTCTTCTCAAGTTTTAAGATTTGATTTGTGCATTAGTGCCACGTGTTTCTCTTCAGTGCTTATTTAGCACTTTGTGTCACTAATTGGACTGGAAAATGGATTTCGACTTCGAACTATGACGCCATATTAGTTTAGAGACCAAATTTATCACAACAAAGGGTATAACGGGCAAAATTAAAGAGTGACAACATAGTACAAGGACCATTTTAATAATCATTCCTTTCATTATCTTTCTAAAAAAGAATGAATAAGGGTTGTATTATTGAGTTCGGGCGTCCAATGAAATAAGTGCACATTACAAAAACCAATTAATACTTAAATTATTATGAATTACTTGTATATGCGCTTTATGCGAACATATAGTATAAAAGTACTTTCACATGTATTAATTTAGTTGTTTGACATGTTTTTATTCTTCTTTTTGCTATTAGTGCCGCCAATTTTGACACCATGTTATCAGGGCTTGTAATCAATCGGGCATAATAATACCAAGTAAAAATTTCCATCAAACCGGACTTACGAAATGTTGTCGAAAGATTGAACTTAAAAGTTTGCTGAAAAGGATCTGTAATAGAAATTTTAGGTAGCTGTACAATAGAAAAAAATCAGAATTGAAGACTTTGAATACATTTAGATTCATCAGAATTTCAATTCTTATTTTTCAAACTTACATGGATTTCTTTGTGTTATATTTTTCGAATGATACTTTCTCTAATTTTTAATGGCTAAGTGAAACATGATTGCCATCTCTTCCTATTCGTTATCTAAATACCATTTAAATTGTAAAATTGACAACATAAGTTGTCGAACAATAAAATAAATGATTGAAGCTTATCAGCTTCTCTCTTATCTAATCTTTTACAATCAATTTCAAGCGAAGCGGGTTCTATCTAAAATCATTTTCATTGTTTGCTTTATTATAATGTACTTATTTTGACAGACACAAGATCTATTTAGATGAGTGGATTTCCAAAGTGGCATGAATCCGCTTCCGAGTATGGACGGATGTGGATAATAAATTCGCACTCTCTATTTGGTAGATGAATGAACTACAAAGACTTCTAATTTGTGGATTTCAAGTCATGATGTTTCTTGGGTCACAAAAAAGGTTCAAAGTGAATGTGCCACGATAGTATAAATTCAGAGTTTTTTTTTGTTATAATTTTTTTTTTATAAATGAATCAAAGGGGACATAATTTGAGTTTTTTTTTTTGTTTCACTTTTTTCCCATTATGATAAACGTAAAAGCAATGCTATTATGAATCCGTTATATTGTAAAGGAAAGAAGCCTGTAATAACTATTTTCATTACATATTCTACAAATACTATATATTAAATAATTAGGTTTTTGCTACATGCTATCAAATGACAAATAATAAAAAAACTGAATAAACTCACTTGAGTGAGTGTCATATAATATAATCGTATCTTCAGGAAAAGAAGTCAGATAAGTAATGCGTCACATCAATAATGGATTAATGAAAATATCTATTAAATTATTTTAAGGTAAAATGTATTTCAGCGCTAAGTTTAGAAAGCCTACCAGCAAAAGTTTTCTTACTAATCACGCACACGTGTGAAAGTTTATATATTTTTTAAAAATCGAGCCAAAGACCGAGTGCCTTCTTCTTCCAGTCCTGCCAATTTTTCAGCTGCCAGAGCTGCGACGGAGGCGTTAAAAGGAGAGCGTCGATTGAGAGATTCGACGAAGGATAAGACGGTCCTCACAAACTCTGAAAATTCGGCAAGAATCAGGCCAATTGAATGAGGCTTTAAGCTCTACAGTTTATCTGGATTTTTCCGCATTTTTTTCTCCATGCTATGATTGATTCAAAAGTCCAAGATACAGAAATTACCAATCAAAACATAAATTTTGCTGTACAAGATCAATCACAGAGCCGATCGAATGCAACAATCCATATGAAAGCATCGGAATCTCGAGTAAACAACGTGCTGAGCAAAGGGATGTGGAATCACCGGAACTCGGCTGGAGGACGGCCGAGACAATGCAAAGTGAGAGCTTAACCCTAGTGGTAACCCGAGACAGATCCGGTCCAGGCCCAGAAGTCCCTGCTTCGTGGGAGCATTGAGAACAATTAGTCGGGAGTGTTCTTACTTAGGTTTCACTGTCCCGCTTAACGTTTTACTTTTGCCATGTTGCCGCTTCCCCGCAGATTGTGACTTTGTCGAGCAACGTATGTAAGATATTAGCTACGTAATTTCCATGAACAGGTCTCAAAAGCAACAAGGATTTTTAAAAATGTGCTTTCTTTTTCCTTTCTTTTTCCAGACAAAAAAGCATTAAGCTTTTCTTCCTCCTGCCGTGTCCCAATTGGTACCTCAGGAAGTTTCCTAAGCAATGCCTACCTCAGCTGCAGATGTTGCTTTCGACAGCTTGGCAACCACTGAGTATCACATTCTTACGTGGGACGAATTGGAGAAGCTATCTCTCCATGTGTTTTGACTTTCCGACAATGATCCTTCACATGCTCAAATATAATTAGTTGTGACGTCATCCTTTTTTATTTTAAATGGTTTAGGCTTTCCACGACAACTGAATATGTCTTAAATATTTAGTGATTTAATAATTACATCAGTAGCTTTTGAATATTTTAAAAAATTAAAAAATTAAGAATGATATTACATATTGAGTTAGCATTTATTATTCATTAAAATTTTAAAAACGATATGTTCATAAATTATTTGTATCATTCTGAGATTGTTTTTTTTTTTCCGGTATTGGTGGGCATTTGAATCGAATTCTTTCCCCTGCAATCTCTGACTTGCAGCCCAGAAGATGGAAATTTCTTGACATGGACATCTATCAAAATCAATCGATACTCAAATTATAAGCAAAATCCCTGTCTAACTTTTCCGTTTCTTCCAAAAGTGCCCCCGGTAATCTGAAGGTCGCCGTCTCACTTTTCTAACGTGCATTAGCTTTATTCTAAAAAATATTCCATCATAGAAATTGTGACCTTTTACTGCCTTCTCTCGCATATCGCATGCCTCTCTTATGTGAAGGAGCACGTCGGTTCTCATTTGTTACTTCAAGATAGTGTCGTGGAATACTGTTGAGACTGGGACAGGAGAACGAGTTCCGAGCTATATCACAATCGCAATTCGTGTATGCAGAAAATCAGTGCCTGAGGATAACGCGATTCGTTGTCAAATTCTCTAAATCAATTCCCCTGTTTCTCTCTGAAAAAAAGGAAAAAATCCTCCCGTTTCTCCAACTTCATTGAATTGCACCAAGATCTTAACTAAGTAATAGCGCATCATCCTTGTCGTCGTCATATATTCTGCTTTGTTATGTAAAAGGTGTTCAAGGTGGTGATAATAGTACGTTGCGAGGTTCATGTCCAAGCCAACATTGGCGATATGCATAACAAAACCAACTTCACACAAAACAAAACACAACATTAGGAGAAATCGAAAGTCGTCTCCATTCTCCAATTAATCCTATGCGGTCAGGATCTAGGAATCGACAATCAATCAAGGCACGTCGCCAAATAGTATGTACATCATTAGCAAACCGCAGCTGACGCATCCAAGAGCAACGGCAATGAGAGCATATATAAGTGGAGACCTTGGGTCAATATCTTGCCTTCCCATCTCGAGAACTAATTTCTGCTGGATATTTCTGACCATTGTGTGGATAAGCATGAGGGTTGCACCAATAATGTTGGCCGGATCTGTATAGCTATACATGTCCGTCATAGTTTGAAGCAAGGACTCCTCCATGGAATCAAGATATCGGTTACACATTGCAGCAATTTGAGCTCCATGCTCTGCCCCTTATCATGAAATAAAAATGAGCAAACTCCTTATAAGCCATTAGTCTTTCGTAAAAGCTCAAATTGTAAGGTCTTTTTGCATCATACAAGACACTTTGTTTTTCCAAAAACTACCAAGATAGGATTATCCAATGAGCTTGAAGCGATTGTCAATGCTACTGACCATTATGCTCGCACGAACACATCAAGAAAACCGATTTAAGTTAGCAAGGAAATTCAATGCGTAGTATGATGCCAAGCTTCTAGCGCAAATAGTAGCTGACGGGTCTATGCATTGCAGGAGTCTAATCTTATATATGCACGGCAGGAGGGTAACCCATGTACGGATCCACGGCTAATTAAGCTAATAAAAAGCTCTTCTTTTGGACAAACGTGACTTCAGACTGCAAGGGGATGCCTCCGCAACACCTGCAAGCCTTTCCCGACCCACTCCAACACTGCATATTCACTGAACAAAAAAGCATCCAGAGGCACAAAACTACTTGGTAAGCGCCCGCGCTTACTGGGTAGAAGCAGAGCAAAGCTGATTGCAGGTCTTATCTTTCCTTACTTTTGAATGTCTCTTGACGAAAGAAAAGGGGAAAAAAAAAGAGAGAGTGCTTATACGCTCGTGTCTCTCCATGAATCCGACAGAATTAAGCGGCGTATAATGCGTTTTCATAATCACGAATAGAATTATATACTTACTTCATGAAAATGAATGCGGCAGTCCAACCTTCCTTACAACTTTTTTTTGACGTGTCAAACTGCATAACAAAGTTATTTTTTTTGCAAATGCTACTAGTTTCGCACTATTATAAGTTTATAACTGATGCCAGATATTAATCTTTGGCTCTTAGCCCTTGCCTTTTTGCTTGCATTCGGATGAAAACAAACATCGGGCATTCTTAAAATCAAGTTTGAACACTGGTCCCCCGACCAATTACAAAATTGAACATGAGAATTAGTAGAGGGGCAATTTTTGTAATTTCATCCCAATTTTAAGTCAGTGCCACTTGTTTATTTCCAGTATTTACTTAGCGCTTCTCTGAACATTTGGATGAAAAATATGAAACTGCTCATGAATGCGTGACGTGAGATTAGTTTAAGGTTTAAATCTCGTCGCAGAATAAAGCACGAGGACAAAAAAATACTATAGTGAATGATCGAGGCGGCTCTGGCAAAGAGCAACCAATTATCAACTGTCAATTCATGCAAATGACGCATGTATTGATGATCTAGATATATTGAGATGCTCATGACCGTGGGAGTATTTTGCAAGATAAAGATATCAAGTCCAAGAAAAAGGCATCATGACCTATAATAAATATATACTTTCCATTGGATTTACAGCCGCTAGATATGCTCTTTTGTATTTGATATGCTCCATGAATCTTAGTCACTAGGAACACGAAGAATTAAGACCTGGATATATTTACAAAATGGGAGAAAATAAAGGAAATAGAGAACAAAACTCGGGGGTACAAATTGGTGTTCAAGCACTCCCGTCCATGATTAAACAAGACGAGGGTCAAGCAAACGGAATTCTCTTGTGATTTGCTCTGGGCTTTTTTAGGGTCCGCATTTGACACTCCATCTCAAGTACTCTACATGAAGTCGTACAAGAAGTTGGATGGATGGTCGACTTCGATTAAAGCTTAAATCCTTCTCGAGTACTATACGTGAAGTTGTACAAAGGAAATGGATGGATGGTCGATTTCGATTGAAGCTTAAATCACGTTCTCCGTTAAATGATAAAATAATATGAAGAAGAAGATCATTGCTGAGGACTTGGGGCGACTTCCTTGCCCTGAATCTCAACGGATCGGGCCCATCGCCCGGAAAATCTCCTCTTCCCGCTCCTTTTGTGTACATATAAACGAAAAATCTTGGTGCTCGACATCTGTCCATATGGATCTTTTCTTATACTAAATCCAGTCAACATGGATTTGTCCATGGACAATGACATGGATTTTTCCATGTCCATGAGAAAAATATTCATTTATCCAATTCATTTTCATGGGGGGCACTGCTCAAATTATGAGAAAAATACCCATTTATCCAATTCGTCCCGCGCAATATTAATAAAGTAGGCCATATATGTTGGGTAAATCGGTCTTTTTTCCATTGTCTTTCAGTCTCTCCTAGGCGGGTGGTCTATATATTCAGGGAAAAATGGAAGAGACATGACCAGGCAAAGTGGGAAGATCGATGGAGAACAACAATCCAGCAGCTGAACACGGTGGTCGGAGGTAAGCTTCCGCAACCTCAATTATGTCTTAAGCAATGGAAGCCCAGCCTCCGTCAGTAAGTTGGAGGATTGCGAGCATGCCAAAATCTTGATATACTTTCCGGTTCCTGTCTCTGATCATGTCCACTACACATATTCCATTACATGAATACTGTTAAATTAGGAAAGAACATGCTCTTTTTTCCCATACTCTTTGTACCTTTTAGTTATCGATCCAGGTTTTTGTTCTCGATGTTCATGATGCTTCGGTTCCCAGAACAGAGCATGTCCTTAGGGGCACCTTTAGTGGGTGTAAAATGGCTTCTTCTTTTTTCGCTTTTTCTATTTTGGGCTAGTCGTGTCGTACCACCTAGATTTTGCCTTCTATTCTTTTGCTGATTGATCCGGGATCTTATTCTCAACATTTATCATGACTTGACTCTCAATAACAGAGCACGTTGGGTCATATTCATGAGGGAGCATGTTCAGTGGAGTAAAACTGTGCTCATTGACATTTTGTGTTGCCAGCTGGTAAATATTCATTTGGTCATTGAATATAGTTGGATTCATAGCAGCCACAATCCCTCTTGAGATTCTTTTCTTTTGGTCAAAATCCCTCTCGAGTTTGAATACCATTAAAACGGCTGAGCTTGTTTGTCTGAGGTGGGTGAAATGCCATATAATATTCGTCCATTCTTTTTGAAAATCTCATAGTCGGAAAGAACGTGAGACTTCTCTTAGGGTTACTTGGTGGGAAAATCCTGTACTTTGATGAAGAGACACGACCGTATAATGCATATATACTCTGTTTCTTTCTTTTGTCCAGAGAGACTCATATCAAGGACAATGTAAAGTCTTGTTAGCTTTTCCTCCTAAGAAAAGATGAGACATGCAATTAGCTTTACTCCCGAGGAGCAAGGGGGCTTCCCTAGTAATTTTGTGCGTCTGGGTCGTTTTATCTATGAGTAAGCATCGCTAGAGTGGGTATGGAAAAGTCTGCAGGCGTTAATGTATCCCTCCAAAATAAGAGTTTTCATTAGCTTAATTACTCAGTTATCGATAGATGATTTACACTCCTACAATGCATATATATGTTTTTTTTTTGTCAAAGCATATATATGTTAAGGCTCCTGCAATGCATAGACTCGTCAGCTATGATTTGCACTAGAAGCTTCACATCATTCCGCAAATTAAATTTCCTTTTGAACTTAAATTGGTCATTCTTGGTGTGCATCTGCGAGTATATTAGTTAAAAACTTAAGAGGCCTTGAAAATCGCTTGATGTTTATTGTAGACCTCTATCTTGATATCTTTTGGAAAAATTATCATCTTATATGATATAGAAAGAGCTCACAATTTAAGTTTTGCAAGGTCTAACCAGTAGTTTGCTGATTTTAATTCGAAGATATGGAGTAGAGCTTGGGATTCAAATTGCTGCAATGTATAATGACCATCTCGATTCCATGGAGGAGACCTTACTTCAAGCCATCAGGGACATATATGGCTATATAGGTCCAGCCAACGTTGCCGGTGCACCCGCCATCATGCTTATGTACACATTGATAAAAAACCCTCGACAGAAATTAATTTCAGAGATAGGAAGGCAAGATATTGGCCCGATGTTCCGACTTGCGTATGCTCTCATCTCTGTTGCTCTCGGATGTATCGCGTGCAGTCTGCTGATATACATTCTACTTGGTGACATGCCTTGGCTCATTCTCGTTCCCTATGTCATGATGTTGATCATCTCATTCGAATTTGAACGTGGGAATTAATTAGGAAATGGTGATAGTTTTCGATTTTCCTAATGTTGTTGTGTGCTCTTTGCAAAGTTGGTTTTGATGCATGTCTTGCCAATGATGGCTCGGACATGAACCTTGTGTTGTATTACTATTACCTCAAACACCTTTTATGTTAAAAATGCATAATACATGATGATTATGATGAAGACAATAGTACTATTTAATTAAGATCTGGAAGCTGATACATTACCAACGGATACAATGGTTATGAATTTCTATGGCTTCCATACTCTGGAAGTCAAAGTATTTCATGTGGAAACTGATAAGAAAAAACTCCTACACGTTAGTACCAAAGTATCTTATTTCATCAAAAAGTGAAATGTGTTGAGATGCTCATGGCCTTGTGGTAGAAAGAATCCACGTCCAAAAAAACAAGGATCAATAATTATCTATAATTATAGCTATCGAGTATGTCCCTAATTAATTATATTATTTGCTCTGAGAGTTTGAGCCCACTAGGAATTTCTAGAACAAAGACCTGGCTATAGTAACAAAAAGATGAAGAACGTCGAAAAAAATATCAAACAAGACAAGGGGCAAATAGACGGAATTGGCTGTTCTTTTGGCTTTTGAGAGTCTGCAATTGACGTTTCATCTCAAGTACACATAACATCGAACGAAGAAAATGGAAATTGTTGACTTCCCCTAGATCTCGACGGATCGCTCTGTCCCACTTTCCATTTTCTTCCAAGTATGTCTTTAACATCCAGAAAAGGTCGTGCAATTCACTTTCCTGATTTTATTCCGCTTTGTTCTCAAATGGGTACATCTTTCGTTATGAGAGTTTGTGGCCGGTTTCTTCCCTCTCCGGCATGTTGCGTGCTTCCGTCCTGTCGAGGAGCACGTCCCGCTTGGCATTTCCCGTATCTGACTTGAAGTACATGTGGAGATCTCAACTAAGAAGTATCTTCTTCATCTTGGTAGTCGTTATATATTTTGCTTTATGATGTGAAATTGGTTCAAAGTAATAATAGTACTACATGAGATTCTGTCCAAGCCAGCATCGGCAGGATGCACATCAAGATCAACTTAGCAAACGGCAAGCCACAACATCTTGAGAACCTAAAACTGTTCTAGTTTGTGATGAATGTGAATCACATCAGGACGTAGAGAAGGACAATTAGCCAAGGCATTTTGCCAAGCAGAATGTACGTGAGCAGACTGCACTTAACACAATCGAAAATAATGGTTATGAGAGCGGACACGAGTCGGAATCTTGGGTTCATATCTTGCCCTCCCATCTTGACGATTAAGATCAGCCTGACAAATTTGAGCACCGTGTAGATATGCATAATTTTTGCATGGGTAGTGTTGGCTGTAACATCCATATACTCCAGCGCTTGAATGAGGTGCTCCTCCAAGGAATGAAGATGTGGGATAATTGCAGCAATTTGACCTGCAAGCTCTGCTCCAATTCTTGAAATTAAAATCAGTAAGTTACTTGTTAGACGACAGTCTTTTGCAAAAGCTCAAGTTTTGAGCTCCCTCTGCATTATAAGGGGACAAGTCGTTCCAAAATCCATCAAGAACTACCGATTTAAGTTCAAAAGGAAATTTAATGGGGTATGCTTCCAAGGTTCTACTGCAAATAATAGCTGATGAGTCTATGCATCGCAAGAGTCTAGCCAATGTACGCACTACAGGAGTGCAACCAATCTATTGATCCCCGGCAAAGCTAATTAAAAACTCTTCGTTTGGACAAAATGTAAAATCGGAGCATTAGGGGTACCTCCTTAACACCTACAAACCTTTCCTAACCTACTCTTACAACACTTGTTCACAAAACAAAACCATCCAGACCCACGAAACTCCATGCTTACCGGGTAGAAACAGAGTGAAGCTCATTGCAGGTCTTCTCTTTTCTTCGGAGGAAAAGGCCGGTGAGACTCTTTTCTCCTGACAAAAGAAAGAAACAGAGTGTATGTACACTCGGGAATCTTCATCAGTATGACATGATTTTCCCACCCAGTAACTTCAGGAGAAGGTTACACATTCTTTCCAACTTTGTGGATTTCAAAAACAAATGGCAGTAATTGTGGATTTCACTTTCCTCAGACAAATTCGGCTGTTCTAATGGTATGCATAGGCGAGAGGTTTTATTCCTGATATGAGTCCTCATGTATTCGATTACCAAATGGATATCATAAAAAATTTACCAATTCCCACAAAAAAGGTGGTTGATGACCAGAAGAAGCATTCTTATGGAAGACAAAAAAATGGGCGCTACATCATAACTTTCCCAATCCAGGAAATGCAAGAAACAGGACATTCTGTATTCTTTAGGTATGAACCTAAGGACATGCTCTGTTTTGAGTAGAGCCCGTTTCTGCTCTTTGAGAGTCGAGTCATTATGAACATGTCAATCAACAAAAGGGGAAAAAAAACAAGTAGATGAAAAAATGTGGATGGTACAAATTGACGTTCCAGTCCGACTCTCACAGCCTAATGCAAGAAACAGGCCATTTTCTGCGAGCAATTGAAAGGCCCGCCGGTCTCTTAAGTGAACAGTACAAGTTCAGATGTAAACAACCTGTTCTGCGTGGAGTGCAGGTTCTTTTTCGCCGTGAAACAGCACTCACGTCTCACGTAGCGGAATATACAGCGTGACATGATCAGAGGTAGGAACCGGAAAGAATATCGAGATTTTAGCGCGAGTTTCCCACGCAATCCTCCAACTTACCCGACGGAGCTGGGCTACGGTGCTCAAAATATATTTGAGGTCGCCAAAAAAAAAGAAAAACAAGAAGAAGAAGAAGCTTACCTCCGACCGCCAGCTCAGCTGGACTGTTGTTCTCCATTAACCTCCCGACCTTGCCAAGTCTCTCCCTTCCTTTCTTCCAGAGAATGAGGTTTCTTCAAGCGCTTGCCGATCGCTGTGTCACGAACGAAGAGGCTCATGGCGACAAAAGGGACCCAAGCGTGGGCGTTCGCGGTGGTGCATCACGTCCCTTCCATCGTGTCGTTGTCCGCAAACGAGATGAAGATTCAAACGCGGGCCCTTTGAAAGCCAAAAGCAGATCCTTAGAAAAATGTGCTTGCTTGCGCCATGACTTGGAACATCCGAGGGTCGAAGCACCTGCATGATCCCCCAAGAAACGTTCCCTAATTTTCATTTCTCCGGTCTCCTTTTTGCTAATGTATCCACACGCGGTTTCTAATGACCGAGACTCTCAGAGCAGACACTTGCACTTAGGCGCATATTCAGTCACTGTAGCCATAAAACAAAGCAAGCTTTATTGCCGATAGTCTTTTATACCTGGATTTTATTTATTTTTCTTCGCGAATTTCGTATCCAACGAAATATATAAATCGACCGTCGATGTATGCCTCGTTTACATGCATCGAAGGTTGAGAATCGGTCAAAATGCTAGTAGGAGCACCTTCAAGATAGAGGATCTTCCTCCCTTTTCATTATTCACGTTCGAAAAGGTTCGTGATATTAATTTGGTAAATTTAGTTAGGCAAACTTATATCACTTTCAATAAACTTGATTTGTTTGACATGCGAAGTCAAAACACGAATGTGCTATGGGATTAACCGTGACCGGAGGGTAGTGGGAAGGGTACAGTGCTTACATGAATCGCCCGTGGGGCCACTCTTCTTTGTTCTCCATTGACTTCCTTTCCCTTCTTTTTTTCGTTTTCATTTTTGTTTTATATTCCCAATAGAGAAATTGCTTTTTTTCTTGTTAATTAAATCCTTATCAGTTGACATCGTTATATTAACAAGTCAACGTGAAGATGCATCGACTCGTCATATATGTTTCGCACTAAAAAAGCATGGTGCCGTACCACACATTTAGCTTTTTCTTTTTTAATTTAGACTTGCCATTAGATGCGTCCATATGGGTATATATAATTTATGGTATTAAAAAGTACTCACGATGGTCATTTTAGACTAGTGTCTCAATAACCTTAGCTATTAAAAAAGATCGTTGTCTTCGTTGATACTTATAGGGTTCAAATCCATACATCTCGTAGTTCGTATGTAATGCCTTATTTAAGTAGGAGGCAAGTAGTAAGAAGCATTCCGTTCTTTTGAAGAGCTTGTGAAGTGTGCTGAAGAAATGAGCCATGGGCACATTTCGTAATAGCTTGAGCTTTTTGCAAAAGATTGTCGTAACCTAGCAATTCATTGATTTTTATTTTTAGATACCGGATTGAGCGTGGAGCTCAAATTACTCGGTAATTTGTTGATTTTGATCAATAGATTGATGTTTTGCATCAAATAAAAAAAATGGCAAATGATGTCTAAGACAAAGAAAACATAGAAATATATTGAAAATATATCAAGGAGAATGTACAGAACCGATCCCTGCACTGACGTTGTTATTCAATTATCACACTTTGTGTAGTGACAATTAGATTTAGAAAATAATCTCTTATTATGATTATGGGAAAAATATAAAAGTGTCTAAATATCGACATGATATGCTAACTGAACGTTGGAAGTATACAAATGGCGCCAACATGGACTAAAAGGATAATCGTTCAAAAGAAATTACAAAATGGACGCTATAATATTGTCTATGTGAAATTTTTGGGCCTCATACTTAATTTTACAATAAATTCGTCCTTAATCAGACTTCGATTAATTTTTCAGAAACTTTGCTTGAAATGTATATATATTTTTAAAGTATTTGATAATGTCGCTTCGTTCTCGCTCATTTATGATAATTATTACACATTAATTGGAGAATAATCATTTTTATGAAAAGAAAATTTAGCTTGGAGCGATGAAACTTCCAAATAAAAATGGACCCCGTTTAAGTGGTGATGATTAAGGGGGGATTGTTGCTAGGCCATCGCTTCTAAAAGCACCTGGTCAAGGTTTCCCAAGAGCAGCCACGTGTCGGTTGCCACTGGTTATCCACCGCCACATCCAAGCAGAAACCATGTGTCAACATGAGGGGAGGCTGCAAGATTCGAATATCATCCTGTCTTCTCCGTATATACTTTTTTTATATAATAAAAAGAGGATTATCTTCTAATTTTTTAATCGCATTTTTTTAGTAATTGGCACTCGGTCCGTACCAAAGGAGTCCGTCATACCGGGACATTACGTGTTGTCTTTCATATAGCGATACTCTACTGAGTCTTTCGTATATAACAATGGATGAAAACCACAACAAACTTCAAATTATACTTATTACGATAAAAAATAATTTAGTCTTTTTTCTTGTCATAATAAATCCTAAACTTATTCATCGTAACCCAAATTATATATATAATGTATATACTCTCTATTTTGATTCCATCTAGAATATATTTTTGAGATTTTTTATAACACAAAAAAAAGTTCAAGTATGTGTGTCATTAACTTGGAAAAAGTTTAAATTTTCCATTAAATTGAAAAATATTCTCTTGATTCAATTTTTTAAACAACCCAAATGCCGAAAAATGAATAGATGACCATAGCCTAATATCATGAAACTTTTCCAGTAGCCTAATGTCATGAAAATATTCTCTTCATTGATGTCTATGGGTTATGTGCTAACTGTTGAGATATATTGAGGTATTTATGATCCGTGAAAGTATCTCGTGAGAGTAAAGAGTTCACGTCCAAATGTGATGTTGGTATATGTGAATGGGATATGACAATCCGCGTTCAAAAGTGATGAATAAATTTTAAAAACTCGAAACATCAAATCTTTGATTGAACTTACGGACGAAGGAAGGAAAGAAGCAAGAGAGAGGGGGTTTTATTCATAGAGAATTGGGCATGCGAAATACGTTGGAGTCCATCGACGTGTCCGAGGTTGATTGGCATACCAGCCCAGCAGTGCAGAAGGGGAGCTTGGAGGGTGATGCAATCGCTTGCATCAGCTAAACTGGCCATTTCCCTAACTCGGCTTAGCTTGCCGTTTGGAGATAATGGAGTAGCTGTGATGTGCATAGCCTCTGGAGATGTTGCATGATACGGGGAATGGATGGATATCACAGCCGTCCGATCTGAATCGGATAGTTATGATTTTTTCAAAAAAAAAATAAAAAAATAAAAACTCAATTATTAATGAGGATTGTCCGATCCCCCCTTATTAATAGGGGCCGTCCGATCTGGAATCGAACGGCCCCCAAGGTTGAATTCATCATGTTAGTTGTCTTTATGGTAAGTGATCCGGATCTCGAGGTACATGCTCGTAAATATTATTTTACGCTATAGATTCCACATTACAGCACAAGGCAAATTTTTTTTTATTACAAACATCGACCAAATATCATAATGATTTCCATCGATTGCCTTTTCGATTGCGACACATTCGCATTCGTGGAGTTTCATGGGCTGTAATTTGCGGCAAGTGTACGTTAAAGTTTTTATTTATTTATTAAAAGGCATAGGTTTGAAAGTTTTTGTTCAAAAAAGTATGTATATTTATGGGTTCCGATTTGGATTATTTTTTAAAATCTTAATTTTGCAAGGTCGGGCATCAACCCTATTTTCACGTGAATAGTGAGTCAATGAGAAGTTCTCTTTCCTTCTAATTATCGAGCCAATTATATCCTAAACTTTTGTTTTGACGAATTTGTTTAATGCAGTAGCTTATAATTCTTAACAAAGAAAGAGCTTCACATGTTGCAAAAGCATCTTCTTTTATCGAGGGGTGACATATATTGATGTTAAAAAGGAATTCACATCCACGAAAAGGGGTCAATGAGTCCATGACCATCAGCAATATATTTTACTTTTTGATAGATTTAGAAAAGTTACTTGAGAGTTTGGGTCACCACTCACCAGGAACATCACGACAAAAACCTGGGTATATAAACTAAAAGAGAAAAGAAATAGAAATAGAAAAGGAGAGAACAAATCTTGGGGGTGCAACTTGGTGCATCAACACTCCCATCTATGAGTTTCTCGTGATCAAATCAGATGATGTGCAAGCAAACGGAATTTCTTGTGATTTGCTTTGGCCCTTTAAGGGTCCCCATCTGACTCTTTATCTCAATGGATCAGGCCCAGATTTGGGATTGAACCTGTTGAATATGAGTAGAACTTGACCTGCCTAAATCAGAAGATGGAAAAATCATCAGTACAGCTCGAAACAAAAATGTCCCATAGGGAAAATTTGTGTTTCCAGTCTATGGTTGCTCCTATCTTGTCTTGATAATTGCTTTCCTGGTTTTTGTCGAGTTGGTTAAGTTAATCTGATATGGAGTTTGCAACACTGGTTTGGATTTCCAGTTTGAATCGAACTGAGTTATTGCGTAGATATTATATGTCAATGATTACATTGCACATATACTGTGATCAGGGATTATCACTCGACTATAAGTAGATGTTTTCATTCATCAAGGAACCTAGGGAACACTTCCCATCCCTAACTTAGCTTTACATGGATCGTGCATTCAAGCTTGAATAACTCTCATATTACCATGCTATCTGATAAAAATAAAACCAAAAATAGAATTGTGGAATTTCAGTATATTATAATGAATGGTACATGAGCCAGTGTGTAGGTTTTATAGTATGACTAATTTATAGTAATATAATATTACAATATCAATCGGAACAAATCAGTATTATGTATCTGAGAGATATAATGAAGGGAAACTTCCAACACTATTCATGACTTCTTTTTCCTTTGCCGCATCTAACTATCGAATGATTATAGGATATCCGAGTTCTCAGCTCATGTTTTCCTCTCGACACCATCGCGCCACTTCGAAACATGATTAGAAGTAACATCGATCGTGAATATCGACCCGCGACTTTACTTTCAAGGACTTAATTCGTCGAGATTTGCTCATCCATTGATTACGTTCAAGTCAGGCCTATTCGATGTCTTTAGAGAACTTGGCGCACAAGTTCAATGTGGCTTCCTTCGAAGGCATAGTATCATTGCTCATCTTTCTTGTATATTTGTCAGATCATACTTTATGTTTGTCCTTAGATTACTGATCACAAAGATTGATCATTTGAGTGTGCAATTACCAGAAGTGCACCAAAACTTCGATGGACTCTGCAGCGCTTCAACGATAACGACCTCTCGGTTGTGTGCATAGTGCTCTGAGTTTATTAGGTTGGAAATGGTGAATTTGAAATTTTTAAGATTGCAAATTTGTGGGCACAGATGGACGAATTAGAAGATCCCTTTTGCCTTCCTGAAAATTATAGCGCCCTCCAATTATAATGGAAAATCAGCATAAATCAACTCCTGAGATAATACATTTCATTGAGGAACAACGACTGCAAAATGCTGTGATATACATATGCCGGTTCAGCCCAAGATTCCCTGTTGCTTTGGAACATCGAGATCAATTAGACCCATACAAGGGAAAACATATTCGTGGCCCATGCTGGAAAAGCATGAACTTCATCGATTTTTTTTCCTAAATGTTTTAAAAATTGACATTGAATTTAAATCTTACAATCATCTAAATAATTTTATATCTAACACTTTCTGCACATTAAATTCTTTTTCCACAAGCATGTGTGTATTCTATTTGTAGTAGGGGGGAAAAGCGACTTTTTGTGTGGATTTGAGAACGTAAATATCACTCGGCTTGATTTATCCAATGAAGTTATGCACACATAGCCACTGATTTTTTGCCATGCACTAGGCAAGATTACCTTTTGACATCGCCAAGTAACGTATGGATGAAATCACCATGTAATTTCGGTAAACCAATGCAATAAACACAACAAACCATGATGATTTATTCTATTTTGTGATGCAAAATGTGTTCAAGGTAACGATACACCATGACATTCATGTCTGAGCCAACATTAGAAGGCAACAAAGCAAACCAAACTCATAAAAGTACACATCACCACATCAGAAAGTCCTAAACTGTCAGCATTCGCTAATTAATCCGTTTAATTCATGATGAATGTGAATAGGATGATCAATAGTAGGATCCACGGAATGTCAATCAACCAAGGTATCTCATCAAGTAGAATGTACATCAACGGACTACATGCAACACATCCGAGAGCTAAAGCGATTAGAGCGGATACAAGTTGGAACCTTGCGTCCATATCGTGCCTTCCCATATCGGAAAGTAATTTCTGCCGGACGATCTTGATCACTGCACAGATAAGCATAATGACGGACGCCCCAGCAACGTTGGCCGGACATGAAGAACCATGCCGGTCCTTGACGAGTTGAAGCAACGCCTCCACCAGGGAATCGAGCTGTTGATTATATTCTGCAGCAATTTGAGCCACGTGCTCTACTCCATTTCTTGGCATTAAGATCAGCAAACTACTTGTTAGACAATCACTCTTCGCAAAAGCTCAAACGGTGAGGATCGAGGATAAACACATTAATCAATTAAAAGAGTAAATAAAAAACGAGGCGATGGTTTCTGAATGCAACATCGAAGAGGAAGAGGAATTCACCAGATCTATGCAGAGCAATGGATTGTTTCTGACAAAATGGCGTTCGAGTAATGGAACACACACGGGAAATGATGGGAGATAGGAAGTTACTCTTTCAGAAAAGGAAATCAAGATTGCATGCTTTTACTCGCAGTCCTCCTGCAACTTTCTGAAGGAGGCTATACTACGGTGGGAAAGAGATGTTGCAATTCACCTACAAACCTTTCCTAACCTACTCTTAAAAAACTTGGTCACAAAACAAAACCACCCAGACACACGAAACTCTATGCTTATCGGGTCGAAACAGAGTGAAGTGTTGAAGTCAATACACGTGTCTACAATCAGCAATGATACACAACAACAAATGCTAAGTACAGAGAATGAAGTTGAAGGTCAGCCGAGTGACAAACAGAACGAACAGAGCTGGAAGTCTATACAAGAGTGCAGGCCGAAGATCATCGAGCTAGTTAACCACAGTTTGTTAACTAGAGCGAATTGTTAAACATAGTTAATTGTTTGTTAGAGCATTTAACTGCATTCTGTAAATAACATCAAGTATAAGAGTAGAATAGAGAGAACAAAATAGATACAAGAGAGAAAGATGATGTAAATGAGAGATATACAGAGCTTGAGCTCATTCATCAATGGAAATGATATTCTTCTTCTGAGTCCTATCATCTCTCTGTTACTACATCATCATCTCTTCCGTCTTCTCTTTAAACACTGTTTGATCAATTTTCACATGGTATCAGAGCAGGAGGTCTTAAATTCAAATCTTCCCAAGCCCCTATTCTGCCTTCCAAAAAAATATTTCCACGCTTAGTACTGGCAAAAAGACCAGACTAAGCGTGAGGGGGAGTGTGAAAGTACTTAAATATAAAAATCACGTCTTCACCTAACGGCTTAAGCTTTTAGGACAGTTGACAGTGGTCCTACAAAACTTCACATGGTATCAGAGCACAGCTGTGAGAAATACGTTGATATACATCAAAAGCAATGGAAGGAGTTTCGTTGAAGTTCTCTTTTCCTATCCATGTGAACATTGGGAATTTTGTCATGATTAAGCTCGAAGAAGATAATTTTCTCCTCTGGCAAGCTCAGGTATGTCGATTTCTAAAGAGTTGGGAGCTTCTTGGCTTTGTTAATGGAGATATTTCACCTCAATCAAGAACTGTCTGTGTTGAAATAGACGGTAGAGAGATCGAAGTTTAGAACAAAGATTATGTAGATTGGTTGAAAACAGATCAATTAATTTGTTCTTGGATAAATGGTGCAATTGCCGAAAACATTCTTGGGTTAATCATTGGTCTTGATACCTCCTTTGATATATGGCAAACATTATGTAATCGATTCAGCCAGAAATCAGTGGCTAGGGAATTTGAACTGAGAGGGAGGCTTCAGTCATGTTGTAAAAGAGATAGAGTTCTATCTGACTATCTTAGGGAGTTTAAGCACATATGTGATCAGCTCAGTACTATAGGAAAGCCTGTGGATGAAATCACTAAGGTTTTTGGTGTTTTGGAAGGCTTGAGTCCTGAATATGAGAACTTTAGAACAACTATTTACTGCTTGAAACCTCAACCGGACTATGATGAGGTTATCTCTCAACTTGAGAGATTTGAGGCATGGTTACAGAACTATAGCTCAACTCAGTTTACTCCTCAACTTGCGTATTATGGATAGAAATCGTTTAACAATAATTAGAAAGATGATACTACAAATAGTTATAGTTCCTTAGACTATGCACTTGTTAGTCAAAGGAGTGTTCCTCGGATGTTTGAAGGAGGCAGAGGAAGAAGTACCAACAGAGGACGTGGATATGGAAGAGGAATTGGCTATAGCAATCAAGGGAGAGGACAGGGTTATAGACCCTTTGATAGATCATTTGATGTGCACAGAGAATCACAAATGATACCACATCAAAAGTATAGTAACTCAAGACAAGGTTTCAGACCTTATGCAAGCAATACACAAAGTATCAGGATGTAAAGATATATCCTGTGCCTGAGAACAAAGAAAATCAAAGAGAAATGTTTAGAGGCAATGTTAGAATAGTATGTCAAATATGTAAAAAGCCAGGACATGAGGCCCTGCGATGTTGGTATAGATTTGATAATTCCTTTCAGAATGAGGAAATACCAAAAGCACTTGCAGCTATACATTTGGAGGATCCCAAAGGCAGTGAGTGGTATCCTGATATTGGAGCCACAGCACTCATAATAGCACAATCTAGTATTGTTTCCAATCCTACAATCTATAAAGGCCATGATAGTGTTATGATAGGTGATAGGTCGTGTCTTCCCATAACACATATTGGCAGTTCTTTTCTTTCTACAAAACTTAATCCATTGCCTCTGAACAATGTGCTTGTAGTACCTAATATAACAAAGAATTTGTTATCAGTCTCTAAACTCACAGACGACTATCCTTGTTCATTTATTTTTGATAAATTTGGTGTCTATGTTAAGGACCATTACACCAACTCAGTGGTGAAGCTTGGAAAGAAGTATCAGGGACTCTACAAGATAGAGCATCAAGCACCAACATCACTTTTTGCTCAAAGCCATAAGAGAGAGAGAGTGGGGATATCTAGCATCAAAGACTAGCTCATACGAATAGAATGACATTGCAGTTGTTACATGATCAGAATCTTATAAGTTGGACCACACCAACTTCATCTATGTGTACAAGTTGCCAGCTTGTCAAAAGTTCCAAGTTGTCTTTTACTTTGTCTAAAACTAAGACAAGTTTCCCATTAGAGAAAGTCCACTGTGACATATGGGGACCTTCTCCTGTAAAATATTTTCAGGGTTTCAGATATTATGTTGTTTTTGTTGATGACTACACATGTTATAGTTGGCTCTATCCACTGAAAAATAAATATGACTTCTATAATGTGTTCCTTATCTTTCAACATTATGTGAAAAATCAGTTTGACTGCAAGATAAAAGTCTTCCAAACTGATGGTGGAGGTGAATTTACTGGAATAAAAGTTCGAGATCATCTACAACAGTGTGGTATACAACATTATATGTCCTGCCCCTATACTCCAGAACAAAATGGAGTCTCTAAAAGAAAACATAGACATCTTGTGGAGCTTGGTTTATCAATGCTATATCATGCCCGAGTACCATTAATCTATTGGGTTGATGCTTTTCTTACTGCAAATCATATTATTAATCTACTCCTTACTCTCAAGTTACATAGTGACAGTCCCTATAGCAAACTTTACAACAAATTACCAAGCTATGACAGTCTTCAGGTTTTTGGGTGTGCATGTTATCCATGCTTAAGACCATATATGCAACATAAGTTTGATCCTCGTTCTCTCACCTGTGTGTTTCTTGGTTACAGTGATAAGCACAAGGGATATAGATGTCTTACTCCCATTGATGGACGAGTTTATATCAGCAGACATGTTAAATTTGATGAGCAATCCTTTCCTTTTTCACCCAAGCTAAGTGGTATCTATCCTTCTCCTACTGCTTTATATAAGAAACGGTTAGCTGAGGTCACATTTCTTCCTTCTTCTGTTTCAGTATCATCTTCTAGCTCACCCGCTTCCAATTATCACTATGATCATTCTAGTTTTTTACATCATGACAATCCTTCCTCATCTCATCACCCAACTCCTACATCATCTAGCTCATTTGCTTTATTTGATAGTTCTACTTCTGCCATTCCTCATGATATTCCTTTGTTATATGATCATGTTCTTTCTCTGAGTCCTCCATCCATCATCCCTACTGCAACCTCCACCTCCTCCTCTCTTCATCCTATGAGAACCAGACTTCAGTCAGGCATAATCAAACCTAATCCTAAATAAGCTTGCTTATCTAAATATCATGTCCCTTCTGAACCTAAATCTATCAAATCTGCTCTAGCACATGAGGGTTGGTCTAAAGCTATGAAGGAGGAAATGGATGCTCTATATGCTAATGAGACACGGACTTTAGTTCCTCGTTCTGATCATATGAAAGTGATAGGATGTAAATAGGTGTTTAAAACTAAACTCACTGCAGATGGTTCTCTTGATAAGCTTAAGGCACACCTAGTTGCTAAAGGTTATCATCAGGAGGAAGGCATAGATTTCATGGAGACTTTCAGTCTAGTAGTTAAACAAGCTAAGCTTAGTGGGTGGCTTGCAGTATCTTACTATAACAAGGCCAGATATTGCCTTTGCTACAAATCTTTTATGTCAGAAAATGCATGCTCCCACCGTTGGTGATTTTCAGCTTCTCAAACGCGTTTTGAGGTATGTTAAAAGGTACCTCCCACTTGGGCTTGTATATTCACTCTCAGTGTTCCTTTCATTTGTATGGCTTTTCTGATGCTGATTGGGGTGGCTGTTCTATTACTCGTCGTTCTACCACTGGCTACTATACATTCCTTGGTTCTAATATACTTTCTTGGTCTGCTAAGCGACAGCATACAGTTTCTAGATCATCTACAGAGGTTGAATATCGTGCCTTGGCCTCTGCTACTGCCGAATTAACATGGATTGGATTTGTTCTGCGAGATATATGCGTGTATCTTTCCTCTCCTATATGCTATTTTGTGATAATCAATATGCTCTTACTCTTGCCTTCAATCTAGTTTTTCATGCACGCACCAAACATGTTGAGCTTGATTATCATTTTGTTCGGGAAAAAGTATCTCTTGGCTCTCTTCATGTACGTTATACTCCCAGTTCTCTTCAACTAGCCGACATCTTCACCAAGCCGTTATCTCGTCTATCTCATACTATGTTTCGCATCAAACTGGGTCTCGGCTCTCTGTCACTACCCAGTTTGAGGGGGGACGTTGAAGTCAATACACATGTGTCTACAATCAGCGATGATACACAACAACAAATGCTAAGTACAGAGAATGAAGTTGAAGGTCAGCCGAGTGACAAACAGAACGAACAGAGCTGGAAGTCTATATACAGAGTGCAGGCCGAAGATCATCGAGCTAGTTAACCACAGTTTGTTAACTAGAGTTAATTGTTTGTTAGAGCATTTAACTGCATTCTGTAAATAACATCGAGTATAAGAGTAGAATAGAGAGAACAGAATAGATAAAAGAGAGAAAGATGATGTAAATGAGAGATATACAGAGCTTGAGCTCATTCATCAATGGAAGCGATATTCTTCTTCTGAGTCCTATCATCTTTCTGTTACTACATCATCATCTCTTCCGTCTTACTTCTCTTTAAACACTGTTTGATTAATTTTTCATGAAGCTCATAGCAGGTCTTCTCTTTCCTTCGGAGGAAAAGCCCGTGAGACTCTTTTCTCTTGACAAAAGAAAGAAACAGAGTGTATGGACACTTGTGTATCTTCATCAGTGTGGCATGATTTTCCCACCCGGTAACTTCAGGAGAAGGTTCACATTCTTTCCAACTTTGTGGATGTCAAAAACAAATGGCAGTAATTATGGATTTCACTTTTCTCAGACAAATTCGGCTGTTCCAATGGTATGCATAAGCAAGAAGTTTTATTCCTGATATCAGTCCTCATGTATTCGATTACCAAAAGGATATAATGAAAAATTTACCAATTCCCACAAAAAAGGGGGTTGATGACCACAAGAAGCATTCTTACGGAAGACAAAATCTGGGCGGTTCAACATAACTACCCCAATCCACGAAATGCAAGAAACAGGACATTCTGTATTCTTTAGGTATGAACCTAAGGACATGCTCTGTTTTGAGTGGAGCCCGTTTCTGCTCTTTGAGAGTCGAGTTATTATGAACATGTCAATCAACAAAAGGGAAAAAAAACAAGTATATGAAAAAATCTGGATGGTACAAGTTGACGTTCCAGTCCAACTTTCGCAGCCTAATGCAAGAAACAGGCCATTTTCTGCGAGCAAGCGAAAGGCCTGCCGGGTCTCTTAAGTGAACAGTACAAGTTCAGACGTACACACCCTGTTCTACGTGGAGTACGGGTTCTTTTTCGCAGTGAAACAGCACTCACGTAGCGGAATATACAGCGTGACATGAACAGAGGTAGGAACCGGAAAGAATATCGAGATTTCGGCGCGAGTTTCCATGCAATCCTCCAACTTACCCGATGGAGCCGGGCTACAAAGCTCAAGATATATTTAAGGTCGCCCAAACAAAAAGAAGAAGAGGAAGAGGAAGCTTACCTCCGACCACCGTGAACAGCTGGGCTGTTGTTCTCCATTAAGCTCCCGAGCTTGCCAAGTCTCTCCCTTCCTTTCTTCCCGAGAATGAGGTTTCTTCAAGACCGATTGCTGTGTCACCAACGAAGAGGCTCATGGGAACCCGGTCGTGGTGGTAGTGTCCCTTTCCATCGTGACGTTGTCGAACCCAAGATATAGATGCAAACGCGTGCCCTTTAAAAGAAAAGAAGAGAAGAAAAGAAAAGAAAAGCCACCGATCCGGTTCCTAATGACCGAGACTCTGAGAAGAGACACTTGCACTTAGGCCCGTGTTCAGTCACTTACGATGCTCTGGACAAAAAGCAAGATTTATTGCCGATAGTCATTTACACCTGGATTTTATTTATTATTCTTCGCGAATTTCGTATTCGAGGAAATATATATGTTGACCGTCGATACGATGCTCTGTTTGCGTGCATCCACGGTTGAGTGGTTACATGGATAGCCGGTTGGGCCACTTGGTCCTCCACTGACTTCCTTTTGTTTTGTATTCCCCGTCAAGAAATTCCTTTTTTCTTTTTCTTGTTAATGAAATTGTTATCAATTGACATCATTATATTAACAAGTCAACGTGAAGACATGCACGATGCATCTACTCATCATATATGTTAAAATACTAGAAAAGCGTGGTCTCATATCATGCATTTAGCTTTTTTTTTAATCTACACTTGCGGTCACGCGTATGAATGAACGTAATTTATGGTATTAAGAAGTACTCACGACATTCATTTTAGACCGGTGTCTCGATAACCTTAGCTAAGAGAATAAAGCAGTTGTCTTCTATGATACTTAAAGGGTTCAAATCCATACATCTCGTAGTTTGTACACAATACCTCATTTAAATAGGAGGCAATTAGTAAGACACATTTCGTTCTTATGAAGTACTTGAGAAGTTTGCTTAAGAAATGAGCCATGGACACATTATCTAGTAGCTTGAGCTTTTGCAAAAGACTGCCGTATAACCGAGCAGTTTATTGATTTTAATTCTTAGATATGGGGTAGAGCGTGGAGCTCAAATTCCTCGGTGATTTTGATCAATAGACTAATGTTTTGCATCAAATAAAAAATGAAAAATGATGTTTGAGACGAAGAAAACATAGAAATGATCGAAAATATATCAAGGAAAATGTACAAAACCAGTCCCTGCACTGGTGCTGTTACCCAATTTTGGTCATCACATTTTATAATTCTAAGAAAAATTTGTAATTGTCCAAATATCAACAGGATATGCTAACCAAACGTCGGAGGTATACAAGTGGCGCCAACATGGACTAAAAAGATAATCGTTCAAAAGAAATTACAAAATGGTCCCTATAATACTGTTTATGTAAACTTTTGGCCTCATACTTAATTTTACACTAGATTTCATCCTTAATCTGACCTCCGATCCATTTTTCAGAAACTTTGCTCGAAACGCAAATGCGTTTTAAAGTATTTGATAATGTCAGCTTTGTTCTCAGTTGTTTATCATAGCTTATTGCGCATTTTTTGGGGGAAAATCATTTTTATGAAAGGACAATTTAGCTTGGAGCTAGGAAAGACACCTGGTCAAGGTTTCCCAAGAGCAGCCACGTGTCGGTTATTGTTAGTTATCCGCCCCCAACATCCAAGTAGAAACCACGTGTCAGCATGAGGGGAGGCTGCAAGATTCGAATCTCCTGGCTTCTCCATATATACATACATGCATACATACACACACACACACACATATATATATATTTATTTATTTATCTTCTCATTTTTCTAATCTCATTCTTAGTAATTGGCACTAGGTCTGTACCAAAGGAGTCCATCATACCGGGACATTGCGTTTTGTCTTTCATATAACAATACTCTATTGAGTCTTTCGTACATAACAAAGGATAAATACCATAAAAAAACTTAAAATTATACTTATTGTGATGAAAATAATTTAGTCTTTTTTCGTGTTATAAAAAATCCTACATATGTGAAAGACTATTTTTAACAAGTACTTTGCTGATTTTAATTCAAAGATATGGAGCAAAGCTTGGAATTCAAATTGCTACAATATATAACAAATGTCTTGATTCCATTGAAGAGACCTTACATCAAGCCATCCGGGACATGTATAGTTATGCAGGTTCAACCACCGCTTCGTCCACACCTGCTCTCGCGGGTGCTTCCCTCTTTATCTACACATTGGTAAAACAAGTTCGGCGGAAATTAGTTTCGGAGATAGGAAGGCAAGATATTGGCTCAAGGCTCCGACTTTCATATGCTCTCATCCACATTACACTCGATTGTGTCACATGCAGTCTCCTGATATACATTTTGCTTGGTGAGACACCTTAATTGATTATTGTTCCCCGTGTCCAAATATTGATAATCTTATCCAAATTTAAACCTGAGAATTAATAAGAGAATGGCAGCAGCTTTTGGTTTTGTGTGCTCTTTGTGAAGTTGGTATTGATGTGCAATTTGCCAATGCTGGCTCGGTCATGAACCCGTGTTGTATCACCTTACGTCTCAATGAAGAATACATGGTGATGATGATGAAGGTACTAGTTTGTTAAGATCGTGATGTAATTCAAATAAATTGCGATTTGATCAAGTTCATAACTCACTCCTCATATCTTAATGCCAGCAATATTCTAAACACTATCTCGATACATAATTGGAGTCACAAATGAAAATTATTGAGCGATATGTGTGTTAACACGAATTCAATTTAATGGGATATTGGATGGATCCTAATAGAGTGTAAATATGGGTCAAGGTATCAATTTGAGATTTTCTATAAGACAAATTAATTCCAATAAATATATCTTGGGTCAATTTTCAAATTTTTTAATTGTATATTGGGAAGCTCTTTTTTTTCATGATAATTTTACTAAATTGTGCAATGAAATTATATGCTGTCGGTTAGAAACAATTTTAAAAGAGATACATTTAATTTTGCTTTTTTTATGTTGAATTATGACTATATCTTTTAAATCATCCTTTAACTAATTTTATTTTAATAGTTAAATTAAATTAACATCAAATATAGTCAAACCATGTTAGAAGATAATATATTTTTCAAAATGGGAGTAACTAATTGAGACTACATTTGGTTTGACTTTGAAAATTAGCTTTGGGAAAATGCTCAAAGTTATTAGAACTTGTTTTCAGTTTTCAGTATTCCCAAAATCAGTTTTTCACCTCAAAATCTTCTCAGAATGATTGCCAAACACCTCATATTTTCCCCAAAGGGTTTTGAAGACTCAAAACCTCTTGGAAAAGTTAAACCAAACGCACCATTGCATACATTATTTAACCCAAATTATATGAAGTTTGATTTCTTCAATTGATGCCCAACTGCTAGCTGATGTTTAAGCATAAGTGATATGGAAGCAGTCTCACCTTAAAACCCCTAAAATCCCAAGGATACATGGTTTGAAAATGGCTCTCCATCAAAATTTCCTTTATCCAGCTGCTCAGACAAGAACTTAGTACTGCTTCACAAAAAGGACGAAAATATAAGGCACGAATCATTGTCATTTTCCTCAAAGAAACGCGAAAAATCTCACACTTATGTTATGAGAAAAATTTAAAAATGTCATAAAATTTAAAAATGACGCCAGGAGAATCAATTATATTATGAATGACAAAAGCTTGATATGAATGCCTAAGTCATTCGATTACATGTATTATTATTTCGAAGATCCTGGCTCCTCCATGTGTATTTCGATTATTTTTTTAACTTTTCCAATCTTGTATATATTGTTTTAGTTATATGAATAATTTCGGCAATTTGTATATCCACGTATAATTAGAGTATTTCATTTTGCACATGTGATTAGTATTTGGCAATAAATCTACATTGAATGAGCATTCATTATACTATGACCCCATAATTTAATCTTTCGTGTAGTGATACTCTATTGAACCCTTGGCATGCAGTAAAATCTTTGCACATGATCATCAAATTTCTCATTCGGCCTGAATTCTGGCACCTCATTCTTCAAGATATTTATCTCATTTTATTTTTAATTTTGTCTATCCAAGTTTTTTCTCATTTATCGAAAGTTATGAATTATCTGCATGGAACTTCCACATAGTATAGAAGGTATTATACAATACAATAGCGTTTTTCTATCACTTTTAACAAATCAATATTAAATTGAGTGGCACATAATGCGTTTTCGTAATCCCGAATAGCATTATATAGTTATTATATATTTGCACTATTATAACACGTTGATGCCAGATATTGATCTTCAACTCTTAGCCATTGCCTTTTTGTTTGCATGCCGATGAAAACAAACATGCGACATTCCTAAAATCAAGATTGAACACTGGTCCCCCCAAAAAAATAGAGTACAAGGACGAAAAAAAAACAACAGTGAATGATTGAGGCAACTTCGGCAAAGAGCAACCGATTATCAACCATTTAAATGACACATGTTATTGACGATCGTGATATATTGAAACGCTCATGACCCTAGGACTAATTTGCAAGATAAAGATATCACGTCCAAAAAAACAAAGGCCGATCATGACCAGTAACAAATCTTTACTTCCCATTGGATTCACAACCGCTAGATATGCTCGTTTGTATTTTATCTGCTCCATGAATCTTAGTCACTAGGAACATCAATAATTAAAACCTGGATATATACTTACAAAAAAGAGAAAATAAAGGAAATAGAGAGCAAAACTTGCGAGGGTACAAATTGGTGTTCCAGCACTCCCGTCCATGATTGTTTTAAACAAGACAAGGGGCAAGCAAAATGAATTTTCTTGTGATTTGCTTTGGGCTTTTTGAGGGTCCACATTCGACACTCCATCTCAATTACTCTACATGAAGTAAAGTTGTACAAAGAAAATGGATGGATAAATAACTTCGACTAAAGCTTAAATCCCGTTCTTGGCTTAATGATGAAATAAAGAATAAGTGCATCGAAAGTACAAATGAATTTTAAAATTTGCAAAAAGTGCACTCGAATCATAAAACTTGTCAAGTTAATTTAATCGAGTCTCTCCGTTAGATTCATCTAATTTGATGAATGAAAAATGCTAATGTTTCGCACCAAGTTGTAGAACTTATATAGCACGTATCTCATAAAATAATATTAAGAAGAAGATGATTGCTGAGGACTTGGGGCGACTTCCTTGCCCTAAATCTCAATGGATCGGACCCATCTCCCAGAAAATCTCCTCTTCCCGCTCCTTTTGTGTACATGTAAACGAAACATCTCGGTCCTCGACATCTATCCATATGGATCTTTTCTTCTACTAAACCAGAATGATGGTCTATCGCTTTTATATGTCTCTCATCCAAAGAAAGTTAATAGAGTCCTAACACTTTCCCATCATTTTCTAATCAGCGGGACTGGCCCCTCATGTCAACTCTACCGTGGGATTATGTGCCACTTCACATGCTTTAAAATTACCGATTTACTCAGCTCATACGGCCTACTTTATTAATATTTAGTGGAATGAATCGGGTAAATGGGTCTTTTTGGAAAAGGGCTGGTAAGTGGGTAAATGCGTGGAACGATTTGGGTAAATGGGTCTTTTTAGTTCTAAAAGATATTAATCTTTTAGAACTAAAAAGACCCATTTACCCAAATCGTTCCACGCATACCGGCACAATGAGAAAAATACCCATTTACCCAATTCATTCCACGCATTTAACCAATTCGTTCCACGCAATATTAATAAAGTAGGCCATATGAGCTGGGTAAATCGGTCTTTTTTCCATTGTTTTTCCGTCTCTCCAGGCGGGTAGTCTATACATTCAGGAAACAATGGAAGAGAGATGGCGAGGCAAAGTGGGAAGGTCAATGGAGAACAACAATCCAGCAGCTGATGATGGTGGTTGGAGGTAAGCTTCGTCGGCCTCAATTGTGTCTTACGCAATGTAAACCCAGCTTCCGTCCGTAAGTTGGAAGATTGCGAGTAAAATCATGCAAAAATCTTGATATTCTTTTCCGTTTCCGTCTCTCTTGATCATATCCACTGCATATTTTCCATTACGTGAATGCCGTTAAATTGGGAAAGAACATGCACTCTATTAAATTTGGTGAACATTGTACCGCCCAACTTTTCTCCCCTACTCTTTTTATCTTTTAGTTATCGATCCAGGTTTTGGTTCTCGATGTTCATGATGCTTCGGTTCCCAGAACAGAGCATGTACTTATGGGCACGTTTAGTGGGTGCAAGTTGGCTTTTGTTTTCTCTTTTCCTACATTGCGCTAGTCGTGTCGTACAAACCTAGATTTTGCCTTCTGTTCTTTTGCTGATTGATCCAGGATCTTATTCTCAACGTTTGTAATGACTTGACTCTCAATAACAGAGCACGTTGGGTCATATTCATGAGGGAGCATGTTCAGTGGAGTAAAATTGTGCTCATTGACATTTTTTGTTACCACTTGATAAATATTCATTTGGTCATTGAATATAGTTGGATTCATAGCAGCAACAATCCCTCTTGGGATTCTTTTCTTTTGGTCAAAATCCCTATCGAGTTTGAATACCATTAAAACAACTAAATTTGTTTGTCTGAGGAGAGTGACATGCCATAATATCCGTCCATTCTTTTTGAAATTCTCCTAGTCGGAAAGAATGTGAGCCTTCTCTTAGAGTTACTTGGTGGGAAATCCTGTACTTTGATGAAGAGACTTGACTGTATATATGTATATACACTATGTTTCTTTCTTTTGTCCAGAGACACTCATATCAAGGACAATGTAAAGTCTTGTTAGCTTTTCCTCCTAAGAAAAGACGAGGCCTACAATAAGCTTTACGCCCAAGGAGATGGGGGCTTCCCTAGTAGTTTTGTGCATTTGGGTCGTTTGCTCTGTGAGTAAGTATTGTCAGAGTAGGTTGTGAAAGGTCTGCAGGCGTTAATGTATCCCTCGTACTCCGACGCTACATCATGTCCAAAAGAAGAGTTTTCATTAGCTTAATTACTCATGTATCGATAGATGGGTTACACTCCTGCAGTGCATACATAGATTAAGGATCCTGCACTGCATAGACTCGTTAGATATGATTTTGCACTAGAAGCTTCACATCATTCCACAAATTAAATCTCCTTTTGACCTTAAATTGGTCATTTTTGGTGTGCATCTGCGAGGATATTAGTTAAGAACTTAAGAGGCCTTGAGAATCGCTTGATGTTTAATGTAGACCTCTATATTGATAGTTTGGAAAGATTATCATCTTGTATGATGTAGAAAGAGCTCACAATTTAAGTTTTGTGTGGTCTAACCAGTAGTTTGCTGATTTTTATTTTGAAGATATGGAGTAGAGCTTGGAATTCAAATTGCTGCAATGTATAATGACCAGCTTGATTCCATGGAGGAGACCTTACTTCAAGCCATCAGGGACATATGCGGCTATATAGGTCCAGCCAACATTACTAGTGCACCCGCCGTCATGCTAATCTACACATTGATAAAAAATGCCCGACATAAGTTAATTTCCAAGATAGGAAGGCAAGATGTTGGTTTCGAGATAGCAAGGCAAGATGTTGGCCCGATGTTCCAACTTGCATATGCTCTCATCTCTATTGCTCTTGGATGTATCGCGTGCAGTCTATTGATATATGTTCTACTTGGTGACATGCCTTGGCTGATTATCATTCCCTATGTCCTGATGTTGATATTCTCATTCGAATTCGAACGTGGGGATTAATTAGGGAATGGTGATAGTTTTCCGTTTTCCTAATGTTGTTGTGTGCTCTTTACAAAGTTGGTTTTGATGTATGTCTTGTCAATGATGGCTTGGACATGAACCTCGTGTTGTATTATTATTACCTTAAACACCTTTTACATTACAAATGCATAATATGATTATAATGAAGACGATAGTACTACTCAGTTAAGATCCAGAAGCTGATACATAACCAGCGGATACAATGGTTATGAATTTCTATGGCTTCCATACTCTGGAAGCCAAAGTATTTGATGTGGAAGCTGATAAGAAAAAACTCTTACACGTTACGAAAGTATCTTATTTCATCAAAAAGTGAGATATGTTGAGATGCTCATGGCCTTGTTGGAGAAAGAATCCACGTCCAAAAAAACAGATCAATAATTATCTACAATAGATCTTACAGATTTACAGGTATCGAGTATGTCCCTAATTAATTATATTATTTGCTCAGAGAGTTTGAGCCCACTAGGAATTTCTAGAACACAGACCTGGCTATATTAACAAAGCGTAGAAAAAAGATCAAACAAGACAAGGGGCAAATAGACGGAATTTGCTGTGCTTTTGGCTTTTGAGAGTCTGCAATTGACGTTTCATCTCAAGTACACATAACATCGAACGAAGAAAATGGAAATTGTCGACTTTGTGAAAGTACTTAAATATAAATCCACGCCTTCACCTAACAGCTTAACCTTTTAGGACAGTTGGCAGTGGTACTACGAAAACTTCACAGACTTCTCCTAGATCTCGATGGATCGCTCTGTCCCACTTTTCTTTTTCTTCCAAGTATGCCTCTCACATCCAGAAAAGGTCGTGCAATTCACTTTCCTGATGTTATTCCGCTTTGTTCTCAAATTGGCACATCTTTCGTTATGAGAGTTTGTGGCCAGTTTCTTCCCTCTCCGGCATGTTGCGTGCTTCCCTCCTGTCGAGGAGCACGTCCCGCTTGGCATTTTCTGTTTCTGACTTGAAGTACATGTGGAGATCTCGACTAAGAAGTATCTTCATCTTGGTCGCCGTTATATATTTTGCTTTATGATGTGAAATTGGTTCAAAGTAATAATAGTACTACACGAAATTCATGTCCAAGCCAGCATCGGCAGGACGCACATCAAAATCAACTTCGCCAACGGCAAGCCTCAACATCTTGAGAACCGAAACTGTTCTAGTTTGCGATGAATGTGAATCGCATCAGGACGTAGAGAAGGATAATTAGTCAAGGCATGTTGCCAAGCAGAATGGACGTGAGCAGACTGCACTTAAGACAATCGAAAGCAATGGTTATGAGAGCGGACGCGAGTCGGAATCTTGGGTTCATATCTAGCCCTCTCATCATGACGATTAAGATCAGCCCGACAAATTTGAGCACCGTGTAGATACACATAATTTTTGCATGGGCAGTGTTGGCTGTAACATCCATATACTCCAGGGCTTGAATGAGGTGCTCCTCCAAGGAATGAAGATGTAAGATAATTGTAGCAATTTGATCTGCAAGCTCTGCTCCAATTCTTGAAATTAAAATCAGTAAGTTACTTGTTAGACGACAGTCTTTTGCAAAAGCCTCAAGTTTTGAGCTCCCTCTGCATTATAAGGGGACAAGTCTTTCCAAAATCCATCAAGAACTACCAATTTAAGTTCAAAAGGAAATTTAATGGGGGTATGCTTCCAAGCTTCTACTGCAAATAATAGCTGATGAGTCTATGCATCGCAAGAGTCTAGCCAATGTACGCACTGCAGGAGTGCAAACAATTTATTGATCCCCGGCAAAGCAAATTAATAACTCTTCATTTGGACAAAATGTAAAATCGGAGCACTAGGGGTACCTTCTTAACACCTACAAACCTTTCCTAACCTACTCTTACAACACTTGTTCACAAAACAAAACCACCCAGACCCACGAAACTCCATGCTTACCGGGTAGAAACAGAGTGAAGCTCATTGCAGGTCTTCTCTTTTCTTCGGAGGAAAGGGCCCGTGAGGCTCTTTTCTCCTGACAAAAGAAAGAAACAGAGTGTATGTACACTCTGTATCTTCATCAGTGTGACATGATTTTCCCACCCAGTAACTTCAGGAGAAGGTTACACAGTCTTTCCAACTTTGTGGATTTCAAAAACAAATGGCAGTAAGTATGGATTTCACTTTCCTCAGACAAATTCGGCTGTTCTAATGGTATGCATAGGCGAGAGGTTTTATTCCTGATATGAGTCCTCATGTATTCGATTACCAAATGGATATCATAAAAAATTTACCAACCACAAGAAGCATTCTTACGGAAGACAAAAATATGGGCGGTACATCATAACTTTCCCAATCCAGGAAACGCAAGAAACAGGACATTCTGTACTCTTAAGGTATGAACCTAAGGGCATGCTCTGTTTTGAGTAGAGCCCGTTTCTGCTCTTTGAGAGTCGAGTCATTATGAACATGTCAATAAACAAAAGGGGGAAAAAAACAAGTAGATGAAAATATCTGGATGGTACAAATTGACGTTCCAGTCCGACTCTCACAGCCTAATGCAAGAAACAGGCCATTTTCTGCGAGCAAGTGAAAGGCCCGCCGGGTCTCTTAAGTGAACAGTACAAGTTCAGATGTACACAACCTGTTCTGCGTGGGATGCGGGTTCTTTTTCGCCGTGAAACAGCACTCACGTAGCGGAATATACAGCGTGACATGATCAGAGGTAGGAACCGGAAAGAATATCGAGATATCGGCGCGAGTTTCCCACGCAATCCTCCAACTTGCCCGACGGAGCTGGGCTACGGTGCTCAAAATATATTTGAGGTCGCCAAAAAAAAAAAAAACAAGAAGAACAAGAAGCTTACCTCCGACCGCCATGATCAGCTGGACTGTTGTTCTCCATTAACCTTCCGACCTTGACAAGTCTCTCCCTTCCTTTCTTCCCGAGAATGAGGTTTCTTCAAGCGCTTGCCGATCGCTGTCTCACGAACGAAGAGGCTCATGGGAACAAAAGGAACCCAAGCGTGGGCGTTCGCGGTGGTGCATCACGTCCCTTCCATCGTGTCGTTGTCCGCAAACGAGACGAAGATTCAAACGCGGGCCCTTTAAAAGCCAAAAGCAGATCCGTAGAAAAGTGTGCTTGCTTGCGCCATGACTTGGAACATCTGAGGTTCAAAGCACCTGCATGCTCCCCCAAGAAACGTTCCCTAATTTTTATTTCTCCGGTCCCCTTTTGGCTAATGTATCCACACACGGTTTCTAATGACCTGGGCTCTCAGAGCAGACACTTGCACTTAGGCGCATATTCAGTCACTGTAATTATATATTAAAAAAAAGCAAGATTTATTGCCGATAGTCTTTTATACCTGGATTTTATCTATTTTTCTTCGCGAATTTCGTACCCGACAAAATATATAGATCGACCGTTGATGCATGCCTCGTTTATATGCATCGAAGGTTAAGAATCGGTCAAAATGCTAGTGGGAGCACCTTCGAGATAGAGGATCTTCCTCCCCTTTCATTATTCACATTGGAAAAGATTCGTGATATTAATTTGGTAAAATTAGTTTAGGCAAACTTACTATCACTTCCAATAAACTTGATTTGTCCGACATGCGAAGTCAAAACACGAATGTGCTCTGGGATTAACCGTGACCGGAGGGTAGTGGGTAGGGTACAGTGCTTACATGAATCGCCCGTGGGGCCACTCTTCTTTGTCCTCCACTGACTTCCTTTCCCTTCTTTTTTTATTTATGTTTTTGTTTTTTTTTATTCCCAATCGAGAAAAGCCTTTTTTTTCTTGTTAATTTAATCATTGTCAATTGACATCGTTATATTAACAAGTCAACGTGAAGACAAATGCAACGATGCATCGACTCATCATATATGTTTCGCACTAGAAAAGCATGGTGTCGTTCCATGTATTTAGCTTCTTCTTTTTTTAAATTTAGACTTGCCATCATGGATGTGTCCATATGGGTATTTATAGTTTATGGTATTAAAAAATACTTACGATTGTCATTTTAGACTCGTGTCTCGATAACCTTAGCTATTAAAAAAAGGCCATTATCTTCATTGATACTTAAAGGGTTCAAATCAATACATCTTGTTGTTCATATGTAATGCCTTATTTAAATAGGAGGCAAGTAGTAAGAAGCATTTCGTTCTTTTGAAGAACTTGAGAAGTGTGCTTAAGAAATGAGCCATGGACATATTTTCTAATAGCTTGAACTTTTTGCAAAAGATTGTCGTATAATCGAGCAGTTCATTGATTTTAATTCTTAGATACGGGGTTGAGCGTGGAGCTCAAATTACTTGGTAATTTGTTGATTTTGATCAATAGATTGATGTTTTGCATCAAATAAAAAAAATGAAAAAATGATGTCTAAGACAAAGATCACATAGAAAGTACTGAAAATATATCAAGGAGGATGTATAGAACTGATCCCGACACTGACGTTGTTATCCAATTTGGGTCATCACACTTTGTGTAGTGACAAATTAGATTTATAAGATAATTTATTATTATGATTCTGGGAAAAATATGAAAGTGTCCAAATATCGACAAGATATGCTAACTAAACGCTAGGAGTATAAAAGTGGCGCCAACATGGACTAAAAACATAATCATTCAAAAGAAATTACAAAATGGTCCGTATAATACTGTTTATGTGAAATTTTTGGGTCTCATACTTAATTTTACAATAGATTTGTCTTTAATCAGACTCTGGTCCATTTTTCAGAAACTTTGCTTGAAATGTATATATATTGTTAAAGTATTTGATAATGTCGCTTCGTTCTCGCTCATTTATCATAGTTATTACGCATTTAATGGGGAATAATCATTTTTATGAAAGGACAATTTAGCTTGGAGCGACGAAACTTCCAAATAAAAATGGACCCCGTTTAAGTGGTGATGATTAAGGGGGGATTGTTGCTAGGCCACTGCTTCTAAAAGCACCTGGTCAAGGTTTCCCAAGAGCAGCCACGTGTCAGTTGCCACTGGTTATCCATCGCCACGTCCAAGCAGAAACCACGTGTCAGCATGAAGGGAGGCTGCAAGATTCGAATCTCCAGGCTATAAGCGGGACATTGCGTTTTGTCTTTCATATAGCGATACTCTATTGAGGTTGGAGGATGGGGTGATGCAATCTCTTGCATCAGCTAAATTGTCCATTTCTCTAACTCGGCTCAGCTTGCCGTTTGGAGATAATGGAGTAGCTGTGATGTGCATAGCCTCTGGAGATGTTGCATGGTACGGAAAATGGATGAATATCATAGTCGTCCAATCTGAATTGAACAGTTATGATTTAAAAAAAACAATAACAAAAATTCCTTTATTAATGAGGACCGTCCGATTTGGAATCGGACGGCCTTCAAGGTCGGATTCATCATGTCACTTGCTTTTATGTTAGGTAATTCGGATTCCGTGGTACGTGCTTGCAAATATTATTTTACGCTCTAGATTCCACATTACAGCACAAGGCAATTTTATTTTTATAAACATGACCAAATATCATAATGATTTCCGTCAATTACCTTTTCGATTGCGACACATTCGCATCCGTGGAGTTTCATGGGCTGTAATTTGCGGCAAGTGTATGTTAAAGTTATTTATTTATTTATTTATTAAAAGGCATAGGTTTGAAAGTTTCTATTCAAAAAAGGATGTATATTTACGGGTTCCAATCTGGATTATTTTTTGAATCTTAATTTTGCAAGGTCGGGCTTCGACCCTATTTTCACGTGAATAGTGAGTCAATGAGAAGTTCTCTTTCCTTCTAATTATCGAGCCAATTATATCCTAAACTTTTGTTTTGATGAATTTGTTTAATGAAGTAGCTTATAATTCTTACCAAAGAAAGAGCTTCACATATTACAAAAGCATATTCTTTCAACGACGGATGAGATATATTAATGTAGAAAAAGAATTCACACCACGAAAAGGGTCGATGAATCCATGACCATCGGCAATAAATTTTACTTTTCGATAGATTAAGAAAAGTTACTCGAGAGTTTGGGTCACTGGGAACATCAAGACAAAAATCTGGGTATATTCACTAAAAGAGAAAAGGGGAAAAAAAAAGAGAGAACAAATCTTGGGGGTGCAACTTGGTGTATCTAGGGGTGAGCACCGCAAACCGCCCGCCCGGGAACCGCCCGAACCGGTCGGTTCTGGGCGGTTCTAAAATGTACCGGTCCGGTTCCCGGTTCCATATAAACGGAACCGGGAATTTTCGGTCCGGTTCCCGGTTCCGGGGTGGAACCGCCCACCCGGACCGACAATTTTAAAAAAATAAAAAAAAAGTATAAAACAAATTTTTTTACCAAATTCTTTTTCTTTCTCACCCCTACGCGACGCTCACGCTCTCAGTCTCAGACTCTCAGTCTCAGCCTCTCACACTCTCAACTCACTCTAACCCTAACCTCTCTGCTCTCGCACTCCTTCGGAGCTCCACACCACAGAAGCTGCGTTTCCTCCTTCTTCCTTCAGAAGGTCGCTCGAGTCCAGCACCTCCACCTCGCACGCGACTCCTCTACCTGTTCTCACTCGTACCGGTAAGTTACTCTATTGCTTTGCATTCTCCACCTGCGTCGCTGTGCCCTAGTTACTAGAGTCCTCGCTCTCCGCTACTTCTTCTTCTTGTCCTTCGGAACAAATTTTCGATCGAACTGAAGGTGCACATCTGAACCGTCTGTTGAATTGGGGCTTTCACTGATCTTAGCATGACGATTTTGTTTGTAGTTCATCGATTCGCGTTGCATGAGTGCCTTCACTGTTGCTTTTGGTTTGGATCGATTTTGTCCATTTCTGAGCACAGTAAGATGGATTTGCTCGGAAAGTTTGATTTTTTTATGGTCGAATCATCTATAAAGGGGATTGCATTGGTCTCGCTCACTCTCTTTGACTGCTGATATTCCTCGCCGCACCTCGGGAACATTTCTGAATCAATATTCATCAATATATTGAGTTGTCGCTGTAATCGAATTGCCGCCAAGTGATTCTTCGTTGCTTTCTTCAGGGTCATCATCTTCATCCCCATATTCCATCAATTGGAAGAGTTGCATCGGGGGCAATTGCTAAAAAGGTTCTGAAGGAATTATCAAGAACTGAGATGCCTTCATTTTTGTGCGTTTTTTGATTTTTTCAGTGATGATTCAGAACTTGAACACGTGTTTTCTTTGATTTTTTGTTGGTTGGCATATTTTGCATAATAGTTTAGCAAGTGAAAAATGTAACAGCTTGGAGAAGTTTGTAAGTTATGTTCAATTCAATGAGAGTAGTGCTTTCATCCTTCCCTTGCTCCTAGTCCGATTCTTCTGCATTTGTGGCTTTCTGGATGTTGGGACGCCAATACCTGTTCAGTAATCCAATTATGTGGGTTACTGGAGGGAGCATACAGAAACGGCATGATGTACTTTGAGTAATGGAGATGAATACCCACCCGGGAACCGAACCGGACCGGGAGGGAACCGGACCGGACCGCCCAGTGCGGTCCGGTCCGGTTCCCGGTTCCACATAACAGGGAACCGGTTCCACCGGGAACCGCCCGGGAACCGATCACCCCTAGGTGTATCAACACTCCCGTATATGAGTTTCTCATGATCAAACCAGACAATGTGCAAGCAAACGGAATTTCTTGTGATTTACTTTGGGCCTTTGAGGGTACCCATCTGACTCTTTATCTCAATGGATCAGGCCCAGATTTGGGATTGAACCTGTTGAATATGAGTAGAACTCGACATGCCCAAATCAGAAGCCGGAAAAATCATCAGTACTGCTCAAAACAAAAATGTCCCATAGGGCAAGTTTGTGTTTCCTGTCTATGGTGGCTCCTATCCTTTCTTGATAATTGCTTTCTTGGTTTTTGTCGAGTGGGTTAAGTTAATCTGATATGGAGTTTGCAACACTGGTTTGGATTTCTAGTTTGAATCGAACCGAGTTATTGAGTAGATATTATGTCAATCATTACATTGCACGTATGCCGTGATCAGGGATTATCACTCGACTATAAATAAATGTTTTCCTTCATCAAGTAAATTAAGGAACACTTCCCACCCTAACTTAACTTACATGTATTGTGGATTAAAGCACGAGTAACTCTCATATTACCATGCTATATGATAAAAATAAAGTAAATAATATAATTGTGAAATTTCGATATTTTATGATAAATAATACACGAGCCAATTTATAGGTTTTATAAGATGACTATCTATAGTAATATAATATTACAATAGCAATTGCAACAAATCAGTATTATGTATCCGAGAGATTTATAGAATGAAGGGAATATATCTCCAACACTATTCATAATTTCCTTTTCCTTTACCACATATAATAACTACCGAATGACTACAAAATATCCAAGTTCGCATCTCATGTTTACCTATTGACACCATCGTGCCATTCCGAAAGATGACTAGAATTAAGATCGATCATGAATATCGACCTGCAACGTTCCTTTCAAGGACTTAATTTGTCATGATCCTCTCATCAATTGGTTACGTTCGAGTCGGGCCTATTCGATGTGTTTAGAGAACTTGGCACACAGGTTTGATGTAGCTTCCTTCGAAGGCATAGTGTCATTGCTCATCTTTCTAGTATATTTGTCGGTTCATACTTTATGTTTGTCCTTAGATTACCGATCACAAAGATTGATCATTTGAGCGTGCAATTACCAGAAGTGCACCAAAAGTTCAATGGACTTTGCAACGCTTCAACGATAACGACCTTTCGGTTGTGTGCATAGTGCTCTGAGTTTATTAGGTTGGAAATGGTGAATTTGCAATTTTTAAGATTGCAAATTTGTGGGCACACATGGAAGAATTAGAAGATCCCTTTTGCCTTCACAAATATTATAGCGCCCTCCAATTATAATGGAAAATCAGCATAAATCAAGTCCTGAGATTATAGATTTCATTGAGGAACAACGACCGCAAAATGTCACCTACCTATGGTTAGCCCAGCTGGTTAGGGTGAATTTGGATTTCATTGATGTCTTGGGTTCGATTCCCTAGAAAGCGCCTATGATTTATGTGGGGGGTCATGGCGGTAGATTGCTATGCTAGTCTCTCCCGAAGAATAGTCGAGGTACACGCAAGCTAACCCGAACACCTTGGTTATCAAAAAAAGAAAAACGACTGCAAAATGCCGGTTCAGCCCCAGATTCCCTGTTGCTTTGGAACATCAGATCAATTAGACCCATACAAGGGAAAACATACTCGTGGCCCAAGCTAGAAAAGCACGAAGTTCAACGATGATTTTTTTTTCTAAATGTTTTAAAGATTGACATTGAATGTAAATCTTACAATCATCTAAATAATTTTATATTTACCACTTCTGCACATTATTTTTTTTCCACAAGCATGTTTGTATTTTATTTGTAATAGAAGGAAAAACGACTTTTCGCGTAGATTTGAGAACATAAATATCAATCAGCTTGATTTATCCAATTAAGTTATGCACACATAACCACCGATTTTTGGTCATACACTAGGCAAGAATACCTTTTGACATCGCCAAGTAACGTATGGATGTAATAAACACAGCAAACCATGATGATTTATTTTATTTTGTGATGCAAAATGTGTTCAAGGTAACAATACACCATGACATTCATGTCTGAGCCAACATTAGAAGGCAACAAAGGAAACCAAACTCATAAAATATACATCACCACATCGGAAAGTCCAAAACTATCACCATTTGCTAATTAATCCTTTTAATTCGTGATGAATGCGAATAGGATTATTAATAGTAGGACCCAAGGGACGTCAATCAACCAAGGCACTTCATCAAGTAGAATGTACATCAACAGAGTAATCGCAACACATCCAAGAGCTAAAGCGACCAAAGCGTACACAAATTGAAACCTTGCATCCATATATTGCCTTCTTATATTGGAAAGTAATTTCTGCTGGACGATCTTGATCGCTGCACAGAAAAGCATAACGACAGGCGCCCCGGCAACGTTGGCTGGACCTGAAGAGCCATGGCGGTCCCTGACGAGTTGAAGCAACGCCTCCACCAGGGAATCGAGCTGTTGATTATACTCTACAGCAATTTGAGCCACGTGCTCTGCTCCATTTCTTGGCATCAAGATCAACAAACTACTTGTTAAACAACCATCCTTACACAAAAGCTCAAACGATGAGGATCAATAATAGACACATTAATCAATGACCAAAGTAAGGCGATGGTTTCTAAATGCAACATCGAAAAGGACGAGGAGTTCCCCTGATCTATGCAGAGCAATGGATTATTTCTGAAGAAACGGCATTCGAGTAATGGAACACACAGGGGAAATGATGGGGATAGGAAGCTACTTTTTCAGGAAAGGAAATCAAGGCTGCATGCATGGTTTTTACTCGCAGTCCTCCTGCAACTTTTCGAAGGAGGCTGGACAACGGTGGGGAAGAGATGTTGCAATTCACCGTCGATGCTTACCTCCGACTGCCGTGATTGGCTGGATTGCTGTGTGCCATGATTAGCCTCCGAGTTTTGAGCGATCACTCCCTTCCTCCCTTGGCTGACGTAAAACAGGCTGCTATCACTCTCTTCGGTGGTGACGTCATTTGGGATAAAAGGGGGAGGGGAGGGGAGGGGGTGTGTGGTTGCTGACGGGGGTTGAAAGAGACTTCGCTGGAAATTGCCTAAAACAAGTAAAAAAATAAAACCTCCCCTCTTAATTAATGAATGAGGGGCGTCTGATTCCCGTCATCCCCAACTCTTCCCCATGTCAAGTCGGACGATCCGACTCCTAAAAAAAGACATCTATTCGTTTGCTCTTCTTGAACAAATGACAATTCTTTATTTAATCATGTTGAAAGATGTGCTTAATTCTCTTGCCGTCGCCAAATCCAAATTCTTAAATAAATAAAAAAACTCATTCAAAACATATTGAATCTATTGTATGACAGTCAATTCATTTATAAATTTTTAATTTGACCAATCTAGTCGTGGATCCTTTGATATTTTCTCAATGTAGTCAATTCCGTTAATTTTTCCCAAAATCACTGACGTGGTGGTCTGGTCTGCATCGAATTTCCTAGATGGCATGGCTAGCGATATGATGTGTCCGGTCAAAACTGGATGGATATAATATAGAAAAATTATAAAAAAAAATAGAAATAAATTGGTCAAATTAAAAAAAAATAAGTTGGGAACTTCCTGAACAAATTCTCCCATGAGCTTTTTGCATATATATATATATATATATATATATATATATATATATATATTGAACTCTTTTCCTATGGAGAGGGAGGACTCTCTCCCCTGAGGTGTCGGGAAAATAGTTGAATCGAACGGTCATTACAAAATGCCATGAAATTGCAGGGTGGAAAATTTATATCATGCGCATGGAATAGGTATGACCGCACATTCACCAACAAAGGAAAGAAGAAAATACAAAAATAACAAAACATTAAAATATATTAAAAATTATCCACCTTAGCATCGAATGGTGCCACGCAAGCCAATCAACGTTCACATAAGTAATATCCTTCGCTTGACCACCTAATTAGACAAAGTCAAAAAAATATATCTTTATCATCGACGCAATCTCCATTTTGCGATACATAGTCGAAAACCAAATTAAATGCCAAATAATTTGCGCCAATTCATATCTTGCATGGAGAATTTCTATACGAAAGCAACACGGAGATTGAATTTACACAGTTATTCATCGCCAAGAAGCAAAGCTACATTCCCTCAGAAAAGGAAGCGAGCCCAAGATAAGACGGATTGACGCTATATTTCCATCCCTATAACCAGCACTTCAGCAAGAACCAGGCCAACTTATTGAATCTTAAACTTTGCAATTCACCTGGATCGTCCTACACTTTCTTGACGTAATGATCATTTCAAAAGCAAGATGCACGAGGTTCCCGGGTCAAATGCAACTCTCATTTTACAAAATTCCTCATCGAGTCAATCGTGTGCAAAAGGGGCGGGAAAAACCCACATGAAAGCATCGTCGTCATGAGTGAACTACGTATGCAGGGATGAAGAATTACCGGAATTTAACCGGAGGAGGATCGAGAGCAATGCAGTGGCAGCAGGGGAGAGAAGCGACAAGTCGGGGACGTGCAATTGGGGAATACCTCTCTACGACCCGAATCAGATACGATCCTCGATGTAGTGGGCCGATCCAGGCCCAAAACTCCCTGCTTCGTGGGAGTTTTGGGAACAATTAGGCCCACATAAGAAAATGCATATGCTAATATGATTGATTATCCATGGAGTGAGTGCCACTTTATCCCTACTATACAGAAACAAATTCAAACGAGAATTTCAAATTTTATATTAAGAAAAGACTTCATGTAATGCTTATGTCTATTTTTCAGATTTATCATAGTGACATAGTATGACAAAATGGACAAACATTGTAATTTACAACATGTTAAAATATAAACATGTAAGTGCCTTACTTACTACCATCGAATTTAATCTTATACTCATTTGATTTTTTTCTCCCATATTGATTTTTATGTTTGTATGTAATTCTCATCACACGAACAAATGTTTTTTTTTTCACACGCCGTGCGTGTTCTCTTTTAATTCGAGGGGAATTAAGCAACTTTTTTAAACATGGATTGAGAACCTAAACCGCAATAGGTTTGACACGTCATTTATTACCATGTGATGTAGTGAAATGCATAAAATGCACACATGGCCTTCCTTGTTGTTCGGCCATGGACCGTGCATGAGTACCCTATGAAATTACGAGCAATGTATGAATGAAATTATTAGATAATTCTGGTAAACCAGTCTCAAAAACACAATGGTAGTGATAAAAAAAATGGAGCTTCGTTAATTTGGTTCGGTATCTTATTGGGCGGGTGAGTGACGAATTAAGCTTGTACGTTCGTAGTTCTGTCGATCAAATTACTTAGAACTTGTGAGCTGTCCAAGTAGCAATTTTGAATTTTGTTGTATGGAGATTGTTGATTTTGCAATATGAGGAACGTGTTAGATCTTTAATCTAACGATGAGTTTATATGAAATAATTATGTGTTGCGAACTGTCATATAAATTTATGCCCGTGAAAGTGATCTAATAAAGTAAGTGGGCATTAATGTATCTAATAGGGTGTGGCCTTTAATGTGTAGGGACGTAAGGATAATTTCTATTTTAATGATGGGCTAAAATAGGAAATAAAGAAATAGATAACTAGATAGTTATCTATATAAGGCGGTTATGATCCCCATATTACGCGTCTCACAAAACACAACGTTTGTTTTCTCTAGTATCCCATCAGTAGAGAAAGAGAGATCCTGAGAAGCAAAAGGATTCTCACAAGGGAGAACGCGTACATCTGAAAGACCAAAAGCTACGTCTTCACAAGTTTATTAAAGCAATGGATTCAAGTACGCTTCCGCTATTTAGTTTTATAATTCTTAATGGTTCAACATGTGTAATTCGATCGGGTTGTGATTTATGATTCAATCAAAGTTTTATTATTATGTTTTAACAAGTGGTATCAGAGCCCTCTTGTTGGATCATTATGAATTTGTTGAATTTTTTACGAATTTTCGTGAGTATTTTTTAACTATTTTGAAAATTAGGGCTAGAAGCAAAACTCCGTTTTTGGCCAAATTCTGGTGACCCACGATTTGTTTTTGCACCCACACGACTACACCGCCATGGGTAACAATAGCCCTAAGTTAATTCGGCGATTGAGTTTTTTTTTTTTTTGCCGGAGGCTAATTGAGTGATGGAAGTCGCGAGTGTTAAAGTTTGTATTTTTCTATATTTTGCTTAATTTAGGGCCAATTTCTTGATCGTTTTCATTGATTCAAGGAACTGTGTAGTCGAATTTATGTGTTTATTAAAACCCATAAATAAATTTTGCTCAAAAGTAGGCTGTCCATGTTCGATCGGGCAGAGAAACTCGCGACGGAGGTGAAAAACCAGAAGAAAGAACCCTAATTTGGGTTCTGGTCGCGCAAAGAAGAAAGGCACGTGGGGACCATGCTTGCGCGTGGAACACACGCGCCTGAAGGAGAACACATTTGTACATTTCTTGTTTTGGTTCTCGCATTAGATTGCGAGAGTCGGAATGGAACACCAATACCATCCGGATTTTTTCCACTCTACTTTTTTTTTTCCTTTTGTTGATTCAGATGTTCATAATGTCTCGACTCTCAAAGAGCAGAAATGGACTCCACTCAGAGCAGAGCATGTACTTAGGGGCATGTCTGTTCATAATGACACGACTCTCAGAACATAGCATGTTGGCTCGTGCTCGTATCGGTTCAAGTGCGAATTGCTCGTACATTTCTTTTCTTGGTTAATCTATCCATATGCTTATTCTTGATCCTCATTGTTTGAGCTGCTGTGAAAGGTGGTGGTCTGACTAAGTAATTTGCTGGTTCTTATTCCAAGGACTGTGTTAGAGCATGTAGCTCGAGTTAACGAATATCTTGATTCCCTCGAGAATGCTTTGCGTCAGCTCATCGGGGACAGGCATAGCTCTATAGGTCCGGCCAACATTTCCAGTGCACCAGGCATTGTGCTTCTCTGTGAAGCAATCAAAATCATGCGGCAAAAATTAATCTTCGAGATTGGAAGACAAGATGTTGACCCAAGTTTCCGACTTGCCTCTGCTGTGATCGTTGTTGCGCTTGGATGTGTCACATGCTGTCTCCTGATGTGTGTTCTGCTTGGTGACTTGCCTTGGCCCATTTTCGTTGCCTGCATCCTGATGTTGGTAGTCCCATTTGCATCCATCGCTAATTGAAAGATTTACTGGGACGACAGTTTACAGCTTTCCCGATGTGGTGACCTTGCAATGCTGGGTTGGATATAACCTCACGTTTAGTATTGCCTTAAACACCTTTTACATAATATGAATAAATGATCATGATGTTGACGGCGGGGGCGACGGCACAGTTCTTTCTGTTGCAAAGCCTTCCCCAGTTGAACGTATTTTAGTATTAATCCTTTTGCAACAGTGCCATTTTCATAGGTCCAATACTTCTGCGTCGGATCTGAGTTGCATTGTTAAGATAATTGATGTGGAGAGCATTAGCAGTGCGTGACTAATGAGAACATTCCTCATTAATGAGAACTCATTAATGAGTATTCCTGACATCGCCTTTTCCGGATTCGGTCCATGCATCCAAAAGAACAGTCTTTAATGAGGATCCTCGTTTGCTTCAATTAAAAGCCGGCGATCTGGACCATCCTGTCCTCCCAGTGAAACATACCAGTCAACCGTCTCCGAGAGTTATCCATAATACAGTACTTGACCATCCCTGCCTCTAGCCCACGCACGTACTAAACGTCGTGGACACGCAAAGAGACCGAGTACTGATGAGAGAGTCTGTGGCCACCTTCCGTCTCCATGGCCGAACTCATCCATGAAGCCACCGGGAAGATGACGCAGCTCTGCCGGAAGATCGTGCGCGACAACATACGGTGGAGAATCGTCGAGCGGGTGTCAGTATTCCGGGATTTCTTTCGGTTCATCTGGGAGAGGATCCTCGTTTGCTCCACGGGGCGGCCGGCCGCGGCCCAGTACCAGCGCTTGCCCCGCCGGGGGAATTCTCTGTCCGGCATGGAGGCCCTGGAAGGGCCGGCGACAGCGTACGGCAAGCACGAGACGGATTCGGATTTGGTTTCCTTGAAGATCAGTTTGCTGGGTGATTGCCAGATTGGGAAAACGAGTTTCGTGGTAAGTAAGACGGCGTTGTCGATATTCAACAGAAGCGATCCTTTTCTTCTCTGCTCCCAAGAAAAGTATAAAATTTGCTCTCTTTTTTTTCCTTTTCTTGATTTTCATCAGAAGGTAAACTTCTTCGTATCTTCTTGAGTTCTATTAGGCCCACTCTTTTCTTGTTTTTAGTAATTACTCCTCCGTTGGATGATACTGCTTTTCTGGTATATTTGGGCAGAATATGCGATGAATACTGATGCAAAATCCTGCAATTTCTTCTATGCAGACTAAGTATGTGGGAGATGAGCAGGAAAAGTGCAGCCTGGAAATGACAGGGTTAAATTTGATGGACAAAATGATGTTTGCTCAGGGAACCAGAATTTCATTGAGTATTTGGGATGTAGCAGGTAAGTTAAAACAATTTCTTCTTCTTCTTCCTCTTTTTTTTTTTTTTGCGGGATAAATTCAGAGAAATGATTCCATAGTTTCGTTGATTCTTTTGGGGTTAACCTCCCGATTCTCTGTTTTCTGCTTGTAATGGGGATTTCTGTTTCTAATCGCAGGTGACAACAGCTCGGTGGATCATCTGCCTATTGCTTGCAAAGATGCAGTGGCAATTTTGTTCATGTTTGACCTTACTAGTAGGTGCACCTTAAACAGGTCTGTACATAATGATCATCTCTAATCTTCATTAATTGAAGATTAATGAAGCAAACGAGTAATCAGAAACCTTTGGAAAAGAACATGGAATGTTGGTTGGGGGTTGATGACGATGAGAACAATAATGGACAATGGTGGTGGCGGCGGCATTCAATTATCAAAGCTTTTAAAGTGCACATTGAAAAATTCTGACTAGTTACGAGCAAAAGTATTCCAACAGGAATCCATAGCCAAAGAGGGCTACTCTTCTGACCAACATTGATATTATCATGTACGTGCACGTATATGTCCCCTACATAACATAATAATAACAGCGAACAGAATGATACTGAATAAAAAAGATAGCAGAAAGGACGAAAAGAAAGTAATGGAATGGAAACGGGGAAGATGGTACCAAAACTTCCCAAACGTGCACGGTAATTCCTAAACTTTAGCTTAATGTGTAATGCAATTCATGAACTTTCAATTCGTTCAATGTTATCCCCGAACTTAATAAAATGAAAACGTTAGATATTTTCATATAATTCAATGATTAGTTTGAATATTTATAAAAAAATTCAGAGACCGCATTGAAGAAATTAAAAATTTAGAGATCACATTAGTTTGAATATGTATAAAGATTAGAGATGATCATTATGTACAGACCTGTTTAAGGTGCACCTACTAGTAAGGTCAAACATGAACAAAATTGCCACTGCATCTTTGCAAGCTATAGGCAGATGATCCACCGAGCTGTTGTCACCTGCGATTAGAAACAGAAATCCCCATTACAAGCAGAAAACAGAGAATCGGAGGTTAACCCCAAAAGAATCAACGAAACTATGGAATCATTTCTCTGAATTTATCCTGCAAAAAAAAAAAAAGAGGAAGAAGAAGAAATTGTTTTAACTTACCTGCTACATCCCAAATACTCAATGAAATTCTGGCTCCCTGAACAAACATCGTTTTGTCCATCAAATTTAACCCCGTCATTTGCAGGCTGCACTTTTCCTGCTCATCTCCCACATACTTAGTCTGCATAGAAGAAATTGCAGGATTTTGCATCAGTATTCATCGCATATTCTGCCCAAATATACCAGAAAAGCAGTATCATCCAACGGAGGAGTAATTACTAAAAACAAGAAAAGAGTGGGCCTAATAGAACTCAAGAAGATACGAAGAAGTTTACCTTCTAATGAAAATCAAGAAAAAGAAAAAAAAGAGAGCAAAATCGCTTCTGTTGAATATCGACAACGCCGTCTTACTTACCACGAAACTCGTTTTCCCAATCTGGCAATCACCCAGCAAACTGATCTTCAAGGAAACCAAATCCGAATCCGTCTCGTGCTCGCCGTATGCCGTCGCTGGCCCTTCCAGGGCCTCCATGCCAGACAGAGAATTCCCCCGGCGGGGCAAGCGCCGGTACCGGGCTGCGGCCGGCCGCCCCGTGGAGCAAACGAGGATCCTCTCCCAGATGAACCGAAAGAAACCCCGGAATACCGACACCCGCTCGATGATTCTCCACCGTATGTTGACGCGCACGATCTTCCGGCAGAGCTGCGTCATCTTCCCGGTGGCTTCATGGATGAGTTCGGCCATGGAGACGGAAGGTGGCCACAGACTCTCTCATCAGTACTCGGTCTCTTTGCGTGTCCACGACGTTTAGTACGTGCGTGGGCTAGAGGCAGGGATGGTCAAGTACTGTATTATAGATTACTCTCAGAGACGGTTGACCGGTATGTTTCACTGGGAGGACAAGATGGTCCAGATCGCCGGCTTTTAATTCATCAAACTCATATAAAATACACATCACCACATTAGAAAGTCCTAAGCCATCGCTATTCGCTAATTAATCCTTTTAATTCATGAGGAATGCGAATAAGATTATTAATAGTAGGACCCAGGGGACATCAATCAACCAAAGCACTTCATCAAGTAGAATGTACATCAACAGAGTAACCGCAAGACATCCAAAAGCTAAAGCGACCAGAGCGTACACAAGTTGGAACCTCGCGTTCATGTCTTGCCTTCTCATATTGGAAAGTAATTTCTGTCGAACGAACTTGATCGCTGCACAGATAAGCATAACGACAGGCACCCCGGCAACTTTGGCTGGATCTGAAGAGCCATGCCGGTCCCTGACGAGTTGAAGCAACGCCTCCACCAGGGGATCGAGCTGTTGATTATATTCTGCAGGCCACGTGCTCCGCTCCATTTCTTGGCATTAAGATCAACTAACTACTTGTTAAACAACCACTCTTCACAAAAGCTCAAACGATGAGGATCAAGGGTAAACACATTAATCAATTAAAAGAGTAAATAAAAAATGGGCGATGGTTTCTGAATTCAAAATTCAGAAGGACGAGGAGTTCCCCTGATCCATGCAGGGCAATAGATCTTTTCTGACAAAACGGCGTTCGAGTAATGGAAAACACATGGGAAATGATGGGGAGATAGGAAGTTCTTTTTCATGGAAGGAAATCAAGGCTGCATGCATGGTTTTTACTCGCAGTCCTCCTGCAACTTTTTGAAGGAGGATGGACAACTGTGGGGGAAGAGATGTTGCAATTCACCGTCGATGCTTACCTCCGACTGCCGTGATTGGCTGGATTGCTGGGTGCCATGATTAGCCTCCAAGTTTTGAGCGATCACTCCCTTCCTCCCTTGGCTGAAGTATAACATGCTGCTAGTTGAGCATCACCTATTTATCGACCAGCGATCACTCTCTTCGGTGGTGACGCGATCGATCACGTCAATTGAGGAGGGGGTGTGTGTGCTGGCGTTGGTTGAAAGAGACTTTGCCCACCCACCTCGTGGAAAAAAGGGAAACAAGTAAAAACTTGACCAGCGCTACACGTAGATTCGCGTCCAAGACGAGCTAAATCTACATAAAGGAGCAACTTCTATTGCAAATCGACATGAACAAAACACGAGATCAGGCTCGATGACGTTCACTTTTGATATTGAAACTTCGCTGGCCGAAAACAAACCATCTTAAAACAGTTAAAAGCTGACTCAACATGTCACCAATATACATTATTCTACAGAGTGCTGTCATGAGCGGAAGTGTCATCATTCTACCTCAGTGAATGAAGTCAAACTGAATGCATCTCTCTCTTGTAGACGTAAGGAGATGAGAGGTTAAGGTTATAGGGTCGTAATCGAATTAGCTTGAGGATTCCCTTTTTTATCGTTCACAAGAGTCACTGACACAGATGCTCTTGATAATGTGCGTCATTCTTATCTATAAAACTAGTGTCCGTGTCCATGCTTCGCATAGATTTTATATTTCAAAAACTTATGTTTACTAAGTCAATTCTTTTTTCCACTTTTTCCATATTCAAATTATATACAATATTTTTCTAGTGCTATAGCAATAACGATAAAGAGCCATGCCGGTCCCTGACGAGTTAAAGCAACGCCTCCACCAGGGAATCGAGCTGTTGATTATATTCTGCAGCAATTTGAGCCACGTCCTCTGCTCCATTTCTTGGCATTAAGATTAGCAAACTACTGGTTAAACAACCACTCTTCACAAAAGCTCAGACGATGAGGGTCAAGCATAAACACATTAATCAATTAAAGGAGTGAATAAAAAATGGGGCGATGGTTTCTGATTGCAACATCGAAAAGGACGACGAGTTCACCTAATCTATGCAGAGCAATGGATTGTTCCTGATAAAAACGGCGTTCGAGTAATGGAACACACAGGGGAAATGATGGGAGATAGGAAGTTAACTTTTTCAGAAAAGGAAATCAAGGCTGCATGTTTTTTACTCGCAGTCCTCCTGCAACTTTCTGAAGGAGGCTGGACTACGGTGGGGAATAGATGTTGCAATTCACCGTCAATGCTTACCTCCGACTGCCGTGACTGGCTGGATTGTTGTGTGCCATCAGCATCCGAATTTTATGCGATCACTCCCTTCCTCCCTTGGCTGAAGTAAAACATGCCGCGAGGCTGCGAGTTGAGCATGACGTATTTGTAGACCAAAGGGGAAACGGCAGGTCTTCTTCTCTTTGGGGGAGAGGGTCACCCTCACGAAGAGAATCAAACAGATAGTTTTTGCAGCCGCAATTGGGGCGACGAAAAACTATTTGTTTAAGATGGTGGGCGGACTTCACTCCTGGTCCTCCCGGAAGAAGAAGACATTTATATATTTGCTCCTCTTGAACAAATGACATTTCTATGTTTAATCCTGTTGACCGATGTGTTTAATTCTCTTGCCATCACCTAATGCAAATTCTCAGAAAGTCTTATCCAAAACATATCGAATTTATTGTAGGATAATCAATTCAGTCATATATTTTAAATTTGGCAAATCTGATCCTAGATCTTTCCATAATTTTTAAATGTAGTCCAGTCGGTTAATTTTTTCCAGAATAACTGATGCAATAATCTAGCCCTTGTCAAATTTCCTAGATGGCATGGTTAGCAATGGATTTAATTGGCCAAATTAAAAAAATTAAAACTAAATTAATCATGTTATGCGTTGGGAGTTTCTTGAACAAATTCTCCCGTTAGCTTTTTGCTTATATATAACTTGAACTCTCTTCTTGATTAGAGAGGACTATCTCCCCTGAGGTGCGGGAAATTAGTGGAATTGAACGGTCATTAAAAATGCCATGAAATTGCAAGGTGGAAAAATTCTATCATATGCATGGAATTGGTACGACCGCACACATTTACTGACAAAAGAAAGAGGAAAATATAAATAACAAAACATTAAAGTATATTAAAAATTATCCATGTTAGCATCGAATGGTGCCACGTAAGTCGGCCAATGTTCATATTAGCAACATCCAATCAAAATTAGTCGAAAAGATTGAATTAACACTAAATTAAAAGGGCTTAGAATTAAACTAGTATCAAAACCAGAAGTTTGTACTTTTTCGACACTTTTCATTATTGTAAATGATAAAAGCTTGTAAAAACTATCCTAATTACGTATTTTACAAATACATTATATTTAATAATTAATTTTTTGTTATTATCTTGTGCTGTCCTGCGATAAATAATAAAAAGGAGGATACTCACTTGGGTTAGCATCAGACAATATGATTGTATCTTTGTGGCAAGAATTGAAAGCTGATGTGTTGCATCATCAATTGATGGTATACCACTTGCTGGGGTTGCAAAGATCCATGTCATGTCCCTTCTTGTTCTATGTCTTGGATGACTGTCCGTGTTGATACCCTTAAATCCTTCGCTCGACCACCTGATTAGGCAAAGTCAAAAGATACATCCTTAACATCGACGCGATCTTCATTTTGGGACACATTTGCGAAAACCAAATTAGATGCCGCATAATTTGCACCAATTCATACTTTGCATGGAGAATTTCTATACGAAAGTAACATGGAGACAAAAATTACACCATTTTTCATCGCCAAGAAGCAAAGCTACATTCTTGTAGAAAAGGAAGCGAGCCCAAGAAAAGATGGATTGATGCCATATTTTCATCTCTATAACCAGTACTCCGGCAAGAGCCAGACCAACTAATCGAACTCTTAAATTCTGCAATTCACCTGGATCTACCCGCACTTTCTTGACGTGATGATCATTTCAGATGCAACTCTCGTTTTACAAGATCGCTCATCGAGTCGATCTTGTGCAACAGGGGGCAAAAAAAAACCAAATGAAAGCATTGCGATCTGAATTGAACTACGTATGCAGAGGGGGTGAAGAATTTTCGGAATTTAGCCAGAGGAAGATCGAGAGCAATGCAGTGGCAGCAGGTGAGTGAGAGAAGCGACAGGGCGAGAACGTGCATCGAGGATTTCTCTCTCTGTGGCCCGAATTGGATCCGATCCACGATGCAGCGGGCCGGTCCAAGCCCAAACATCCCTGCTTCGTGGGAACATTGAGAACAATGAGGCCCACACTTATAACTTTAGGTGATGCTTATGTCTATTTGTTAGATATGTCATAGTAGACATAGTATTAAAAAATGGACAAAATTGTAAGTTAGAAATAGTTAACATATAATTCTCTAATTGTCTTACTTTACTACCATCAATCTTATACTCATTTAAGTTTTTTTCTCCTATATTAATTTTTAGTTTTGTATTTAACTCTCTCCACACATTTGAATGTTTCTTCACAACGCATGCGTGCACTATTTTTTATACCAGGGGAATATAGCAACTTTTTAAATGGATTTAAATACCTAAATTACAATCGGTTTGATCCGTCATTTATTATCATGTGATGCAATAAAATGCACACGGCCATCGTTGTTATTCGGCCATGGACCATGCATGAGTAATAACTATTGGATATTACATGGACCTACATAAGTTATAAAATAATTTATAGAATGAAGGTATATACAAAACAAGAGCCATTTTTCTTTCACTTCAAATAGGTGATTCTTGTAGATATACTTATTATAATAAATGCAGCAGTCGAGCTGTTCTTAGAACTAACCATTTATACTTTTTGAAGAAGACGTTTCAAACTACATGACGCTTCATTTTTTCCGCAATATGCGGCATGCCCACTATTAATTTTTAGCTCTTAGTCCGCATCATTTGTTAGCATTTGGCTAGAAAAGAAAACGAAAATTAACATAAAATCAAGATTGAACATTACTCTACCAACCCAATATGCGACAAAAAAAATAATAATACAGGAGGACAAAATATGAACAAGAGTAGTAGTGGAAGTGCCATTTTCTGTCAAAATTTGGACGGAAAAAAATATGAAATTTGTCATGACTCTGTGACGTGGGCATGAGTTAGGAACCAAATCTCTCAACAATCCAGCCAGCATTGGTAAAGAGCAAGGAATTTGCAGCCGTCGATTTATGTGAATGAGGCTGTGAACAAGTGTTGTTAGAGTGGGTTTGGAAATATTTGTAGGTATTACGTAGATATCTCCCTAGTGGTCGGATGTTACATTTTATCCAAAAGAAGAGTTTTCATTAGCTTAATTAGTCGCGAATCGATACATGGGTTTCACTCCTGTAGTAGGATAGACTCCTACAAATGCATATCCTCATTAGCTATTTATTTGCACTAAAAGCTTGGCATCCAAAGGAAATGTATCTTCATAAGATATTCTGAACACTCGAAAGAGTCACGAGATGTCACGTTCTTAGAGAACGATTTTCCTATTAGAGGTGAGATTAATTAGGATTTTCAGCTATATGCAATGGAAGATTCTAATAATATGACCCTAACGTTATTGATGGAAATGAAGATTTACCTCAATATATAACATCTAGTGGGAGTATTGCATTGCCTAACAATGGATTAAATTATGTAAAAATAATCGTATAAGTGTTCCCGTTGTCGATTTGAGATTGAAGGGGAAGCGTTTATGATACTCCACAAGACGATACAGAGCCTGAGACAGTTGAAGAGGCTCTCTCATCTCCTAATAAGGAAGAATGGAGAAAATATTTGGAAGATGAAATGGAATCTATGAAAGCAAATCACGTCTGGAACTTAGTGAATTTGTCACCTGAACACAAGGCTATTGGAAATAAATGGGTTGCCAAGATCAAGCGTAGGGCATATGGATTCATTGAAAAGTACAAGGCTCGCCTTGTAGCAAATGGCTATACTCAACAAGAGGGTATAGACTATGAGGAAACCTTTTCAACAGTTGTAAGGTTTGCCTCCATACGCCTTATCCTAGCTATTGTCGCAAATTTAAACTTAGAATTATATCAAATGGATGTAAAGATAGTAGTAGAGAACTATATGAGGAAATCTATATGAAATAGCCAATAGGTTTCATTGTTAAAGGTCGAGAGTGCAAAGTTTGCAAGCTTCATCGATCAATATATGGCCTTAAATAATCATCTAGACAATGGTATCTGCGTTGTCATCAAGTTGTAACTTCTTTTGGATTTACGATGATTGAAAAAGATCATTGTGTGTATGTTAGATGGTTCGAGGATAAACTGGTGATTTTATCACTTTATGTGGGTGATATTCTATTAGCTGGGAAAAATATCATCTGGGAATGATAAAGGTTTGATTATCACCATAAAAGAATGGTTGTCCTATAATTTCGAGATGAAGGACATGTGAGAAGCTACTTATATATTGGGAGTTAAAATTGAAAGAAATCGATCAAGGAAACTCCTTGCTCTATCACAAAAGTCTTATATTAAAAAGTTTTTTGAACTTTTTAATATGCAGCATTGTAATCCTATTGATACCCCTATCATGCAAGGTGAAAGCTTGAGTTCTAAGATATGTCCTAAGACTCCAAAAGAAAAAAAATGAAAAATGTTCCTTACTCTAGTGCAGTTGGAAGTTTGATGTATGTTATGACGTGTACTCGACCCGACATATGTTATGCTGTGTGATTAGTAAGTCGATACCAATCAAATCCTGGCCAAGCGCATTGGAAAGCGGTTAAGAGGATCTTAAGATATTTCAAAGGCACTATGGACTACTAGCTCTGTTTTCAAGGGAATGGTTTACGCTTAGTAGGTTACTCAAATGCTGATTGGGAAGGAAACTTGGATGAGCATAAATCGACGTCATTGACATAAAGCATAACTTCATCAGAGATATAATAGTGCAGAAGGAGATGGTCCTACAATATATTTCTACCAACATGATGGTTGCTAATCCATTCACTAAGGCTATTTCTAAAGACATGTTTTTGACTCATCGGATGTTTTTAGTGTTGCGTAGAATATAAAGTGTAATATTGTTTGAAATCATTATATTATGTACATGTATGTTTTGTACTAGTTTATTGCTATCAATGAATTGATGTTTTATTGATTAGTACAATATCGCCATGAGACTAGCACACACATATATTATTAAAAGGTATGTTACCAGGTACTGATTGGCTCACTCACATAAGTAATCGCTTTAAGCACTATAGTAAACGAGTTGAGATGAGACGATATGTACTCTACGTGCTGAAAGAGTAAATGTAGTACATAATATGATTACATTTTGATTTTACGTCGCCTTGATTAGGATCAAGATGAGGTCTAAGATAAATATATCACAAGATCAAATATGATAATCCCATAATCATGTATGCCGGATGTGAGTATTCAATTGGGCACTAGAGAAAGCGAGCCGGTAGAATACTCGAGCTAAACATATGTATGTGAGAAGCATGTGACTTTATTTAGGCTAATTCAATATATGACATACGATCTCATAGAATGAGAAATCCATTATAACATGTAATTCATACTGCATGTGATTTATTCGACCGATAAGGGAGATGAGTTAAATTTTATCCCTAGATACTCATCATATAAGTCCTTGAGGTAATAAATTAATTACTTCAATTTGTGCCCTATGTTACTTCTGACTATGTTTTCAAAATAACATATCGATATTGCTACTTTAGTATGTTTCCGACGGTCATGAAAATAATATGGCTTTATGGGACATGTCTAGGAAAGCGATTGTTCTGAAATGGAGAGAAACATGAATGCGAAGGAAGACTATTATTGTTTTACATCTATAACATGTATTTACTATTGTTGGAGGTTTCAACATAACTTTAGATACATCGTGTTTCAAAGATAGTCAAGTATAGCCTTTAGGGGATAGGTATACTTAGACTAATGTAACAAAATATATATAGGGCACTGTGAGACATTATTATTTTTAGGGTAGAAGTTGCTATGTTATTCTTAACAAGTGCACAGCTTAAGCTCCCACATGCAGATGTACTCACTGGTTGCACGACTAATTTTTCAGTATGAATTGTATTCTAAAGTGAAGGATTGTTGGATACCTAATATTCTTGATAAAGGATTATCAAGCCCATCCTGTGCAAATGTGAGATGTAGTATTATATTGGTTCACCCATGAAAGGGCGTGTACACCCATGATAGCGTGTAATGAAGAGGCACCATTTGAAAAGGTTGGAATGGTTATATTCCAATAATTCCCTCCGTCTTTAGATGATGAAAAATTGCAGAATGTAAGAAGAAAACATTCTGCTTTCTAGATAATCCATCATTTGTGTTTTGAGAGAATGATCACCATGGATCCGCCACTCGCTGTCACCGCTATGTCGCCGCCATTGCTACATCGCCGCCATGAGCCCTTGCCATCCCTCCTCCATCCTCCTTCGATACTAGCATCTCGTTAGCTAGAGTCACCACTACGTCCCTCTCGTCCTCTCTATTCTCGAAGTACGCAAGCCCCGACCATGGAGGTCACGACCTCCGTCGATTTGCTTCAATGGAGGTCGCCAACCTCGCACAATCACAGCTCTGGCTAGTGCAAGGCCTAGCGACCCACCATGGCCTTAGTGGTATGGCTCAATGTCATGAGCCGAAGCGAAGAGAGAAGGCTCGGATTGGAGGGGGTTTAGGAACAGAAAGGGCTTCGAATTAGCAGTAGAAGAAGAGTAATGATTGGCGTGGATAAAGAGGAGGGAGACTCGCCCTACTTGGACTTCCCAACTCTCGGCGACGGTCCACCCCTTCACCTTGGTGCTCTTCCTTCAGTAAAACAGACCAGTAGAGATATAGAGACAAGTGAAATGACTTTGGGGGAGGGAGGGAGAGAGAGAGAGAGAGAGAGGGAAAATTTAAAAAGGGTTTTCACTTTTGTAAATTTTAAAATACACTTCCCTAATTTTGTGTATAATAAGTTTGAAAACTAATTTTCAAAACATATTTTCACTCGAATAGGCGCAACCTAAATTTAAATCACAATTTGTGGATCGAAGGAATAATGGTATAGGATAATTTGATTCTTTCTCAAATTATGTGAATCAGTTCCTTTGATTCTCTATGGCTGAAGCAAAAAAATCCCATGTTCCTCTGACATCATATTGTTGAATCAAGATCTTAACTTAATAGCATCATATCATTCATCAACATTGTATATTTTGCTTAATGATGTAAAATGTTTCTGAAGAAATAATTGTATAACACGATATTATGACACACATTAAAGCCAAGTGCAAAAAGCAAACCATAACATTTAGAAAACTGATAACTATCGCCATTCTTTTAAGTCGCGATAAATGGAAATGCCGTCAGGAGGACATAGAGCATGACAATCGGCCAAGACACAACACCAAGAAGAACATACATCAGTAAACCGCACTTGACACCTCCGAGAAAAACAACAATGAGAGCGAACGCAAGTCGGAACCTTGGGTGCATATCTGGCCCTCCCATCTTGACGATTTTGAGAAGTCCGTATATAAGCATCAAGTTTGCATGGGTAGGATCTGTTGGAACACCCGTGCACATGATGGCTTGATCCGAGTTCTCCTCCGGGAATTCAGAAAGTGAAATAAGTGCATGAATTAAATCTGCCTCCTCTGCTTCACGTCCTGGAAATAAAATCAACAAAAACTCATGTTAACGTACAGTCTTTTGGAAAGTCTCAAGTTTTGAGCTCTTTTTGCATCACATAAGACGGTAGTCTTTCAAAAAGCTTTCAAGAATCACCAATTTAAATTCTATAGGAAATTTGATGTGATATGATATTCAGTGCAAATCATAGCTAATGAGTATAAATTGCAGAAGTCTTAACTTCTGTATGTACTGCATGTGTGTAATCCATTATTGGTCCATGCCAAATTAAGCTAGTGAGAACTCTTCTTATCGAGAAAATGGAACATCAGAGTACCAGTGATTACTTCCGTAGCACCATAAACCTTTCCTAACCTACTCTTACAGTACCTTCACAAAGTAAAATCCCTAGATGCACAAAACTACCAAAAACCCACGAGTTTTTGTCTGTTTCTTACTTGCCCAAGATACAGCACCTCCAGCTAGTGTGAAAATCCATCCAAAAGTGGAACGATCATCACTCACACTTGTAATCCAACTAGTATAGATGTATTCTTCTAATACAATCGGATAATTATTATAGAACAGTCTTAAATTTGTACTTTTCTTAAGATAACAAAAAATTATGGTAATAAATCTTCAATGTTCTATATTTGGATTACTAGTATACCTACTCAACTTGCATACTGAATAAGCAATATTAGGTTAAATACAATACATCGCATACATTAAAGACCCTATAGTACTCGCATATTCTAGTTGTGCGACCGCAATACCAGTATTATGATTTAATTTAATACTAGAATCAAATGGAGTACTTATTTCCTTGAAGCTAAGATGTTTAAATTTATTTAATAACTTTTCAACATAGCTATATTGACTTAAAGAATAAGTCCCACCATATTTCTTAACTTTAATACCTAAAATAATATCTACTTCATGCAAATCCTTCATTTTAAACATGGAAGTTACATACTTCTTAGTCTCAATAATTCCAGTGATATTCGTTGCAAAGATAAGCATATCATCAACATACAAGCACACTAAGACACCATAGTCTTTAGTGAATTTAGAGTATATACACTTATCGGCACTATTGTTGATGAAACCATTTGATAATATGACCGAGTTAAATTTTTCATGCCACTGCTTAGGAGCATGCTTAATCCCATAAAGAGACTTAATCAATTTAAATACTTTTCTCTCATTTTCAAGAAGAACGAAACCCTTTGGTTGTTCCATGTAAATCTACTCATTTAAGTCTCCATTTAAGAAAACAAACTTAACATCCATTTGATGAATACAAAGATCATAAATGGAAACTAGAACAAAAAGAACTCGAATAGAAGTCATATGTGCAACAGGAGCATACGTATCAAAATAATATAATCCTTATATTTGTCTATATTCCTTGGCTACAAGTCTAGCTTTAAAAGCTTGAATAGAACCGTCATAATGGTATTTTCGTCTAAAGACCAATTTGCACCCAATAGGTTTTGATCATTTCGGTGAATCTACTAATACCCAAGTATTATTGGACATAATTAAGTCAATTTCATCATTGACAGCTTCATTCCAAAAAGAAACATCTCTAGAGGATATAACATCATCTAAGCTTCTAGGATAATCTTCTAAATTTAATACTAAATGGTGTTTATTTATCACGTTATTATTTCCATCTCCTTCAATAAGAAAAACGTGAGTAATAAAATCAGAACTTAAGTCTTTTAGTTTTCTAGCTCTAGCACATCTCCTTAGTTTAATCATGCTTTAGAAACATTCTTTTCTTTCTCTTGAGAATCTACTTGAATTTCCATAGAATCGAATTATTTTCAATAATTTCGGAACACGTAAAATATTTATTCTCAAAGAATTCAATGTCTCTTGATTCCACAATGACATTGGAATCTAAATCAAGAAGCCTATAAGTTATACCGTTTTCAGCATACCCAACAAAAACACTTTTGATAGCTCTAGGACTGAGCTTTGTTCTCTTAGGATCTGATATTCGGTAGTATGTCAAACACCTCCACACTTTAAGGTATGGCAAATTTGGTTTTCTACCTTTCCATATTTCATAAGGGGTTATGTCATTTTTTTTTGGAAGGTATTATGCATGTAGTAAGTAATGATTCTCCCCAAAGATTAATTAGTAGCTTTGAATGTGAAAGCATACAATTAACCATTTCTCCAAGCTAGCTCTAGTACTTCTCCTTGGTTCAATCATGTCTTTAGAAACATTAGTTTCTTTCTCTTCAAAATCAACTCGAATTTCCATAGATTTCGAATCATTTCAATAATTTTAGATCCCGTAAAATATTTATTCTCAAAGAATTCAATATCTCTTAATTCCACAATGACATTGGAATCTAAATCAAGAAACCTATAAGTTATACTGTTTTCAGCATACCTAACAAAAATACTTTTGATAGCTCTACGACCAACCTTCTCTTAGGATCTGGTATTCGGTAGTATGCCAAACACCCCTATACTTTAAGGTATGACAAATTTGGTTTTCTAACTTTCCATATTTCATAAGGGGTTATGTCATTTTTCTTGGAAGGTATTATTCATGCAATAAGTAATGCTTCTCCCCGAAGATTAATTAGTAGCTTTGAATGTGAAAGGATACAATTAACCATTTCTCCAAGCTAGCTCTAGTACTTTTCATTGGTTCAATCATGTCTTCAGAACCTGTAAAAGATTTATTCTCAAAGAATTAAGTGTCTCTTGATTCCACAATGACATTGGAATCTAAATCAAGAAGCCATAAGTTATACCGTTTTCAGCATACCCAACAAGAACACTTTTGATAGCTCTAGGACCGAGCTTTGTGCTCTTAGGATCCGGTATTCGATAGTATGCCAAACACCCCCACACTTTAAGGTATGACAAATTTGGTATTCTACATTTTCATATTTCATAAGGAGTTATGTCATTTTTCTTGGAAGGTATTATGCATGTGAAAGATTAATTAGTAGCGTCTCCTCAAAGATTAATTAGTAGCTTTGAATGTGAAAGCATATAATTAACCATTTCTCCAAGAGATCAATTTTTCTTTTAGCCAAACCATTTTGTTGTGAAGTATATGGTGCCGAGACTTGAGGAATAATATAATGTTCTTTAAGAAATATTCTCCACCTCTATCTGATCGTAGAACTTTAATTTTCTTTTCTCATTGATTTACTACTTTAGCCTTATATTTCTTAAACATGGTAAATGCTTCATCCTTTGATCTCATGAGATAAACATATAAAAATCTACTACAATCATCCACAAAGGTAATAATTACCTTTTACCTCCTCGTGTTAGCATACCATTGAATTTACATATATCACTATGAACCAAATCCAATAAATTCAATTTTCTTTTAACACTAGGAAATGATTTTTTAGTATTTTTGGATTTAGCACATACTTCACATTTATCAAATTTTCCATTGAAATTTATCAAGTATAACTTCTTCATATTCTTCAAATAACAAATATTTATATGTGCCAACCCATTATGCCATAAAAATGAATACTCGACAATATAAGCAGAACTAACAATATTATTATTAATACTCGGTTGATACATGCCATCATTGGTATAATCATTCCCAACAAACAGCCCATCCTTAGACAAGATAACCTTGTCGAATTCAAACAAAACCCGAAACCCCTCTTACAAAGTAAGTCAATTGAAACTAGGTTCTTCCTAATTTTGGGTATAAATAAAACATTAAGAAGAGTAATATTCTTTCTAGAAGTGATGTTTATCTCCACCGTGCCTTTTCCAACAACCTTTGCAAGAGCATTATTCGCCATCAAGACCTCTTGAACGTTTGAGTCAATAATCTCCTTAAATTGCTTGAACATGAATTTGTCCTTGCACACATAGACTATTGCTCCAGAATCTAACCACCAATCGGATTGGACAGTGGCAGAATTAATTTAAAAAACCATAGCCATCGCATCATTAACTTTAGAAATTTGACATCATAGTCACATAATTTTGCTCAACTAGATTTGCATCCGCCTTCGCTTTCGGAATGTTTTTGTCCCTTGAAATGCTCTTGCGGTGAATGCAATCCTTGGCATAGTGTCCCTGTTTGCCACAAACAAAACAACAACCCTTTTTCTTCTTTTGTGCTCTTTTAAATTTATACCTGCTTTTTACTTTGAAGTTCTGCCCGATTTCCGTTTTCTTTCCACATCATTCACATTCGAATTGTACAAAACATAATTATCACTTAAACTGATTCTTCCTCAAAGCGGATATGTTTTCTGTATTTGCTCCAAAGTAAAGTTCTCTGACTTGTGCATTAGCATTTATCCATAGTCTTTCCAACTTGGAGGAAATTTGGAGGAGTGCTAATTAAATCTTGGGCACGTAGGCGTGCCGTGTGCTAAATGCGCCAAATAATCGCCCCAAAATTGCGCAGTTATTCGCACACCCGCACACGAGTATGGTGGGATTCAGCCCATACCCAATTCTTTTTTGAGGTTCACTAAAGAAACCCCACACTTATTAATTGGCCACTTCCTCTTTGTGGGACAAGGAAATTAGCACTTAATTTGTTTTACAAAGAAACCTCCAACATCTCCCACAAAGAATATCAAGATATTGACAACAGTTTCCTCAGGTATCCTCTATTACCAATGGAGACGGGGTACCCTTTTTCCATATAATTAAGGTCGCTGAGGCTTACCCCGACCAGGATGGTCAGCTGGGCTCTCTTTCTCCATTAATCTTCTAACTTTCTCTAATCTCTTTTTTCCTTCCTGGACATGGTTTCTTCAAGCGTTTTGCGATTGCTAGGTTATGAACAAATTGCTTATGGCAAGCAGAAGAAGTTGGGGTGTAGCACTATTTGAAGGGAGGGCCTTGGCGAGAAGGAGCTTTACCCTCTAGGGAGATCAAGGCAAGTGCCAATGCACTACTCATTGAAGAAAATATTTGGGTAGGTTCTTTTCTTCATAGCCCGTCTTCTTCAAAGCAAGCTTTAAAAAGTGTCACTCTGAAAGAAAAGGTCCCGCCACTTTTTAAAGCTCGCTTTGAAGAAGACGGGCTCTGAAGGAGAGGGTCCCACCCAAATATTTTCCTACTTTCTACTGGCAAGCGATGAATAGACTGACTCACTGTGGTGAGTCGATCCTACCTAATATTTTTACCAACCATCCCATGCACGAAGTGATTGGTAATCAAACAACATCGTTATATTACGAAAAGAACAGGTAGATGACAATGCCTAAGTCTTCCAAATAGAACGGTGGCTTCTCCACCTCAAATTTTCTACATTTAATGAAATGAATATGAGTGGATTTATTAGTTAAGATAAGAACCAATGCTCTCTTCACATGTGATTTGAACCGCACCATCACTTAACAGTTCTGTCAGGCTAGCAACACTCTTATATCAATGCCCTCGTTGAAAAAGTAATTAGATCCGTCCTTTCTTGCAATGCTCTTATAGGTTACACTCCTGCAACGATTGCATGCACTCATTGAATATGATTTCAAGTAAATGCAATGGTATTATACATGCCATTAGATTTCTTTTTGAACTAAGATTTGCAATTCCAGGTACGAGTTTACGTAGTTTGTAGTATATAGAAAGATGCATGATATTCATTTCAATTTTTTTTTTGTCAAAAGAATTCATTTCTTAGGATAAAACATGAGATTTTTAGTGGAGTACATATACCAAAGCATAGCATAGCACACTATTATCTTTCAAGAACAGATCTGCCAATGAAAACTTTTGGCGGCTAATCACTATACCCAGTAATAAGCACACACCTAGATCTCCCTTTTTAGTTGCACTGGCTTGTGATGTGTGTTTAGGTTCAATGCTATTATCATCATCACCATGTGTAATAAGAACACATATCAAGTACTTGTAGGGAACTCCCAAAATTAGGTCGGGAAACCAAAACCCCTAAATTTAGATCGAAATCTAAATCGAGAGAGAATAGTAGCTTGATCTTGGAGAGATTGTGGAACCACATCACAATTATCCTCCTCGATAGCTGTTTACTAGATGAAAGATTGAATTGGAATCCACAGCCACCCGAGATCTATTGCAAAAGTTTATTCAGACAAACAAACTCCCAAAATAGATGGGGAGAGAAAATAAAAGACAAGCAAAATATATATTAAAGAAAAATGAGAAGAGCAAAGGTGAAGTGGGCTCTTAGCTTCAAAATTTGAAACTGAAAATCTATGGGAAAGCTTAAAAAAAGAAGAGTTTTTGGAAGAAGTAACAACAAATTCGTAAAACTATTGTGTTAGTATCGATTTAGTTCTAAACCATTCAATTAGATCGATGTAATCCCAAAGGTTTTTATGTTTGTGCCTATTTAGTCCATCCAGCTTATTTCATCGAAAATTGTTAATGTGGACACCGTTCGTTTTTCCTGGCACTGCTGATGCTAATGCAAGCATTTTTTTATACATTTTACTATTTTTTTGTCACTTTTGATTTTTTATTCTTTTATTTTATTTTCTTAATTTTAATATTAGTGTTTTTTTTTCATTAAGGACTGACAAGGGTTGCTGGTTGACCCTCGTCAACCACATGCGAGGGTGTCCTGGCTCTTGTAGGATTTTGGTAAGGGCTATCACAACCTTGGCGATCTAGGCATTGTGGCTCTCATTTACTATAGACAAGGGGCTTCATGCCCTCACTTTGGGTAAGGAGCGCCTCATGGCTCTTACGAAAGCCCTCATTGGATGCACAGAGAGTTCATTGCTAATCCTTGCTGTCAATATAAAAATATAAAAATAAAATAAAAAAGAAAGAACCAAAAATATATAGAAAAACTCAAAAGATTATTTAAAAAGCCCGTGTTGATGCTAGCCGTACCAACCACACCATGGTCAGCATTTGTCACGACCTACCCGTCGAGGTGCCGCCCTCCAATAAATAATTTTAGAGTTGTCCATAAGGAGATTCAAATCGATGTCCCTAAAAGATGACTTAAATACATCGTATAATATTTATCCAATCTAACCCATCCATTATAAACTCAAATTCTCCCAAGCCCATATCTCACGCGACGTTGGAAAGTCTTACAAAAAATCTATAATGAGTTGCCACTAGCCTATACTAGATTCGAGTGAAAGCAAAGTAAAATGCTTCCCTAATTTGGAGACGGGGACTTGATTACACTAACTATCTAGTTAGTGCATTTTCATTACCTAGGTTTGATTATCTTGTTAACTAAAATGTTTTCATGCAATCCTTTTGTCAACTACGAGACTAGTCCACTAATTGATCGTGCATTATTTTTATTTAAATCCTAACCATGCTAAAAGAAAATTAACAATCAATTTAATGAAAGTGCGCAAACAAGTATAATAACAAAAAAATGCGCAATCAACAATCTTGATATTGTTTATAAAAAGAAGAATTAAACAAAAAAACCCCTAATGTAAAGGTCTAAGAGCTTATTCAATTGAGTTTAAAACTTTTTAACGGTTTTCTCAAACTTTATGCTAAACTAAAAATATTTATTCTAAGTGAAAAATCTAAAAACTAATTCAAGAATTATAATATTAATTCTAATAATCAATGAAATCCATGGTGGCCACTATCCTAGACATTTTTCCAAATCTTTTAATTTTTAATTTTTACAATTTTTTACGATTGTTTATATATTTTTAAAAATAAATTTTTATAATTTTTATAAGTTTCTATAATTTTTCTGAAATTTTTATTTGCTGAATTTTTTTATTTTTTTTAATGAAAAGGGACTTCGGACCGGGTCGGAGAAACCCCTACGAACTCGCTGACCCGGACCTTATTGGTCAGGGTAGTTGGGTCAAACAGACTGGGCCTAACACCCAGCTCAATAAAATAAGCTAAAATAAGATTGGGCCCAGTCACGAATTTTAAATAAAGAAGCCCAAAAACAAAATCCTTCTATAAAAAAAAAACGCAAATCGTAAAGGGCCTAATTCAGCCGGATCACCCTATTTTTACCCACGAAGCTATTCGGCTCAACTGAAATTAAAATAACCAGATTATTTTGTTTATTATTATTTTTTAAAAAATAGCTATGCTCTTCATCTTCTTCCTCCCGACTCTTCTCCAAGCTTACCGAGGTTTACTCACCAACCTGCGACCATCACGAAGATTGAAGGCCAGCACCGGTGGACCTTAAATCTCACGAGTTGAACACATCCGACAATGAGTTCCAAACATCAATTCGGAAGTCACTAGACCGCGCTTTTCCGAAATAAACATTAGAATCGAAACACACAGGAATGCATATATATCAAAAGTGAAGAGAAACTGACTTGAGTGGCCTCAAGCCGCGGGCATAGCTAGCGTGGGAAGGATTTCGGCGAGATGTCCATGACCTGCTGAATGCGCGCCATAGCTGCAGGATTATGGACGTAAAGATCACGCTTGGGAAGGCTTTCCCTTTGGAAATTCTTCTTTCACTGGTTCTCTCTCAACATTCTCTCCTCTGGTATTTCATATATTGTGAAGGCGGAGATGTGAAAGTCTAGTGAGCTCCCACGTGGATGAGATGGCATTGTCCATGAATCCTATAAAAAGAAACAATAATGGGACGTAAAGATTAATAGATGCTGATGAAGAATCGGGCATGCATGCTAAAAAGTTATTCATGAGTGATTTATTTGAAGAGCATAAAGTCCCCTGTGTATCCAGTCCTCCACTTGTACTCTCCTTTCCTTTTGTGGACCGATCCCTCAATCATGGACGTCTCCGAATTGTTAGCCGTCTCTTTGCGGATCTTTCCGATAACTCGCTAAACCGAATGAAAAACCATCTGTGGATTGAGAACACGCTGGGATCATGATCTTAACAGGAAGTCAGCTTCTGTGGCGTTTGCTTTACGCCTGGTCCGGGCGCGAGGAAGGTTGGATTTGATGCATATACACTGAAAAAGTATGGAAGAACTACTGGAATGATGACGGACTGATGTTGGAATGCCGGCAATGTAGGGGGGAGAAGCCACGACGAGATGAGCACGCCGGAGGACCGAGCCAATTGATATACTGGAGCGAATCCTTACAAAAAAAAGACTATTTTTCTCAACAACAAAAAAATTTCTTGTCTTCTATGATACTTAAAGGTTTGAATCCTTACACCTCGTATTTCATGTGCAATGCCCGATTTATATATGAGGGAAGTATGAAGATATATTTTCTTTTTTTGAAGTACTTGAGAGGCGTGCTTAATAAACGAGCCGTGGACACATTTATTGATAACATAAGCTTTTGTAAAGACCGTTGTATATATAACTAAGTAGTTTATTGATTTTAATTATAACTACGAAGTAAAGCATGAAGCTAAAATTACTAGAATGTATGACCAGCATGTTGATTTCATGGGGGATTTCTTGCTTGTAGTCATCGTAGACATGTATATATATAAACAAAATTATATATAATATTTACAGAGATTTATTTAAATATTTATTTACTTACTCTTTGTCGCATTGCTATAACTTATACTTTACAAAGTAAACTTGGTATTTTGAGTATTACTTTTCATCCTTTATCTTTTCTTTTCAATTAATATAGAATATTAGTTGCACGACTTGTGAGATGACTATTAGCTAGTAGACTAATGTTTTACATCGAAATAAAAAAAAATGAATAGATGAAGAATTCATAGAAATTGTTGAAAATATATTTGAGAAAGAATTGCAAAAATGATCCCTGTACTATTGCTAGTACCCAATATTAGTCATCATACTTCATGTCGTGATAAATTGGGTCCATAAATTAATATTCCGGTTATAATTTTTAGGAAAAGTTTATGCAACTGTCCAAATATCAGTGGGACGTTTTTGTTATTGGCATCTTATGCCACTTCCAAACAGGGACCACATGTCAGTAGAAGAGGAGGCCAAAAGATTTGAACCTCCTGGCTTCTCCGTATGTTTTCTTGTTTAAGAAACCATCATTTAATTTTTGTAATCCCACTTTTAGCATTCGGCACCAAATCTGGACCGACAAGAGTTCGTTATCCTATGAAATTGTGCTTCGTCTTTCATGTAGTAATATCCCATCGAGTCTTTGACATATATATAGTAAAATAGTTGTTAACATTCATCAAATTCCTCTTTCGGCCCAAATCCCAGCACCTGCCCTATAATAATTTTTTTCTATCAATAATTAATGAAAACATGAATCTATTGTTTTATCTTTGTTGATTAATTTTTTTAAGAGGAGGAACAATGAACAAAATTTAAAAAAAAATCTTTAGGTTTTTCTTCTCGATTTTGTTGTTCTTATTAGCTTTTACTGAATTCTAGCGTCCCCATTACTTTTTTTTTGTAAGGGTTCCTATTATTTCAAAACGGACATTCTTTCACACGAAAAAAGGAAAAAATTTGGGTATCTAAATATGTGTGCGAACCTACTTGACTCATAGCATGATTTATAAAAGGTGTATACGACACGAGCATTTTTCTGTTGCTAAAATCAAGATTGAACATTGGTCCACCAACCACCTACTTCACGACAAAAATAAAGGATGACGATTTAAATCGAACGTGAGTAATAATAGAGGGACCATTTGTATAACTCCCCATCAAATTTTAACTTATGATTTACGCGTCAGTACCGTATGTTCATCTCCAGTTTACTTAGCACTATCTATCAATATTTGGATTAAAATATATATGGAATTAGTCTTGAATACATAGTTAGGCACCATATCTGTCACACAAACACGAGGACGAAAAGTAATGATAAATGTCTGAGACAAAATGGGCAAAGAGCAACCAATTATTAATAATTGATTCATGTAAGCGAGACATGAATTGATTATCGAGATATTTTAAGACACTAATGACCCGCGAGAGTATCTTGCAAGACATAGATGTCGTGCCGAACAATAAAAAGACAATCGATGATGACCAATAGTAAATGTTTATTTTTCGATGGATTCACAACATATAGATAATACCCATACCTACATTATTTGCCCCGTGAATGTCAGTCACTAGGAACATCAAGAATTAAAACCCGAGTATATTACCAAAAAGAGAAAAATAAAGGAATAGAGAACAAAACTTTAGGGATGCAAATTGATGTTCCAACACCCCCATCTATGAGCTTCTTGTGATTGAACAATACCAGGTGAAAGCAAAAAGAGTTTTCTTCGATTTGCTTCTGGTGTTTTTGTTCATCTTTGTTGATTAATCCTTTGAAGAGGAGGAAAAATTCAAGATACAGAAATCTGCATGGGTTTGCTTTTTCGTTTTTAGATCACCTACTATTTATTTACGATATTCTAGGGTTCCTACTACTTAATGTATTCTTTCATAAAAAAGGGAAAAAGCCATAAATCATCTGCATGGAACTCTTACATACAACAGGAGCGCATTTTTCTACCAGTTCGAACAAATCAATGTTAAATTTAGTGGCATAAAATGCGTTTTCATAATCACGAATAGTATTATATATAATTTTGATATATGTGCTTCATGAAAATGAATGCAGCAGTCCAACCTTCCTTAAAGCTATTTTTTTTTACGTGTCAAACTGCATAACAAAGTTTTTTATTTTTGGCAAATGCTAGTAGTTTTGCACTATTATAACATGTTGATGCCAGATATTGATCTTTAGCTCTTAGCCCTTGCCTTTTCGTTTGCATTCGGATGAAAACAAACATACGACATTCGTAAAATCAAGATTGAACTGTGTTCCCCCAATTAATTACAAAATTGGACACGAGAATTAGTAGAGTGGCCATTTTTGTAATTACTTCCCAATATTAAGTCAGTGCCACATGTTTATTTCAGTATTTACTTAGCACTTTCTCTGAACATTTGGATGAAAAATACAAAACCGGTCCTGAATACGTGGCATGAGATTAGTTTAGGGACCAAATCCCGTCCCAAAATAAAGTACAAGGACGAAAAGAAATAATAGTAAATAACCGAGGCAGCGTTAGCAAAGAGCAACTAGTTATCAACCATTGATTCATGTAAATGAGGCGTGTGTTGACCGTCGAGATATATCGAGACGCTCATGACCGATGGAGTATTTTGCAGGATAAAGATATCACTATTACCAAGAAAAAAAAAGGCAGACATACCAATAATAAATCTTTACTTTCCATTGGATTTACAGCAGCTAGATATACTCCTTTTTATTTTACCTGCTCCATAAATCTTAGTCACTAAGAACATGAAGAATTAAGACCTGGATATATTTACAAAATAAAGAGAAAATAAAGGAAATAGAGAACAAAACTTGCGTGGGGTACAAATTGGTGTTCCAGCACTCCCCTCCATGATTAAACAAGACGAGGGGCAAACAAACGGAAGTTTCTTGTGATTTGCTCTTTGCTTGAGGGTCCCCATTCGACACTCCCTCTCGAGTACTACACATGAAGTTGTACAAAGAAAATTGATGGATGGTCGACTTGGATTAAAGCTTAAATCCGGTTCTCCGCTAAATGATGAATTAATATTAAGAGGAAGATCATTGCTGAGGACTTGGGGCGACTTCCTTGCCCTGTATCTCAATGGATCGGGCCCATCTCCCGGAAAATCTCCTCTTCCCTTTCGTTTTGCGTACATATAAACGAAACATCTTGGTCCTCGACATCCATCTATATGGATCTTTTCTTATACTAAACCAGAATGATTCTCTCACTTTTTCATGTCTCCCATCCAATGGTCTTTCTAGTTACAGAGTCCGAACACTTCCCATTATTTTCTAATCCCTTATGTTGACTTTCTCGAGGGATAACGTGCCACTTTACAAAAATTACCAATTTAACCAACATATACGGCCTAGTTTATTAATATCGCCGGCAACAAATTGGATAAATGGGTCTTTTCTCATGGGAGGGTAGTGACGAATTGGATAAATGGATCTTTTTCTCGTGGGAATAGACTAACCCATGATCCTTCCCCCATGAAAAGGAGAAGGGTCATATCGAACAAAACTACTGCTGAAAACTGTTAAAAACTGTTAAAAGCAGTAGTTTTGTTTGATAAGACCATTAACAGTAGTTTTATCATTGGTTAGTTTTATCATTGGTTAGTCCATGAAGAAGAGAGGGGTCTTATCGAACAAAACTACTGTTAATCGTCTTATCAAACAAAACTACTGTTTTTAACTTAAAACAGTAGTTTTGTTTGATAAGACCATCAATAGTAGTTTTGTAGTCTTGTTAAAAACATTAGTTTTGTTTGATAAGACCATTAACAGTAGTTTTGTTCGATAAGACCCCCCTCTTCTTCATGGACTAACCAATCATCCTCCCCATGAGATAAGACCCATTTATTCAATTTGTTGCCTTGATATTAATAAACTAGGCCGTATATGTTGGGTAAATCGGTCTTTTTCCCCATGTTTTTTCTATCTCTCCTAGGCGGGTGGTCTATATATTGAGGACAAAATGGAAGAGACATGACCAGGCAAAGTGGGAAGGTCGATGGAGAACAACAATCCAGCAGCTGAACACGATGGTCGGAGGTAAGCTTCAACGACCTCAAATATGTCTTGAGCAATGGAAGCCCAATCTCAAATGGGCGCGTTTGGTAACCGTTCTCATTCTCAGTTTCTCGTTCCCGGACGAGTTTGGGACGAGAAACCTGTTTGGCAAATTCTCATTCTCATTCTGCTCCCGAGATGAAAAAATAGCTAGAGATGAGTTTGGGATGAGAAATGAGAACCAAAAATTTTTTTGTTCTCAATTTCTGGGATAAGAATGTACAATACCACTCAATAAGCTAATCTTTTTATATTTCATTTTTATCTCTTGCCGCCACAGCCGCTCACCGTTTGCCGCCGCCTACCCCCGATCATCGCTATCGACCACCGATTGCCGGTCACCGGCCATCGCCGCCGGCCCACCGTCGCCGTTGGTCACCACCCGCCGCCGGTCATCGCTATCAGCTGCCGATCGCTGGCCATTGTCACCGCCCGCCGCCGGTTATCGCCATCGGCCAAGATCGCCGGTCATCGGCCCCGGCTGCCGGTCGCCACCGACCGCCGCTGCCGCCGATCGCCGCCGCCGCCGATCGCCGCCATTGTAGGTCGCCGGCCACCGCATTTCCTTTATTTTTTAAGTATTGGGACAAGAAATTTTGTGCAATTACCAAACACGTTTTTCTTCCCAAAAACTTATCTGAGAACCATTTCTAAAAAAAACTCATTCTAAACAAAACTGTTTATGGGACGAGAATGGTTGCCAAACGCGCCCTAAGTTGGAGGATTGCAAGTAAAATCATGCCAAAATCTTGATATTCTTTTCGGATCCCATCTCTGATCATGTCCACTGCACATATCCCATTTCGTGAATGCTGTTTAATTGGGAAAGAACGTGCATTCTATGTAAACCCGACGAACTTTGTACCACCCAACCTTTCTCCCATACTCTTTTTATCTTTTAGTGATTGATCCAGGTTTTTGTTCTCGATGTTCATGATGCTTCTGTTCCAGAACAGAGCATGTACTTAGGGTCACGTTTAGTGGGTGTAAGATGGCTTTTTTTTCGCTTTTCCTATATTGGGCTAGTCATGTTGTACCGCCTAGGTTTTGTCTTCTATTCTTTTGCTAATTGATCCAGGTTTTCATTCTCAACGTTCACAATGACTTGTTTCTCAGAAACAGAGCACGTTGGGTCATATTCATGGGGGAGCATGTTCAGTGGAGTAAAACTGAGCTCATGGACATTTTTTGTTACCAGTTGGTAAATATTCATTTGGTCATTGAATATAGTTAATTCTTAGCAGCAATAGTCCCTCTTAAGATTATTTTCTTTTGGTCAAAATCCCTCTCGAGTTTGAATACCATTAAAAAAGCTGAGTTTGTTTGTCTGAGGAGAGTGAAATGCCATAATATCCGTCCATTCTTTTCAAAAACCTCATAATCGGAAAGAATGTGAGCCTTCTCTTAGAGTTACTTGGTGGGAAGATCCTGCACTTTGATGAAGAGACACGACTGCATAATGTATATACACTATGTTTCTTTATTTTGTCGTCTTGTTAGCTTTTCCTCCTAAGAAAAGATGAGACCTGCAATTAGCTTTACTCCCGGGGAGCATGGGGCTTCCCTCGTAGTTCTGTGCGTATCGGTTGTTTGTTTAGTGAGTAAGTATTGTTAGAGTGGGTTGGGAAAGGTCTGTAGGCGTTAAAGATGTATCCCTCGTACTTCAACGCTACATTATGTCCAAAAGAATAGTTTTCATTAGCTTAATTACTCAGCTATGGGTTACCCTCCTGCAGTGCATACATAAGTTAAGGCTCCTACAATGCATAGACTTGTTAGCTATAATTTGCACTAGAAGCTTCACATCATTCCCCAAATTAAATTTCCTATTGAACTTAAATTGATCACTCTTGGTGTGCGTCTGCGAGGATATTAGTTAAGAACTTAGGAGGCTTTGAGAATCACTTGATGTTTATTGTAGACCTCTATCTTGATAGCTTTTGGAAATGTTGTCATCTTGTATGATATAGAAAAAGCTCACAACTTAAGCTTTGCAAGGTCTAACCAGTAGTTTGTTGATTTTAATTCGAAGATCTGGAGTAAAACTTGGAAATCAAATTGCTGCAATGTATAACGGCCAGCTTGATTCCATGGAGGAGACCTTACTTCAAGCCATCAGGGACATTTATGGCTACATAGGTCCGGCCAACGTTACTGGTGCACCTGCTGTCATGCTAATCTACACATTGGTAAAAAATGCCCGACGAAAACTAATTTTGGAGACAGGAAGGTAAGATATTGGCCCAATGTTTCGATTTGCTTACGCTCTCATCTCCGTTGCTCTTGGATGTATTGCATGCAGTTTGCTGATATACATTCTACTTGGTGACATGCCTTGGTTGATTACTGTTCCCTACTTCCTGATGTTGACATTCTCATTCGAATTTGAACTTGAGAATTAATTAGGGAATGATGATAGCTTTCAGTTTTCCTAATGTTGTTGTGTGCTCTTTGCAAAATTGGTTTTGTTGTGTGTCTTTCCAATGCTAGCTCGGACTTGAAGCTTGTGTTGTATTATTCTTAAATGCCTTTTACGTTACAAATGTAGAATACATGGCGATTATGACGACGAAGATGGTACTACTTAGTTAAGATCTTGATACAATTGGATAAAATTGAAATACAGGGACTTTTTTTTCCTTCTGACCAGAGAGAAACAAGGGAATCAATTCAAATAATTTGAGAAAGATAATGTTATCCTTACTCACTGATTTTATACGGATTGCAAATTTGATGTAGTTCATAACTTGTTCCTCATTTTCCAAGTTAGCAATATTCTAAACACTATCCCGATATGTACTTTAAGTCATGAATGAAAATCACTCAGCAACATATGCGTGTTTTTCCACAAACAGTACAGATGTTTAGGTGTATGCGTTTTAATGAGATATTAGACGGAATCCTAATAGTGTGTGGATATGAGTCGGGTACCAATTTAAAAAAAAATTGTGAGACGAAAATTAATTTGGGTAGATATATCATGAGCTAATGACTTCGAATTTCAATTGTATCTTGCTTTCTATTGGGAAGGGCTTTATTTTTGCATTTCACAATTTCACTTTTAAAAGTTAAATCTTTTAATATTCTTGCTTTAATTAATTTTATTAGCATCTTGAAATGAAGCAAGTTTATTGGTTACTAGATTTAGTCCTGCAACGAAGTTAGATATTCTTAGTTAGAAATAATCTTAAAAGAAATATATTTATCTTTGTTTTATTTCGACTTTCTATTATAAGTATATCCTTACAGCAAAGATTTCGGAACGATCCTGCTAACCCTTCCCTCTCCGTAGCGATCGAGAGTCAAAATCCGACATCTGACCTTATCCACCAACTTATTAGAAAGATCCCTCACGCGTCAAGCCACAGAGGTCGTCCAAGCTTATTTCCCGGAGACTTCCGCAAAACTTCAAACGTAGCACGACTTCAACACCTTTCTGGGTCAGTCCATCATTTTCTCTCTCTTTCCCTCCGTCTACTTGTCCTTTAACTAATTTCATTGTAATAACCAAGCTAAATTGATAGCAAATGCAGTTGAATCATGTTACGTGATAGTCTATATATAGAATTGGGAATAACTAACCTATGATTGGGTTGCATGATTTAATCCTAGTTATGTGTAGTTCGATGTCGTCAATTGATCTCCAACTGCTACCTGATGTTCAAGCGCCCGGCTTAGGTGATATGGAAAGCAATCTCACCCTTTAAATCCTATGATATCGAGGATTCATAGTTTGAAATGGCTATCCATCGATTTTCTTGTGCCAATTGCACAAAAGGATAATAACATAATAGTTCCATAAATTTTCACCTAATTGCCACGTAAGTGCCAAAACAAAGATGAATCACTCATAAAGAAATTCATACATGTGATTCTAGTTGGTCTTTTCTTAGTTGCCATTTAGATTGCGACACAGTCGCAGAAGTGAAGTTTAATGGGCTGTAATTTGCGGCAAGTGTATGTTAATTTTTATTTTATTTTATTAAAAGGCGTAGGTCAAAAGTCTCTCTTCGAAAACGAAAGTGGTTTTACGGGCTCCAATCTGGATTACATATAGTATAAACGTACTTTCACTAGTAACGTGGGCCGGACCTGTATAGCTATACATGTCCCTGATAGTTTGAAGCAAGGACTCCTTCATAGAATCAAGATACCGGTTACGCATTGCAGCAATTTGAGCTCCATGCTTTGCTCCATTTCTTGGAATAAAAATGAGCAAACTACTTATTAGCCGTTAGTCTTTCGTAAAAGCTCAAATTGTAAGCTCTTTTTGCATCATACAAGACACTTTGTTTTCCAAGAACTGTCAAGATAGGAGTCTCCAATGAACATGAAGCGATTGTCAATGCTACTGACTGTTATACTCAGCACGAACACATCAAGAAAACCAATTTAAGTTCGCAAGGAAATTTAATGCGCAGCATGATGCCAAGCTTCTAGCGCAAATAGTAGCTGACGCGTCTATGCATTGCAGGAGTCTAATCTTATATATGCACGGCAGGAGGGTAACCCATGTACGGATCCACGGCTAATTAAGCTAATAAGAAGCTCTTCTTTTGGACAAAACGTAACTTCGGACTGCAAGGGGATGCCTCCTCAACCACTGGAAACCTTTCCCGACCCACTCCAACACTGCATATTTACAGCACAAAAAAGCATCCAGAGGCACAAAACTACTTGGTAAGCGCCCGCGCTTAATGGGTGAAAGCAGAGCAAAGCTGATTGCAAGTCTTATCTTTCCTTACTTTTGAGTTTCTCTTGACAAAAGGGGGAAAAAAAACAGGTTGCATATACACTAGTGTCTCTCCATCAACGCGACAGAATTTTCCCACCCAGTGACTTGAGTAGCAGGCTCACATCCTTTCCAAGTCTGTGATTTTTGGAAAAGAAATGACACTTATTTTGGCATCGCCCTCCTCAGAGAAGCTCGGCCTTTCAAATGGTACTCAAAGCCCGGGAGGGAGGAGGGATCAAATTCCTGCTACGAATCCAGCTGTTTTCAATACCAAATCGATGTCATCAAATTACCTATTCACACAAGAAAAGGGTCAATAACTACGAGAATCAGAATTTTTGACGGATTTATACCCTCTGAAAATCCTCTGTTATAGATACGATCCCACACCCTCTGTTCTGAATAAGCCCGCGCCCTGTTCCGAAGGTCGGGTGCTATTATGAACATGGATAACAAAAGCATGGGTCAATTGATAAAGGGGGAAAAAAGAAAAGAGGGGAAAATCTGGGGGTGAAAACTGGTGCTCCAATCTGACTCTCAACAGGACATTTTCCACCGTCAGGTGAAAGACGCTCCTCTTAGTTTGGGCTCTTACGTTTTGACCTGAACCAGTTCAGAAGGCGTCAATCAGTTCACCAGATTTACGTAGATTGCATGCTTTTTCCCAGTAAAACAGCTTCCACGTAAACCGAGTAAAGACAGTGAACATGGTCAGAGAAAGGAGCGGCAAACGAAATCAAAATTTGGTACGAGCTTACTGATAATCCTCCAATTTACTGATGGAGACTGCGCTTCACTGGCTAAAAGATGTTGGAGTCCCCTGAAGCTTACCCACGACGGCCGGGATCAGTTGGATTGCTCTTCTCCATTATCCTTGCGACTTTGCTCTCCGAGTCTCTTCCTTTCTTGCCCGAAAACGAGACGAGCGTGGGGCAGTCACTAGAGGTCGTCTTCTCAGCTTTCTACCGGTGCACTATTCTTGAAATAAAGACATAGACCACGTCGCAGATCGCCACGACCAGAAAGCCTCGACCTCAACATTTGATGCTTGGACAGCGCGGAAGAAAGAAAAGTCCGCGAAAACAGGACCAAATAATATAGGGTGCGAAAACAGATGACGATTTTCTAAAAGTGGGTAAATAAACTTACATCATATGAAAATAAAATTTGGAAATAATGTCAGTCGCAGAGTTTACTTTGATTATATTGTAAACGAGAATAGTATGTATAGAAGCTTCCATAAGCAAATAAACGAAGCAATCCTCTCTTGGACGTGAAAACGATAATTGATAGTTACATCACTAATCGGTTAATTAAAACAGATCATATTCAGGATTTTGATATGACTATAGTGAGATTTGTGTTACTTTGAGTAAGTTTAGGAAACTCCAAACAGTGAAAGTTTATTGAATGATGGGATTCGAACTCAATGCAATGCCTTGCCAGTCGCCATATCTTTTTCCAATCCCAGGATATTTCAGCGCCCACTTCATAAGAATCTGTACGAACAGTGCAGAGAGAGAAGATCTTCGCTCGCTCACTTGCTCCCGTGCCTCTTCCGCATCGGAAACGATCTCGCCATTGAAGCATCTCCTCCCCCAGGTGAGTCAACGTTCTTCCGCATAGCTTCCTCTTCTCTATGTCTCTCACCCACAGGTCCTGTCGAGAAATTTCGCCGTATGCTCATGTTCGATCCTCAGTTTCGTCCATCGAGTGAAAGGCTAAGTAGTTGCCTTTGTCAACGTTCTTCGCCCTAACGGGTGATGCTTAGTTCGGATGGTGTGCTTCTGCGTTAGGTGTTGACTCGTTTCCCTCGATACGGTGTCCGATTGAGTGCCCTTGCTCCTATCGCCGAGTGCGCGGAGCCCTTCAGTGGCAGATTTGCTGCAGAAATTTGTTAGTTTAGTTTTGTGATTGGCCCTGTTGAATGTAAGTAGAATTTGACGTGCATAAATCTGGAGCTGGAGCTGGAGATGGAGGAACCTTCACTACCTACTGGCGGAAAATGTCGAATGGGTAAACCATAGGACAAAAGTCCTATCCATTAACCTGACTTGTGATGCCGATTGGGAATATTTTCATCCAAACACAGACAGGAACTGCGGAGTAAGCGTCAAATCAACATGCTAGTTCATACGAACCTGAAGAAGCTATCTATATAAAACTGTTCACATGCAAAGAAGCTTGCACATTAGTCAGTCTTTCCTCAGATATCTTGTAATATCACTTATGCTCGTGCATTGGCAAATTTGTTATAACTATATATAGCGTAATAATCATTTTGGGCAAAGACAATTTAGCTTGGAGTTGCAATGCTTGCTACTAGGTAATCAGTGCTAAAGACACCAAAACAACGTTACCCGATCAAGGTTCCCCAGGAGTAAGCCACGTGTCCTTTTCTGATTAATTGCCTGCTCCCAATTAGGTTCACCACGTGTATACACGCCACATGTATACACCCCATGTGTCCTTTGAACATGAGAATTTGTAGAGGGGCCATTTTTGTAATTTCTTCCCAATTTTAAGTCAGTGCCACATGTTTATTTCCAGTATTTACTTAGCACTTTCTCTTAACATTTGGATGAAAAATGAGAAATAGTTCGGAATACGTGATGTGAGATTAGTTTAGAGATCAAATCCTGTCGCAGAATTAAGTACAATGATGAAAAGAAAATTGTGAATAATTGAGTTATCACCCATCGATTCATGTAGATGACGTGTGTATTGACAATCGAGATATATTGAGAAGCTCATGATCGGGCGAGTATTTTGCAAGATAAAGATATCACGTCCGAAAAAACAAAGGCCGATCATGATCAATAATAAATCTTTACTTTCCATTGGATTTATAGCCGCTAGATATGCTCCTTTGAATTTTATCTGCTCCATGAATCTTTAGTCACGAGGAACATGAAGAGTTAAAACTTGGATATATTTACAAAAAAGGGAAAATAAAGGAAATAGAGAGCAAAACTTGGGGGATACAAATGGGTGTTTTAGCACTCCCGTTCTCCGCTAAATGATAAAATAATATGAAGAAGAAGATCATTGCTGAGGACTTGGGGCTACTTCCTTGCCCTAAATCTCAATGGATCATACCCATCTCCCAGAAAATCTCCTCTTCCTGCTCTTTTTGTGTACATATAAATGAAAAATCTTGCTCCGCGATATCTGTCCATGTGGATCTTTTCCTAAACTAAACCAGAATGACTATCTCTCGCATATACATGTCTCTCATTTAATGGTCTTTCTAGTAAGAGAATCCCAACACTCCCCATCATTTTCTAATCAGCGGGACTGTCTCCTTATGTTGACTCTCTTAGGGATCACGTGCCACTTTACGAAAATTGCCGATTTACCCAACATATACGGCCATGCAAGGAACGAATTGGACAAATGGTCTTTTCTCATGGACTTGCTGGATGCCGAGGAACGAAAATTACCGATTTACGAATTGGACAAATGGGTCTTTACGAAAATTACCGATTTACCCAACATATACATGCCTCATGGTCTTTTCCTCATGGTCTTTTCTCTAACTCGGCTCAGCTTGCCGTTTGGAGATAATGGAGTAGCTATGATGTGCATAGCCTCTGGAGATGTTGCATGACACGGGGAATGGATGGATATCACAGCCGTCCGATCTGAATCGGATAGCTATGATTTTTAAAAAAAATAAAAATAAAAACCCCAATATTAATGAAGATTGTCCGATCCCCCCTTATTAATGGAGGCCGTCCGATCTAAAATCGGACAGCCCCCAAGGTCGAATTCATCATATCACTTGTCTTTATGGTAAGTGATCCGGATCTCGTGGTATGTGCTCGCAAATAGTATTTTATGCTATAGATTCCACATTACAGCACAAGGCAAATACTTTTTTATTACAAACATCGACCAAATATCATAATGATTTCCATCAATTGCCTTTTCGATTGCGACACATTCGCATCCGTGGAGTTTCATGGGCTGTAATTTGCGGCAAGTGTACGTTAAAGTTTTTATTTATTTATTTATTAAAAGGCGTAGGTTTGAAAGTTTCTGCTAAAAAAAAGTATGTATATTTATGGGTTCCGATTTGGATTATTTTTTAAATCTTAATTTTGCAAGGTCGGGCATCGACCCTATTTTCACATTAATAATGAGTCAATGAGAAGTTCTCTTTCCTTCTAATTATCGAGCCAATTATATCCCAAATTTTTGTTTTAATGAATTTGTTTAATGCAGTAGCTTATAATTCTTAACAAAGAAAGAGCTTCACATATTGCAAAAGCATCTTCTTTTATCAAGGGGTGACATATATTGATGTTAAAAAGGAATTCACATCCACGAAAACAATGAGTCCATGACCATAAGCAATATATTTTACTTTTTGATAGATTTAGAAAAGTTACTTGAGAGTTTGGGTCACCAGGAACATCATGACAAAAACCTGGGTATATAAACTAAAAGAGAAAAGAAAAAGAAATAGAAAAGGAGAGAACAAATCTTGGGGGCGCAACTTGGTGTATCAACACTCCCCTCTATGAGTCTCGTGATCAAACCAAACAATGTGCAAGCAAACGGAATTTCTTGTGATTTGCTTTGGGCCTTTGAGGGTCCCCATCTGACTCTTTTTCTCAATGGATCAGGCCCAGATTTGGGATTGAACCTGTTGAATATGAGTAGAACTTGACATGCCTAAATCAGAAGCTAGAAAAATCATCAGTACTGCTCGAAACAAAAATGTCCCATAGGGAAAGTTTGTGTTTCCTGTCTATGGTTGCTCCTACCCTGTCTTGATAATTGCTTTCCTGGTTTTTGTCAAGTTGGTTAAGTTAATCTGATATGGAGCTTGCAACACTAGTTTGGATTCCCAGTTTGAATCAAACCGAGTTATTGAGTAGATATTATGTTAATGATTACAATTGCACATATGCCGTGATCAGGGATTATCACTCGACTATAAGTAGATGTTTTCCTTCTTCAAGGAAACTAGGGAACACTTCCCATACCTAACTTAGCTTTACATGTATCGTGCATTCAAGCGTGAATAACTCTCATATTACCATGCTATCTGATAAAAATAAAACCAAAAATAGAATTGTGGAATTTCAGTATATTATAATGAATGGTACATGAGCCAGTTTATAGGTTTTATAGGATGACTAATTTGTAGTAATATTACAATATCAATTGCAACAAATTAGTATTATGTATTCAAGAGATATAATGAAGGGAAACTTCCAACACTATTCATGACTTCTTTTTCCTTTACCGCATCTAACTACCAAATGATTGTAGGATAACCGAGTTCTCAGCTCATGTTTTCCTCTCGACACCATCGCCATTTCGAAACATGATTAGAAGTAACATCGATCGTGAATATTGATCTGCGACTTTCCTTTCAAGGACTTAATTCGTCGAGATCTACTCATCCATTGATTACGCTCAAGTCAGGCCTATTCGATGTGTTTAGAGAGCTGGCGCACAGGTTCAATGCGGCTTCCTTCGAAGGCATAGTATCATTGCTCATCTACCTTGTATATTTGTCAGATCATACTTTAGGTTTGTCCTTAGATTACCGATCACAAAGATTGATCATTTGAGTGTGCAATTACCAGAAGTGCACCAAAATCTCGATGGATTCTGCAGCGCTTCAACGATAACAACCTCTCGGTTGCATGCATAATGCACTAAGTTTATTAGGTTGGCAATGGTGAATTTGTAATTTTTAAGATTGCAAATTTGAGGGCACAGATGGAAGAATTAGAAGATCACTTTTGCCTTCCTGAAAATTATATCGACCTCCAATTATATGGAAAAGTAGCAGAAATCAAGTTCTGAGATAATACATTTCATTGAGGGGAACAACGACCGCAAAATACTGTGATAAGCATGGGCCAGTTCAGGCCTAGATTTTTTATTGCTTTGGAAGATCGAAATCAATTAGACCCATACAAGGGAAAACATATTCGTGGCCCATGCTAGAAAAGCACGAACTTCATCGATGTTCTTTTTTTCTAAATGTTTTAAAATTTGACATTGAATTAAATCTTACAATCATCTAAATAATTTTATTTTTAACACTTCCTACACATTTAAAAAAAAATTCCACAAGCATGTTTGTATTCTATTTGTAGTAGGGGGAAAAGCGACTTTTCGCGTGAATTTAAAAACGTAAATATCAATTAGCTTAATTTATCCGATGAAGTTATGCACACATAGCCACTGATTTGTGGCCATGCACTAGGCAAAAGTACCTTCTGACATCGGCAAGTAACGTATGGATGAAATTACCATGTAATTTTGGTAAACCAATGCAATAAACACAACAAACCATGATGATGTATTCTATTTTGTGATGCAAAATGTGTTCAAGGTAATGATACACCATGACATTCATGTCTGAGCCAACATTAGAAGGCAACAGAGCAAACCAAACTCATAAAAAATACACATCACCACATCAGAAAGTCCAAAACTATCAACATTCTCTAATTAATCCTTTTAATTCACGATGAATGTGAATAGGATTATCAATAATAGGATCCACAGAACGTCAATCAACCAAGGTATCTCATCAAGTAGAATGTACATCAACAGACTACATGCAACACATCTTAGAGCTAAAGCGATTAAAGCATACACAAGTTGGAACCTTCCGTCCATATCGTGCCTTCCCATATCGAAAAGTAATTTCTGCTAGACGATCTTGATTGCTACACAGATAAGCATAATGACGGATGCCCCAGCAACGTTGGCCAGACCTGAAGAGCCATGCCGGTCCCTGACGAGTTGAAGCAACGCCTCCACCGGGGAATCGAGCTGTTGATTATATTCTGCAGCAATTTGAGCCACGTACTCTACTCCATTTCTTGGCATTAAGATCAGCAAACTACTTGTTAAACAACCACTCTTCACAAAAGCTCAAACGATGAGGATCAAGGATAAACACATATTAATCAATTAAAAGAGTAAATAAAAAATGGGGCGATGGTTTCTGAATGCAACATCGAAAAGGATGACGAGTTCACTTGATCTATGCAACGCAATGGACTGTTTCTAACAAAATGGCGTTCCAGTAATGGAACACACGGGAAATGATGGGGGATAGGAATTTACTTCTTCAGGAAAGGAAATCAAGGCTACATGTTTTTACTCGCAGTCTTCCTGCAACTTTTTGAAGGAGGCTGGACTACGGTGGGAAAGACGTGGCAATTCATGGTCGATGCTTACCTCCAACTACCGTGACTGGCTGGATTGCTGTGTGCCATCAGCCTCCGAGTTTTGAGCGATCACTCCCTTCTTCCCTTGGCTGAAGTAAAACATGCCGCGAGGCTGCCAGTTTAGCATGGCATACTTGTAGATCGACGGGAACCGGCAGGTCTTCTATTCGGGGGAGAGGGTCACCCCTAGGAAGAGAATCAAACATAGTTTTTGCGGCCGCAACGCGGCGACAAAAAACTATTTGTTTAAGAGGGAGGGGGAGACTTCATCCCCTGGTCCTCTAGGAAAAAAACGACATTTATTTGTTCGCTCCTCTTAAACAGATGACACTATGATTAATTCTGTTGACCGACATGTTTAATTCTAATGTAACTTATCCGAAAAGCTCATCCAAAACATACTAAATCAGTTGTATGACAATCGATCCAGTTGTCATTGTCGCGACCTAAATTTCACCCTTTAGACGGGAGAAAGATTAGGTTTTTATAGGTATTCGCTCTCGATTCCTCAATCTCAAACTGGAATTCTCACAAATCCACACCTCGCGTGATATTTAGGCGTTTACGAATTTTAAGGTCCTTTAACAACCTAAAATATTTCTAGGAATCGCCACTAGCCTATTGGGGTCAATTAGAAACCAATCAAGATGCGGGAGTGTCGCCTTGATCCCTACGTAACCAGAGATTCTAAGTTCGAGGGCTTATTTACGCTAACATTTCTATTAACGCCCTTTCGGTACCAACTAATTGTTTGTTTAATCTAAAGTGATCACACACTTTTACTCGTCTTTTAAACCCTAAAGATCATCCGAATTCACTAAGTATTCATGCAATTGTTCTTATAAGGTTATTTTCATGCAAATCAGACTAAGACTAACTTAATCTAAAAAAGAAATTAACACACAGTCCACTGAAGGACAATGCTAAAAACAAACACTCAATATATTGAAATGCGATAAAGTAAATAAACACTCAATTAAGTAAATACGACTATTTAATGACTAAAACATAAAACCTGCAACTCGTCAGGTAAATAATAATGCATTGCCTTATAAAAAGTCTCGAGACATGATCGCTCCAAAATTGGCTATAAAAAAAACACTTAAATCTAATTAGTTGATTCAAGTGAAATCTAAACTTGATTAGATTAATCATTCATCAATAAAAGTGGTGCTTAGTTTAAATAGATTTTATTAGGCTAAGCACATGTTAAATTATATGAATATGTCTAACATGGCATAGTTCTAATGGATTTAAGCTAAACCTTACATACATGAGACCGGAAGGGACATCGGTCTATCACCGCCAACCCAAATAAGTGCCCTCCTCATCGATCACCATCGCGTGACACAATCCGCAAGGTGTTGAAATTGGCATTCAAATAGTCATCAAATGCATTTAATCAAGCATATCATTAGCGATGCGCATATCAAATTAAATTAATTGCCTCATATTTAATAATAAATTAGCTCATACAATTTACTTAAATCAAGTCATTTGAAACGAGTCATCCATTGAAACATGCATCACGTGCATTAACTATCCACAAGCAAAGTTCAATAGGACGTGCAATCAAGCTAAGAAGCATTAATGAAAAAAAAAAGAAACACCTAGTTGTCCACTGATCATAACTTCTCAAGTTTATAAATAAAATATTACAATACTTAAAAGGGATAGGCTGGTTTTCTAAGCAAAAAAGTTAATTATTTAAACTTTCAGAATTTTAATAAAATATTAGATTTTTTCATTATTAAAATATTAATTTTTTATTTATAATATTAAAATATGATAATATAAAATAGGAGACCCGGGTTGGGCCCCCGCGTGGGCCTGTGACCTAGGCCTCCGACTTGAAAATCAAGGGGCTGGGCTTGAACCTTCGGCCCAACCCCTTTTTTTATCTTTTTTTTTTACCAGCCCATTCCTTCTATTTCACTCACGGGCCTCTCCCAGCGGCTTGGACCAGAGGAAACCCAACCCAACACAAAGTGTCAAAGGGAAGAACTAAGCGCTCCTCTGTTTTTGGACGCGATCACCGGCCGTGGTCTCGACGGATGGCACCGCCGCCTCCTTCAACTTCGTAGCACACAAGACGACTCCCGCAAACCAAAACCGAGGACTATATACGACATGAACGCTCGTGGATCAAAGAGATAAAAAAAAAAACCAACTCAAGATTCAAGAACGAGCATTAAATCAAACATTTGGTGGGCAGGAGCAAAAACCAAACGATTGGGGGTTGCATGAGGTAAGATTTTCACCAACAACATACGAGGAACGAGCACAAAATATGCGTGATACAGAACAAGCTAAGAAAAGGAAATTCCCTCGGACCGGCGATTAATCGCCACGATCCGAAAATACCTGGAGATCGACACTCCCGAGCAAAGACACGCGCGCACGAAGCTTCCCGGAAAATGGAAGGGACGCATCGAAAAAAGAGGGGTTCGCGCGAGAGGTTGGGGACAAAGGGTACGCTCTGCTTCTCCGTTCTTCTTCCTTGCCCCACGCTTTTTGCTTTCCTTTTTTCTTTTTTCTTTTTTTCTGGTTCCTCCCCTCCGTCCAAAAACCGAAGATCCCTCTCTGCTCTTCGCCCCCAAAAACCTCTCATTGTTTCTCTCTCTTCGTTTCTTTTTCTTGCCCTTTTTTTCTCTCCACAACGAGCTTCCAGCGACCCCTTATTCTACTTGGAAGCAAGCGGACAACCGAAAATCCGACAAAAACTCAAACAAAGACTCAACACCACTTAGACATTTCGTCGAACAACCGGCGGGCGAGGGTAAAACGAAAGACTTTGGGTGTTAATCGTGGCTAGATTACTGCATATTGTGCACAGCAAACAAACAAAGAGAGCAAGAAAAAGTCGCGAGATGAGTTCACAACTCACCCGGACCGGCGTGTCGACGCCTCGTTTTCCTTCCGCCGAGGAACCAGACTAGTGTGTCGGCGCCTCGTTCTCCTTCGTTGAAGACCTGCGCCCAAAAACAAGTCTAGAACTCAGTCCTCTTCTCCATGTTTTCTTTGCTTGCGTGTTCTCCGCCTCTCATCCCCACGTTCTTTTTCCTTTTGCCGATCTTTTCTCCATTTTCTGCTTCGCCCCATATTTTCATTTCGCTTCTTTCCTGGTCTCCTTTTGCTCTCCGAATGAATCCCTCAAATAATCTCTCCCTCCCTTTTCTTTTTCACGAATCCTCCCCCCTTCCCTCAAATCTTCTCTCTGTCGTGCTTTTTCTTTTTGCCGTTGCGTGTGTCAGTCTTCCATCCATCCCCTCCCATCAATCGCCTTGGAGCGATCCGTGAAGGTCTCCTCTATTGGGAGATTCACGCGCCAGAGGAAAAGAAAGGAGGAAATGGGCCACGGGGAAAAAACAAAAACAAAGGACGGGCCTTAGATTGCAGGCCCACTTAAGAGAAGAGAAAGAAAGAAAGAAGAAAAAAAGTCGCGCGGACTTTGCGCGAAAAAAGCCAGCCCGCGATCTTTTTGTTTTTGCTCCTTTTCCTATTTTTTCTTTTCCCATTCCTTCTTTTTTGTTCTTTTAACTATTGACTGATTAATTAGCTACTCATTCATTATTATAGATATATATTTTAGAAAAGGGAGATTGAGATCGTAATTAACAACCATTTTATTCTTTTATTTCTCTCTTTTTCTAACAAAAAATGGATTTCTAACTTCCAATTAAAGCTAGTTATTTCAAGGATTAAGTTAAAAGGTCACTTATCGAACCGGTAAAATTAGGTGTCAACAGTCATAAATTTTAATTTGACCAATCTAGTCTTAGATCTTTCAATATTTTTCAATGTAGTCCATTATGTTAACTTTTCCTAGAATCACCGACTCCGTGGTCTAGTCGGCGTCAGATTTCCTAGATGGCATGGCTAGTGATATGATGTGTTTGGTCAAAACTGAACGGATATACTATAGTGAAAAAATATCAAAAATTATTAAAATAAATTGGCCAAATTAAAAAAAATGAATTAATCATGTACTATATGTTGGGAACTTCTTGAACAAATTCTCCCGTTAGCTTTTTGCATATATATCTTGAACTCTCTTCCAGAGGAGCGGAAGGACTTTCTCCCCTGAGGTGTTGGGAAAATAGTGGAATCAAACGGTCATTAAACCATGACATGAAATCGCAAGGTGGAAAAATTCTATCATACGAATGGAATAAGTACGACTGCACATTCACTGACAAAAGAAAGACGAAAATACAAAAATAACAAAACATTAAAGCATATTAAAAATTATCCATGTTAGCAGGCCGACGTTCACATAATATCCAATCAAAATTAGTCGAAAAGATTGAATTAGAACTAAATCAAAGGGGTTTGCAATTAAACTAGTATCAACAGCATAAGTTTGAACTTTTTCAGCACTTTTCATTATTGTGAATGATAAAAGCTTGAAAAGACTATTATAAGTACGTATTTTACAAATACATTATATTTAAAAATTAATTTTTTGTTATTATCTTGTGCTGTCCGGCGATAAATAATAAAAGGAGCATACTCACTTGGGCTAGCATCAGACAATATAATTGTATCTTTGTGGCAAGAATTGAAATTTAATGTGTTGCATCATCAATTGATGGTATACCACTTGCTGGTGCAAAGATCCATGTCCAATACCTTCTCGTTTCGTGTCTTGAATGACCGTCTGTATCGATACCCTTAAATCCTTCTAGGTAAAGTCGAAAAGTATATCTTTAACATTGATGCAATCTTCATTTTGCTATACACAGGTGAAAACCAAATTAGATGCTGCATAGTTTGCGCTGACTCATACCACGCATAGAGAATTTCTATACGAAAGCAACATGGAGACGGAAATTACAACATTTTTCATAGCCAAGAGGCAAAGCTACATCCCTGTAGAAAAGGAAGCGAGCCCAAGAAAAGACGGATTGACGCTATATTTTCATCCTAATGACCATCACTTCGGCAAGAACCAGGCCAACTAATTGAAGTCTTAAATTATGGAATTCACCTGGATCTTTCGCACTTTCTTGACGCGATGATCATTTTAAAAGCAAGATACACGAGGTCATCGGTCAGATGCAACTCTTGTGTTCGCTCATCGAGTTGATCGTGTGCAAAAGGTGGCGGAAAAGAAAAAGAAAAAACCTAGATGAAAGCATTGTGATCTGGATTGAACTACGTACACAGAGGGATGAAGAATTACCAGAATTTAGCCGGAGGAGGATCGAGAGCAACGCAGTGGCAGCAGGTGAGAGAAGCGACGGGGTGTAAACGTGCATCGGGGATTTCTCTCTGTGGCCCAAATCGGATCCGATCCTCGATGCAACGGGCCGGTCCAGGCCCAAAACTCCCTGCTTCGTGGGAACACTGAGAACAATTAGGCCCACGTAGAGAAATTATATTAATGGCATGTGCTAATCTAATCGATTATCCGTAGAGTGAGTGCCACTACTGTATATCAACAATACTGAACGAGGATTTGTCAGATATATCATAGTGACAAAGCATAAAAAAATGGACAAAATTGTAATTGAAAGATAGTTAAGATATAATCATCTAATTATCTTACTTACTAACATCGAATTCAGTCTTATACTCATTTAATTTTTTTCTCCTATATTAATTTATTTTGTGTTTAATAACTCTCTCTACACATTTGAATGTTTCTTCACACGCATGCGTGCACTCTTTTTTATACCAGGGAATATAGGAATTTCTTACATGAATTTAAATACCTAAATTACAATCGGTTTTATCTGTCATTTATTATTATCATGTGATGCGATAAGACACATAAAATGCACACACAGCCATGGACCTTGCATACACAGCCATGGACCTTGCATGAGTACCTTGTGAAATTGCGAGCGACGTATGAGTGAAATTATTAGATAATTCTGGTAAACCAGTCTAAAAAACACAATGGTAGAAATATTAAAAAAAATAGAGCTTTGTTAATTTGGTTTGCTATTTTATTGGGCGGGCGAGTGACAAATCAAGCTTTTACGTGCAAAGTTCCATCTATCAAATTACTTGGAACTTGTGAGCTGTCCAATTAGCTATCTTGGCTTAAATTTCGTTATATGGAGACTGCTGATTTTGCAATATGAGGAACGACCAATGAATTGTACCAAACTGACAATGCGTGTATCCGGAACGAGAGAATAGTGAAGCAGGGCATGCAATTCTTTTGTATATGCTTTCATCTCCCCTGTTTCTCTCTGGCACAAAGGAAAAACTTGCCCTGTTTCTCCAATTTCACCATTTCCTATTTCTGTTTACTGGTAATTGCAACTCCATGATCCTTATCTTACCAATGCAACTCAGATCCGATGCAGAAGTAATTGGGGTCAAAATCAACCGACAAAAATGAATCTCCCAGATAGGAAGACAAGATTTGAACTCGGGGTTCCAACTTTATGTTGGGGGCTTTTTTCTTAATGATATTTAGCGAGATCTATTTAAATATTTACTAACAATTTATCATATAAATATAATTCAAATTCAACAAAGTAGTCTTAGTATACGTATTATAATGCATTTTCATAATCACATATATTATCTATTATAGATCATTTTTGTTAATTTGCTTAATAATAAGGCGCCCAGCTATTGAACCATGCTTAAAACTATCCTTATATATATATATATATATATATATTTTAATGTGCCGAACTACATAACAAGTTATTTTCCGTAACAACGTTCGGGTGCCTACAAGTTTTGCATTATCATAAACCTTAGTTACGAGAAAAACTGTTATCTTTTTATGATAAATTGTTGTATATTGACACCCTTAAAGTGTTCGAATCCTAACATCACGTATTTCACATGCAAGGTTTAGTCATTATAACTTAAATTTTACAAATTAGTTTCCATGTTTCTAGTACTCTCTTGTTTTCCTTTGGCTTTTCTTTTGAATTGAAATAGAAAATTGGTTGAATGACCCGTAAGTTTAATATTAATCAATGGACTAATGTTTCCATCGAATAAAATTCTTTGAGAAAAGAAAACATAAAACTATTGGATAATATACCAGTGAAAATTATGATACCATACTATTGCCACTATTCAATTTTGGTCATTATACTTTATTATGCTACATATTGGATTCAAATTAAGCTCCGTTTATCATTTTAATTATTTATATGTAGACACCCTTCCAAGTATGAAGGGAATATGCTGACTAAATGCTGGAGATATACAAGCGGCAGTAAAATACAATGAAGAAATAATTATTCAATGAAAATTATGGAGCGGTGCCTATCCTATAGTCGATATTTTTCTTTTGGACATTGTGCTTTATCTTATATAATAAATCCTTATGATTCCTGATCTCGATTTCATATGTTTTTCGATCCACATACAAGAAGTGCCAAATCAATATGATAATTCGCGCAATTAGAGAAGTGATCGAAGATGATTCAATCTGCAGAGAAACTTGTACATGTGATTCAAGTCAGGCTTCCTTAGGTATCTAGTAATATGGCTTCTGCTCGCGCACTAACGCACTTTTTTTTGTGGAATAATCATTTCATGAAGAATATTTAGCCTAGAGATGTAACCCTAGAGGTAGCAAAATGGGTCAAAGACCCGTATTTTAACCCATATTTGATAATATATGTCATAAATGGGTTAGCTTAAAAAGTTAGTTGGGTCTAAAATGGGTTGCTTAACAACCTTATGGGTCTTAAATGGATTCTAAACGGGTCATAAATGAGTTACCTAATTAATTTTAAATAATGTTAAAAAATCATTTTAAATATTATTAGTTTAGATTATAAAAATTATGATATTCTTATTATTTTATTTATCCTTATTTTTTTGTTTGTCTTTCCTTTTCTTTTTCTCCTATTTCCCTTTTTTCTAAATTGGTCGTTGGCCAAGAGGCGAGAGATAAGCTCACCAGACTCTGATTGCTAGAAAAGGAAAAAGCAAAAAAAAATGAAAAAAATTATTTTTAAAAATAAAAAATAATTTGAAAATTGTAGTAAATTTATTTTAACATTAAATTTTAAAAAATCACCATGCAAATTTTCCTAAACTTAGTTAAATATTAAAATATCTTAAGAATATAAATTGGGTCGGATATGTATCATTATATTTACACTTTAAACAGGTTAACCGACTCATATTTAACTCAATCCAAATTCGGCCTGACCCATCCATTTGACCTCTCTACGAAACCCTACCCCCAATCCAAATGGACCACATTCTGAAAAGTAGTTACCTTTTTTATCCTTTTTTTTCCAAAGAAAAAGACAAAAAGTTAACTGCAAGACAACTGCAGAGAACTGCAGAAAGGTCTTCAATTCTAATGGACACTGCAACGACGTTAACCACAAGGTTTCCCGAGCAAGCCACGTGTCATTCTTACATTTTTGTCTACCGCCATTCTTAAAAGGTTACCAGACGCAAGCAAAGCCAAATTGTGAGGCCGACGTCTGCAAACACAGCAGGATTCGAATCTCTTCGCACTCCCATGTTTTATGTGGGAGGTTAATATCCTAAAATATTTCAAATTATATTTATTATAATATCAACTTTTTTTGTGTCATTAAAAACTTTATATACATCCATCGTGAATCAAACTTCAATTTTTTTTTGTGTCACAAAAAATCCAAGCTTACATTAATATAAGGGAATATCATTAATGGAATCGAAACAGAATGTGTATATATCACACATATATATTTGAAATTTTTCGTGATAGGGATAACTGTTTTACAATAGACAAATTTGAATTTTTTGTGATGCAAAATTTTTTGAGATATTTGTGTTATAATTGACTTAATTTGAGATTTTATGTGGTACTTGACCTTTTTTTTAATCACCTTTTAACTTTTCTAATGTGATCTATTGTTTGTGTTTCTTAATTACAATATATATATATATATAAGAAGACCATTGCATTTTGCCACCCTAATTAGTTTTTACGAATAAATCTACACTGAAAAAAATCGTCATATGATGGCACTTTTATTTTGTCTTTCCTGTATTAAAACTCCATTAGGACTTTGATATATAGTAGAATAGTAAAAATCATGAAATTCCTCATTCGGCCCAAATCCTGGCATCTCATGCTAATTTCATCGTTTTACACCAGGATCATAACTAAGTAGTAACGCATCCATCATAGATTCTGCTTTGTGCTGTAAAAGATGTTCAAGGTAATAAATACACAACCAAAGGTTCATATTTGAGCCAGCATTGGCGGGACGCACATCAAAACCAACTTCGCCAAAGAGCAAACCACAAAATCGGCAGAACTTAAAATTGTCTCCATTCTCTATTTCGCAATGAATAAGAATGGGATTATCAACAACATGACGCATGGAGCAAAAATCATCCAAGGCATTTCCCCCAACAAAATATATATTAGCAGACTGCACCCGATGCATCCGAGAGCAACGGCGATGAGAGAATATGCAAATTGGAACCTTGGGACCATGTCTTGCCTACCCATCTCAAAGATTAATTTCTGCCGTATGAGTTTGACCACAGTGTAGATAAGCATAACTGGTGCAGTGGCAATGTTGGCCGGACTTGTACAATTATGCATGTCTCTGATGGCTTGAAGCAAGGAATCCTCCATGGAATCAAGATGTTGGCTATATATAGCAGCAATTTGAACTCTATGCTCTGCTGGATGTCTTGGAACCAAAATCAGCAAACTACTTGTTAGATAGAAGTTTTTTGTTAAAGTTCAAATTGCAAGTTTTTTATGTACGACATAAGACGGTGGCTTTTGGAAATGACATTTTTCTCCAAAAGTAATCAAGATACGAGTCTATAATGAACATCCAGAGTTACCAATTTAACTTTGAAATGTAACATTAGAGTACTACAGGATACCTCCTTAACACTGTGCACCTTTTTCCAACCTACTCTAGCATCAGTTATTAACAAAACATAAACAGAGGCACAAAACTACTGTGTAAACAGAGACCTTTTACCCATGCTCACCGGGTACAAACAGAGTAGAGCTCCTCACAGGTCTAGACTTTTCCGAGAAGGTAAATCAAATTAATAGGTTGTTCTTAAATAGAGTTCTCTTGGCAAAAGAAAGAAAAAGAGCGTATGTACCGGCATCTCCTCATCAATGGGACGGAGTTTTCCCACCTAGTAACTCTAGGAGAAGGTTTAAGCTCATTTTCACTTTGTGATCAGTGCAAAGAAACGATAATTTATTATTGCATTTCACTTTCCTCGTACAAACTAATCCGCTCTGAGGGTATGAAATAGACTATAACATCTACTGCTTTCAATTACCAATGTAACATCAGGAAAATTAACCGATTCGTGAAATGAAAAAGAGTGTTGATGATTCCAGGAAACAGTCTTACTCCACTGAAGATACAGCATAAGTACCCAATCTGGGAAATGGGTGTAACATTTTAAGTACACGCTTTGGTCTGAGTAGGGGCTACAATTTGTTGTGAGAGTCGAATCATTATAAAAAATTGAGAACTGAAACCTGGATCACTTACCAAAAGAACAAAAGCGAACAGAGGAAAAAATCTGGGTGGTACAGATGCGGCTCTCACTCAATCAAAGCAATGCAAGAAACAGGGCATTTTCTACAGGCAAATGAAAGATACCCCTCTTAGTCTCAATCCGGCTCTTAAGTATTGAACAATACAAGCCAGAATGCGTCCACGAGGTCACCTGGTTTACGTAGAGCGCAGTTTTCTTTATTTGGTAACAAAATAGCACTCACGTTATGGACATGATCAGAGATAATATCAGGAAAGGATGTGAAGATTCTGGCATGATTATACTCGCAATCCCCCAACTTACTAATGGAGGCTGGGTACGGCGGTTAAGATATCTCTGAGGTCACTAAGCCTACCTCCGACCACCATGATCAGCTGGATTCTTGTTCGCCATTAAACTTTCGACTTTGCCTCACTGGCTGTCCCCAGATGTCGTCGTTTTCAGTTCTTAGCCATTGCGTCCTATTTATATGAAAAAATACACCATGGCTAACGGGGTCAGAATGTCTCACGAGGCGATAGCCAAAAGACAGGTAAACGTTTGCCTTAGCTAAGACAAACGTCATGGGACAGGCAAACGTTCGGCATAGGAAAGACATACATCATGGGTTTTTGTCCTTTTTGCTTGAGCCTCGCAACATTGTGAACCTGTTAGCCATGGTGTATTTTTTTGAGAATCGTTCATTCGAATCTCAGTCATGGTACATAATTGAGCTACAAAGCGATTTTCTTGCTCATAAAGGCTGAGCTTGTCTGAAGGAAGGGGAATGCCACAACAGCTGTCATTTCTTTTTAAAAATCACAAGGTTGGTGAGAATGTGAACCTTCTCCTTAAGATACTCGATGGCAAATCCTTTCGCATGGATGAAGAAACACGACAGTACATACTCTCTGTTTCTTTCTTTCGTCAAGAGGATCGTATTAAAAACAATGCATTAATTGGAAGGCTTCTGAGCTTTTCCTCCTAAGAAAGATAAGACCTGTAATTAGCTTTACTCTGCTTCTACCTGGGAAGCACGGGGACTCACCTGGTAAATTTGGGCGTACGTGGTTCTGTTTTGTGAATAAGTGTTGTTAGAGTGGGTTGGGAACTATTTGTAGGTATTATGGAGATATCTCCCTAGTAGTCGGGTTTATATTTTATCCAAAGAAGAGCTTTCATTAGCTTAATTAGCCGCAAATCGATACATGGGTTTCACTCCTGCAGTAGGATAAACTCCTGCCATGCATATCATCATTAGCTATCGATTTGCACCAGAAGCTTGGCATCGTCCTGCACATTATATCTTCTTTGGAACTTAATCAGCTGTTCTTGGCGTGTTTAGGCGAGTATATTAATCAGTAGCAGAGAGAATTGCTTGATGTTCATTTTAGACTCATATCTTGATAGCTTTTAGAAAAATTATTGCCTTATGTGATGAAGAAAGAACTCGCAACTTACGTATTGAGTAATATAATAGAGAAATGAGGATTGAAAATATCAGTACTATACAGCATCGAACTGAAATTGCTGCATAGCATAACTAATATCTTAATTCGATGGAGGAATCCTTACTTCAAGTCAATAGCGACATGTATGGCCACACAGGTCCAGCCAACAAAACCGTGTGCAGCCACCATGCTTATTCGCACAATGGTCAAAAAAAGAAAAGAAAAAAGAATGTCCGGCAGAAATTGATCTTCAGCCGTTGTTCTGTCTTAATAATGTTTTTTTTCTTAATATTGTAGTTATCTATGCTTGCATTACTCTATAGGGAAAAACGGTTCTAAATTTAGATTTCAACTTCCTTACAGATTTCATGTAAAACCTAGAACTTATTCGTTGAAACATATGCATCATTTTTTTATAGCTTAAAACTTACCCTTCATACCCTAAAATTTAGGACCTACCCTTCACAAGTCTTAAGGACGGTCATAGGATTTAATAAATTCCATCTATATTTTAATCGAAATTCTTAATTGAACAACTATAATGAATCATCACCGTTGATAACCACCATTTGATACAACATTGAGACAGGGCATCACTTCCCAAAGATTAAATTGACAAAATGATAAAAAATAATGGATAACGCATTCGACTCGATGTTCCAACTCTTTCATCTATGAGTTTTCCGGGATCAAACAAGACGAGGAGAAAGTAAATGGAATTTCTTGTGATTTGCTTTGGGGTTGTGATGGTCCGCATCTGACAAAGGAAATGGGAATTGTTGGTCTCGCTGAAGCTTATCAACCTCACTCTCAGCTAAACAAAAACAATCATGGCTGAGAACTTCGAGCGACTTTCCTTCTCCTGAATCTTACTGGATCAGGCCATCTCCCAGGAAGCATTAGCCATCGACACGTATCTATGTCCACGTCTATGCTAGCATTGAACCAAGATTCACTCTGTCTCGCTTTTCTTTTTCTTCCAAAAATGTCCCAACGTACAAATGGTCGTGGATCTCACTTACTCCCATCTCGACCGAGGCCCCATGGATCCGCCACTCGCCGCTGCTGCGTCGCGGCCACAAGCCCTCGCCATCCCTCCTCCATCTACCTTCGACACAGCCTCTAGTCAGCTAGAGTCATCGCTATGTCCCTTCCTCCCTCTCTATCCGCGAAGTACGCAAGCCCTAGTCACGGAGGTCACAACCTCCGTCGATTTGCTTCAATGGAGGTCGCCAGCCTCGCGCGACCACAACTCTGGCTAGCGCGAGGCATGGCGACCCGCCATGGCCTCGGTGGTGTGGCTCAATGTCGTGAGCTGAAGCGGAGAGAGAAGGCTCGGACTCGAGGAGGTTCAGGAAGAGAGGGGTCTTTGGATTAGCAGAGGAAGAAGATTGATGATTGGCGTGGAGAGAGAGGAGGGAAACGTGCCCTACCTGGACTTTCCAGCTTTCGGCGACGGTCCAACCCTTCATCTTGGTGCTCTTCCTCCCGTAACACGGACCAGCAAAGACAGAGAGACAAGAGTGAAATGACTTTCAGAGAGACAGAGAGAATATAAAAAGGATTTTCACTTTTTTAGATTTAAAAATTCACTTCCTTGTATAATAAGGGCGCGCATGATTGAAATTATATTCATAAATCTAATTCTGGATAGAATTAGACTTTTCTGATTCTATTCTAAAATGAGTTTCTAAAGAAAGAATTTCTATTTTATAACTAGAAATCTGTTTGATATGATAAAAAAAATTATGTTCTGTTTCTGATTCTATTTCTATTTCATTTGATTTTTTTGTTTAAAATTTTTTAGATTGCAAGATATTCATTCCAATAAAAAAACAAATACTTATTATTTAACCCACAAAATTATAAATTTGATCACATTTTCTATTGTAATGGAACTCCGAATTCACTTTAGTTGCATAAATCATAGTATATAATAATTCCCAAAGAATTAGGATAAATGAGGATACCCAATATTAAGGTAAGACATTTTCCTGTGGGTTTGCTTGGCTAATCCGTGACCATTTTGGCCAGAGTTAAATTGAGAAATTGATGATATTTACCCGCATTTTTCTAATGTTAGAAGTTGATTTTTCCAAGAAAATTTGGGATTTTCAAATAAAACTTTGATTTTTTAAGTTTTTTTTTTATTTTTTTAATAGTAGAAAATATTTTTTTATTATTTTTGAATTTTAATATTTTTTATAATTTCTGAATTATCTAAAAAAATTAGATTTTTTTAGGTTTTTCTTATTAATTTATTAATTTTTTATTTTTAATTCGAAAAAGGACTTTGGACCGGGTCGGGGCACTTATGAAGGAAAGGAGGGAGAGAGCAATCTGATTAGGGCAAAAAATGAAGAAAAATAGTTAAAAGAGAATGGATTCTCAAATAATACCTGAGAATGTTCTCATTCTTGCCCGAAAACCAATTATGGAATAAAAATCTATTCCAGAATTGGTTTTTTAAAATATTTTTACCAAATACTATTCTATTCCAGAATGAGTTTTTTTGTTTCAGAACTCATTCTGGAACAAAATTGGATGCAAAATATGCGCGCCCTAAGTTTAAAAAAGTAATTTTCAAAACATATTTTCACTCGAATAGGCGGAACCTAAATCTAAATTGCAATTTATGAATCGAAAGAATAATGGATTTAGGATAATGTGATTCTTTCTCAAATTTTGTGAATCAATTCCCTCGATAAGGAAAAAATCCCCTATTTCTTCGACATAATCAAGATCTTAACTTAGTAGCATCATCTCATTCATCAAAATTGCATATGTTGCTTAATGATGTAAAAGGTAAGAAATAAAAGTACAACATGACATCAGGGTGTACATTAACGCCAAGTGCATAGACCAAACCATATCATCTAGAAAACTGGTATCTGCCACCATTCTCTAAGTCGCGATAATAGTATGACATGACATTAGGGTGTACATTAATGCCAAGTGCATAAACCAAATCATATCATCTAGAAAACCGGTAATCACCACCATTCTCTAAGTCGTGATAAATACAAATGCTATTAGGAGGACATAGAGCATGACAATCGGCCAAGACACAACGCCAAACAAAACCTACATTAGCAAACTGCACTTGACACCTCCAAGAACAATAGCAATGAGAGCGGACGCAAGTCCGAATCTTGGGTGCATATTTGGCCCTCCCATCTTGATGATTTTGAGCAGTCAGTAGATAAGCATCATTTTTGCACGAGCAGGGTCGGCTGGAACACACGTCTTGATCCAGGTTCTCCTTCAAGAATTCATAAAGTGAAATAAGTGTAGCAATTAGATCTACCTCCTCTGCTTCACTCCTTGGAAAAAAAAAACTAGCAAAACTCATGTTAGCGTACAGTCTTTTGGAAAGCTCAAGTCTTGAGCTCTTTTTGCATCACATAAGACGGCAGTCTTTCGAAAAGCTTTCGAGAACCACCAATGTAAGTTCTATAGGAAATTTGATGCGGTATGATGCCAAGCTTCTAGTGCAAATCATAGCTAATGAGTACGAAATGCATGAGTCTTAACTTCTGTATGTAATGCATGTGTGTAACACATCACTGATTCACGACTAATTAAGCTAGTGAGAACTCTTCTTTTCGAGAAAATGGAACATCAGAGTACCAGTGGATACTTCCTTAGCACCATGTACCTTTCCTAACGTACTCTTACAACACCTTCACAAAGCAAAACCCCTCAGATGCACAAAACTACCACGTAAGCCCCTGCTCACTGGTTGAAAACAGAGCAAAGCTAACTACGATTCTCATCTTTTTTCTCTTAGGAGGAAAAGCTGATAGACTTCAAATCAATGGTTGTTCTTAATACAAGTTTCTCTTGACAAAAGAAAGGAGTAGAGTGGATATACAGTCGTGTCTTTTCATCAAAGTGACAGAATTTTTCCCACCCAGTAACTTCAGGAGAAGTTTCACATTCATTCCAACATCGTGACTTTCAAAAAGACATGGCAGTTATTAAGAATTTCAATTTCTTCGGACGAAATCAGTTGTTTTTAATGGTTTGCATGCTTGAGAGGATCATTCCTGGTATGAGTCCCACCATATTCAATTACAGAATGTATATTATTAAAATTTACCCATTCGCACAAAAAAAGGGATTGATGACTACAAGAGGCATTCTTACTTTTCAACAGATTTACACCATGGGTACAAGCAAATATGCTCTGTTTTTAGAGTCTAGTCACTATGCACATCAAGAATAAGAACCAGGATCAATTAGCAAAATAATAGAAGACAAAACTGGGCAGTACGACAAAACTAGTCTAATCGAGGAAATGCGAGAAACAAGCCATTTGGCATCCACCACCGGATATGATCGTAAGTACAGTTCTGAGTGAAGCACATTTATGCTCTTTTAGAGTGGAGTCATGATTTAAAGAGGAAAAAAAAAATCTGCTCTTCGAGAGTGTGCTGTTCCAATCCGACTCTCACAATTTAATGCGAGAACACGTATTGGTTTATACAATGTGGACAAGGTCAGAGGACTATAAGGGAAAGAATATCAAGATTATGGCGCGAGTCTCCCGCAAAGAATATCAAGATATTGAACACCAGTTTCCTCAGGTATTCTCCATTACCATCGGAGATGGGGTACTCTTTTTCCATATATTTAAGATTACTGAGACTTACTTGCGACCAGGATGGTCAGCTGGGCTCTCTTCCTCCATTACTCTTCCTGACTTTGTCTGATCTCTTTTTTTCTTTCTGAACGTGGTTTCTTTAAGCGTTTAGCGATTGTTGGGAACAAAATGCTTCTGGCAAGCAGAAGAAGTTGAGGTGCAGCGCTAATTGAACGGAGGGCCTTGGACTCTCGAAGAGGACCTAAGGCAAGTGCCAACGCGCTATTCTTTGCTTTTCGACATGAAACCTGAAGAGAAAATATTAGGTGTTTCTGGCTCGCCCGATATGAGCGATGTTTGTCGACCCTCTTCTTCCGAGCGATGTTTGGGGACACATGGAGAAAATATTAAAATATTTGGTTGGGGATGTGGAGAAAAGATACACGCATAGAGGGGGAGGGGGCAGTCAAGTATTTCTCTTGGGGGGGGGAAGGGGACACGAGCAAAGGGGAAAGTCATTTTCGGTGGATCCCTTGGGCAGTCACTGCTCGTCACAGTTCTATTTGGGGCAGTCAAATCCGTGAGGATTTGACCGAAATTCCTTTATACCAATTAGGGGAATCGGGGGAAAAAGAGATATCTCGGTCAAATCTTTTAGGATTTGAACGAGATACCATTTTACTCAATATAAAAAGGGGCCTGCAAAGGACAAAAAGAAGACACTTTTTTCTGAGCAAAAAGAGCATACACACGCATACACAAGGCGCGAGGGAGGGAGAGAAAAGAGCTTTGTCCGCCTCTTCATTAGTGTTTTTCTTCGGCGATTCGAAGGTGGGTTACATGGCCGTTTGGTTTAATCGATTTCTCCCGAGGATCGTGGCCGAGAGTAAAAGCACGGTCGAACACTAATTTGTCTTGAGCTTGCTCAAACAAAAAGGCTCGTCGTGATTCTCGAGTCATGTAGGGAAGATTTTGTTTTCGTGTTGTTTTTCTTCCCTGCTATCTCCTTGTACACAGTTTCATCGTGTTCTTCGAAGTCAAGCGAAATAGTTGTTGATTTGGCCAATTTCTAAGCTTTGTTAGTGCTCGGTTCTGTTTTTGTGGTTGCTTTTATTGCATCATAAACTTAGACCTTGCATTTTTATCTTGTCACCAAGACCTACATTGCATCTCGTGTGTTTGACAAATTGCATGAACAAACTTACCTTGTTTTTATTGTGTTTTGTGTGATTGGTTTTCTTGCATGAGTTGTGGGTTGATGTTGGAAAGTTATAGGCGAGTCGATCATGTTTTAGTCCTCCTTCGATGCTGTTTTGGCCACCTCCACCGCGAGATTTTTGTTTGCAGAACGTGGTAATAGCGGGATGGAGATGTGGAGATGATGTTTTGCAGGATAGGGAAGGCTGAATATGAGGAGAGGAGGGCCCGCGCGCAAGAGAATGGACCGTGGGGAAGCTTGGATGTGTATTTTGCTGGGAGTTCCTTTTCTTATTCACTTATTTTTTAAAAAATTTCGTTTTAATTAAAAAATAAAATAAAATAAATATTTTTCTGCAGTAAAAGGGTCTTTTGTCATATTGTTTACCTTTTTCTTTTTATGCCATTTTGTCTAATCTGCTTGCTTTAGGTAATAAGTTTATCAATTGGAATTGATTTTCCAATTCACAACCGCCATGTCGATTTTTTTAATTCGTTTATAAGGCTTTAGACGGAATAATTAATTGTGCAGGAATATAATTGATATTTTGATTTTTAAGGTTTAAGATCAATTTATTGATTCTATCTGCGAGATTCTTTGTTTGAATTTAGATATTATTTTCAATTGACGAGTCTTGTCTTGTTTAAATTGCCTGTTAGACAGACTTACACTTTCATGTTTAGATTAAATCACATTTAGGTAATATTACATAGTATGATTAGATTGCATTTTAGTTATTGCATGTTTAAATTAGGCTTTTAATATTTTATTTCCAATCCAATAAAATGAAAAAATCACATGCATGTCTTTTTCTTTTTGGTTTGCACTATTAGTTGTTGCATGACATTTAGTTTAGGCACATTAAATTGCATGTTATTTAGGAATTGCATACAAATTCATATCATGGTAGAACATAACATCTAGATAACTTAGGAATCATGTTAGGTTAGGTTTTTATAATTAATTAGTTTAATTAATTCCGAATTTCATTAAATAAATAAGAAAAGTGTCTAAAAAAATACCCTTTTGCATGTCATTTAATTCATTTAGTTAAATAGCATGTCATTTAGTCCAAGTTAATTTAGGAGTTGCATGTCTTAAGCCATGATAGGTCATGTCATTAGGTTTAGACTTTCATGCATTTGCATATTGGTTTAGTTTTCGTATTCTATTATCCATAGTTAAGATAAGATTTTGGTTTAAATTAGGGATTAATGCAATTTAGTTCCTAGTTTAAATTAGGTGTTATTTAACTATAGATAATTAGTTTTTATAAATTTAGAAATGCCTTAAGATAGTTACATGTAGGACTAGTCTTCCATTACATGCATTGCATACACCTTAAAAACCCCAAAAAGAATCTTTTTTGTTGATTTGCTTTATTTTATTTTTTGCTTTGTCTATTTTTCTTTGAGCATTTAAATAATTGTTTGCGTACCCGTGTGATCACCGTGCATGTTAGGGAATAAAAATCAATTCAGGCTGCCTGCAAATTATTATTATTTTTAAATAGAAGAAATAGGTTCTCAAGTCCCCAAATTCAAAATCTCTAGTTCGTAGGGGTAAAGTACTACTTCTAGTATTTTACATGAGTTTCTAATTGACCCACTATAAATAGATTAGTGGCAACTTCATTTGAAATCAATTTGGTATGTTAAGAATTTAAATCTAAGTCATGAATTGGTATGAGTTTGGGAGAGCTCGAGCTAGGCTAGACTTAGCAATCCATTAGTCGAACCTTACGTGGTGCACCTTCGGAGAGGTCGCGACATTTAATATTAATCTTTTTAATGAAGGACCAACAAGGGTCACTAGTTGACCCTGGTCGACCACAAGTGAGGGTATCCTAGCTCTTGTAGGATTTGGGTAAGGGCTATGACAACCTTGTCAATATAGGCATCTTGGCTCTCATTTACTCAAGGCGAGGGGCCACATGCCCTTGCTTTGGCCGAGGAGGCCCTCATGGCCATTACTAAAGCCTTCATTGGCCACAACGAGAGTTCGCTACTGACCCTTGCCGACACTCAATAAAAATATAAAAATAAACAAAAGAAAAAACCAAAAACCAAAAAAATTATAGATAAACTTTTAAAAAAAATATTTAAATAATGTCAATATCAGTGCCAACCATACCAACCACACCATGGTTAGCATCTAGTTAGCAATTTTCTAGTAAAAACTGGCCAAATGAACTCAATTGATACAAATATAAAAAAGGTTTATGACTATATTAATCCAATTGAAAAGTTTAAAAGCGAATTGACACAAACACAATAGGTTTATGAATTTTTTACTACTTTTCTCAACAAAAAAATGTCTTCTATGATTCTTAAAGGGTTCAAATCCTTACATCTCGTATTTCATGTGTAATGCCCAATTTATATATGAAAGTATATTGAGAAAGAACTACAAAAATATGCCTGTACTATTGCTACTATCCAGTATTAGTCATAATGTCATGACCAATTGGGTCTCTAAACTAATTTCTGGTTATAATTTTTGGGAAAAGTTCATGCAACTGTCTAGAAGGAGCACTAATGCGGGAATGAAGAAGGAATTATTTCAAAGAAATTGAAAAATGGTCCATATATTCTTGTTCATGTTTAATTCTGGTTCTTATACTTTAACCCGATGTTTGATGCAAATTTCAGATATTTTCTTCAAAATGCATGCGTAAAATGCTGAGTAACTGCTGAATCAAAGACAAGACTCTTCTATCATAATTATTGCCCATTTATTGCGGAATAATCATTTTATGAAGGGCAATTAGCTTGGAGTCAGAAAACTTCCCTAGAAGAAATGGACTAAGCTATGAAATTGTATTTTGTCTTTCAGGTAGTGATATCCCATCGAGTCTTTGATTTATATAGTAAAACAACTGTAAACATTCATCAAATTCCTCGTCCGGCCCCAATCCCAGCACCAATATATTTTTTATTTTAGTATTTTTTTCTATCTAGGTTGTTTTCGTTTATCAATAATAATGAAAACATGAATCTTTCCGTTTATCTTTGTTGATTAATCTTTTAAAGAGGAGGAACAATAAACAAAGATTAAAAAAGAAGATTCTCGATTTTGTTGTTCTTATTAGTTTTTATTGAATTCTAGTGTCCCCATTACTTTTTTGCAAGGGTTCCTATTATTTCAAAATGGACATTCTTTCATTAAAATGGGAATTTTTGGATATTTAAACATATGTGCGAACCTTCTTGACTAATAGCATGATTTATCAAAGGTATATACGACACATGAGCATTTTTCTATTGCTAAAATCAAGATTGAACATTGGTCCACCAACCAACTACACGACAAAAATAAAAGACGACGATCAAGATCGAACATGAGTATTAATAGAGGGACCATTTGTATAATTTCCCATCAAATTTTAAGTTGTGATTTATGCATCAGTGTCGTATGTTCATCTCCAATGTTTACTTAGCATTATCTATCAACATTTGGATGAAAGATAAGGAATTGGTCTTAAATACATAGTTAGGCACCAAATCCGTCACAAAATATAACTCGAGGCCGAAAAGTAACAATAAATGTTTAAGACAGAATGGGCAAAAGGCAACCATTTATCAAAAATTGATTCATGTAAGCGAGGCATGAATTGATGGTCAAGATATGTTGAGACACTAATGACCCGTGACAATTTCTTACCAGACATAGATATCATTGCCCAACATAAAAAAACACAGGATGATGACCAATAGTAAATGTTTATTTTTCACTGGATTTACAACAACTTGATATGCCCATAACTACATCATCTGCCCCGTGAATGTCAGTCTTTATGAACATCAAGAATTATACCTGAGTATATTACCAAAAAGATAAAAATAAAAAGGAGTAGAGAACAAAACTTTGGGGTTGCAAATTGATGTTCCAACGCTCCCATCAAAGAAGGGTAAAAAAAGAGGGATCATTCCTGAGGACTTCGGGCGACGACTTCCCATGAATGTTAATGGATGAGGCCCATCTCCCAGGAAAGCTCTGATTCCCACCCCTTTTCTTGCATATTTAAAAAAAAAAAGGAAAATTCTTAGTCATCGACGTCCATCTCGCTTTTTGCCTTTTTGTTTAGTATAGGTCTATACTTATACTCTACCAATCCATCAGTAAGTTGGAGGATTGCGAGTAAAATCATGCCAAGATCTTGATATTCTTTCCGACTCCCATCTCTGATCATGTCCACTGCACATATTCCATTATGTAAATACTGTTCTGCTGGGAGAAAACCTGCACTCTACATCAAACTGTTCAACTCTGCATTACCCAGCTCTTTTCCCATGTTTTTTTTTTATCTCTTGGTTATTGATTCAGGTTTCTGTTGTCGATCTTCATAATGACTGAGTTCTCAGAACGGAGCACGTACTTAGGGGCACATTGAGCGGCTGCAAAATGGCTTGTTTCTGGCATTTCTTTGATCGGTGGCTAGTCATATTGTACAGCCCAGGTTGTGTTTTCAATATTCTTTTGCTAATTGATCCAAATTTTTACCATGTCCGTAAATGACTTGTCTTTCAGAACGGAGCATGGTGGGTTCAGAGCATTTTCAGTGGAGTAAAATTGCATTCACTGACAAATTTTTTTTTCGAATTGACAAATATTCGTGATATTCATTCGGTGATTGAATACAGTTGGATTCATAGCAGCAATAATGCCAAACGACTGAGTTTGTCTGAGAAGAGTGAAATACCATAATAACTGTTTTTTTTTTAATCACATGGTTGGAAAGAATGCTACCTTCTTTTAAATTTACATGGTGAAAAATTCTGCATGTTGATGAAGAGACCCGACTTTATATAAACACCGTTGCTTTCTTTGACAAGCGAAACATATATCAAGTCTTGTTAGCTTTTCCTCCTAATAAAGATAACACCTGCAATTAACTATACTCTGTTTCTACCCGGTAAGCATGGGGGCTTCACTGGTAGTTTTGTGCGTCTGGGTGGTTTTTTCTTGTGAATAAGTGTTGTCAAAGTGGATTGGGAAAGATTTGAAGGTGTTAAGGAGGGATCCCCCCGTATTCCGATGTTATATTTTGTCTAAAAGAAGTCATTACGAGCTTAATTAGTCATGGATCATTAGATGGGTAACACGCTTGCAGTGCATACATTAAGTCTCCTGCAATGCCTAGGTTCATTAGCTATGATTTGCACCTGAAGCTTGACATCATACTGCGAGAAAACACTCCATCACAAGTACTATACATGAAGTGAAGTTGTACAATGAAAATGAATGGATGGTTGACTTCGATTAAAGCTTAAATCCCCTTCTCTGCTAAATGATAAAATGACAATAAGAGCATTGTTGAGAACTTGGGGCGGCTTCCTTGCCCTGAATCTCAATGGATCAAGCCCATCTCCCGGAAAATCTCCTCTTCCGCTCCTTTTGTGTACTTATAAACGAAAAATCTTGCTCCTCGACATCTATCCATATGGATCTTTTTTAATACTACACCAGAGTGACCGTCTCCGGCTTTTTGTGTCTCCAATCCAATGGTCTTTCTAGTTATAGAATCCCAACATTTCCCATCATTTTCTAATCAGTGGGACTGGCCCCTTATGTCGACTTTCTTGAGGGATCACGTACCACTTCATTAAAATTACCGTTTTGCCCAACATTTACGGCCTTGGGAGGAACGAATTGGATAAATGGATTTTTTTTTCATAGACCGCATGATGACATCATCCAATCTGTCATCGAATCTTCCACGCAGTATTAATAAAGTAGGCCGTCTATGTGTTTTCCCATTGGGTTTCTGTCTCTCCTAGGCGGGTGGTCTATATATTCAGGAAAAAATGGAAGAGACATGACCAGGCAAAGTGGGAAGGTCGATGGAGAACGGCAATCCAGCAGCTGAACACGGTGGTCGGAGGTAAGCTTCGTCGACCTCAAATATGTCTTAAGCAATGGAAGCCCAACCTCCGTCAGTAAGTTGGAGGTTTGCGAATAAAATCATGCCAAAATCTTGATATTCTGTCCACTTCCCATCTCTGATCATGTCCACTGCACATATTCCATTACGTGAATGCTATTAAATTGGGAAAGAACATGCACTCTATTTAAATCCGGTGAATTTTTTACCATCCAACTTTTCTCCCATACACTTTTTATCTTTTAGTCGTCAATCCAGGTTTTTGTCCTCGATGTTCATGATGCTTCGGTTCCTAGAACAGAGCATGTATTCAAGGGCACGTTTAGTGGGTGTAAAATGGCTTTTTTTCGCTTTTCCTATATGGCGCTAGTCATGTCGTACCACCTAGATTTTGCCTTCTATTCTTTTGCTTATTGATCCAGGATCTTACTCTCAACGTTTATAATGACTTGACTCTCAGTAACTAGAGCACGTTGGGTTATATTCATGAGGGAGCATGTTCAGTGGAGTAAGATTGAGCTCATTGACATTTTTTGTTACCAGTTGGCAAATATTCATTTGGTCAGTGAATATAGTTGGATTCATAGTAGCAATAATCCTTCTTGAGATTCTTTTCTTTTGGTCAAAATCCCTCTCGAATTTGAATACCATTAAAACAGCTGAGTTTCTTTGTCTGAAGAGAGTGAAATGCCATAATATCTGTCCATTCTTTTTGAAATCTCATAGTGGGAAAGAATGTGAGCCTTCTCTTAGAGTTACTTGGTGGGAAAATCCTTTACTTTGATGAAGAGACATGACTATATAATGTATATACACTCTGTTTCTTTCTTTTGTCGAGAGAGACACATACCAAGGACAATGTAAAGTCCTGGTAGCTTTTCCTCCTAAGAAAAGATGAGTCCTGCAATTAGCTTTACTCCCATGGAGCATGGGGGCTTCCCTGGTAGTTTTGGGCGTTTGGGTCGTTTGTTCTATGAGTAAGTATTGTCAGTGTGGGTCGGGAAAGGTTTGTAGGCGTTAATGTATCCCTCGTACTCCGACGCTACATTATGTCCAAAAGAAGAGTTTTCATTAGCTTAATTACTTAGGTGTTGACAAATGGGTTACACTCATGCAGAGCATACATAGGTTAAGGTTCTTGCAATGCATAGACTCGTTAGCTATGATTTGCACTAGAAGCTTCAAATCATTCCACAAATTAAATTTCCTTTTGAACTTAAATCAGTCATTCTTGGTGTGCGTCTGTGAGGATATTAGTTAAGAACTTAAAAGGCCTTGAGAATCATTTGATGTTTATTGTAGACCTCTATCTTGATAGCTTTTGGAAAGATTGTCCTCTTGTATGACATAGAAAGAGCTCACAACTTAAGTTTTGTGAGATCTAACCAATAGTTTGTTGATTTTAATTCGAAGATATGGAGTAGAGCTTGGAATTCAAATTGCTGCAATGTATAATGACCAGCTTAATTCCATGGAGGAGACCTTACTTCAAGCCATCAGAGACATTTATAGCTATATAGGTCCAGCCAACATTACCGGTGCACCTACTGTCATGCTTATCCACACATTAGTAAAAAATGCCCGACGAAAATTAATTTTGGAGACAGGAAGGCAAGATATTGGCCCGATGTTCCGACTTGTGTATGCTCTCATCTCTGTTGCTCTTGGATGTATCACGTGCAGTCTGCTAATATACATTCTACTTGGTGACATGCCTTGGTTGATTCTCGTTAGAATTAATTAGGGAATGGTGATAGCTTTCGGTTTTCCTAATGTTGTTGCGCGCTCTTTGCAAAGTTGGTTTTGATATGTCTTGCCAATGCTAGCTTGAACATGAACCTTGTATTGTATTATTATTGTCTTAAATGCCTTTTACATTACAAATGTAGAATACATGATGATTATGCTGAAGATGATGGTACTACTTAGTTATGATCTTGATACGATTGGATGAAATTGAAAAACAGGGACATTTTTTTTCTCTTTTGACCAGAGAATAACAAGGGAATCAATTCAAAGAATTTGAGTAAGATAATATTATCCTTACACACTAATTCGTTGATATACGAATTGCGAATTTGATGTAGTTCATAACTTGTTCCTCATTTTCCAAGTTAGCAGTATTCTAAACACTATCCCAATATGTACTTCAAGTCATGAATGAAAATTACTTAATTAGCAACATGAAAATTACTTAGCAACATAAGTGTGTTTTTTTCACGAACATTATATGTATTGAGGCGTACGCATTTTGAAGATGTTAAACAGAATCCTTAGAGTGTGTAGATTTGAGTTGGGTACTAATTTAATTCTTTTTGTGAGATGAAAATTAATTTGGATAAATATATCATGAGCTAGTGACTTCGAATTTTCAATTGTATCTTGCTTTCTATTGGGAAGGGCTATTTTATTTTTTCATTACACAATTTCACTTTTAAAAGTTAAATCTTTAAAAAATTTCTTTGATTAATTTTATTATCATCTTGAAACGAAGCAAGTTTATTGGTTACAACATTTAGTCCTGCAATGAAATTAGATATTCTTATTTATAAATAATCTTAAAAGAAATATATTCATCTTCGTTTTATTTCGATTTTCTGTTATAAATATATCCTTTCGATGGTCCCTAACTAATTTCATTGTAATATTCTAGCTAAATTGATAGCAAATGCAGTTGAATCATGTTTCGAGATAGTCTATATTTAAAACTGGGAATAACTAACTTATGATTGGGTTGCATTATTTAATTCTAATTATGTGTAGTTTGATGTCGTCAATTAATCTCCAACTGCTACCTGATGTTCAAGCACTCAGCTTATGTGACATGGAAACAATCTTACCTTTTAATCCTATGATATCGAAGATGCATAGTTTGAAATGGCTATCCATCGATTTTCTCGAGCCAATTACACAAAGGGATATAACATAAATAGTCCATGAACTTTGATCTAATGGACAATGTAATCTTTGAACTTTCAATTTGTTCAATATGGTCCATGAACTTTAGTCCAATGTGCAATGTGATCCCTAAACTTTTAATTTATTCAATATGACCCATGAACTTTGGGCATATGTTCAAACAAGTTATTGAATTATATAAAAACATTTGATATAGTTCTTGGATGTAAAGTAAACATTTTTATATAGTTCAAAGACTAATTTGAACTTGTACAAAAAGTATAAGGATCACATTGAACAAATTAAAAGTTAGCGGACCACATTACACGCTAGAATTTATGGATCATTGTGTCATTTTCTCACGACACAAAAAGAACTTAGTAAGGCTTCAAAAAAAAGACGAAATTATTGATTTTTTCTTTTTAAAAACGGGAAAAAAAGGCCACACTTATATTACAAGAAAATTCGAGAACGGTGTTAATAAATTAACAATATCAACTGTATTGTGAATGAGAAAAGCTTTCACGGGAAGATATAACTTATTTGATTACGTACATTATATAACTAATGTCAAGCGTCTCCCTCTTCCAATCCCGGTCAATTTTTCAGCGACCCCTCATAAAAATCAGCAGAGAAAGGAAGTGAAGTACTCAAAAAATGGAGTTCATTCTCAGTGAAAACGCCCTGAAGACCTTCGCTCGCTCCGTCACTTGTCTCTCCCGCATCAGCAGCGACATCGCCATTCAAGCTTCTCCTTTCCAGGTCAATCCAATTTGTTTCCACCTTTCTTCTTCATGATCTTCTCCGTCTCTCTCATCCACAGCTCCGGTCAAACAGTTCGTGGTCGCCTTTGGAAATCCATGCCAATCACTCCCCCCAAATTCATCCATCAACTGAAAGGGGGAGAGGTTCATTCTCAGGAAAAAATCTATTTGTTTAAGAAGGGGGGGAGAGGTTCATTCTCTTCGGGAGAGAGTTTCCTGAGGATGAACCTCCCCCGAAGAGATGCGGCGGCAAAAAAACTATTTGTTTAAGAAGTTGGGGGAGGGGGGGGACCTCATCCCCTGGTCCTCTTGGAAAAAGAAGAAGACATTTACTTGTTTGCTCCTCTTGAACAAATGATAATTCTATGTTTAATCCTGTTGACCGGTGTGTTTAATTCTCTTGTCAGTCACCGTATGCAAATTCTTACAAATCTCATCCAAAACATACCCAATCTATTGTATGATGGTCAATTTAGTCATAACTTTTCATTTTGGCCAATCTAATCCTGAATCTTTCGATATTTTTTCAATGTAATCCACTCTATTAATTTTTTCCAGAATCACCGATGCGGTAGTCTAGTCTATGTTGGATTTTCTAGATGACATGCTAGCAATATGATGTGTCTGGTCAAAGCTAGACGGATATACTATAGCAAAAAATTATTTATAGGAATAAATTGGTCGAATTAAAATAATCATTTACTATAAGTCGGGAACTTCTTGAACAAATTCTCTCGTTAGCTTTGAACTCTCCTCCTGATAAGAGGGAGGACTCTCTCCCCTGAGGTGTTAGGAAAATAGTTGAATTGAACGGCCATTAAAAAATGCCATGAAATCGCAAGGTGGAAATATTCTATCATACGCATGGAATTGGTACGACCGCACATTCACTGATAAAAGAAAGAGAAAAATATAAAAACAACAAAACATTAAAGTATATTAAAAATTATCCATGTTAGCATCGAATGGTGCTTCGTAAGACAACCAACGTTCATATCAGCAATATCCAATCAAAATTAGTCGAACAGATTGAATTAACACTAAATCAAATAAGGTTTAGAATTAAACTAGTAACAATGTCATAAGTTTGAACCTTTTCGACACTTTTTCATTATTGTAAATGATAAAAGCTCATAAAAACTATCTAATTACGCATTTTACAAATACATTATTTCTAATAATTAATTTTTTTGTTATTATCTTGTGCTGCCTGACGATAAATAATAAAAGGAGTAACTCACTTGGGTTAGCATCAGACAATATAATTGTATCTTTGTGGCAAGAATTGATAGTTAATATGTTGCATCATCAATTGATGGTATACCACTTGCTAGGGTTGCAAAGATCCATGTCTCGTCTATGTCTTGGATGACTGTCCGTGTTGATACCCTTAAATCCTTCGCTCGACCAACTGATTAGGTAAAGTCGAAAAATATATCTTTAACATGGATGTGATCTCCATTTTGCTATATATAGGTGAAAATCAAATTAGATGCCGCAAAATTTGCGCCAATTCATACTTTGCATGAAGAATTTCTATACGAAAGCAACATGGAGATGGAAATTACAACATTTTTCATCGCCAAGAAGCAAAGCTACATCCCTGTAGAAAAAGGAAGCGAGCCCAAGAAAAGACAAATTGACGCTATATTTCCAATTTTATAACCAGCACTCTGGCAAGAACGAGGCCAACTAACTGAAGTCTAAAATTTTGCAATTCACCCGGATCTTTCCGGACTTTCTTGACGCGATGATCATTTCAAAAGCAAAACACACATGAAAGGGGGTCAAAAAAATCACTCATCAAGTCGATCGTGTGCAAAAGGGGGCCAAAAAAACCCACATGAAAGCATCGTGATCTGGAGTGAACTTCGTATGCGGAGGGATGAAGAATTACCGGAATTTAACCTGAGGAGGATCGAGAGCAATGCAGTGGCAGCAGGTGAGAGAAGCGACAAGGCGGGGACGGGCAATTGGGGAATACCTCTCTACTACTCGAATCAGATCCGATCCTCGATGTAGTGTGCCGATCCAGGCCCAAAACTCCCTGCTTCGTGGGAATTTTGGGAACAATTAGGCCCACATAAGAAAATCCATTATGCCAACCCGATTGATTATCCATGGAGTGAGTGCCAGTTTATCACTACTGTATAGAAACAAATTCAAATGAGGATATCAACTTTTATATTAAGAAAAGACTATATGTAATGCTTATGTCTATTTTTCAGATATATCATTGTGACATAGTATGACAAAATGTACAAAAATGTAAGTTAAAACTTGTTAGGATATAATCCTATAAGTATCTTACTTACTACCATCGAATTTAATATTATACTCCTTTGAATTTTTCTCCCATATTGATTTTTATGTTTGTAATTAATTCTCACCACACAAATAAATGTTTTCTTTTCACATGCGGTGCGTGTTCTCTTTTAATTTGAGGGGAAATAAGCAACTTATTTTTACATGGATTTGAGAAACTAAACCGCAATAGGTTTGACACATCATTTATTACCATGTGATGTAGTAACATACATAAAATGCACATATGGCCTTCCTTGTTGTTCGGCCATGGACCATGCATGAGTACCCTGTGAAATTACGAGCGATGTGCGAATGAAATTATTAGACAATCTGGTAAACCAGTCTAAAAAAAAAACACAATGGTAGTGATGAAAGAAAAAAAATGGAGCTTTGTTAATTTGGTTTGGTATCTTATTGGGCAGGTGAGTGACGAATCAAGCTTGTACTTGCATAGTTCTGTCAATCAAATTACTTAGAACTTGTGAGCTGTCCAAGTAGCTATTTTGGTTTGAATTTTGTTGTATGGAGATTGCTGATTTTGCAATATGAGGAACGAGCTATGAATTGTTCAAGCTAACAATGCGTGTATCCGGAACGAAAGAATAGTGAACCAGGGCATGCGATTCTTTTTTATATGCTCTCATCTCCCCTGTTTCTATCTAGCACAAAGGAAAAACTTGCCCTGTTTCTCCAATTTCACCATTCTAGTTCTGTTAACTGGTAATGCATCTTCATGATCTTTATCTTACCAATGCAACTAAGATCCGATGCAGAAGTAATGGACCTATGAAAATGGTACTCTTGCAAAAGGATTAATACTAAAATACGCTTAACTGGGGAAGGCTTTGCAACAGAAAGAACTGTCGCCGTTGTCATCATCATCATATATTCTATCATATTATGTAAAAGGTGTTTAAGATAATACTAAAACGTGAGGATCATATCCAACCCAGCATTGCAAGGTCACCGAGCAAATCAAACTCATATAAAGAACACATCACCACATTGGGAAAGCTGTAAACTGTCACCCCAGTAAATCCTTCAATTAGTGATGGATGCAAATGGGACTACCAAAATCAGAACGCAGGCAACAAAAATCGGCCAAGGCAAGTCACCAAGCAGAACACACATTAGGAGACCGCATGTGACACATCCAAGCGCAACAGCGATCACAGCAGAGGCAAGTCGGAAACTTGGGGGAACATCTTGCCTTCCAATCTCGAAGATTAATCTTCGCCGGATGATTTTGATCACTTCACAGAGAAGCACAATGCGTGGTGCACTGGAAATGTTGGCCGGACCTATAGAGCCATGCCTGTGCCCGATGAGCTGACGCAAAGCATTCTCGAGGGAATCAAGATCTTCGTTAACTTGAGCTACATGCTCTAACACATTCCTTGGAATAAAAGCCAGCAAATTACTTAGTCAGACAACTACCTTTCACAGCAGCTCAAACAATGTGATCAAGAATAAGCATATGGATAGATTAACCACAAAAAAGAAATGTACGTGCGATTCACACTTGAACCGATACGAGCATGAGCCAACATGCTCTGTTCTGAGAGTCGTGTCATTATGAACAACGGGAATACGACTCTGGATCAACTAGCAAAATAACAGAAAACAAAATCCGGGTGGTACAACATAGCTACCCTAATCCAGGAAATGCGAGAAACAAGTCATTTTGCATCGGCCAGACATGCCCCTGAGTGCATGCTCTGTTCTGAGTATGCACCTAAGTACATGCTCTGTTCTGAGTAGAGACCATTTCTGCTCTTTGAGAGTTGAGACCTTATGACCATCTGAATCAACAAAAGGAAAAAAAAAAGTAGAGTGGAAAAATTATGGGTGGTGTTGGTGTTCCATTCCGGCTCTCGCAATCTAATGCGAGAACCAAGCCATTTTCGATAGGCAAGTCACTAACCCAAGTAACCATCTGAGTTCACAGTTCCAGAACCTACTTTACGGAGGATGCAGGTTTTTCCGACATTAAGCAGCATTTACGTAATGAAAATATACTCATCGGACATAATTAAAGATAGGGACAGGAAAGGATATTAAGATCTTGGCATGATTTTACTCGCAATCCTCCGACTTTACCTACGGTGGTTAGGAGATGTTTGAGGTCAACCAAGCTTACCTCCTACAACCGTGATCAGCTGGATAGTTCTCCGCCATTAACCTCCCAACTTGGCTCGCTAATCTCTTCCTTGCTTGGCTGCAAATGAGAACAGGGAGGAGCTGCAGCAGAACTTGGTGTTGCTCGTCCTACTTTTTACTATGAGAAACCAAAAACGAAGGAAGCTTTTCATATTTAAAAACTCACCCCCAATTCCTTGTTATTTTTTACCTTTGACGTCACCAAAGAATACATTTAATCAGTTAACCACATTAGGCATGATATTTTCACTCAAATAAACTAATTTTCTGGATTGGTCCCGACTCAGTTTTAATGTTTATGTTAGACTCGTACCTTGACAACCGTAATTATGAGAAACACTTATATCTTTTATGATCAATCATTGTATCCTTTCAACCTTCAAGAGTTCGAATCCTAACATCACATATTTCACATGCAAGGCTTAATCACTGCAACTCAAACTTTACGAAATAGTCTCAGTGTTTCTAGTACTCTCATATATTCCTTTAGCTTTTCTTTCGAATTAAAAAAAATTGGTCGCATGACTTGTGGGTTTACTATTAATCAATGAACTAATGTTTCCCATCCAATAAAATTCTTCAAGAAAAAAAAACATAAAACTATTGAAAACTATATCAGTGAAAATGACGACACTATTCTTGACCAAAAAAAAAATTTACAACACTATACAATTGCCACTATCATTTGGGAAAAACTTAAGGTGGTCCGGACCGAAAACAGATTTCCTGTTGTGTGTATGGAACATGACAAAGATGATGTGGGAGCTTCCCAGTCATCCTATCTAAATTAGAGGATTAGAAAAAAAATTTAGAAAAAATCAAAAGAAAATATTTTTTTTAATTTTTTTCTTATAAAATTTCAGTCGTCCGATTAAAATAAAAGGGTTAAGATCACCATGCCACCTATTGTGTTCTGTGTTCTGTGCACATGACAGTTGATCTGAGTCCGTCCGGACCACCATATCATTTGCAGAGAACTGCAAAAAGGTCTTCAACGACGTTAACTACGATGTTTCCCAAGCAAGCCACATGTCATTCTTAATTATTGTCCGCCGCAATGCATATCAGGTTACCAGACGCAAGCCAAACTATAGACTGTGGGGCCGGTGTTTGGAAACGCAGCAAGATTCGAATCTCCTGGCACCCCCATGTTTTGTGTCAAAGGTTACTATCCAAAAAAACAAATTCAATTTATATTCATGATGACACTAATATTATGAACTTTTTTTGGTGTCATTAAAAATTTTAAATGCGTCCATCGCGAATCAAATTTTAAAATTTTTTTATATCATAAAAAACTCCGAGCTTACATTAATATGAAGAAATATCATAAATGAAATCAAAATAGAATGTATATATATCACACACATATATATTTGAAATTTTTCATGATAGGGATAACTGTTTTACAATAGATAAATTTGAAATTTTTGCGACACAAAAAATTTTGAGCTATTTGTGATATAATTGATATAATTTAAGATTTTTTATGGTACTTGACCTTCTTTTTAATTACCTTTTAACTTTTCTAAGGTGATATATTGTTTATGTTTTTTTAGTTACAATATATATAACCATATATAATAAGACTATTGCATTTTGCCACTGTAATTACTTTTTGCGAATAAATCTACACTGAAAAAAATTCGTCATATGATGGCACTTTTATTTTGTCTTTCCTGTATTAAAACTCCATTAAGACCTTGATATATAGTAGAATAGTTGTAAAGAATCATGAAATTACTCATTCGGCCCAAATCCAGGCACCTCATGCTAATTTCATCGTTTTGGCACCAGGATCATAACTACGCAGTAACACATCCATCATAGATTCTGCTTTGTGCCGTAAAAGATGTTCAAGGTAATAAATACACTACACAAAGTTTATATCTGAGCCAGCATTGGGAGGACGCACATCAAAACCAACTTCGCCAAAGAGCAAACCACAAATCGGCAGAACTAAAAATCATCTCCATTCTCTAATTCGCAATAAATAAGAATGGAATTATCAACAATATGACACATGGAGCGAAAATCAGCCAAGGCATTTCTCCCAACAAAATATATATTAGCAGACTGCACCCGATGCATCCGAGAGCAACGGCAATGAGAGAATATGCAAATCGGAACCTTGGGTCCATATCTTGCCTACCCATCTCAAAGATTAATTTCTGCCGTATGAGTTTGACCACGGTGTAGATAAGCATAACCGGTGCAGTGGCAATGTTGACCGGACCTGTACAATTATGCATGTCTCTAATGGCTTGAAGCAAGGAATCCTCCATGGAATCAATATGTTGGTTATATAGAGCAGCAATTTGAACTCTATGCTCTGCTCGATGTCTTGGTACCAAAATCAGCAAACTACTTGTTAGATAGAAGTTTTTTGCTAAAGTTCAAATTGCAAGTTCTTTATGTAAGACATAAGACAATAGCTTTTGGAAATGACATTTTTCTTCAGAAGTAATCAAGATACGAGTCTACAGTGAACATCAAGAGCTACCAATGTAAGTTTGAAATGTAACATTAGAGTACTACGGGATACCTCCTTAACACTGTTAAAACTTTGCCCAACCTACTCTAACATCACTTATATATTAACAAAACATAAACAGAGACACAACACTACTAGGAAAGTCCCCATGCTCACCGGGTACAAACAGAGTAAAGCTCCTCACAAGTCTAATTTTCTCCGAGAAGGCAAAGCAAATTAATAGGTTGTTCTTAAATAGAGTTTCTCTTGGCAAAAGAAAGAAACAGAGTGTATGTACCGGCGTGTCTCCTCATGAATGTGACAGAGTTTTCCCACCTCGTAACTTTAGGAGAAGGTTTACGCTCTTTTTCACTTTGTGATCAGTGCAAAGAAACGACAATTTATTATCGCATTTCACTTTCCTCGTACAAACTAATCCGCTCTGAGGGTATGAGATAGATTATAACTTCTATAAATCCAACTGCTTTCATTTACCAAATGAACATCAGGAAAATTAACCGATTCGTAAAAGGAAAAAGAGTGTCGATGATTCCAGGAAACAGTCTTACTCCACTGAAGATACAGCATAAGTACCCAATCTGGGAAATGGGAGTAACATTTTAAGTACACGCTTTGGTTGAGTAGGGGCTACAATTTGTTGTGAGAGTCGAGTCATTATAAAAAATTGAGAACTGAAACCTGGATCAATTACCAAAAGAACAAAAAGAGAACAGAGGAAAACATCTGGGTGGTACAGATGTGACTCTCTCTCAATCAAAGCAATGCAATAAACAGGCCATTTTCTACAGGCAATTGAAAGATACCCCTCTCGGTCTTAATCCGGCTCTTTAGTGTTGAACAATACAAGCCAGAATGCTTCCACGAGTTCACCTGGTTTACGTAGATTGCAGGTTTTTTTTTTATTTTTTGGCAACAAAATAGCACTCACATAAAGGAATATACATAATGGACATACTTAACAGGAAAGGATATGAGGATTCTGGCATGATTATACTCGCAATCCCCCAACTTACTAATGGAGGCTGAGTACGGCGGTTAAGATATCTCCAAGGTCACTAAGCTTACCTTCGACCACCATGATCAGCTGGATTGTTGTTCGCTATTAACCTTTTGACTTTGCCTCACTGGCTGTCCCCAGAGGTCTTCGTTTTCAGTTTTTAGCCATGGTGTGCTATTGTATCCTATTAATATGAAAAATACACCATGGCTAACGGGGTTAGAATGTCTCGCACGGCGAAAGCCAAAAGACAGGCAAACATTTGGCTTAGGAAAGACGAACATCATGGGTTTTTGTCCTTTTCGCTTAAGCCTCGTGACATTTTGAACCCGTTAGGCATGGTGTATTTTTGTGAGAATCGTTCATTCGAATATCAGTCTTGGAACTTAATTGAGCTACGAAGTGATTTTCTTGCTCATGAAGGCTAAGCTTTTGTCGTAAGTATGAATACCGTCAAAACGTCTGAGCTTGTCGGAGAGGAAGGGGAATGCCATAACAACTGTCATTCTTTTTAAAATCACAAGATTGGTGAGAATCCGAACCTTCTCCTTAAGATACTTGATGTCAAATTCTTTCGCATGAATGAAGAAAAACGATCGTACATACTCTCTGTTTCTTCTTTTGTCAAGAGGATCATATTAAAAACAATGCGTTAATTGGAAGCCTTATGAGCTTTTCCTCCTAAGAAAGATAAGATCTGTAATTAGCTTTACTCTGCTTCTACTTGGGAAGCACGGGGACTCACCTGGTAAATTTGGGCGCCTGCGTGGTTCTGTTTTATGAACAAGTGTTGTTAGAGTGGGTGGGGAATATTTGTAGGTACTACAGAGATATCTCCCTAGTGGTCGGATTTTACATTTTATCCAATAGAAGAGTTTTCATTAGCTTAATTAGTCGCGAAACGGTACATGGATTTCCCTCCTGCAGTAGGATAGAATCCTGCCATGCATATCATCATTAGCTATCGATTTGCACCGGAAGCTTGGCATCGTCCTGCACATTATATCTTCTATTGAACTTAATCAGCAGTTCTTGGCGTGTTTAGGCGAGTATGTTAGTCAGAAGTAGCGAGAATTGCTTGATGTTCATTTTAGACTCATATCTTGATAGCTTTTAGAAAAATTATTGTCTTATGTGATGAAGAAAGAACTCACAACTTACATACTAAGTAATGTAAAAGAGAAATAAGGATTGTAAATATCAGTACTATACTGCAAGTAGGCAATGGTGTTGTTCGTATTTATGGTCCTGATAGAGTAACTGTCGAGCAGTTTGCTGATTTGATTAACAAGATACACAGCAAAGCATGGAGCTGAAATTGCTGCATAATATAACTAATATCTTGATTCCATGGAGAAATTCTTACTTCAAGTCAATAGTGACATGTATGGCCATACAGGTCACAATGGTAAAAGAAAACAGAATATCCGATAGAAATTGATCTTCAGCCGCTGCTGTTATGTCTTAATAATGTTGTTCATTCTTAATACCGTAGTCATCTATGTTCTAATACTCTAAGGGGTAAGCGGTTCCAAGTTTAGATTTTAGGTTCCTTATAAATTTCATCTATAATCTAAAACTTAATTCTTCAAAATATATTTGTCATTTTTTTAAAACCTAAAACATGCCCTCCATGCTATAAAATTTGGAACCTACCCTTAGCAAGTCTTAGGGACAGTTACAAAATCTAATAAGTTCCATCTATATTCTTAATTGAGCAATTGCAGCGAACCATCACCATTGATGACCACTATTTGCTACAATGTCGAGGCAGGGCATCGGTCCCTAAAGGTTAGGTTGACAAAATGATAAATAAAAAAAAATGGAGAACGCATCTTGGAGGTACAACTCGGTATTCCAACACCTTCATCTATGAGTTTCCCATGATCAAACAAGACGAGGAGAAAGCAAAGGGAATTTCTTGTGATATGCTTTGGGGTTGTGATGGTCCGCGTTGGACAAAGGAAATGGGAATTATTGGCTTCGTTGAAGCTTTAAAAACCTCAATCTCAGCTAAACAAAAACAATCATTGCTGGGGACTTCGAGGGACTTCCCTTCTTCTGAATCTTACTGGATCAGGCCCATCATCTCCCAGGAAGCATTGGCCATCGACACGTGTCTATGTCCCCGTCTATGCTCTCATTGAATCGGAAAATGGAAATTGAACCAAGATTTACTGTGTCTCGCTTTTCTTCTTCTTCCAAATATGCCCCAACGTACAAAAAAGGTCGTGAATCTCACTTATTCTTTCCCAACCCGACCCAGGCCCCATGGATCCGCCACTCGCCGCCGTGTCGCCGCCATGAGCCCTCGCCATCCCTCCTCCATCTGCCTTCGACACCAGCCTCTCGTTAGCTAGAGTCACCGCTGTGTCCCTCCCTCCCTCCCTCCCTCCCTCTCTATCCGCGAAGTACGCAAGCCACAGCCACGGAGGTAACGACCTCCGTTGATTTGCTTCAATGCAGGTTGCCAGCCTCGCGCGACCACAGCTCTGGCTAGCGTGAGGCCTGGCGGCCGTTATGGCCTCAGTGGTGTGGCTCAATGTCGTGAGCCGAAGCGGAGAGAGAAGGCTCGGAATCGAGGGGGTTCGGGTAGAGAGAGGGCTTCGGATTAGCAGAGGAAGAGATTGATGATTGGCGTAGAGAGAGAGGACGGAAACGTGCCCTACTTGGACTTATCAGCTCTCCGCGACGGTCCACCCCTTCATCTTGGTGCGCTTCCTCCCGTAACACGGACCAGCAGAGACAGAGAGACAAGAGTGAAATGACTTTGGGAGAGAGAGAGAATTTTAAAAAGGTTTTCGCTTTTTTAGATTTAAAAATTTACTTTCCTAATTTTATGTATAATAAGTTTTAAAAACCATTTTTCAAAGCATATTTTCACTGCACAACCTAACTCTAAATCACAATTTATGGATCGAAAAAATAATGGATTTAGGATAATGTGATTTTTTCTCAAATTCTGTGAATCAATTCCCTTAATTCTCTATGGCTGAAGCAAAAAAGTCCTTGTATCTCCAATATCATATTGTTGAATCAAGGATCTTAACTAAGGTGCATCATCTTATTCATCATCAGTGTAAATTCAGTTTAATGATGTAAAAGGTTGATCTTGCCGGTCCCCGGTGACGCCGAGGCCGAGCGAGGTCGATAGACATAAAGCAAATGCTGTAACATTATTCAAAACCAGTAACCGCCGCCATTCTCTAAGTCGCAATAAATGCAAATGCCACCAGGAGGACATAGAGCATGACAATCAGCCAAGACACAACGCCAAACAGAACGTACATCAGCAAGCCGCACTTGACACCTCCGACAACAACAGCAATGAGAGCGGATGCAAATCGGAACCTTGGGTGCATATTTGGCCCTCCCATCTTGACGATTTTGAGCAGTCCGTAGATGAGCATCATTTTTGCACGAATAGGGTCGGCTGGAACTCCCATGCACGTGATGGCTTGATGCAGTTTCTCCTCTAGGAATTCAGAAAGTGAAATAAGTGCAGCAATTAGATCTGCCTCCTCCGCTTCACGTCTTGGGAAAAAAACAAAAACAGCAAAACTCATGTTAGCGTGACTTTCAAAAGTCACATTCATTCCAACATCGTGACTTTCAAAAAGACATGGCAGTTATTAAAAATTTGAATTTCTTCGGACGAAATCAGCTGTTTTTAATGGTCTGCATGCTTGAGAGGATCATTCCTAGTATGAGTCCCACCATATTCAATTACAGAATGTATATCATTAAAATTTACCCATTCGCACAAAAAAAGGGGTTGATGACTACAAAGGCATTCTTACTTTTCGACAGATTTACACCATGGGCACAAGCAAACATGCTCTGTTTTTAGAGTAGTCACTATGAACATAGAGAATAAAAACCAGGATCAATCAGCAAAATAATAGAAGACAAAAATGGGCAGCACGACAAAACTGGTCTAATCCAGGAAATGCGAGAAACAAGCCACTTGGCATCCACCAGATATAATCGTAAGTACAGTTTTGAGTGAAGCTCATTTCTGCTCTTTGAGAGTGGAGTCATTATAAACATCTCAATGAACAAAAAATAAATAAAGAGGAAAAAAAAAACACCTGCTCTTCGAGAGTGTCCTGTTCTAATCCGACTCTCACAATTTAATGCGAGAACACGTAATGGTATATACAGCGTGGACAAGATCAGAGGACTATAAGGGAAAGAATATCAAGATTATGGCGTGAGTCTCCCACAAAGAATATTAAGCTATTGAACACCAGTTTACTCAGGTATCCTCCATTACCGACGGTCGGGTACCCTTTTTCCATGTATTTAAGATCACTGAGACTTACCTGGGGCCAGGATGGTCAACTGGGCTCTCTTCCTCCATTAATCTTCCTACTTTGTCTGATCTCTTTTTTTCTTCGAGTGTTTCGCGATTGCTGGGTTCTAAACAAAATGCTTATGGCAAGCACAAGAAGTTGGGGTGCAGCGCTATTGGAAGGGAGAGCCTTGAGATCAAAAGTATATGGGCGAAGCGCACAAAATTCAAACTGTGAACATTTAAGGAAATATGTGCTTCGGATCCCGCACAAAAAGCCGTCAGCTGTGAACAGTAGGAATTTCCCTAAATGTTCACAGTTCGCTTTTTGTGCGTTTCGGTTCCCGCACAAAAAGCCGAGCGCTTACAAGCTTTGCTTTTGGTAAGTCAATCCTCTCAATCCTCCCTAATAATTTCTCCAACCATGCCATGCACGAAGTGATTGCTAATTAAAAGTGACAAAATGGGTCAAAGACCCATATTTTAATTTATATTTAACAATATAGATAATAAATAGGTTTAACTTAAAAGGTCAAATGAGTTTAACTTATTGGATTTTATATGGATTTTAAATGGGTAATCTAATTAATTTCAAGTGTTATTAACAAATCATTTTAAAATTTATTAACAAGTCATTATTATATTATGAAAATTATGATATTTTAATTATTTTAAAAAATTGATTATATTTATTTTCCCTTTTTCTTTCCTTTTATTTATCCGTTTTTCCTCTTTCTAAGTTGATCGCCGGCCAAGAGGCGAGAGATGAGTTCACTAAACTCCAGCGACTTTAAGAGGAAGAAGCAAAAAATTAAAATATATTCTTTAGAAACTAAAATAAAAAATAAAAAAAATTAGTAAAATTATCAAATAAATCATATTGTTTAAAATTATTTTAACAATACATTTTCAGAAAAATCATGAAGCAAATTTTCCTAAACTTGGTTAAAAATGGAAGTATTTGAACAATACGGGTTGGGTCAGGTTTTGGTTGCTAAAATTATATTATATGAAAATGGGTTAAAACGGGTTAAATGGATCAATATAGGCCGGATCATTTTTGACCCGACCCGACCCGACCCACACATTTGACATCCCTACTGCTAATCAATCAACATCGTTATATTACGAAAAAACGGTGAGTTGACAGTACCATAAGTCTTCCAAATAGAACGGTGGCTTCTCCACCTTGAATTCTTTACCTTGAATGATGTGAACATGAGTGGATTTATTTCTTAAGATAAGAACCAATGCTCTCTCCACCTGTGATTTGAACCGCACCGTTACTTAACAGTGTTGTCAGGCTAGCAACGCTCTCATATCAATGCCCTCGATGTGAAAAAATAATTGGCTCCGTTCCTTCCTGCGATGCTCTTATAGGTTACACTCCTGCAAAGATTGCATGCACTCATTGAATACAATTTCAAGTAAATGCATTGGTATTATACGGCCCAGTAAATTTCTTTTTTAACTTAGACCTGTAGGTTCCGCGTACGAGTTTATGTAGTTTGTAGTATAAAGAAGGATGGGCAATATTCATTTTAGATTCGCGTATTGATAACTTTGGCTATTAGGAAAGAAAATGGAGAAAAGTAACAACAAATTCTTTAAATTATTACATTAGTATTGATTCAATTCTAAACCATTCAATTAGATTAAATAAAGTACAAAGGTCTTTATATTTAAGCCAATTTAATCCATCCAGCTAATTTGATCGAAAATTGCTAACGTGGACATTGATCGATTTTCGTGGAATGGCTGGTGCTAACGCAAGCATTTTTTAATTACATTTTTATATTTTTTAAATTAATTTAAATATAATTTTTATTATTATTAAGGACTGACAAGGATCGCTGGCTGACCCTCGTCAACCATAGGCGAGGGTGTCCTAGCTCTTGTAGGATTTGGGTAAGGGCTATCACGACCTTGGCGATCTAGGCATCGTGGCTCTCATTTACTCTAGGCGAGGGGCCACATGCCCTCGCTTTGGCCGAGGAGGGCCTCATGGCCATTGCCAAAGCCTTCATTGGCCACAACGAGAGTCCGCTGCGGACCCTTGCCGACACTCAATAAAAATATAAGAATAAACAAAAGAAAAAATCAAAAAATTATAGAAAACTCAAAAAATTATTTAAAAATGTCAATATCAGTGCCGACCGTTCCAACTGCGCCATGGTTAGCATCTAGTTAGTAATTTTCTAGCAAAAACTAGCTAAATGAACTGAATTAATACAAATGCAAAAGGGTTTAGGACTACATTAATCCAATTGAAAAGTTTATAAGTGAATTGATACAAATACAATAGGTTTATTAATTTTGTACTACTTTTCTCAACAAAAAAAAGTCTTCTACCCTGTACAAATTCAAACTTAAAGTGTTTGAATCCCTATATCTCGAATTTCATGGGTAATGCCCAATTATATGAAAGTACATTGAGAAAGAGTTACAAAAATGATCCCTGTACTATTGCTACTATCCAATAATAGTCATCATACTTCATGTCGTGATAAATTGGTTCCATCGGGTATAATTTTTAGGAAAGGTTTATGCAACTTTCTAAATAACAGTGGGATATGCTAACCAAGCCCAGAAGTATACAATGGGCGCTAATGCGGGAATGAAGAAGGAATCATTTCAAAGAAATTGGAAAATGGTCCATATATTCACATCCACGTTTAATTTTGATCCTTGTACTTTAACCCGACATTTGATGCAAATTTCAGATATATTCTTCGAAATACATACAAAAAATGCTGAGTAAGTGCTGAATCAAAGTCAAGACACTTATGCTAGTGCTCTCACATTTATCATAATTATTTCTCATTTATTGTGGAATAATCATTTTATGAAGGGCAAGTGGCCTGGAGTCAAAAAACTTCTCCAGTAGAAATGGACTAACATTACACTTCCCCATTAGTGGTGATTATTAGGAGGAAGCCGTCGATTCTAAAGACTCCAAGTCAAGGTTTCCCAAGAGCAATCACATGGAGATTCGAATCTTTTGGTCTCCCCTCCTACTGACACGTCGTTCCTTTTTGGAGGCGGCGGCACCAAATCTGTGCCGACAAGAGTTCGCTATCCTATGAAGTTGGCTTTTGTCTTTCAGGTAGTGATATCCCATCGAGTCTTTGATATATATATAGTAAAATAACTGTAAACATTCATCATATTCCTCGTTCGGCCCAAATCCCAGCACCTGCCCCATAATATATTTTTTATTTTAGTATTTTTTTCCCTACCTAGGTTCTTTTCGTCTATCAATAATAATGAAAACAAGAATCTTTCTGTTTATCTTTGTTGATTAATCTTTTAAAGGGGAGGAACAATAAACAAAGATTAAAAAAAGATCTTTAGGTTTTTCTTCTCGATTTTGTTGTTCTTATTAGTTTTTATTGAATTCTAGCGTCCCCATTACTTTTTTTGTAAGGGTTTCTATTATTTCAAAATATACATTCTTTCATTAAAAAAAGGGAAGTTTTGGATATTTAAATATATGTGCGAACCTACATGACTAATAGCATGATTTATAAAAAGTATAAACGACACATGAGCATTTTTCTATTGCTAAAATCAAGATTGAACATTGGTCCACCAACCAACTACACGACAAAAATAAAGGATGACGATCAAGATCGAACGTGAATATTAATAGGGGGACTATTTGTATAATTTCCCATCAAATTTTTAAGTTGCGATTTATGCGTCAACATTGTAGTATGTTCATCTCCAGTGTTTACTTAGCACTATCTATCAGCATTTGGATGAAAGATACGGAATTGGTCTTGAATACATAGTTAGGGACCGAATCCGTCGCAGAATAAAACGCGAGGCCAAAAAGTAACAATAAATGTCTGAGACAGAATGGGCAAAGAGCAACCAATCATCAACAATTGATTCATGTAAGCGAGGCATGTATTGATGATCGAGATATGTTGAGACACTAAAGACCCACTAGAGTATCTTGCCAGATATAGATATCATGCCCAACATTAAAAAGACAATCGATGATGACCAATAGTAAATCTTTATTTTTCGATGGATTCACAACAACTAGATATGCCTATAACTGCATCATCTGCCCCGTGAATGTCAATCACTAGGAACATCAAGAATGAAAACCTGAGTATATTACCAAAAAGAGAGAAAATAAAGGAATAGAGAACAAAACGTTGGGGTTGCAAATTGATGTTCCATCACTCATCTATGAGCTTCTAGTGATTGAACAAGACAAGGTGCAAGCAAACAGAAATTTTCTTGCGATTTGCTTCTGGCTTTTGAGGGTCCGCATTTGAGTCCTCATCTCAACTAACACATAAAACTGATCCAAGAAGGGAAAAGGAAAACAAGAGAGAGAAGGCCCATCTCAATGGATGAGGCCCATCAAAGCTGAGGACTTGGGGCGACTTCGTTCCCATGAGTCTCAATAGATGAGGCCCATCTCCCAGGAAAGCTCTGATTCCCACCCCTTTTCTTACATATTGAAAAAAAAAAACTTAGTCATCGACATCCATCTCGCTTTTTTGTTTAGAATAGGTTTATACTTAATACTCGACCAATCCATTAGTAAGTTGGAGGATTGCGAGTAAAATCATGCCAAGATATTGATATTCTTTCCGGCATGAAAATGAATGCAGCAGTCCAACCATCCTTAAAGCTATTTTTTTTTTGTTGACATGTCAAATTGCATAACAAAGCTTTTTTTGCAAATGCTACTAGTTTTGCACTTTTATAACACGTTGATGCCAGATATAGATCTTTAGCTCTTAGCCCTTGCCTTTTTGACTGCATTCGGATGAAAACAAACATACGACATTCCTAAAATCAAGATTGAACATTGGTCCCCCAACCAATTACAAATTTGAACACAGAGAATTAGTAGAGCGGCCGGTTTTGTAATTCCTTCCCCATTTGAAGTCAATGCCACATGTTTACTTCCAGTATTTACTTAGAACTTTCTCTGAACATTTGGATGAAAAATACGAAACTGGTCTTGAATACGTGACTGGAGATTAGTTTAGGGATCAAATCTCATTGCAGAATAAAGTACAAGGACGAAAAGAAAAACATAATAGTGAATGACCGAGTTATCAACCATTGATTCATGTAGATGATGCATGTATTGACAATCGAGATATATTGAGATGCTCATGACCGTTGGAGTATTTTGCATGATAAAGTTTATCACGTCCAAAAAAAAAAAAAAAGAGGCTGATCATGACCAATAATAAATCTTTACTTTCCATTGGATTTACAGACACCCTGGATATGCTCCTTTGTATTTTATCTGCTCCATGAATCTTTGTCACTAGGAACATGAAGAATTAAAGCCTGGATATATTAACAAAAAGAGAAAATGAAGGAAAAACTTGCGGGGGTTACAAATTGGTGTTCCAGCATTCCCGTCCATGATTAAACAAGACGAGGGAAAAGCAAACGGAATTTTCTTTTGATTTGATTTGGGCATTTTGAGGGTCCGCATTCGACACTCCATCTCAAGTACTCTACATGAAGTTATAGGGATAAAATGGATGGATGGTCGACTTCGATTAAAGCTTAAATCCCGTTCTCCCCTAAATGACAAAATAATATTAAGAAGAAGATCATTGCTGAGGACTTGGGACGACTTCCCTCCCCTGAATCTCAATGGATCGGGCCCATCACCCAGAAAATCTCCTTTTGCGTACATATAAACGAGACATCTATCTATATGGATCTTATTTTATACTAAACCAAAATGACTCTCTCGCTTTTTTACGTCTCCCATCCATTGGTCTTTCTGGTAACAGAGTCCCAACACTTCCCATCATTTTCTAATCAGTGGGACTGTCCCCTTATGTTGACTTTTTTGAGGGATCACGTGCCACTTCATGAAAATTATCGATTTACCCAACATATAGGCATACTTCATTAAAATTGCGGGGAAACAGATTGGATAAATGAGTCTTTTTTCTCATAAGGACGGTCGTGACGAATTGGACCATTGTCTTGACGATGTCAAGGGGGAATAAGTAAGTCCAAAAAGACCCATTAATCCAATTCGTTCCCTGCAATTGTCATTGTTAGGGGATATTGGATTAATATACATAGTCGATGGAGACGATGAATACGTATATTAATCCAATATCCCCTTGACAATGACAGGTCCAAAAAGACCCATTAATCCAATTCGTTCCCTGCAATTGTCATTGTTAGGGGATATTGGATTAATATACATAGTCGATGGAGACGATGAATACGTATATTAATCCAATATCCCCTTGACAATGACAGGTCCAAAAAGACCCATTAATCCAATTCGTTCCCCGCAATATTAATAAAGTAGGCCGTTTGTATTGGGTAGATCGGTCTTGTTCCATTGTCTTCCTGTCTCTCCTAGGCGGGTAGTCTGTATATTCAGGAAAAAAAAATGGAAAAGACATGACCAGGCAAAGTGGGAAGGTCGATGGAGAACAACAATCCAGCAGCTGAACACGGTGGTCGGAGGTAAGCTTCGTCGACCTCAAATATGTCTTAAGCAATGGAAGCCCAGCCTCCCTCAGTAAGTTGGAGGTTTGCGAGTAAAATCATGCCAAAATCTCGATATTCTTTCCGGTTCCCGTCTCTGATCATGTCCACTGCGCATATCCCATTGCGTGAATGCTGTTTAATTGGGAAAGAATGTGCACTCTATGTAAATCCAGTGAACTTTGTATTACCCATCCTTTCTCCCATACTCTTTTTATCTTTTAGTGATTGACCCAGGTTTTACTTCTCGATGTTCATGATGCTTCAGTTCCTAGAACAGAGCATGTACTTAGGGGCACGTTTAGTGGATGTAAAACGGCTTGTTTTTCACATTTTCTATATTGGGGTAGTCATGTTGTATCACCTAGATTTTGTCTTCTATTCTTTTGCTAATTGATTCAGGTTTTCATTCTCAACGTTCACGATGACTTGATTCTCAGAAAACAGAGCACCCTGGGTCATATTTATGAGGGAGCACGTTCAATGGAGTAAAATTGTGCTCATTGACATTTTTTTGTTACCAGTCAATAAATATTCATTTGGTCATTGAATATAGTTGGATTCATAGCAACGATAATCCCTCTCGAGATTCTTTTCTTTTGGTCAAAATCCCATCGAGTTTGAATACCATTAAAACAACTGAGTTTGTTTGTCTGAGGAGAGTGAAATGCCATAATATCCATCTATTCTTTTTGCAAATCTCATAGTCGAAAAGAATGTGAGCCTTCTCTTAGAGTTACTTGGTGGGAAAATTTTGTACTTTGATGAAGAGACACGACTGTATAATGTATATACAGTCTGTTTCTTTCTTTTGTCATATCAAGGACAATGTAAAGTCTTGTTGGCTTTTCCTCCTAAGAAAAGATGAGACCTGCAATTAGCTTTACTCCTGGGGAGCATGGGGCTTCCCTGGTTGTTTTGTGCGTCTAGGTCGTTTGTTCTGTAAGTATTGTCAGAGTGGGTCGGGAAAGGTCTACAGGCGTTAATGTATCCCTCGTACTCCGACACTACATCAAGTCCAAAAGAAGAGTTTTCATTAGCTTAATTATCCATGTATCGATCAAAATGGTAACACTCCTGCAGTGCATACATAAGTTAAGGCTCCTGCAATGCATAGACTCGTTAGTTATGATTTGCACTAGAAGCTTCACATCATTACGCAAATTAAATTTCCTTTTGAACTTAAATTGGTCATTCTTGATGTGCGTCTGCGAGGATATAAGTTAAGAACTTAAGAGGCCTTGAGAATCACTTGATGTTTATTGTAGACCTATATCTTGATAGCTTTTGGAAAGATTGTCATCTTGTATGATGTAGAAAGAGCTCACAACTTAAGTTTTTCGAGGTCTAACCTGTAGTTTACTGATTTTAATCTGAAGATATGGAGTAGAGCGTGGAATTCAAATTGCTACAACATATAACGACCAGCTTGATTCCATGGAGGAGACCTTACTTCAAGCCATCAGAGACATATCTGGCTATATAGTCCAGCCAACGTTACCGGTGCACCCACCATCATGCTTATCTACACATCGATAAAAAATGCTCGACAGAAATTAATTTCCAAGATAGGAAGGCAAGATATTGGCCCGATGTTCCAACTTGCGTATGCTCTCATCTCTGTTGCTCTCGGATGTATAGCATGCAGTCTGTTGATATACATTCCACTCGGTGACATGCCTTGGTTGATTATCGTTCCCTATGTCCTGACGTTGATATTCTCATTCGAATTTGAACATGGGAATTAATTAGGAAATGGTGATAGTTTTCGATTTTCCTAATGTTGGTGTGTGCTCTTTGCAAAGTTGGTTTTGATGTATGTCTTGCCAATGATGGTTCGGACATCAACCTTGTGTTGTATTATTATTAACTTAAAGACCTTTTATGTTACAAATGCAGAATACATGATGATTATGATGAAGACCATAGTACTACTTAGTGAAGATCTTAATGCAATTCAATGAAATTGAAAAACAAGGACTTTTGTTTTCTTCTTACGAGAAAGAAACGAGGGAATCAATTCAAAGAATTTGAGTAAGATAATATTATCCTTACATGCTAATTTATCGACATACGAATTGCAAATTTGATGTAGCTCATAGCTAGTTCCTGATTTTCCAAGTGAGCAGTATTCTAAACACTATCCCATTATGTACTTCAAGTCATGAATGAAAATTACTCAGCAACATATGCGTGTTTTTTCACAAATAGTACATATGTCGAGGTGTACGCATTTTAACGAGATGTTAGACAGAATCCTAATAGTGTGTAGATTTGAGTCAGGTGCTAATTTAAATAAAAATTGAGAGATGAAAATTAATTTGAGTAAATATATCATGGGCTAATCACTTCGAATTTTCAATTGTATCTTGCTTTCTATTGGGAAGGGTTTTATTTTTTGCATTTCACAATTTCACTTTTAAAAATTAAATCTTCTAATATTCTTGCTTTGATTAATTTTATTATCATCTTGAAATGAAGCAAGTTTATTGGTTACTACATTTAGTCTTGCAATGAGATAAGATATTCTTAGTTAGAAATAATCTTAAAAGAAATATATTTATCTTTGTTTCATTTCGATTCTATTATAAGTATATCCTTTCGATCGTCCTTTAACTAATTTCATTGTAATTTCCAAGCTAAATTGATAGCAAATGCAGTTGAATCACGTTATGAGATAAGTTTATATCTAAAACTGGGAATAACCAACCTATGATTGGGTTGCATGATTTAATCCTAATTATGCGTAGTTTGATGTCGTCAATTGATCTCCCACTGCTAGCTGATGTTCAAGCACCTGGCTTAGGAGATATGGAAAGCAATCTCACCTTTAAATCCTATGGAATCGTGGATGCTTAGTTTGAAATGATTATCCATCGATTTTCTTTGTCCTCCACTGACTTCCTTTCCTTTCCTTTCCCCCCCCCCCCCCTTTTTTTTTGTATTCCTCGTCGAGAAATTCCTTTACTTTTCTTGTTAAGCATTTAGCTTCTTTTTGAATTTACACTTGCGATCATAGATGTGTCTGCATGAGTATACGTTGTTCATAGTATTAAGAAGTACGCACAATATTAATTTTAGACTCGTGTCTCGATAACCTTAGCTATCAAAAAAATGCCATCGTCTTCTATGATACTTAAAGGGTTCAAATCCATACATTTCATAATGTGTCCAATACCTGGTTTACATAGGAGGGAAGTAATGAGACGCATTTCATTCTTTTGAAGAACATGAGAAGTGTGTTTAAGAAATGAGCCATGGACACATTTCTTGATAGCTTGAGCTTTTGCAAAAGATTATCGTATAATCGAGTAGTTTGTTGATTTTAATTCTTAGACACAGGGTAAAGTGTGAAGCTCAAATTACTCAATAGACTAAATTTTGCATCAAATAAAAAAATGAATAATGATGTCTGAGACAAAGAAAACATAGAAAGTATCGAAAAATATATCAAGGAAAATTGACAAAACCAATCCATATAATGGTTTTGCTTTCCAATTTTGGTCATCACACTTTGTGTAGTGACAAATTAGATCCATAAAATAATCTCTTATTATAATTCTAAGAATATATATATATAATTGTCCAAATATCAATGGAAAACATGGATTGAAAAGACGATCATTCAAAAGAAATTACAAAATGGTCCCTCTAATACTGTCTATGTGAAATTTTGGGCCTCTTACTTAGTTTTAGAATAGATTTTGTCCTTAATCGGATTCCGATCCATTTTTCAGAAACTTTGCTAGAAATGTAAATACATTTTAAACTATTTAATAATGTTGCTTCGTTCTCGCTCATTTATCATTGTTATTGCGCATTTCTTGGGGAACAATCATTTTTATTAAAGGACCAAAATAGCTTGGAGCTAGGAAACTTCCCAGTGGAATTGGTCTCCGTTTTAGTGGTGATGATTAAGGTGGGGATTGTTAACTAGGCCACGATACGAAAGGCACCTGGTCAAGGTTTCCCAAGAGCAGCCACGTGTCAGTTGTCAATGATTATCCGCCGCCACATCCAATCGGAAACCACATGTCAGCATGAAGAGAGGCTGCAAGATTCGAATCTCCTGGCTTCTCTATATATACATTTTTATATAAAGGAAGTATTATCTTCTGATTTTTCTAATCGCATTTTTAGTAATTGTCACTGGGTCTGTACCAAAGGAGTCCGTTATACCGGGACATTGCATCTTCTCTTTCATATAGCAATACTTAATTGAGTCTTTTGTATATAACAAAGGATAAGTACCGCAACAAACTTCAAATTATACTTATTGTGATAAAAATAATTTAGTCTTTTTTATTATCATAAAAAAAATCTTGAATTTATCCATCGTAACACAAAATACCTTCAACTTTTTTGTATTACAAAAAGATATAGACTTATTCATATATAACATATATACTTTCTATTTTGATTCCATTCAGAATATATTTTTGAGATTTTTTAGAACACCAAAAAAGAAAGTTCAAGTATGTGTGTCGTTAACTAAAAAAAGTTCAAGTTTTCCACTAAGTTGAAAAAAAACAATATTCTCTTGATTCATCTTTTTAAACAACCCAAATGTCAAAAAATAAAGAAAATACCATATAAGAAAAACTTTGCTAGATGACCGTAGCATAATATCATGAAACTTTTCCAATAGGCATAGAAAGAGAGGATGGAGATCCTCTATATCTACCCCGACCCGTGCTTTCATTGGTGTCTCAATGAATTCTTAACAATGATATATGTAAATGAATCATGTGCTAACTGTTATTTATGATCCGTGAAAGCATTTTGTGAGATTAAAGAATTCACGTCCAAAAGTGAGGTTGGCAATTCTATTCTTTCCGAATGGGATACGACAATCCACGCAAGAGAGCGGGGCTTTATTCATAGAGAATTGGACGTGCCAAATACGTTGGAGTCCATAGACGTATCCGAGGTTGATTGGCATCCCAGGCCAGCAGTGCAGAAGGGGATCTTGGAGGATGGGTGATGCAATCGCATGCATCAGCAAAACTGGCCAATTTTCTAGGTCGGCTCAGCTTGCCGTGTGGAGACAATGGAGTGGCTGTGATGGGCGTAGCCTTGGAGAAGTTGCGTGGAACGTGCTCGTAAAGATTATTTTACACTGTAGATTCCACATTCCAGCACGACCCAATGTTATTTTTACACTGAGCTCTTGGGTTCGATTTCCCAAGAAAGTGCCTGTAATTTAAGTGGAGGGTCATGGCGATAGGTTGCTGTGTTAGTCTTCCCCGAGTAATAGTTGAGATGCGCACAAGCTGGCCTGGACACCTCGGTCAACAAAAAAAAACATTATTTTTATGAACATCAACCAAATATCAGAATGATTTCTACCGATTGCCTTTTCGATTGTGACCCATCCGTGGAGTTTCATGGGCTGTAATTCGCAGCAAGTGTATGTTAAAGTTTTAATTGTTATTATAAAAAGGCATAGGTTTGAAAGCTTATGTTCGAAAAAGGATGTAGGTTTATGGGTTCTAATCTGGATTATATTTTTGAATCTTAATATTGAAAGGTCGGGCATAGACCCTATATAAATGCGAATAGTGAGTCAATGAGAAGTTCTGTTTCCTTCTAATTATCAAGCTAACTATATCCTAAACTTTTGTTTTGATGAATTTGTATAATGTGATAACTTATAATACATGCCAAAGAAAAGGCCTCACATGTTATAAAAGCATATCTTCTTTTATCAACTGGTGAGATATATTGATGTAGAAAAAGGATTCACATCCCCGTAAAGGTTCAATGAGTCCATGACCATCGGCAATAAATTTTACTTTTCAATAGATTTAAAAAAGTTACTCGAGAGTTTGGGTCGCTAGGAACTTCAAGATAAAAACCCGGGTATGTTAACCAAAAGAAAAAAATGAAGAGAGATAGAGAGAACAAATCTCGGGGGTGCAACTTGGTGTATCAACACTCCCATCTATGAGTTTCTCGTGATCAAACTAGACAATGGGCAAGCAAACGGATTTTCTTGTGATTTGCTTTGGGCCTTCGAGGGTCCCCATTTGACTCTTTATCTCAATGGCTTAGGCCCATTTAACACATAAATACCAAGAACGAAAAATTCGTAGTCATCGACTTCCGTCTACATATATGTCTATACTTATATATCGAAGCAAAATTACTGTCTCGCTTTCCAATTTCACCCAAATATGCCTCAACATACAGAAAAAGGTCGTGCATCTCCTTCCTAATGTGATTCGGCCTTGTTCTCAGATGGGTAAATCTTTCGTTTAGGAATTTGTGGCCGGTCGCTTCCCTCCCCCACATATTACATGCTTCCTTTATCCCAGGCTTAGTGGCTTTCATTTGTGACTGGAAGTTCATGTCAAGATAGTGTCTACAATATTGCTGAGGTTGGATGTGAGGATTCGATTATGAATCACATCTGTATTGCAATTCCTAGATTGGAAGATTCAGGAGAGGGGATAATGTGATTCTTTCTCGAATTTTACAAATCGATTCCCCTATTTCTCTCTACCTAAATAAAAAGAACATGCTTTGTGATTTTAAAAGGTGTTTAAAGAAATATTGTACGACATAAGGTTCGTGTCCGGACATCATAATAGTATAATATAAATATCATGTCTTGGCCAACATTAGCATGATGCACATGAATATCAAGTTTCCAAAGAGAAAGCCCCAATGTTAGAACCACTGAAACTGTCTGCAAATCTCTAATTTGCAATGAATTCTTATGGGTTCATCAACTCAAGGATGCGCAGAACAAAAATCGGCCAAGGCATGACACAAAGCGGAATGTACATCAGCAGACTACACCTGACGCATCCAAGAACAAAAGTGATGCGAGCGAGGGTAAGTTGGAACCTTGGGTCCATCTCTTGCCTTTCCATCTTGCGGATCAATAACTGTCCGACGACTATGAGCACTAAGTAGAAAAACACAATGATTTCCAGGTTAGCGATGGCTGGAATACCCGCAACTCCGGTGGCACCAATCAGGATCTTTAGCAGGATCTTCTCCAGGAAATGGATTGTAGCAATTCGGTCTGCATGCTCTGCTCCACCTTTTGGAAATGAAATCAGCAAAATGCTTGTTAGTTTACAGTTCTTTCTTCTTCTTCTTTTTTGGGTGAAAAGATCGAGTGTCGAGTTATTTGTACATCATATGACCAAAAGCTTTCGGAACTACCAATTTAAGTTCAAAAGGAAAATAATGCGCGGTGTCACGCCAAGCTTCTGGTGCAACTCATAGCTAATGAGTATGCACTTCAAGAGTGTAACCCATTTATCGATCCACAACTAATTAAGATAGTGACTCTTGTTTTGGACCAAATTTAACATAAGAGTATCTACAAACCTTTACCAACCCCCGCTCTAACAACGTTTATTCACAAACGAAACCACCCCGACAGCACGAGACTACCAGGTAAGGCTCCCTGCTTTGCCGGGTAGAAACAGAGTAAAGCTAATTGCAGGTCTCATCTTTTGTTAAGTGGAAAAGCTAACAGGACTTTTCGCTTAATCCGCTGTTCTTATTGTGGCATTTCACTTTCGTCAGACAAGCCATCCCAGCCCAAGAAATGCGAGAAAAAAGTCAATTTTTCATCCACCAGATATGCCCCTCAATGCGCCGTTCTGAGCAGAGCCCATCTCTGTTCTTTGAGAACCTATCATAAATGAACATCGAGAACAAAAACCTTGCTCAATGAACAAAAAGAAAAAACGAACAGAAAGGAAAGAAATCTGGGTGGGTGTTCGCTTCCAATTCTCACAATCTAATGCGAGAAACAGGCCAGTTTCTACAGGCAACTCCCCATGGGCTCGTATATTGGAAAGTAGTAATTCAAGAATCCTCCCCGAACGAGATTTACCTAGAGTTGCAGGTTTTTTCGCTACAAAACGGCGTTCAGGCAACGGAATACACAGCGTGACATGATCATAGGCAGGAACAGAAAAAATATCAAGATTTTGACGTGATTTTCCTTCGGATCCTTCAACTTATTGACAGAGCAGTGCAGGACTACAGAGCTTACGATATATTTAAGGTCGCTTACCTCCGACCACCTTGATCAACTGGACTGTTGTTCTCCATTGACCTCCGACGTTGCCTTGCTGGACTGTTGGAGAAGAAGATGAATTGTGAAAAAACAGTGGATTCACCTGGTAAGATATGAAGAACTGCAGCCGCCAGGGGTGAGCTCTAAGACAAAGCAGATAAATCCGGTCATTTCAGTGTATTGTTAAAATAAAACTATAAACCCCGCAACTTTTCGCCATGACCAAAATTCTCAACGTCATTTGACAATAAATGACCAAATATTAGACAATAGAAGTGATGAGATTCCTAGGTGAAGCCCTAGAACCCAACATGTTTGTCTAAAACCCGTTTTGGAACCTATCCTATTCTTCCGGTCCGGCTCTAGGATTTATTTGAGAATTTTTCCCTTTCTTGTTTATTTATTTTTAACAAAACAATATGAAGCTATGGATAACAAATCGATGCAAAATAAAAGATGAATCATAAAATTCCGTTGTAGTTCGTTGCAAGCCCTTAGTCATCTATTTTAGGTTGTCAAATAAAATATCAAATTATTCAAACACGATAGCAATTTAATTAGGCTCGTACCACATATATGTTCTTTGAAACTTGTAAAAAGTATAGTAATATCATAAAGAGACGAGAGAGACAGCCAGATGAGAGGGTCTTGATAGTCATTATTGTGTTGAAGCCCATTGGAGACTCCTCAAAGAAATTAGAGTTTTGGGTTTTTAGCATATAAAATGGATTCCAAAAGTGGTTTTAGAATAGGGTGATCTGGTTTGCTTCTCGGGTGGATACTCACTCGGAACTTATTCTCAAACCAATTTCAACTGGTTCCTAAAATTTGAAATCCGTTCTCAGACTGGTCCCAATTGGAACGAGCGGTCTGGTTTTATTTTCAAGAGAACCCATCCTATTGCAGAAGCATATGCCATGTATAGACAATTTTTTGATAATTTTGCGTAGAAGCGAGATATAAACGAGTGATATGTTCACTTAGAGGTAAGTATTACTTGATATAATCCTCTCTTCAACATGAAAATGATAGTTAATATTTACACGATTAATTGATTAGCAAAAATAAAACATATTAATTAAAACTTAACATTTTGTTATGAGCATATATAGTAACGTCAGTTTTATTTGTTATTTTAGAATAGAAAGCTTGCAAACAATGAAATATAGTTTGGGGTAAATGTGTCCCATAAAATATAGTTTAAGGTTTTTGATGTCATATGCTCTATTAAAAAATAGTGTGATTGGATATCTTATAATAAAACATTGCTAGTAATACTAGTGAACCCAAAGAAATGAATTACGACGTCCTTCAATCCTGCCAAGATTTCAGCGACCACCTCATAAAAATTTCTAGCGTCAATGCAGAGAGAGAAGCAAAGAACCCAAGAAATGGAGTTCACCCTCAGCGGCAACGCCTTGAAGACCTTCGCTCGCTCCATCACCTGCGTCTCCCGCGTCGGGACCGACCTCGCCATGCAAGCTTAGAACCAATACTTTCCACGCATCTTCTTCTTCTCCTCCGTCGTCTCTCTCATCCGCAGCTCCGGTCCAAAAGTCCGCGGTCACCAATGAAATCCATGCCAATCACTCCCCAGAAGTTCATCCATCGAGTGAAAAGCTAAGTAGTTTGCTTATTCGTGCCTTGACGAGGTGATGGTTAGTTTAGATGCTCTGCCGCGTTAGGTATTGGCTCGTTTCGCTTGACACAGTGTCCGACTGTCAAATTTGAGAGTCCTTCCACCGATTGGCAAGTGCGTGGAGCTTTTGGCGGCATATATGAGCCAAAAGTATGTTAACCAAAGTTGTAATTGGCCCTGTCGACGAAGATTAGAACGTGACGTGCATAAATCTGAAGTCTTAAAGAATCTAATACTATTGATAGGGTGATTCAAAGTCGTTATACACGTGCGTCGTATGTGTGATCAAAAGAGTTTCTAAAAGACAGGTGGTTGTTTTACGGATAATACAATTTCAAAATTAACAGGTGATTGTGTTACGGATAATAAAACTTCAAAATCAACAAGTAGTTGAGTTGCGGATAGCATACGGATATATATTCTCTCGGAAATCAAATTTTGGAATCACCTTACTTCTAATTTTAAAGATTTTGGGTTGTTTTCTATAAGTCTTTATAAGTATAAGGGGGGTGGCGTTCAGAAAGGGGCGGAAAAAATCGAAGAGTAGAAAAAGAAGAGAGAGTTTGAGTCGCTGAAAAAAGAGAGGGAAACACTGGAGCCTGCAAAAAATCAGAGAGGGCTAAAAAAATACGATGAGTCTTCTGCTTCTGGGAGTCAAATACACGAAGAGAGCAAAGAGAGATTGAGCGTGGGGACGATCTGCAAGCTAAAAAAAAAAAAAGTGAGACGTCAATCAAGGAAGGTCAAAGTCAAAGAAGGGGATTCTGAATCTTCCATGGGCACAAAAGAGAGAAAAGAAATTTGTGCGTGAGATATTGGGAAGACTTTCTTTTGGGAAATTTTTCCTTTCTTTCTTTCGTGGCAAATCAGAGGGGAAGGTCAAAGTCAAAGAGAGGGGAGTCTTTTTCTTCGAGGAAGTCTTCGCGAGGAGAACGAAGCTCTCGCAATCGTTGCTCTTCCCTTCGCAGTCACCGGCGTTGAACCACGACGTCTATCACGAGTTCGGCATCTCCGACGGCTTTCGTTGCTGCACTTGTCAAGCTCCCGGTATCAATTTCAGCAAATTGCCGAAGCGATTTCCAGTAGCATCACTGTCATCAACGTGCTAGTCGAGCTGTGCTACTCGCCTCCCAACCACCATCAGCTTTGGCGAGACGTCCGCAAGCAAAACCAGCGACTCCGGAGACTTCCACGTGCATCCCAGTTCAGTTGTTGTTCTCCCCGAGTGTCATTAGTATCCTCAGTCCGCCAAGGAAGCTCCGTTGCCTCAGTGAGCAGCCAAGTCAACGATTTGTGTGGACATTTGGCCACGCATACGCCAAGTCCTTGCACCGTCCAGAGTTCTAGGCCGAGCCGATTTTTTCCGCAAACGTCCAAGGATCGTTCAAGAATTGTCATTGTTATTTGCCGTTCGTGATCCGTATCCGTTGATTCAAATTTGGGAGCGTCCGCGAACTATGTAAGCATCCATTTCAATTTTTAAATTCGACATCAACTTTTTATTTGGACTAACGTATCTTTTGAATGTTTTAGGCATGTTCGATATGATTTCATTGTTTGAAATCTAAAATAATTATCAATTTGGTCCGAGAGATTACGGACTATTTTGCTTGATTGTTTTAGATTTTTTTTTTAGGTTGGGTAAGTTTTCCTCTGAGATTGTGATTATTTCAAAATTTGCGATATCCGTTAATTTAAACTGCAAGACGACAGATTATTTTTTCGGATATCGCGATCTTCCCTTAGGATTTGATTAGGTTTGTTTCTTTAGTTTAATAGTTTATTTATAGCATCTTTTAATTCTGAATTTTATATAAAATAACACAAAAACATAATCTTAGAGCAAACTAGCTTCTTTGTATGCCTGTCTAAATAGGATATTTACATTATTTCTAATTTTAAAAATAAAAATAAAAATCACATGAATGTTTATAGTATAGGTCATGTCATGCGCATGTCATATAATTTGCACGTTATGAATTGCATGTCATATAGAGATTAGGTGCATAAATTTCATGCCACGTCATCTAGAAATTACATGTTTATGTCATAAAAATTGCATATCATGTTAAAATAATACATTTAGGAATCTAGGGTCACGTAGATTAGAATTCATATTTTATTTGATTATTTAATTTCGAATTTTCATTCATCAATAAAAATGTCCAAAAAATATAATGTCATGTCATCTAGATAGTCACTTGTCTTTGGTTATATAGCATGTCATATAGAGTAGCTTAATTTAAGATAGCATAGAACATATTAGGTTAGTTACATTCAAGCTTAGATTTTTATCATAAGCATCACATACTAGAATAGTTTTTGTATTTAAAAAGTGAAAATCCCAAAAAAAAAGTTTAAAATATCATTCATACATACTTAGTTAATTTGCATGTTAGGATAATAAAACAAAAAAAAAATCTTTTGACTTGCATTGCTAGATCATCTTTATCTATTGTTTTTGTTTCATTAAGCATTCTCATAAATGTTTGTGCACCCATGTGATCATCTTGCATGTTAGGGAGTTAATTAAAATCAATTCAAGATACTTGCAAAATATTTTTTTGAAATAAAAGAAAAGGTACTCAAGTCTCCGAATTCATAATCTCTAGTTTGCAGGAGTAAAGTACAACTCTCGGTGTTTTACATGGATTTCTAATCAATCTATCATAAATAGATTAGTGACGACTCCATTTGAAATAAATTTTGCATGTTATAAAACAGAAACCTAAGTCACTAGTTAGTATGAGCTTGGGAGAGATTGGGAGAGCTTGAGCTAGGCTAGACTTAGTAATCCATTAGTCGAATCTTAGATGCTGCACCTTCAGAATGATCGCAACAACTTCCATGCAACGCGAAGTTTTATTTTCATATGTCTGAGTTTCCCATTTTGTGGTTTTCTTCCACCCTCAAAATATTTAAATATTGTAGTTTGCGTGATGTTATCTCTTTGATTTTAAATTGTCTAGGCTTTTCTTTCCAAAAAATATGATGAGCTTTTCTGTCGTGGGTTTATTATTATGTAGCTTATTGTTGCATACTCCGAAGTTTCTCATCTTAAAAAGGTGCAACTGCATTGGTTTTTTTAAGTTCTAACGATACGAAAGTCTTGTTAGCTTTTCCTCCTAAGAAAAGATGAGACCTACTGTTAACTTTTCTCAGTTTCTTCCGGTAAGCATGGGGGCTTCCCTGGTAGTTCTGTGCGTCTGGGTGGTTTTGTTTTGTGCATAATGCATATGTTTCTCGGAGTGAGTTGAGAAAGGTTTGTAGGAGTTTAGGATGCATACGCTGGTACTCCGATCTTGCATTTTATCCAGAAGAAGAGTTTTCATTAGCTTAATTTGTCGTGGAGCAATAGATGGCTTACAGTCCCGCAGTGCATCCAAAGGTTAGAATCCTGCAATGCGTAGACTCATTAACTAGGATTTGCACCAGAAACTTGACATCATGCCACAAATTAAATTTCCTTTTGAACTTAAATTGGTAGCTCTTGATGTGTTCCTGCGTGTATATTAGTTAAGAGGCCTTGGGAATCGCTAAATGTTTATTGTAGACTCATAGGCTTGATAGTTTTCGTAGAAATCATTATCTTGTATGATGCTAAAGGAGCTCACCACTTAAGCTTTTTGCAAAAGACTATCGTATCACAAGTAGTTTGCTGATTTAATTTCGAAGTTACAGAGTGGAGCTTGGAATTCAAATTGCTACAATATACGATGAATGTCTTGATTTCATAGAGGTGACCCTACTTCAAGCCATCAAGGGCATTTATAGCAGGATAATGCAAAAGTCCTAAATCTAATTCACTTTTATTAATTCAGTCATAAATCATTCAAATTTGCTAATTGAGTCCTAAGTATTTTTGCATTTTGCCTAATAAGTCTATCCAACCAATTTTGACTAGAATTAGGTGACGTCGGCGAATGTTTTTCCAATTTTTCTTTTCTTTTTCCTTTTTTTCTCTTTTCCTCCCATCCCCTTCCCCCTTTTTTCCATGGCTAGTGAGGGTGGTCAGGCGCCCATGGGACCCTCCCTTAGAAGGCCATTCCAAGTGAGGTTGGCCTCGCCTGCGATTGGTAAGGCCATGGTGAGGCTAGACTCGCCTAGTGGTCAGTGAGGGCGTAACGACCCTTTCCAATCATAGTTAAAGAAATTAAAGAAGGAAAAGAGAAAATTAATAAAAAAAATTAGAAAAAAAAATTGTTCATCTCAACACCAATCTTTGCCACGTGAAATGGCCAGCGCCTCTACATCATCCAATTCTAGCTGAAATTGGGCAGATGGATGCACTTGGCAAAATATGGAAAAGCTTAAGACTCAATTGACAAAATCAAAAGGTCTATAATTGAATTGGCAAATGTATGAATAGATTTAGGATTTCTTGGAAAAATTAGTCCATGCACAGCTAAATAGGTCCAACCAGCATTACTTGGGTAACCATCATGCTTAAAAGGTATTAAAAAAGACTCGCTCCACATCAGTCCATGGAGGGATTCATAATCACGCGACACGTCAGTCCACGGAGGGACTAAATATGGGATTGAGTTATTTATATATTAAAAACTCACTCGGACGAACCCCCAAAAAATAAAAAAATGTTGCTGATATGGTGCGAGTCCGAGTGTGCTTTTGGAAAGGTCGATTTGAGGTAAGTGCTTTCTGTTTTTTTTTTTTTTTTTGGTCTAAGAAGCTCGTTGTCATATTCTCATTCGAGTCAAAGTTTGCTGAGATAAATACATAGTATCAACACAAATTAAATCCATAAGGCTAGAAGGGGGATAAGCTACCCAATTGTTGGATAAGATTTTGTTTCTTTAGGCTTTGACGACCCAATCTGCAACCTGATTACAACTCCTAGAGCAATGGGCCAACCTTAGATTTGCAAAACACCTCACATGGGCCTGGGCTTCGTTGATCTGAGCTTGCACTTCCCAAATTCGTTGATCTGCGCTACTGCTTATCACTTCAACAGATATGTCGCTTTTGTAGCTTTCGATGTGTAGCTTTTCATGTTAAGGATGAAAAACCGCACCAAGAGCCACAAGTTGAACAAGTCCTCTGGCAGACCCGCTCTGTTCTCGATTTCCAGCAAGCAGGAAGAGACTAGCGACGCAAAATCGGAAGTTTATGGCGAACAACAATACAGATGATTACGGTGGTCAAGAAGTAAGCTTCGGTGACCTCAAACGCATCTTAACCACTGTAGCCCAGTCTCTGTTGGTAAGTTGGAGGAATGCGAGTACCAAGTTCTTGATATCCTTTCCCGTTCCTATCTTTGATCGGGTCCGCTGCGTACATTACCCTTACTCAATGCTGTTTTATTTCACACACACAAAAAAAAAAACCTGCATCCTAAGTAAATCAGATGAACTTGACCACCCCCTCTGAACTTGTACTTCTCCGAACTTAAAGAAACCAATTGAGGGGCGTCTTTCGCTTGCCGATAGAAAATGGCCCGTTTATCGCGTTTCATTGTGAGAGTCGGATCGAAACATCCATTTGTACCACCCAGATTCTTTCCTCTATTCATTTTTACTTTTATCGATCGAGCAAGGTTTTTGTTCTGGATGTTTATAATGACTCGACTCTGAAGAGCATAAATGGGCTCATTCGGAGCTGAGGATGTAGGCAGGGGCATGGCTGGTGGATGTAAAATAGATTGTTTCTCGCATTTCTTGATCGGGCCACCCAGATTTTTTCCTTCTGTTCTTTTTTTGCTTACTGATCCAGGATTTTATTCTCGACGTTCGTAATGACCACTCTCAGAACAAAGCATGTGGGTTCGGCGCTCACAACAGAGGATATTTAGTAGGTGTAAATCTGTCGAAAAGTTAGAAAGTTAAGGGGTATACCCCTAGCATTCTGATGTCACATTTTTGTCGAAAAGAAGAGTTTTCATTGGTTTAATTAGCTATGGATGGGTTACACTCCTGTTGTATAGACAGGTTAGACTCCTGCAATCTCGATTAGCCATGATTTGCATTAGATGCTCGGCATCATGGGGTGCATCAAAATTTCATTTTGAACTTAAATTGGTAGTTCTTGGCACGTTTATGGTGAGTGTACTGTTAAATAGCATTGAGAATCGCTTGATGTTCATTGTAGACTTGGATCTTTATGGATTTTGAAAGGGCTGTTTGGCAAAAAAGCATCTTCTAACTAATGGTTTGCTAATCTTAATTCAAAGATATGGAGCAGAGCTTGGAACTCAAATTGCTGCAATGTACAATGAACGGCTTGATTCCATGGAGAAGACCTTACTTCAAGCCATCGGGAACATGCATAGCTATACAGGTCCAACCATCATTACTGGTGGCCCCGTCGTGCTCATTTACACATTAGTCAAAAACATTTGGCGCAAATTAATTTTGAAGATAGGAGGGCGAGATATTGCCCCAAGGTTCCAACTTGCATATGCTCTCATTTCAGTTCTTCTCGGATGTGTCACGTGCAGTCTGCTAATATACATTCTACTTGGTGACATGCCTTGGCCGATAATCATTTTCTGCATCGTGACATTGATAATCCAGTTCGAATTTGAGCACGAGGATTAATTAGAGAACGATGACAGTTTTCGATTTTTGGTTTTGCTAATTTTGTTGTGGACTCTTTGCGAAGTTGTTTTCTATGTACATCATGCCAATGTTGGCTTGAACTGGAACCTTTGTGTTGTACTATTATTACCTTGAACACTCTTTACATCCCAATGCAAAATGTATGAAGAAGAAGAAGATGGCACTACTTAGTTAAGATCCTAACGCAATTCAATGGGATCAAAGAAATGATGATTTTTTTTTCTTGACTAGAGAAACAAGGGAATTCATTCAAAAGATTTGAGAAATAAAAATATTATCGTCATTCTCATGTCCCAACATCAGTAATGTTCCAAACTAAACTATGATTGAGTTACATTATTTAAACCTAATTATAAGTAATTTAGTGTCATCAATTGATCTCCACAGCTACATAATATTTAAGCTCCCGGCTTAGGTGACGTGGAAGCAATCTTACCCTAAAACCCATAATATCGAGGATACATACTTTGAAATGGCTCTTCATTGTTCTTCTTTGGCCAACTTCTCAGAAAAGAACTCAGCACGCCTTCACAAAATGGACGGGAATATAGATACAAATTATTGTTATTTTTCTTTGAGAAAAAGAGAGAGAGAGAAAAAGCTCATACTTATATTATGAGAAAAATTGAAAATAATGCCATTAAATTCAATTATATGAGGAATGACAAAAGCTTGTATACAAAATTATTATTAATATCATTAGATAGATTATAAATATATTACCTTCAATAATCAAATTTCTGTCACTATTTCGTTCTATCGAATGACATATAAGAAAAACATAACATATTGATATAATCATAACTTTTAAGGCAAAAATTATAATCAATGTGCCATATCGTTAAAAGATAATGATACAAATGGTCCTTAAGTTTTGAACCAATATGGAATACGATTTCTGAATTTTTAATTTGCAGGTTATTAAAGTTTTGGCTCAATATGCGATGTGGTTTCTCACGGTTAATTTGGTCAATGTAATATTTGAATAATATGAGAATATATTGAATATTTTTATACATTTCATAAACTAAATTATATATTTATTAAATATATAGATATTGTATTGAATAAATTAAAGATTTAGAAATGACATTACGCATTAGACTTGAGTAAATTAAAATTTTAAGAATCATTATTTAGCCCAAAGACCAAACGTCCGCCTCTTCCAATCCCGCCAATTTTTCAGCGACCGCCGGCCAGTGCAGAGAGGGAAGCTAAGAAGTCGAGAAATGGAGTTCACCCTCAGCGGCAACGCCTTGAAGACCTTTGCTCGCTCCATCACCTGTCTCTCCCGCGTCGGAAACGACCTCGCTGTCCAAGCTTCTCCTTCTCAGGTCAACCAATTTCTCCTCCTCCGCCTCCGTCGTATCTCTCACCCGTCTCTCCGGTCAAAAAGTTTCGCGGTGGCCACTGGAAATCCATGCTGATCACTCCACGGAAATTCATCTATCGAGTGAAAAGCGAAGTAGTTTGCTTGTTCGTGCCCTGACGGGGTAATGCTTAGTTTAGATGCTGTGCCGCGTTAGGTATTGGCTCGCTTCGCTCGATACAGTGTCCCATTGAGAAATTCGAGAGTCCTTCCACCAGTTGCCGAGTGCGTGGAGCTTTTGGCGGTGGATTTGAGGTAGATATTTGTTAACCTAGGTTGTGATTGGCCCTGTCGACGTTGATTAGAACTCGATGTGCATAAATCTTTAAGTCGTTGAAAGAATCTGATGCTATTGATAGGGTGATTCGAAGTCATTATATTGTAAGACTAAGGCAATTCGCTGCTATAGCCGGGAGGGCTACCAGTGGTACTCGCGGAAAATGTGGAATGGTGAAACCGTGGGAGAAAAACCCTATGGATAACCTTCTATGGGTGCTGCTATTCTTTCTCGATAATGCTTTGCTGGTTTTGCTAGTTACTTCTCTGGAACTACATGGAGTTTTGCGACACTCAATAAGTGAAAGCATGATTGCGCTCCCTAGCATATCTCTTATGCGACCATACTTTGCATGACTTCCTTTTGCCTCATCTCATTTAACTGCCAAATAACGATAGAAGTTCCAAGTTTCAAGCTCGCGTTTGACACTTGGCACTATTTGACTTGAAATTAGGATAGAAATAGCATTAATTTGTGTTCAAATATCACCTTCTTACTTGCATACATCAGATTGGGGTTCTCATATTTGTATTCAACCTCCAGCTTTCCTTTCACGCACTCAATTCATCAAGATCTGCCTATCAATTGATTACCTTCAAGCCAGACATCTTTGATGTGTTTACAGCATCTGGCGCACAGGTTCAATTCAGCGTTCTTTTAAAGGTATGTTGTCCTTGCTCATCTTTCTAGTATATTTGTGAGTGCAACTTACAAAAAACTTGCAAAATACTCCATGCAGGCAGTCTGTGCTGTCCTTAGAACACCTATAACAAATGTTGATTACTTGAGTGTGCAATTACCAGACGTCAATGCATCAAAAGTTCAATGGGCTCTGCAGTGCTTCAATGGTAAAGACCTTTCAGTTTTGTGTGTGTGATACTCTGATTTCATTATGTTGGAAATGGTATATTTGATGGTTAAGATTGCAAGCTTGTGAGCATAGATTAAAGACTTAGAGGATTCCTTTCCCCCCTTAAAATAATCTCGCCCGAATTCTATGGAAAAACGGCAGAAATGAAGTCTTGGAACTGACGTGTTTTGGTTGAGAGAAAATGACTGCAGAATGCTGTGATAAGCATTTATATTTCGCGTCAGATGTGTCTGTAGAGACGAGCTTTTCTAATTTTGCATCATGTGAAAGTAGCGTAAACCCTATTTAACATGATTTGCAGTGCCCCAATATGACCTATAAAGGCAACGAATTCAGGATAAAGAGACAGGGAAATTGTTGTTAAAAATTAAATTCCAATGTCTACCACTTTTACTTCTGTTTTTGGTTGGCCAATTTCCCTTTTACATCTTTTACTCAAGTCATGCTAACTTCATACTATTTAGCGTAATATCTAAATACATTATAAAATCGGAGGCCAGTACCTGTCAAACCTGCATTAATTTGATAAGAAGCTGCACCATGCAGAGCTATATGTCTATCTCGCTGCACCAACTGTGAGTTTTTGTTCATGCATTGATGATGTCGTCATATGTCTGCAGGCATCAAGAAAACATACTGGATTACTTGCAATGTTGACCCTGACATACAACAATTATCTCTACATGGGACAAGATACCCTAGCAATTTTGTGGTGAGGCCTCGTGATCTGAACAGATTGCTTGCAAATTTTCAGTCATCCCTTCAGGAAATTACTATCATTACAACAGAACGCAACTCTGATCCTTCTGATGCTGCAAGTGAATTTTGGTGGGAAAGCTGTCGAGTTCCAAAGCTACATTGATCCAACCAAAGGTAGAGATTAAATTTATTCTTTTGAATCGAATATGGAGAAGAACATCATGGTTCAGATTCTGGTTGCAGAGAATGACTCTTTGTTGCACATTCAGCTGTGGATAGATCCTGTGGAAGAGTTTGTGCAGTATGCTCATAAGGGCAACCCCGTAGACGTGACTTTTGCTGACAAAGAGTTGAAGGTGTTTCATCTGATTCGTTTTTTAATATTAGTTAATCACATCTCACGTGGACCGTGGACGAGAACAAGGGAAGATGAACAATTCAAACTTTGATGTTCATTGTAGATTAACCAAAGTCCAGCCCTCGGCTGCGTAACCCAGGAGGCTATCCATCATATAGCCTTCCATGGAGTCCTTCGACGCATTTGGTCGAGGCACCTTTTGGATATTCCTGTTTGCTCTCATAATGTGCGTTTGGTAAATAGATGAATCGAACAATGAATTTGACCTATTCTCCTCCAATCAAATTCCACGGAATTTCTTGTGATTTGCTTTGGGCCTTTGAGGGCCCCCATTTGACACTTTATCTCAATGGATTAGGCCCATCTCCCAGGAAATCTCTATCTCCCAACCGAAATTTAACCCATAAAAAACCAAGAACATAAAAATTCCTACTCACCTACTTCTGTCATATTGAAGCAAAATTACTGTGTCTCACTCTTCAATTTTCACCCAAATATGCCTCAACATACAGAAAAAAGGTCGTGCATCTCACTTTTAATGTGATTCGGCTTTTTTCTCGGATGGGTAAATCCTTCGTTGAAGAATTTGTGGCCGGTGGCTTCCCTCTCCCACATAACATGCTTCCTTAATCCCAGGCTTAGTGGCTTTCATTTGTGACTGGAAGTTCATGTCAAGATAGTCTCTGTAATATTGCCGAGGTTAGATATGAGGATCGGGTTACGAATCACGTCTAAATTGCAATTCCTAGATTGGAAGATCCGGGGGAGGGGTTAATGTGATTATTTCTCAAATTTTACGAATTAATTCTCCTATTTCTCTCTACCCAAATAAAAAGAACATGCTTTGTGATTTTAAAAGGTGTTCGAGGAAATATTAGTACAATACAAGGTCATAATAGTACAATACAAGAATCGTGTCTTGGCCAACATTAGCATGACACACACAGATTCAATTTTCCAAAGAGGCGGCCACAATGTTAGAACCACCGAAAACTGTTGCAAATCTCTAATTTGCAACGAATGCTTATGGGTTCAGCAACTCAAGGACGTGCAGAATGAAAATCGGCCAAGGCATGACACGAAGCGGAATGTACATCAGCAGACTACACCTGATACATCCAAGAACAACAGTGATGCGAGTGAGGATGAGTCGGAACCTCGGGTCTATATCTTGCCTTCCCATCTTGAGGATCAATAACTGCCCGACGACTATGAGCAGCATGTAGATAAATACGATGGTTTCTAGGTTAGTGATGGCTGGAATACCCTCAATTCCGGCGGCACCAATCAGGATCTTTAGCAGGATCTTCTCCAGGAAATGGATTGTAGCAATTCGATCCGCATGCTCTGCTCCACCTCTTGGAAATAAATCAGCAAAATGCTTGTTAGTTTACAGTTCTTTTTTTTTTTGGGGGGGGGGGGGGGGGGGGGGGTGTGAAAAGCTCGAGTGTCGAGCTATTTCTACATCATATGACCAAAAGCTTTCGGAACTACCGATTTAAGTTAGAAAGGAAATTAACGCGCGGTGTCACGCCATGCTTCTGGTGCAACCCATAGCTAATGTGTATGCACTTAAAGAGCGTAACCCATCAATCGATCCTCAGCTAATTTAGATAGTTAAAACTCTTTCTTTGGACCAAATGTAACATAAGAGCATCTATAAACCTCTACCAACCCCGCTCTAACAACGTTTATTCACAAACGAAACCCAGCAGACAACACCAGCCTACCAGGTAAGGCTCCCTGCTTGCTGGGTAGAAACAGAGTAAAGCTAATTGCAGGTATCTTCTTGGGTGGAAAAGCTAACAGGACTTTTCACTTAATACGCTGTTCTAATTATGGCATTTCACTTTCGTCAGACAAGCCATCCCAGCCCAGGAAATGCGAGAAACAAGTCAATTTTACATCCACTGATATGCCCCTCGATGCCCTGTTCTGAGGAGAGCTCATCTCTGCTCTTTGAGAGCCTATCGGAAATGACGATCGAGAACAAAAACCTTGCTCAATTAACAAAAAGAATAACCGAATACAGAGGAAATAAATCTGGGCGCGTGCTCGCTTCCAATTCTCACAAATGCGAGAAACAGGCCATTTTCTACGGCCAACTCCCCGTGGGCTCTTATGTTGAACAGTAGTCGTTCAAGAGTCCACGAACGAGCACACCTGATTTACCTAGAGTTGCAGGTTTTTTCGCCACAAAACGGCGTTCGGGCAGTGGAATACACAGCGTGACATGATCATAGGCAGGAACAGGGAAGAATGTCAAGATCTTGATGTGAGTTTCCTCCCTGGATCTCCAACTCACTGACAGAGCAGAGCAGGACTACAGAGCTTAAGATATATTTAAGGTAGCTGAGGCTTACCTCCGACCACCATGATCAGCTGGACTGCTGTTCTCCATTAACCTTCCGACGTTGCCTTGCTGGACTATTGGAGAAGAAGATGAACTTGTGGAATCACATTTCTTGATGATATAAAGAGCATTCCCCCCCGCGGGAGTACGGAAGTGGTGGGCGTACGGAATATCCCAAACCCGGTTAAGGAACGGACCCGTATCACTTGACAATGTCCGCGTACGGAATATCCCAAACCCGGTTAAGGAACGGACCCGTATCACTTGACAATGTCCGGTGACCTCATATTTGGAGCCGGCCGATTCATAAAAGAAGGGCTTTTTTTGTTTTTTTACTTTTTTCCTCAGCCGTCCAATTTCGATCGGACGACTGAAGGTACATGAGGTTATTTTTGCCTTTGAAAGTACAAAGACGCGGCTCCGCATCCCCTGACGTCACGTTCCAGGGGGATCCGGTATCCGGTTTGGAGCTCCTGCACCTAAAAAGGTTAATCCGGTCATTTCGGTGTATTGTTGAAATAAAATATTAACCTCGCAGCATAGCCGTGACCAAAACCCTAAACGTCAGGACCCAATATTGTACAGTAGAAGTGATCCGCCCCGGGAAAGGAGATTCCGACTCTGAAATAAGGTATCTGGAACATGTCCAATTTAATTGGTTCCCACTGGTTTGACCCAGGAACCCACCTTGTTTGTCTAAAACTCATTTTTGATCCTATTTTTCTGATCTGATTCCAGGATTTATTTGTGAAAAAATTTCTTCTTTTTTTTAATTTATTTTCTTTATAACAAAACAATATGAAGCTATGACAAACAAAAAGATACAAAGTAAAAAATGAACCATATAAATTCCGTTATAGTTCGTAGCACTCCCTTGGTCATATATTTTAGTAACAATTTAATCAAGCTCGCACCACATTCATGCTCTTTGAAACTTATAAAAAATATTGTAATATCATGGTGAGACAAAAGAGACAGACATATGATAGGGTCTCGACAATCATGATCGTGTTGGGCCTAGTGGAGACTCCTCGAAGAAATTAGAGTTTTTTGGTTTTTAGCATATAAAACCGATTCTAAAACTAGTTTCAAAGTAGGGCAATATGGCCTGGTTCTCGAGTGGATATTCACTCGGAACTTATTCTCAAAGCGATATCAACCGGTTCCTAAAATTTGAAACATGTTCTTCGAGCGGTCCCAATCGGATTGAGCGGTTTGGTCTTGTTCTCAAGTAGAACTCATCTTATCGCACGCCCCTATTATACAATATGAAAACAAACGCTATGTATAGACAATCTTGCATAGAAGCAATATATAAAAGAGTGATATGTTCACTTAAGTAAGTATTACTTGATATAATCGTCTTTTCAACATGAAAATGATAGTTGATATTTACACCATTAATTGATTAACAAAAATATGCCATATTAATTAAAACTCAAAATTTCGTTATGAGTATAGTAACATCAGTTTTTATTTGTTATTTTCATAATAGAAAGCTTGCAAACAATGAAAGTATTATTGAAAAGGGAAAATACAACCAAAGACCCTAAACTGTACTCTTTACAATACATTTACCCTTTACAATACATTACTCTTATTGCAACTGAACCCAGCTCCAAACCTTCTGATGCTGCAAGTGAATTTGGTGGGAAAGCCCTTGAGTTTCGAAGCTACATTGATACTACCAAAGGTAGACACCAACTTTACTCTTTTCGACTGAATAAGGAGAAGAACGTCGTGGTTTAGATTCTGGTTGCAGAGAACGCTCTTTGCTGCACCCGCGTCCATGCAGCGAGAAGTTTTACTTTCATATGTTTGAGTTTCCCGTTTTGTGGTTTCCTTCCACCCTCAACATATTATAAATATTGTTAATTGCGTGATGAATAAGAAACTCACTCCCTATCAGTCCACGGAGAGCTTCTTTGTCCCAGACATCAATCCATGGAGGGACTGACGTGGGATCGAGTTCATGGTACTGAGTTTTTCTTATTAAAAGCTCGATCGGACGAATAAGGAGCTCACTCCATGTCCGTCCATGGAGAGATCCTTTGTCCCACAACACATCAATCCATGGAAGGATTAATGTGGGATCGTGTTTTCATATTAATAAGTCCGCACCGCACGTCAGTCCATGGGGGGGGGGGGGGGACTAATATAGGGATGTTTGTCATATTAAAGAATCGATCGATCTTCATTCCGCACCATATCAGTCTATTTTGGGGCAGCCCGAGTGAGTTTTTTTAACATGAAAAGATCGTGTCGATCTCAGGCCTTTCGAGGCGTAGTTTACCATTTTTAAGATGAAAAGCAACACAGAAGGCCACAAGGTTGCCTAATTCTGTGACAGCCCCGCTCTGTTCTCGATTTCCGGCAAGCAAGAAGAGACTAGCCACGCGAAATCGGAAGTTTATGGCGAACAACAATACAGGTGATCACGGTGGTCAGAGGTAATCTTAATTACTGTACCCCAGCCTCCGTTAGTAAGATGGAGGAATGCGAGTACCAAGTTCTTGATATCCTTTTCCGTTCCTATCTTTGATCGGGTCCGCTGGGTGCCTTACTGAATGTTGTTTTGTTTCAAGAAAAGCCTGCACCCTAAGTAAATCAGATGAGCTTCAGCTTGTCCACCCATTCTGTACTTGTACTGCTCCAAACTTAAAAGAACCAATTCAGAGGGGCGTCTTTTGCTGGCCACCAGAAAATGTCCCGTTTCTCGCGTTACATTGCGAGAGTCGGATCGAAACACCCATTTGTACCTCTCAAATTCTTTCCTCTATTCGTTTTTCCTTTTGTCGATCGAGAAAGGTTTATGTTCTTGATGTTCATAATGACTCAACTCGGGCTTTTGCCAAAAAAGTATCTGTCTAACTAGTGGTTTGCTAATCTTAATTCGAAGATATGAAGCAGAACTTGGAACTCAAATTGCTGCAATGTATAATGAACAGATTGATTCCATGGAGGAGACCTTACCTCAAGCCATCAGGAATATGCATAGCTATATAGGTCCAGCCAACATTACTGGTGGCCCCATCAAGGTTATGCTCATCTACACGTTAGTCAGAAACAATGGGCGGAAATTAATTTTGAAGATTGGGAGGCAAGATATTGGCCCAAGATTCTAACTTGCATATGCTCTCATTTCAATTGTTCTCGAACGTGTCTCATGCAATCCGCGGATGTACATTCTGCTTGGTGACATGCCTTGGCCGATAATCATTTTTTGCCTCGTGACGCTGATAATTCAGTTCAAATTTGAGTGCAATAATTAATTGGAGAACGGTGATAGTTTTCGGTTTTCAGTTTTCCTAATATGGTTGTGGACTCTTTGTGGAGTTGTTTTCTATGTACATAATGCCAATGCAGGCTTGAACTGGAACCTTATGTTTTACTATTATTACCTCGAACACTCTTTACATCGGATGCAAAATATATGAAGAAGAAGAAGATGGCACTACTTAGTTAAGATCCAAATGTAATTCAATGAGATCGAAGAAACGATATTTTTTTTTTCTTGGCTAGAGAAACAAGGGAGTTAATTCAAAGAATTTGAGAAATAAGAATATTATCGTCATTCTCATGTCCCAACATCAGCAATATTCTAAGCATTATCCTAACATGTACTTCAAGTCACAAATGGACGAAATCCTAAAGGAGTTAAGACATATGCAATTTAATGAGATCTTACACGGAGTATAGACAAGTCAAGATATTGATTTAAATTTTTTCGAGAGATAAAAATCAATCTGAACAAACATGTCATTGGCTAACACTTTCAAATATTTAGTTGTATGTCACTATCAATTGGGAAGCTTTATTTTGTTTTTGCATGTTACTATTTTACATTTAAAAGTTATGACTTTAAATATTTGCTTTGATTAATTTTGTCATCATAAACCAAGCGATCTTATTGGTTACTGAATTAAATTAAACATTCTTAGTCAAAAATAATTTTCAGAAATTTTTTTTATCTTTAATTCAAATTTCTATTACAATTATATATTCTTCATTGTTCTTTAACTAATTTTATTGTAATAGTTATTTTGAATTTATATCAAATACAGTTAAATCATGTTACGAGATAAATAATATTTAAGACTAGGAGTGATTAAACTATGGTTCAGTTATGTTTAAGTTTTTATTAAAAAAATAAATACTTAGAGATCATATATTAAATAAATTAAAAATGAATGAATGACATTACAAATTAATCTTGAATAAATTAAAATTTTAAGAACAATTTCTACCGTTTTCCCATCGTTAATTCACCTGGCCCAAGGACCAAGCGCCTGCCTCTTCCAATCCCGCCAATTTTTCAGCGACCCCCGCATGAAAGTCTGGACAGCCGGCCAGTGCAGAGAGGGAAGCTAAGAAGTCGAGGCGATGGAGTTCACCCTCAGCGGCAACGCCTTGAAGACCTTCGCTCGCTCCATCACCTGTCTCTCCCGCGTCGGAAACGACCTCGCTGTCCAAGCTTCTCCTTCCCAGGTCAGCCAATTTCTCCTCCTCCTCCTCCTCTTCCTCCGCCTCCGCCTCCGTCGTATCTCTCACCCGCAGCTCCGGTCAAAATGTTTCGCGGGGGCCACTGGAAATCCATGCTGATCACTCCACGGAAATTTATCTATCGAGTGAAAAGCGAAGTAGTTTGCTCGTTCGTGCCCTGACGGGGTAATGCTTAGTTTAGATGCTGTGCCGCGTTAGGTATTGGCTCGCTTCGCTCGATACAGTGTCCCATTGAGAAATTGAGAGTCCTTCCACCGGTTGCCGAGTGCGTGGAGCTTTTGGCGGTGGATTTGAGGTAGATATTTGTTAACCTAGGTTGTGATTGGCCCTGTCGACGTTGATTAGAACTCGATGTGCATAAATCTTTAAGTCGTTGAAAGAATCTGATGCTATTGACAGGTTAATTCGAAGTCATTATATCGTGAGACTAAGGAAATTCGCTGCTATAGCCGGGGGGACTACCAGTGGTACTCGCAGAAAATGTGGAATGGTGAAACCGTGGGAGAAAAACCCTATGGATAACCTTCTATGGGTGCTGCTATTCTGTCTCGATAATGCTTTGCTGGTTTTGCTAGTTACTTCTCTGGAAGTATATGGAGTTTTGCGACACTAATAAGTGAAAGCATGATTGCACTCCCTAGCATATCTCTTACATGACCATACTTTGCATGACTTCCTTTTGCCTCATCTCATTTAACTGCCAAATAACGATAGAAGTTCCAAGTTCTAAGCTCATGTTTGACACTTGGCACTATTTGATTTGAAATTAGGATAAAAATAGCATTGATTTGTGTTCAAATATCACCTTCTTACTTGCATACATCAGATTGGGATTCTCATATTTGTATTCAACCTCCAGCTTTCCTTTCACGCACTCAATTCATCAAGATCTGCCTATCAATTGATTACCTTCAAGCCAGACATCTTTGATGTGTTTACAGCATCTGGCGCACAGGTTCAATTCAGCGTTCTTTTAAAGGTATGTTGTCCTTGCTCATCTTTCTAGTATATTTGTGAGTGCAACTTACAAAAAACTTGCAAAATACTCCATGCAGGCAGTCTGTGCTGTCCTTAGAACACCTATAACAAACATTGATTATTTGAGTGTGCAATTACCAGACGTCAATGCATCAAAAGTTCAATGGGCTCTGCAGTGCTTCAATGGTAAAGACCTTTCAGTTGGGTGCATGGTACTCTGAATTCATTATGTTGGAAATGGTATATTTGATGGTTAACATTGCAAGCTTGTGAGCATAGATTAAAGAATTAGAGAATTCCTGTCTCCCCTTGTAATAATCTTGCCTGAATTCTATGGAAAAACGGCAGAAATGAAGTCTTGAAACTGACATGTTTTGATTGAGAGAAAATGACTGCAAAATGCTGTGATAAGCATTTATAGGTTGTGTCAGATGTGTCTGCAGAGACGAGCTTTTCTAATTTCACATCATGTAAAATTAGCATAAATCCTGTCAAACATGATTTCCAGTATGACCTATAAAGCCAACGAATTCAGGATAAAGAGACAGGGAAATTGTTTTAAAAATTAAATTCCAATGTCTACCACTTTTACTTCTGTTTTTGGTTGGCCAATTTCCGTTTTACATCTTTTACTCAAGTCATGCTAACTTCATACTTTTTAGCGTAATATCTAAATGCAATATAAAATCGGAGGCCAGTACCTGTCAAACCTGCACTAATTTAATAAGAAGCTGCACAATGCAGAGCTATATGTCTATCTCGCTGCGCCAACTGTGAGTTTTTGCATTGATGATGTCATATGTCTGCAGGCATGAAGAAAACATACTGGATTACTTGCAATGTTGACCCTGACATACAACAATTATCTCTAGATAGGACAAGATACCCTAGCAATTTTGTGGTGAGGCCTCGTGATCTGAACAGATTGCTTGCAAATTTTCAGTCATCCCTTCAGGAAATTACTATCATTGCAACGGAGCGCAACTCCGATCCTTCTGATGCTGCAAGTGAATTTGGTGGGAAAGCTGTTGAGTTCCGAAGCTACATTGATCCTACCAAAGGTAGAGATTAAATTTATTCTTTTGAATCGAATATATAGAAGAACATCATGGTTCAGATTCTGGTTGCAGAGAATGACTCTTTGTTGCACACTCAGCTGTGGATAGATCCTGCAGAAGAGTTTGTGCAGTATGCTCATAAAGGCAACCCTGTAGACGTGACTTTTGCTGTCAAAGAGTTGAAGGTGTTCCATCTGATTCCTTTTTTATTATGTCAGCTATCAAGACATTTGTGTCATAAATGCTGATAAAAGTTCTTAAACATATGACTTCACTTTCAAACTTATCTCCATTTCTATCAAATGAGTCCACTTAGTTGCCGAAATGCTATAGGAGTCACATTCATGACCATCTTTTATGTTAAAATTTTTCCTTTCCAGTAAAGATGACAATATTTAACCTCTGTCCATCTCATGGAAGTCCAGGCATTTCTTGCGTTCTGTGAGGGATGCGAAGTGGACATTCATTTGTACTTTGAGAAGGCTGGCGAGTAAGTAAATTCTAAATGCTCTATCGAATTTTACCTTCTATCCAATTTTTCTACCCACTTCAATTTTGTATATGCAAGTAGTTCAGATGAAACAGTGGTTTTCATGCAATCAGTTCATAACTGGTTTTAATAGATGAATGTTGCTAGTTGTCTACAAAAATGCTCTTGCATAGCTTCACATTGTAAAGGCCGATGACAATCTTACTTCTGGGCTGAATGTAAAAAAAAAAATGGGAGACTATCGTTGAAATTTGGTTGATAGAATATGGCGAACCTTTGAATGAAGTTTGGATAATAATGGTTTAAGGAGGTTTAAGTTCGTATGATGAATAGTTTATTTATTAATGCAAGATACTAGTAAAGTATGCCAGCTAAAAATATCAGTGCAAACCTTGATGGTTAATGCGTGTCTTTTGACTTTTCTTCTTAGTAGTAAATTCGCGGTCAAGCGCAACATCTCTGCTGTCACAGAGGGGCATTAGTGCAACTAAATGCAAAATAGAAATAAATAAAGAACTTGATACAACCACATGTTTCTATGAATCAGGCCCATTTTGATGGCCCCGAAATTTGGCATTGACGAGGGGGCTTCCTCAAATTTTGATGCTACACTTGTACTGGCCACCATGCTCACATCACAATTACAAGAAGGTAATGCTGGACCATCAACAAATGGAATACCAGGCCGGGCTGAAACTGGGGAAGCTTCAGGAGAACAGCCAGAGAGGAATACAAAAAGTGCTTCTGAGATTCCGTCAAATCATACTAGAATCTGGTCTGAACTCTCGGGTGAGTAATCCTTGTAGTTTGTGGCACTATCACCTCAATGATGCCAAAGAAATTGACTTTGCTTTGCTGTAAAACGAAATGCTGTGTATGTCGTCTCATCAGTGAGATATATTTTCTCAGGAAGTGAATAGGAAGGTATCTTGGGAATCAGAATTTGAGTGGTTTACTAACTTTGGGCAGGAAGTGCTGCTAGAAGTGGTAGTGGTTCTGATGGAAGGCAATTTCCAGAAGAAAGGATCCTAAAAGCTGGTGGTCAGTTGGGAATTGAAGGGATCAGTGCCATTCAAATATCAAAAGCTGTATCAGCTGAAGGAAACATCCAAACTGGTTCAGATTCTTCATCTCTCCTTCTCTCTGTCAGTTTGTGTGTGTATGATGAAATTCATCTTTATCTCTCTAGGTCGAATTATTTTGCATCTTTTACAAATACTTCTTAATAGAGTTGCAGTTTTCTCAATCACCTGTTTCCATACTGTAAATGCTGCTTTGCAAGAAAGCATTTGGCTTAGGCCAGTTGATCTTGCAGCTTTATCTTAGAGTCTTGCAAAATTTTACTCTTTATTTTTGCATCAAGAAGCAAAATGTTTCTGGCAGAAATCCATATATGTCCTACCAAACCTGTAAGCATTTCTTTTTTTTCCACTATTTAGTGCAACTCCCCACATGATACCACAGACAAGGTGGAGCAAAACTATTTTCCTCTTTTTACTCGACTGTGAACCCTGATGACGTGTTGCAAATACCTGTGCAAGATCCTATTTCTGGAAGACTGAACTCACATGCCTTTCTTGGGCTTCTCAGTATCAATTCAATTAGTCTGCTAGAATAATGTCATTTGTTAGTGGTTCTAAATGTTCTTAGAAGCAAAGGTACTGAAAAAGATTGTCACTAATGTAGCTGTAATTAGCGCCACATAAATTTGTTCATGCAGTGTTGTTAGTAGTTGAATTGGATAATCCCTCTAAAGTAAGTTTCTTCATTCTTTTCGTGTAGATGGACCTGGTTTTTCACAACGTCATCCAAGTAATTGGGTTGATGCCAATGATAATGAGGATGAGGATGATGATAATGAGGACAGTGATGAACTCTGCGTTCGATCAACACCACCATACTGCGAAGATCAATAACATTATGTTTCCCATTTGACTATGATTACCTTGCCCTCTTAGTTTTACTGGTAAGTGCTTGTACATTCCACTGCTTGATATTTCCTGTCCTGTGTTCCTTCAAATACTTGTAGTATCTTGCTTGCTTTAAGCATCATTTGTCATTTTTCCTATGTCATTTTTCCTATTCTCGTTTTTCCTCCTACTTGACCAGTACCGGTGCCAATATAACTAGTCCAGCATGCAACAAAACTGCCAAGTTTAATGCACTTATTTTTCCCCCTTTCTTTTGTCTTCCAGTATTACGTTGATGTGGTTTGCCGAGCGAGGTATCAATATAGGTACGGTTTTGCACTTTTCTTCTATCACAACTTGCTCCTGGGTTCCTGCCAAGAAAAACAGAGCAGTGCCAATAGATCCTTCAAGAATCACATGCTTTATGGAGAGGACCTTCAGTTTTGAACTTTTGGAATTAGTGTTTAGACCTTGTAAAATCTGTCAAATAATTCCTTTCTAGCTTTGGAATACGACTTGTTTGATTAAAGTTTCTGCTGCCTTCTATTCCAAAATTCTCTGAGCTATTCTTGTAGTCCGTCTCTTTATGAAATTGATGTCAGTTTTTCTCCCACTATCTTTCTCTACTATTTGCAAAAGCACATTAAAAACGATAAGAAGATTATTGGAGTTTTTCGACCAAGTAGATCCCTTGCCTTAGAAAGTCTGTTGACAACCATTTTTCATTTTCATTTTTTAACTCCAATCTATTCAGTTCAACTTTTCCTCATGAGTTGCTTCCATTATCTATACTCAGGGTCAAGGATGGGATGGCGATTCTGGTTTTCTGATTTTTGGCTATATATTCTGCTGAGAATTGTGAAAGTGTCAAGGGATCCTAAAGTTTACTTAAAGGCAACGAGTCCCTCCATCTTGTATCTGAGGTTTTCCTCTCTCACGTTTTGGGTCTTGGCATCATGTCGTTTTCTGCTGCATTTGTCACCTCCACCTGGAATCATTCATCCACTGACTCAAACCTTCAGGGCAAATGTCTTGATGTCTGTTCAATTTTAAATTGTCCCATATATCTGCACACGATAACCGTCATTCTCAACTTTCATGTTGCCCTTGACTTTTAGTGGCTGGGACTTGATTAGGGCGTCACAGTTCACAGACATTTCTTTTTCTCTAGTGGCCACAGTTTGGTACCCTTTGAGTTCGGGCAGAAGTTAAGAGATACATTGTTTCTTTCAGTGGAACTTTATCATTTGATAAGTGGCAATTGAATGCGTTTTCGCAAATAATATTGTAGAAGTCGTCTGCTTTTATTTGTGTTAACGTTCAGCAAAGACAGCCAACCTGACTGTTTTGATTAGAGAAAGACAATACGGGGTGATTTGGACATTGAAGCAATTCAGAAGGACATTGCTGATACCGGGTTCAAGATGATTCGCAACTGGTAGAGTTAATCACGTCTCACATGGACCGTGGACGAGAACGAGGGAAGATGAACGCTTCAAACTTCGATGTTCATTGTAGATTTAATACCAAAGTCCGGCCGTCCGGTTGCGTAATCCAGAAGGCTATCCATCATATAGCCTTCCATGGAGCCCTTGGACGCATTTGGTCGAAGCACCTTTTAGATATTCCTGTTCTCGTTGCGTCTTTCCTGCTTGCTCTCATCATGTGCGTTTGGTGAATAGATGAATCATACGACGAATTTGACCTGTTCTCCTCCAATCAAATTCCATAGCCTCTATCCCCTCCGTTCACTTTTATTCCGCACGATTTGATTATCGGGGGCGACCATATCTCCATGGACAGTACGATCCCCCTCGGGTAATGTCAACGACATCATAATTCATCACCCCGGCGGTTAATTTGATCACAGCCCTCCATTCATCGGTAGGTAAACAGGATAATACGGGGGGAGCCATGAATGGGGGTGAGGTGGTTGAAGAAATGGAGCTGTTAAATCAAAAAGGGACACATCCGTCAACTCAGGAACGAATGTCCCTCTCCTTTTAACTCCATGTCGTTTTTGGTTCTGGCTCCCGATTGGAGGAAATTGTCTTAATGGAACGATGTTAGAAGATTCGCTCGGATAGAGAGAGAGTGCGTGTGTGAATGAGTATGACCGGCTCTTTCTAGAGCGATTGTTTTTCCTTTTTCTTTGTCTTTTTCTTCTTCTTTTTTCTCTTTTTGCCAGCTCCTTTTTTTCTTTTTCTTTTTCTTTTTGTCTTTTAAAAAAAATGATATTTTGGGAAGAGCTGATTAAGAAACAGCTGGCATTGGGAGGGCATTGGTTGGATTTGCGGGACGCGCAAACACCGCTTCGAGGCAGTGATCTGGGGCTGCGACGGGCCCCGCCCCCATTTGGCGGCGACTTTTTACTTCCGTCGGATAACGCCGCCGTCTGCTGCTTCCCCCGTCGATAGCCGTTGGTCATTTGAACTTTGTTTCTTTGCTTCTGGCCCCAAAAGGTGAAAATGAAAATGGCAGAACCGATGGATGGATGGATGGATGGATGACGGGGGCTTTGCACATGCCGTCGAGCGAATGCTGTCGAGTAGATCTCCAGCGAATTGCTTTCGCTGTGATTCGGATTCGTGACTGTGCTTCTCTGAGATGTAACATGTTTCGAGAGTTTAATTGACCTGAGCATTCTTTGAGATCGAAATTGCGATATAAAAGCTGTCAAGTGTTATTGGTGAATCGAATTAGTATTTAGGTGCACTTGAGTATTAAGGTTGTCATTTTTATCAAATAATTTACGCTATCCTGATATGCGAGAGATGAAGTGAAATTTAGATTCTTGACATTTTGGATGTGCATGAACATCGCTACTGTTCGGACGTGATGTTTCATTCGTTAGTTGTGCGTCATTTTGCAAGCACTTTACTTTAAGAAGTGATTGTGTATTAAAGAAAAGGAAATAAAAGGAGAGGTGCTTCAATGGATTATTAGCAATAGTCACCAAATACGATATAACTATTTTCGTCACAAAATTTGCTTATGGTATTGTTCATCTTTCCTATGATTTTATTAGTCACTTTTAGCTAATGGAAAAGCTTGATGAGAATTACCATGTAATTGCAAAGAGTTTTCTGGTGAGCTAAAAACAAGCGGGGTCGATAACTTTCCCATCTTACAAAGTTTCCTTTCGAACTTGTCAAGTTCTATTTCATAGCGTCGAATTCTAAATGTTTCATGTGGAGTTTACCACGTAACTAATTAAAATTTACTTTATGACTCAACCCTTTTCTTTATATCTCTGAACATTGCTCAACATTGCTCTTTCATCACGTGGGCAAGACGGAAAGTTAACGGAAGCGAGCAAAAGAGAGAGAGAGAGAGAGAGAGAAAATGTTCCGGTTAAAAACAAGATTCTGGCGATAGGAGTGGATCATAACCTTAATTGGGGAATAGGTGCAAACCCTAGATGGTAGATGCCCCTCTTAACCCTCCTCCTCCTACGCCCCCAACACTTCTTTATTCTCTCTCTCTCTCTTTTTCTCAACCACTTGTGGGGGAGGACGGCAACCAGTCAACCATGCGTGATGCCGGCCCTCATGCAAAACAACTGCCCCCATTAGTCCCCCTTAATTACATACGTGCCATTGGCGTTTGCAGCTTTGAGGGGTGAGCTAGACACGCCACTGAATTCTCCTGGACCTTAGCTGGGATTGCAAAAGGTTAAGCCTAGGCCAATGTTGTGAATGAGTGGGAAAAAAAATTGAAAATCGTGACACGGAAAAGGACTCGGACGCATGTCTCTCATGTTGTCATTTTAAGAATGCCGTACAACCTATAAGGAGAGCAATGAGGCATTAGAAAGCGGAATTCAAATCACACGAGATTATCGATCTATATATTTCCTGTCCTACGATTGCTCGCATAGCTCGATTAGTTTCGATGCGCTTCTTTTTCGAACTCATTTAATGGACTTAAGAGAGTTCTCTGCTTGCTCCTTCGTTAAATCCTAATCGACTTACGGCGCGGAGGCCCACCCTTCCTTTTCATATGCGGCTACAATTTAAAGGTCCAAATTGGCGGTTTTGGACAGGATTTCAAAAACCCCCCTCAGTGGCAATCCCGTAATTAACACCGGAACCCTCGCCCGGAAATTCAACTCCTCCCGAGTCTTATTATAAGGGTCGCTCCTCTTAGCCTTCGCTCTGTATGTCTTTCAGCTTTCCACCCTCAGCAGCAGAAGAGAAGAGCAAACTTCTCATCTCCCATTCTAGAGAGAGAGAGAGAGATAGAGAGAGAGAGAGAGAGAGCATCTTTTCATCGCCCAAGCAAGACCCAGAAGCAGAGAGGCTCAGAGGAATCGCTCGTTCGCTCATTCAAGCAAAAACCCAGAAACTAAAAACACTGAAATGGCCGGCAACTTCTGCCCGTCGCCGCGGTCCTGCCTCTTCCTGATCTGGGTCGTTGTCCTAGCGAGCCTCCTCGCCTCCGCCGTCCGCGGAGGCGGGCTCAGCGAGCACGGCCACCGCCTTGGGTGGGCCGGCGCAGCCAGATCGCGCTGCGAGGGGTCGATAGCCGAGTGCCTGGCGGCGGGTGGCGACGAGGGGGAGTTCGATCTGGACTCAGAGTCGAACAGGCGCATCCTGGCGACGAGCAACTACATCAGCTACGGCGCGCTGCAGCGGAACACCGTGCCCTGCTCCCGGCGCGGCGCGTCGTACTACAACTGCCGGCCCGGGGCCAGCTCCAACCCTTATTCCCGCGGGTGCAGTGCCATCACAAGGTGCAGGGGCTGAATCATTATTTTTCATAATTTTCCTTTTTTTCCTTTTTTGGGTTTTCTTTTGGTTTTCTTTTCCCTTTCTCTCTCTCTCTCTCTCCTTCCTCCTTATTTGTTGGGTTTTGATGGGTCTGAACTGGTTAATTGTCATACACTGTGAAAGACAGAGAGGGAGGGCTGTCTGTGTTGTTGTTCTGATGGAAACATCGTGGGTATAAACGGGAACGCATCTGTAAAAGATCATTGCTTTCATTATTTTTCCCTTTTGGATCCTCCATGCTCATCCAGATGAAGGAAACAAATAAATGCTCTTGGACCTCCAATTCATGGAGGATAGGACTAAAAAAGAAAAGTAAAAGAGTACAGCAGATGAAGCTGTTCGCTGCTGCTAGCGATCGATTTCCACTTTCGATTCACCACGATCGGCCAGTGCTCTGTTTTTAGCAACATCTGATGGAAACCGGACTGTCTCTCGCTTCGGGGCTCTTAGCCATTCTTTCCCCTCTCTCGTGCGAATATCTCATCCGCTTTTGTCCTCCACCCCCAGAGCAAGAAAGAAACAAATCCAAGGACTTCATCCTCGTTGAATTCTTCCTTCCCCCACCAAGCAAGGGAAAAGTAAAAACGTCAAATTTTTTTCACTTGGGTAAGTGGTTTTACTCCGTGTGTGTACTGGATAATCTTGTCCTTTTTCTCGTGATCTTGCTGTCTTCGTGCCTTTTCCACGTTGGTTAAGGAAGAACGTCCATAGGCTGGCAAAGGGGCATCGAAATAATTGAGAGCTTTCTGTCGTAAAGCCACCAACCGCTCCAGTGGCTTTCACGTGCCGTCCTTCTCGATTCTTGATTTGGGGAAAAGGAGAGGAGGTAGAAGGAGGAAGGTCTGCTACGTCTGGCCCCTTTCATATCCATTTCAATTCCCTTGGAGCTTCTTCCGATCCCAGATTTTCCTTTGTTGCTGTGGGGGATGATCTTCATTAATTGATTTTTGTGGAGGTGGGCATAGCCAGGCGGTCCTGTCATTTAATTGGGAAGAGCTTTCCGGGGTAAAGCCTTGCACGCGAAGTGCCTTGTTGGAGCCACGCGGATGAGTCAACGATGGAGCTGGTTGTTCTCATAAGAAACGTATTAGGGGATGTCGGTGTCACGTATTAGACAATCAACTATACATTATAGTAACGTGAAAAGAGATAATGAAAAGAATCATCCAAAGAAATAGATGGTCGGAGGAGCTTCGTGTTGGACAAATTCCGTGTTGCGAGAAAGAGCGCCCGGTTCAAGGAGAACGATCGATTCCTTATGATCGCTCTAGAGACGATCCTCAAGGAAGAACATGATAGGAATTTTTTTTTTCCTCCTCCTTCCTTCGTTTAATTAAAGCTTTCACGAAGGTGAATTCTTGTGGCGTCAATGAAATGGTCCACTTCCCCCACATCACCGTTTCGGATTTTTGCTTTGCCGGATGCCGAACGTGGCCCCTCGTGCTCTGTACTTTGCAAAAAGTATGGGAAGCACCGTCGATGATCGCCTTGGTTTTTAGACGGATTCGTGTCTTTCTCTTTCTTTTTCGCTTTGCCAAATTGTAGTTTGATAATCTTGGCGAGTCATCAAATGGATGGGATCAGTAGTTGATGATATAGAAAATACAAAACTAAAATCACATGGACCAGCGGCGTTTGGCCGAAGGTGCAATCATTATAAGGTAACTATATCCACCATGAGATTTTCACGGGAGCAAGACCAGAACTGTTCAATTTGTCATCATAGCTCCATCACCCGCCATGTCGAAAATTTGAAAATCTATCCACAATGAAGTCTCGAATGATTGAATTTGGTTAGGATTCTTCCGCTCTTTATCGGCATGGGGAATAAAGAGGTGAAATGTGAAAAAGCGCAAGAACTTGACATAATTGGCCAAAAAAAAAACACAGAGACAAAAACAAAGAGTGCTCCCACGAAATCGATGTCTATGTTAAATCGATTTATGACTATTCATCATAGTATCAAACCATTTTCCTTTTTCGTTTTGAGTGGCTTTAAGCATTCGAGCACCGGTCCGACCCAAAACCCGGAATGGGGGCCCATCGTGGACCTTCCGGGCCGCCAAATCCACTCGCTCCACCACCGACCCGGGAGCCCTATATCCGTTAGCCTGCCAAGCCCACGCACTGCGAACCGGTGGATTCTGTTGTCGAATCTCTCTCTCTCGCTCTCTAACAAAACCAGAGAGTAGTAGAAGAGGAAGAAGAAGAAGAAGAAGGATAACTGCCGGACAAGAATGGCCGCGAGCCTGCAAGTTGCGATGGCCTCTCTCATCCCACCTTCAACCTCGTCGCGCAGCGGAAGAAGAAGGAGCGGCGGCGTCGACGCCGTCCGTTGTTCCGCAATCAACTCCAAGAGCTCCTCGAAACTCCCCCTACCGCCGATCAACCCTAAGGACCCCTTCCTGTCGAAGCTGGCCTCCGTCGCCGCGACCTCGCCGGAGTCGCTGCTCGACCGCCCCGCGAGCTCCGACACGCCCCCTTATCTGGACCTGTTCGAGTCTCCGCAGCTCATGGCGACGCCTGCTCAGGTGAGCGAGCTAGCTAGCTCGACTTGGCGAGTTCTCTGGTTCGTTTCTTTGTCCTAGTTCGAGGATTGATCGGTCGATTGCAATTCTCCGTCGGGGGAGCTAGGAGGGCTTCATTTCCTTGATTGATAGCACATATAGTGCACAAACTTTCCTGAGACGGCATACGCAATTGCTTCGTGGCTAAGTGCGTTACTGAGCGAATCATATGACCGTAACTGAGCTGTTATCGAGTTTATTTTCCACTATTTTGTTTCGTTTCTTCGGTAAGCATAATAGATAGCAATACACGGTCGTATGTGGATTTCTTCTACTCGGAGATGCTCAAATCTTCACCTCAGGTAGTAGAGCTCATTGTGGAGAGTTGATTGTGGTTGAGTTTGGGAATTGCTCGGTTATGTTCCATCATTGTGGTTTTGGAATTGTTATCGTTTTGTTCGCTCACTAGATTCTGATTTGTCAATTTATCAAGAATAGAATAGTAACTCTGGAAAAATATAATGTCTATGGTGCTGCCATGGTACTCTAATTTCACCAATGCACGAAATTGAGAGTGTTTTCATCATTTTTGTATGTAATTCGAGTTTTGACTGCTCGCTTAGAAGAGTTGGTTTTGATTTGCTAGTAAAATATTCTCAGTTGTGCTCTAAGGCCAATAATGCATGAAATCGATAGTGTTTTCATCATTTTTGTATGTACAAGTGAGTTTTCACAGCTCCGTTCGAAGAGTTCATTTTAATTTGCTACTAAAATATTCTTGGTCTATTGAATGTTTGATAGAGCAAAAGTTTCAAATGTAGTTGTTTATGCTAAATTTGAATACATGAGAATTTTGGACAAACTTTCTCAATCAAAGTGAGAATTTGGAGGAGATAGTGGGATAATTTATGAGTTCCATGTCATGAAATAAATTGGAGATTAAGATATATATATATATATATTTTTTTTTGCTTTAGCTGTAAGAGTCCAGCCTCAATTGTTCATAGCTCCTAGTTTCTGGCTTTTAGTTGATATAATAATGTCTGTACTTGGGGGAGAGCCGAGTCTTGTCGAGTGAAATTTGTTGTTTAACTATTTCCTCTCTTTAATCAAAGGGAAATTGCAATTTTTGAGACTCAGTGGGTTGGTTTTTAGAGGACCTGTTTCCATGGCGTGACTATGTTTTTATCAGGTGGAGAGATCAGTTTCGTACAATGAGCACCGACCGAGGAGGCCTCCACCAGATTTGCCTTCACTGCTTCTCCATGGAAGAATCGTTTACATTGGCATGCCAGTAAGTGTTTCACATTAAACTGTTAATATCTGTCTTCTTTTAAGCAGTTCAATCTGGAAACACCTAGTGGACTCATTCCTGATGCAAAAATTGAATCGTAATTAGCATGAAATGATCAGAGAATTTAGTGGAAATGTGAAGGAGTGTCTATAACTTCTAGAAAGGATGCTAATCAGGGCAAGGGAAGATGGAAAATTGAGGTCTGTTGAAGAAGAACATTACTTTTTCTTTCTCACACTTCTAAAGATGATCTTATCACGTTTTGTTAGCTCCTGCTAGAAATACTATCTTCTTTTTCCATAGTAGGAAACTGCTGTTTGCCTGTAGCTGGTAGACAACAACTGCTGTCATAAATTATAATAATAAACTACTATTGTCTTGCGGTTGCTCGTTTGTTCAGAAGTAGATGATGTCTTTTTGAAATCGCTCATTTGATAAACTTACTACAAACTTTTCGCCTGCTAAGTGGCATAGGTGGCAAGTGCATTTACTATGTCCCTACTTATTCTGTACTTTCTTGCTTTTGGCAAGTCTCAGCCCCACCTCTTGTAGGTTGTGTAGACAGAACTAACTATTTACTATTTCTCAGTTGGTGCCTGCTGTCACAGAGCTTGTAGTTGCAGAGTTGATGTACTTGCAATGGATGGATCCAAAAGAACCAATTTATCTTTACATAAATTCTACTGGAACAACTCGTGATGATGGTGAGACGGTGAGCTTCCATCTTTGTAGTGACTGGTTCCGTACTGAATGTTCAAGCTTATGAATGGTCAAGACCTGACCTTAGCAAAGATATAAGTGAAGTGGTAAGGGAAAACAGTTTATTTCCTTAGAACTTTGTTTTGATATTACAATATTGCTTTGCAGGTGGGCATGGAGACAGAGGGCTTTGCCATTTATGATGCATTGATGCAATTAAAGAACGAGGTGAATCTTCTTACATTTTGCATCTATGTCTTTTAACACTTCCAGTGACTTTCCAGTTGTAATGGTAGGTAAGGGGTGGTGCTTGGTGATGATCTTGGCTTCTTTCTGCTGATTGAAGCTTTCAAAACTATGGATCACCTCGTTTGGTCCATATACTTTCAGGGAATTTTACACTTTGATCTAAGAAAAAAATCTGAGTGGTGAAGCATACATATTTTCTCTTGTTAATTTTCTTAAATTTGCAGATACATACAGTTGCCGTAGGTGCAGCTATAGGACATGCCTGCCTGCTACTCGCTTCGGGATCTAAGGGTAAAAGGTTTATGATGCCACATGCCAAAGGTGGGTTGGAATTGTGTTGTCATCTTTTTTGCTCTGCTCTCGTCCTTTTCTTGTCTGATATTAGCATAATATCATTTCAGCAATGATCCAGCAACCTCGTGTCCCATCCTCTGGATTAATGCCAGCCAGCGACGTTCTTATCCGTGCAAAAGAGGTATCTAGCGTTGTCCTACTGAGCTATACATTTCCATAATGGACATTCGTTCTGCTACATAAGAAGTGTATAATATGTGTTGACTTGGAACTGAGTACATAGTCTCTCTATTTATGATCTTCATGTTGATTCTGATGATTTTTGTAGATAATAACCAATAGGGATACTCTTGTGAAGCTTTTGGCTAAGCACACTGGGAATGTGAGCTCTCTCTCTCTCTCTCTCTCTCTCTCTCTCTCTCTCTCTCTCTCTCTGTGGACATCTTAATGGGCAGGAGAATAACTAATGCTGCATCTAAACCACTCTAGTCTGTAGAGACCGTAGCCACTGTCATGAGAAGACCTTATTACATGGACGCCACCAGGGCCAAGGAATTTGGTGTCATTGACAAGGTGAGACATCATTTATGATACTAATGGTGTCTGATAATGATCATCCGTGCAGTGTGGACTTATTTGAGGCTGCAATTTTGGTTTCAGGTTCTTTGGCGTGGTCAGGAGAAGATAATGGCAGATGCCGCCCCTCCTGAGGAATGGGACAAGAATGCTGGCATTAAAGTTGTAGATGGATTCTAATATTTTTCCAGTATTCAGACAGACGATTTTATGTGAGTTCCTGACTCGACCAAACTACACACATCGTTTATATCTAGCCAGATCAATTGCCATGGTGATACGCGTAGACATTTTAAACTGTGGCTGGAGAACAGGAGGATTACAATAACGTGGTCCCTTGCTCTGTGTAAAGAACCAACCATAACTCCTTAGCATTCTTCCCTACTCATACAGGGAGGAGCTGTTTTCTGAGTAATTTACTTCCATATCTTCGTTGGTTATGTTCTTCCCAAGGACAATGCTCCTTTATGCAGAACATTTTTATTGATACACAATATCGACATGATGCAATGGTCATGGCAGAATTTACATCCTTATATTTGGAAACAGAAATAGTTTTCGTTATATAAGCAGATAGCTGTAGGAAATCTGGAGGAGTCTGGTAGGAATTCTTTTTTTCTAGTTTATGGGCCATTCTATTGTTCCATCATTGGGGTTTTATTTATCGTTTGGTAATGTAAGAAATGATTTATACAGAGGTCATAATCGTGGAATTTCTGTCGACACATTTGGTTCCATTTTACATTTCTCTGTGACCTATCGTATAACATTAGTGATGCAGCATTGCTTTAATTCCTTTGTTCAGTGCAGGAATCTGTGCAATAAGGAACTATGATACGTTAAAGCTGAGAACTCAACAATGGAGCATCAGAGCCCCAGAATCCTCGCAGGAGAATAACTGTCGCTTGTAATTAGCAGTTCTCCTGTAAGTTTTCGACGATACAAACATATGGACAGTTCGCCAGTGCACCAACAACAGATCGAGGAAACTCTGAAAAATAGCGCGTATAATCCGTTTCGTTGTAGCTTCAGATGCGGTATTAGTTGGCCTGTAACAATGCTTCAACCTATTGAATTCTAATTCGTTTCTTCAGCCTGCTGTGCATTATTATGGTCCTGATTTTCGCTTGCTGCTGGGCATTTCTTATTTGGTACGAAATTCATGAGCTGTAGGATTTTATGACAGGTAGGCGCTCTGCAAATGGGTTGCTCATTAATCCTATCCCTTTATAATGCTAGATCTGACTTTTAGCCAGATTTCTGAGGATTGAAAGTTTATTTTGAACTTCGTCTTGGCATACATATTGAGTTTGTATTGGCAATTTGCTTTTACACCATGCATTTCTCATTAATATAATTATTTCAACTGACACAAAGCAGCCGTTTTCTAAAAAATAATTTTCAAATTATTTATTTTTAACGATATAAACGAAGTCTCTAAAAATAATCATTTGTATCGCGTACATAAATGAAAATATTTTCATCATCCATGAAAATATTGGAATATTATTTATTGTTAATAATGAAAGTGTTTCTCGTTTGCAAATATTTCAACTCACATACGCAACGCGATTGATTAAGGAAAATTATTCATTTTTCGTAAAACAAAAGGAATTAAAAAAGAAAATAATTAAATGAATTTTTTTTGCCTATCCTTTTTTTTCGCTTATTATCTTTGTTTTCAACGGGAGTTTATTCATCTGTCCGTCATTGCAAGTTATAATTCTTATTCATAGTGAGTAAGAGCCTTCGAACCTTAAGTTGCTATTATATTTTCTCCCCTGTTGGATTGTTCCATTCTCAATCAAGTCGACACACTTTTGGTGCAAAAAGAAGAAAAAAGAAAGCCCTAAAATCGAGCAAGTGATCCACGAGCTGCCTGTTAAAATGCTCTGGGCATGCTGCAGCCTCGACCATTTATGGGCTCTGGCCCAATTTCTTTCTGCTACCCCTCGGCCCACCTTCTTTTTCCTCTCGCGGGCCCATTCCCTTTTGACCAAATTCACCGAAAATTCCCAAGACTCAGATTTGGCTTCTATGGAAATTTTGACCAGGTATGCCGGAAATTCATCTTGCTTCGGCAAAGAGGCTGGTTCCCACGGTCGTGATACTTTGCAACTTTGCAAAGTTGGTCAGCTTGGCAAAGTGGAGCAACCAGTCGAAATGGCAATGAGTCTTGGGAAATGCACGAGGAAATGATAAATCCTGAGGAGGAGAGAACGCAATGCGTGGGGCAAGGAGATGAAACTCACCATTTTGAGCTGAGCCACACGCTGGTTAATTTCGTTCAACTCCATTCACAGATTCTCGAGCTCAAACCGACCTGAGATCACCATCACACTTTTGAAATACAAGTTGAAAACCAGCGAATCGAGAGATGCGTTGGCGCCACTGGGTAAGATTTGTATCCACAAATTTGTACGAGATATATAACATGATTAGTAAAGTTTTAATTTATTTAATATGGTCCTTAAAAATATTTTCGTATTTAATTAAATTTTTGAACTATATGAAAATTTTCAAAATTGGATGTGTAAAAAATTCGGAGATTATATTGGATAAAATTAAAGTTGAAGGACTATAATGGACATTAGATCAAAACTCATTGATCATTCGTGTAACTTTCTCATACGATTTTGCGTTTGGACACGTGTCTTAAGATGGATCCATCCGAAACTAGAATGAGTTTTATACTATACTTGGAGTTAGATTTGTTAGAGTAATTAAATATTAATACACGCTTTCATCTAATAGCTTAAGCTTTTAGAACAATAGGCAGTGGTTCTACAAAATCTCACATTGTATCAGAACATGATATCTAAATTCGAATCTTTCTAAGCTAAACTAAGCATGATGAGCAGTTGATAGTGATTCCACAAAATCTCACAAGATTGATCATAAGCATGTCCGAACAAACCACCAAGTCATTAACCCCAAGAAAGAGAGAGATATCAATGAACTAGATAAGTAACCAACATCTCATTCCGTTTCAATCGCATTTGTTTCAATCACACTCGTTGATAACCCAAGACCAAGGAACATGAGTCCATGGCCATGATTGATTCAACTCGTGGGATCATCCTAAATGATTTTCACATTTGTATGGAATCCAAATTTTCAATTCTATTTCTCTTATATTTTGATAAATAATATGATAAATTGATTATAAGCCCTTATTTCCTCGCTCGCCATTTGATTAATTTGACTAAGTTGGCAAGCCAAAAGTTTGTCCATCTCTCTCATGACAATTGCTTGTCAAGTCAAACCAAAGGAATTGATTCTAATTGATTGTGAATTCCCCATATAGTCTCCACAAAGTAAAGTGCATATATTATAAATGAATATTTCACAAATGTTAATTAACTTCCCTCAATTTGTGATTGGTACTTTAACTTTTGTGCAACCACCTTATTCTCTACCAAAAGGGGACGCCTAGGATCTTTGAAATGCTTTCTCTGCCTATTCATACCTTACCAATTCTTCAGCACAATTATCGTACGATAGGTCACAGGTATCGTCACAATTCTTGGGGATGACTCGGCATTGGAGAGTACATTACAAAGAATTATGCCGAATTTCGAAGATCATAATCATCAACTCTGTCAATACAAGGAATCTACTTAATGCACTGAGAAGTGGTGTTATATCCATCTCATTTTCACTCAAAGCACTTCTATTGTTATACAGAGAATACGGCGACGCTAACCTCTATACTAAAGCTGGCTATGCTACGACACTCGTGACCAAAAGGAATTACATTAGAGAAGACTCTCCTCCACCCTAATGATGGGCCTAAGAGAGAGAGAGAGAGAATGGAAAGGAAATGGAAAGGAGACAACCTAAGAGGAGGGAAAATGCTTGGAATCCCATTCGACAACGTTTACTTTTAAAATAACATTCAGATGCAATAGTAAATCTTAGCAAACTGAGTACTTGCACGTCTAAAGTGACAGAACTCAGTGATTACAATGATCTCGTAATAGACCAAATCCCTTGATGGATAAATAATTGATTGATATCCATCGTACTTTTATCTGCTCCAACATAGTAAACAAAGTTTGAGCATTTCAAACTTACCTAACATAGAAAGAAGACCATCATCTTTGGGTTTTATCAATATATTTAGCATAAGTCTATTTACTGTCGTTTATTTTTCTATGGAACGAATGAAGTACCTCCTCCCTCACTTACCGGATCGAGCGGATTTTTTTTTTTACTTAATTGATGTTTAAGTCAAATTCTATTTGAGGATATCAAATAGGTCCGATCTCATTAAGTATTGAATTTTTGGTTCTCAAAGCTTAATTGGACTATCAAACAGGCCCTAAAACATTGAAAAATATTCGAGTTTCAATATCTCTTTGTGGCTTTGATACCAAGTGAAACTTTGAAGCATAACTGTTGGGGAGTCCTCAATGAGCCCGTATATTTCCTTGTTGTATAACATGAGTATCGGCAATTTTAGCTCACACTATAACATAGTTGTTGCGATTGCACATTTAAGCGATCTCATCTGCATGCATCAAGTAAGTCTCTGCCATCGACCTTCAAGATTGCTTTTGAATGGAGGGGGGAATTTCGTCCCGAGAGATGTCGTATTTTAATTTGATTCTTAATCTCTCAACCAATTTCTTGTTTATTTAAAAAAAAAGATTTCATGCATAATTTTGCAATACCATACAAATCGAGTTTTAGCGTGTCGCGACATAGTCAGGTGTGTTATAGTTTTTTGGGAAAAGTAACAAAAAAAAAGATAAATTCAAAACCTATTTTTTTGTGACAATTTAATCTTGAATATCTCAATTGTATTAATTAAGTCATAAATATTTTGATTATTTGTCAATTTAGTCTGTCCAATTAATTTTGATATGAAGTTACTAATAGAGATGTCACTCGTTTTACATGGCATGATGATGCTGGTAAATTCTACAAATTGTTAATATATACATATATATATTAGATTTATTATTATTATTATTATTATTATTGTTGTTGTTGTTGTTGTTGTTTTTTACATCTCTAGGCCACGGAGGCCCAACTTTATTAAAAATCGTTGTAGCTTGAGAGGGAGAGTGGGTGGAAGAGCGTTTTCTAGATCAAGGGCCACCGGCATTCTAGCCGTTTCGTAGCTCCCAATTGCAGCAAGCGAGATCCAAATCCACTACGAGCAGGATCTCTCAAGATGAACGGACCAGATGCCGCGTCTCCACCGTAACACCGCTGAGCCGGTGCTCGCAAAATAAAATCAAGAGGATGACACTAATGCTTTATAAATTACTTTAAATTTATTTAGCGTGACAAGTGCTATATCTTTAAATTTTCAAGTTGTTCCGATTTCTAAGTTTTTATCATATATCTAACTTAGTCCATATATCACATAAAAATATTTAATAATTTTTTTATCTTATTAATCTAATTTTAGCAATGATATTCATTATTTTCATCTATATTGAATAGGTCACATTAAAAATTCGTGAATAATATTGTATATTGAGTTCAAATTTAGAAGTTAATATTAAACAAAAGGAAAATATCATTAAAAAACCTAAATTATGTGTGACATTTGCCTTAAATTTTTTTATTGTGACACTAAAAAGTATGAATTTATGTTTATGTAACATATTTATTTCGATTTTTTTATAATATAAAAAATTGCGAACTTTTCTCTTTATGATAGATTTATCATGAATATTTTACACTATAAATTTGTATTATCGTGACACATTTATCTTAGAATTTTTTCTTCTTTTACTTTCTTTTGGCATCTACTTTATCCAACGAAAGCAGTAAGCCTAGCCAAGAGCTTCGGCAGTACTCGCCAACCTCAATTGGCCGACCAAATTGGGCTTTCAAAGAAAAATTTGGGTAAATGTGTGATAAATGTATCAATTCAAAATTTTTAGTATTATGAAAAGATTATAATATATTATATAAACATCATAGATGGTGTAATTTAAAATTTTTTGTGATGTTTTTTTCTTATATAAATTAAAAATTTAGAGATAATATTGATAAAATTTATCACCTATTTGTGCAACCATTGCAAACGAAAATATTCAGGATCGAAGTAACTGTGCGAGAGCTTGTCTGGGAACTCGCGACGGCGTCTCAGGCAGGCCACCACCACAGCGAAATCATTTATCTTCTCTAAGAGCGCACCCAGACGAGGCACCTCCCTTCTTTCTTCACGCGCCATTCTCCCTTCTCTCTTCCTCTCTCTGTGCGAAATCCATAGTCGCATTCTCTCTCCTCGAGCGGAGTAAACCGCCGTCTCAGGGGGAGAGGGAGGCATGGCGGATGAAGAAGCTCCGGAGGTCGAGCTCAGCGGCAAGCAGAAGAAGGAGATCGCTAAGTGGTTCCTCCTCAATTCCCCCGGCGGCGAAATCCAATACGTCGCCAAAGGTTCCGCCATTTCTCTGTCTCTCTCTCTATCTTTTGTTCCTTTGGCGGTTTCTTTGTTTATACGTTCGTTTGGTTTCGTGATTGGCGTGGATCGTTGGTTCGAGTCTTCTCTTGCAGATGTGAGATCGGTGCTCAACGACGATAGAGCGTACGACGAGGCGGCGTCGGAGGCTTTCCCTGCTTATAACAAGGCTCAGATGATTTGCCTCGAGATGCCCAGGAGAATGGGAGAGGTGAGCTTTTAGATCCGCTTCGCCGGAGATTCGCTGAATTTGCGGTCACCTTTCGAATTAGTTGCATCACACCATTTGGTAAACGTAATGCGTTGTTTCGTTCACCTTAACTATGATCCTGTACGAAAAAGAGGACGAGCTCAAGTCTAGTGTTGTTCATTGATTACGGTCATTTGTGCTGGATGAGAGGTACAAAAGCTCGCGCATTGACTGTCGCTGTGCCCGTAGGTTCTGATTACATCATTTGGTGAGCTTGAGGAGAATCAGTTCCTTGATCCACGTACTGCACAAGTTGGGATTGTGGACCATGTCAAGCAAGTAAGCATTGCAACTATTTGCACATCATAATGCAGTGTTGCCTGTGTTATCGTGGCTTGTCATGAAATCTTTTGATTATATATCTGCATTCAAAGAGTGAATTGACGGAACTCCAATTTGGTCCCCTGCATTTTCTTTTGGCTACATAATCTTGGTTTCCCTCGTTGCTCCCAAGCTCATGCAACATTCTTTGTTTTCTGTCCCTCTTTTGTTCTCAAGGATATTTTTATGATATTTGCGGTCCATTTCTCTGATTATCTGCTAATTTGGTTCAGGTTTGTACAGAGGTGAGACCTGCAACTGATGAAGAGCTTCCATCTCCATATATTGAGGAATTTAGGTGTGTTTCTTGTTTCCTGATATGTCCCTTGTCTCGTCCATGCTAGAATACTTCTTTTACTCATGATTGCTTTGTAATATATGACCATTGCAGTTATTCTTCCATTTTTTCATCTTTTGTACGTCTCCTCTCTGTTACCTTGATGTGTCATATTCAAGAGGTTCATGAAACCGTGCTGTGAAAGCAAAAGTGAATATGCATTATTGCACGCCCTACTTTCATCTTTGGTTCCTTTTTTTGGCCAAACTTCAGATTCTTTTCTATGAATTCACTGCTATTTGGAGAAATGCTGGATACCCTGAAACTAAAAATAGACTATGAGGCTTTCCTTGTGTGATGGTTGATACATTATGAAACTGGAAATAGCCTTTGAATATTCCCTGTTTATGGCAGTCAAATAATCTGCTCTCATGATTCCTTTTCCGCTTTTATACATTCAGATGTGCTCTGGATGCAGAGGTACTTAAATATGTTGGGGAGGCTTATCCAAAAGGTGTCTGTGCAGTTTATTGTACAAAGGGTAAAGATTTGGAGGGACCGGGATCTGATTTTGAGCTTGCACTAGTTATTCAAGCTGCTAGAAATAGTCCACAAAATTTCTGGTTAGTGATGCTCATAATCAATTGTCAAGTGACTACTCTCTTTATTTCCATGCTGCAATTGCATCTAAACAAAGAATGGTGGAGCAGGGCCCTCTACTCTTCAGATTAGCTTCTGAAATTGGTTATTAGCTACTTACTCGTTGCTTTTGACATATTTGCAGCAATGGAAGTTGGCGCTCGGTCTGGAACATCGAGTTTAGGGATGACATGCAAATTCTTGAAATAAGGGGCAAAATGCAGGTACTCTGAGCTGGTTTCTCTCCTGCATTCCCACCTTCTTAACAGCCTTGGTTATATGAATTTTGGGAAACCTAACCCTTGTTCTTATTTAGGTTGGCGCTCATTATTTTGAAGAGGGAAATGTGCAATTAGATGCAAAGCATGAATGTAAAGATTCGACTATATTTCAGGTTAGGGGTCATCACCTCTTTGCTTGCTTGACCATTTTTAGATCTCAACAGTTCCATGACAAGATACCATGATGTGGTGAACTTATTGGCATTTGCATTTACTTCTTCCAGTCCCCCGAAGATAGTGCTATCTCAATAGCTAGTATAATTCGTCATCATGAGACAGAGTATTTGGGTTCTCTTGAGGTATGAGCAGGTTTTTTTTATGTGATAAATTGTTAGTTTAATCAGCATAGTGATTTTCTAAATTTCATCAATACAGGCATCATATACCAATTTGCCAGACAACACCTTTAAGGTAACTATTTACTTTTCAAGGTTCTTCATTAAAGATCTATTGGGTCATTTTCACAGCATTTTGACGTATCTCTAGCTTGAAAGCCATGAGTTTGGTTTTCCCCTGAAGAAGAGTGGTGTCCATTGAGTGACTCTGCGAATGTTTGCACTGTATTTTTTATCATCTGCCTTATGATTTCTCATCTGTGCACTGTGATTCTTTGTCAGGTGTCATTCTTTTACTGCCTTATTTTTGTAAAGATGACAGCTGCCCATTGTCGAATCCTTTCTTCTGGCTGATGTAGTGCTTGTGCTTGTTTTCATAGGAATATATGATTTTAGTTTGAAATTTTTCCTCCTCCTCTCAGACTCAAACAATCTTTTATAAGGTTTTCTGGAAGTCGAATACACTTTCTTTTAAGTCTTTTATTACTTAATAACTGTTTTGGTAAAACGGATGCAGGATCTACGGAGAAAGCTTCCAGTTACACGCACCCTTTTCCCCTGGCATAACACCCTCCAGTTCAGTCTTACAAGAGATATCTCCAAAGAACTTGGAATTGAAAAGTGAAATTACACTAAGATGAGCCAAGATCCATTTTGTTTGAGGAAGGTAGAGAATACTTATTCCTCTGCTGGATTGAAGGCTTTAAGTATATATGTTTACACATGGAACCTTTTGCCATGCCTTGCCAGTTCCATTTCCTCTGCACTCTTCTTTTTGGTTTTTGAATCTCGTGTATCTTTTGTTGCCCCAACTTCCTGTGTCCTTGTCAATTGCTTGCTGTGCAGATTACATTGTTACTAGGAGTCTAGGAGTCAGTTTTGGCAATATTTTTGTGTGACCAATTCGTTAAGCTCTGTATAGTGAGTTATGAGATTTCTGGTCTTCATATGAGGTCAGTTGAGAATAGTCAGAAGAACGTTGTGACAATTGAATTTATTTCCCCATAAAAGTTGTGAAGCCAAAGATACTTGATTGAATCAACCTGAGTGAGGATAATACATATGCTTTCGTATGGCTTTGAGCTGCAGTACCATCATGGCTTTTCTTGCTGAAAGGGGGGGGGGGGGGGGCAAAATAAAACAATAAAAACACACGCATATACTATTAGCATGGTTGATGTTCTTTTTTGCTCCACTGTAGCGCTCTTCTTTTTGCCTGTGAGACTGGCATAGTTAGTTGAGGCTGCAAATCATATTTATGTTACAAATCTTGCCAATGCTTGTAAATTATTGGGGACAAGATGGACTGCTCTGGCAGCTGCAAATGATGTCAACCCAGTACAATGAGTCCTCTGTAAAGAAAGGCAAAACCAGCTTTTTAAAATGTGAACTTAATCAATCAAATGAAAAGAAAAACCAAAAGAACTATTGTTCTGTCAATAGAGATCTTCAAAAAGATGAAAGCATCCATAGAAGAAATAAAATTAGCTTAGTTAGTTCTTAGCAGTTGATGTTCAAATTAGATGAACTGTTCATTCCCTGTTCAGTTTACAGGTGAGAGCTGAGAATATAGTTGAGTGGACCAATTGAGAACATGATGTTCAGTTTCCTCATTTGTGCTATTTTCCTCTCTGGGATGATGCAGTTTAGCCAAATCAGACACGAATGTGCTCCAGAAGGCATTGTCTTTCTAAGCCTGCAATATTTGCTAGGCTGAGTTGTTGTGAGTAATGCAATGACATAGCTTTGCCTTCTGTAGAAGCGCATCTCTGATGATAACAGCGAGATTGGTTTCTCACTGACCAGAGTTCTGCCTAATAATGTGCCCGACTTTGCCTTCCATTTATTGGTAGTCTCTTTCTTTCTTTTTGGATGGCTCTTTGAAACATGCTTTGCAGAAAATGCCGGTTGTACTTAAGCTAATTTAGACTCTGATGTCCATTAATTGACTCTTCAACCGTATGACACTGGAAACTGCTAGATGGATTTCAATTACCCATTGCTGGCTTCAGCTGTTCTAGCATTCCTCCTCAAAAATCATATGCCTTGTCCTAAGGCTGAAGATGCGGATGACGTATTTGCCGCTTTAATTTGCTGTGTTTGTGAATGCGAAAGCTGAAACTCATGGTAGGGGCATATATAAAGCGCTGAAAGCAGGGCTGATGCATGTAAAGTTGTTGTGCTGACTGCCAAAGAGTATTGATCTATCGAGCTTCTTGCTTCCTGGATGTAAAGTTAAACTTTGGTGTTGCAAACCTCTAAGTACGTGCGAATTCAGACATCCTGAGAAATGGTTCAACACTAGAGTACACAAATCATCATTGGGCGGTGGATAGTAACTGCTATCCCACCATTTCGCAGCCGAAAGGTGAACAGCCCGGATCAATCTTACTGTCATTGATCGCGGTATCAGTAGCGGACAGGATTGAGTGCCAGTTAAAGTCTATGATGATGATGACTGTGGAGATGTAAAATCAAAGTGATGTCGATAGACCAAATTTTTGAACGCATGGAGCGGGATGAGTACAGGATATTATGAGTCAAGCTTTCGCAAACTCACTTTCCTTAACCGGATATTGTGCTGACTGTTGAATAGATTCACGCATGAATTGCACTAGCAAGTGGAAAATGAGGAGTGCTGCGCGAACCAAACTGAGTTGAGATTCAGAAGAAGCGCAAATCCTAGTCACTTGCGTGAAAAATTGGGTGAGATCTAGGGTAAATAATAATTTTGTGTCATAATGGCATTGCCAAAATCTTAGTTTCACCAAGCTATCTCTGCACCTTGATGACTTTTGCCCAAGTGAAACAATTGAATCATAGAAACTGAACGTGTGCATGATAATCCTTTTATTTCGGACACAATTTCTAGTTAGAAACTGGACGGGCTTTCTTAGTTCCTAATCTTGCTATTGGCGGTAGGCAAGTGATGAGAAAAAAAAATGTTGTTTCTATTTTTATGTTGTTGCTGTGCTAGTCTCCCTCGAGAAATAGTCGAGGTGCCCGTAAGGTGGCCCAGACATCTCGGTTATAAAAAAAAAACATTTTTGTTCTCAACTTATTTCTAAACTAAAAATTTGTGCTAAAAATAGAAAAATGAATTGCTTTGCTAAATGGATTTTTATGTCAAGTTTATGTCCAGAAATCAAAAACAAGAATTTGATAAGATATACAATGATTATCATATATGTTCATATAAAAAATATATATGATCAGAAAAATGATGATTGTGAGGAGAATCAGCATATGGTCCCACATAAGGTATGGGAAGTCTTTGATGATTTTGAACGGGAAAAGAACATTAGGATATCAATTCTTAAAGAAAGACCGGCAATAATTGAACGAAAAGACACCCGCAAGAATGCCAAAACGGATCTTAATCAAGCATCAAATCCACTTCTTTGACTTTTGTCCCACCGAGGAGACTGCGATTGGATTGATAGTATTTGTGAACAATTGCAATGATTGCAGAGTCCCGAGATTGAAAGTATACGATTTGCTGAAATTTTAGGGATTGAAAGTTATATTTTGAGTAAATAACACAAATTGCCATCGAATTTAACTTAATATATAATATGATTTTTTTAATTTATAATATATTGAATATGATGCATGAATTTTTAATACATATTTAATTTATTTTTTAAGTTACACGAACATATTTAATAACGTTATTGAGATTGAAATAATGACAAGATAATATAAAATATGTCTATAGAATAAATAAAAAATTTAAATATCAGGTTAGGACCATCTCCCTCGTTATCTTTATATGTTTTTCAGGAACTCGATTTATCCACATGCACAGGAGAGTCGCTTAGTTAACAGTGTTCCTCCTTCCCCGTTAGACTTGGGTTACTTGGCGTCGCCGGTGCACTGGAGATGGCGGAGATCAAGGCACAGGCCGCTCACCGCGATCACGAGCACCCTCTCGCCATGCCGGACGCCGATGTCTCCGGCGACAAGCCTCGCAAACCGAAGCGCGTCGCTTCTCTGGACATCTTCAGAGGCCTCACCGTCGCGGTACAGTCGACCTCTCTCTCTCTCTCTCTCTCTCTCTCTCAACAATTCAAGCTGTGTGTTTAGTTGCGATTGCGAAGTTCCATGCTTGTTGCGGAAGCTCCCTCTCTAATCGTTTTCGTCTTTTCATGATCATTTGGGCGGTTAAGCTTATTTTCGAGTTGCGTGATGGTTTCTCTGTGGGTCCGTGTTGTCTATAGTCTCACTGTTCTTGTGCTTGAATACCGAGTTTCACGTTTTTGAGAGAAGCGCTTGGTTTATGTTATGTGTTTTCGGCTCTTGAGCTGGTTTTTCTGGTGGGTGAGAGCGCCTCTGATTTGTTCGAATTCTATAGTCGTTAATCTTTTGAGTTGCAACTTAATGCTTCCGAGAGCTCCGTTTATTTTGCTGTGTTTATGTCAAAATAAGTGTGTACTTTTCCTATGAGAGCATAGCATGTTCATTATGTGTGAATGACTGCTTACTGCGCATTGGTGAATGGTTTTGGCCTACGGTGAGGGAGGATAAATGGCATTTTTGATGGATAATTAGCATAGTTTTGATTTACATGCTCGGTACTGTCTGCAATTTGATTCTCACACAGTTTTCATATTAGAATGTCAGTCACTTGTCTTCTCAGAAGCGCTTAATGTGTTTTGTGTTTTAGCTGATGGTTTTGGTGGATGATGCCGGAGGAGAATGGCCTATGATTGGACATGCGCCTTGGAATGGTTGCAACCTTGCCGATTTTGTGATGCCTTTCTTTCTTTTTATTGTGGGAATGGCCATTCCGCTTGCTCTTAAGGTTTGTATTCCTCGCATCTTGTATTCAGTAGAACAGAGTTGGTGGTTTTGCAGTACCTTTGGGCTTCTCCTTTCAACTTTTTGGTCTTTTCCTGTAGAAAATTCCTGATCGGTTTGAAGCCATTAAAAAGGTGATATTACGGACACTCAAGCTACTCTTCTGGGGTCTACTGCTGCAAGGTTAGATATCCATAATAGTCTGTGCATTCTTCTTCTATGAGATTAAAGTAGAATTATATTGATGATGGGCAGTTCTGATGACAAGTTTTGTAAAGGAAAAGGAACCTGATGTGATCTGGAAAATGTCCATTTGCATTGTTCTTTGTTTGTTTTCTCTGTTGGTAGTAACTAGAGAGCAAAGGGGTGAAACACTTGAAATGGTGTGGAACCAGTCAATTTGATGTTTACCTGGTTTCATCATGTAATGCAGGAGGTTACTCACATGCCCCTGACAAATTATCATATGGCGTTGATATGAAAATGATAAGGTGGTGTGGCATTCTCCAGGTAATATGATTATTTGCACTTATGGTTCACGTCCTTTTTTCATAAATATCGTTTGATAGTAGAGTTTCTTTTCATTTTCGCCCAATGACAGAACAGTGCATGTGCCTCTTGTTTGCTTACAGAGAATTGCTCTTTCATATTTGGTGGTGGCATTGGTTGAGATTTTGACAAAAAATCCACCAGTGAATTATGCATCATCAGGCTCATTCTCAATCTTCAAAAATTATCATTGGCACTGGTTGGTATCCGAAGTCTACCACTTTCCTTGGCAATGGGAACTCTTGAATCTGCCATGATGCATCTGCTGAAACAGCTATTTTCTATGTCAAATATCAGGTTGTTTGGAGCATGTGTTGTTACTGTTTACTTGGCTATTCTTTACGGGATTTATGTTCCTGATTGGCAATTTGCAGTCAAGGACAGAGATAATCCCAACTATGGGATGGTTTTCAGAGTAAGCGCTTTTTGGTCCTAGGATCACTGTACCCCAAATAGCATGTCAGATATTCTCATAATTCTATGTCAATCTAGGTAACTTGTGGCACAAGAGGAAACTTAGATCCTCCATGTAACGCAGCAGGATACGTTGATAGAGAAGTTCTTGGAATTAATCACATGTATCAGCATCCAGCTTGGAAGAGATCAAAGGTGCAAGATGCCTGCTTAATCGATAGACTTTATTTCTTATGTCAGCGAAGTAGTAATCTATAGCAGTTATAAATGGTTTATTGTCTCTGAAGTGCTGCAGGATTGCACTGTAAATTCTCCATATGAGGGACTGATGCGGAATGATGCTCCAGCATGGTGTTATGCTCCTTTTGAACCTGAAGGAATTCTGAGGTCTGTCAAGCATTATCTTCTTAAGATGTCAAGTCTTTTATTTTGCTGTTTTCAAATGTCTATTAGCTTGCGGCTCGAGTTTTCGCATAAGTACCCATTAAATTATTGAAATATCAACTTACAATCTGGAGTTTTTATAGCTATAGTTATTCTGTGAAAGCTTTGTATTGAATTGTTTGTCCATGACTATTTCTTTGTGTTGCATATTGCGTTCTATTTCATACCAAAATTTGCTCTAGAGGTACAGGTAGTAGTATGGTAGTATCTTCTGTAGTCTGATTATACAGTTCTTGGGATGTGGTTCTCCGCCCTAATAGGCAAGGATTCTTCTCTTGACAACTCGTTGGAGCATTTTCTTGAATCTAGCCCACTTCAATGCAAAATCCTTGGCTTGATGTTGGGGTTGCTTCATTCTGTTCTGGCGGCTCCATGTCATGGACACAACCACCCCACAGGGCAAGGATAGTGCATGGGAGCCTTGTGCAGTGGGTCACCCCTAACACGTTACATGCCTAACTGCCTTGTAAACTTGATTAAATGCTCTGCAATATGTGTCCCGTCATTATGTAGCAGAATCGTCGTGATAATTGCTTTGTTGTTAAAGCAGATCTTTTTGTTTGCAGTTCAATATCTGCTATTCTCTCTACAATAATTGGAGTGCACTGCGGTCATGTGCTCTTGCACTTGGAGGTAGGTCTATTTGTCTAGGTAAAATGTATTTGTCTCGGTCTTTTCTTAGTTGACTTATATTATGAACAACCGTTTCAGAATCATTCAACCAGACTGAAGCACTGGGTTCTTGTGGGTCTTTCTTTGCTTATTTTGGGAATAATTTTGCATTTCACGCATGGTGAGATCTTTATAATATGATATGCACAACTTTGATTTGCAGTTCTTAGTCTGCATGATACTTCTTTTCCTTGAATGCAGCGATCCCTTTAAATAAGCAGTTATATACACTCAGCTACGTCTGCGTAACAGCTGGTGCTGCAGCATTGGTATTCTCAGCCTTCTATGTCCTGGTAAATATCTTGTTGTGTCTCATGCTTCTCACGCTGATTTATGGTTCTATCGTTGAATGTCTGCATCGACTGATCTAACTTGATAGAAGCTGAAATTATGGAGAAAGACAGTTTGCCTGAATTGCATAGAGTCAGTAAAACGAATATTACACGGCTAAGCTTTAACCTAATTGATTTCATCTTTCAGGTTTAATTGACTTGAGATGAGTGTGTCCATTCTCCTAATTTAGGCATGTTAATGGCAGTGACAAGCATATGAGTATGGTAAAAGTAATTTTAGTGGATAATTTCCAAAGTTATTTTCCCATTAATGATTTTTTTAACACCACATTATGTTAGCTGGAAGTGAAGTTACTTGGTGATTACTTACACAAGATTGTGCAGGCATCTCCACAAAATGATGATACATAATCTCTTTTTCTTTTGTGAAAACAATTTATGTAATTTTCTCTTAAAAATGGGGCGGACCAGCTTAGTGGGAAAACTCTTGGTAAGGTCGGTAGCGGGTGTAGTTATAGGTGTAGCTTGTGATAGATGACTGAGTTTTATGTCGTTATGCTAGGTTGATGTATGGGGTCTGCGTTTCCCATTTCTTCCCTTGAAGTGGATTGGCATGAACGCAATGCTAGTGTATGTGATGGCAGCAGAAGGCATATTTGCAGCATTCATTAATGGGTGGTATTATAATGACCCCCATAATACTCTGGTATGTCACTCTAACCTTTCACGTGTTCTTGCTTTTCTCTGCGAGTCACTCCATGAACCCTAGCAATGAGAAGGGCTCTGAAATAAATTGGGATTATTGGCCAAAAGAATGAGAAATTGTTGGCTTCCCCCCCCCCCCCCCCCCTCCCCTCCTCCTCCTCCTTTTGTCTTCAGATTATGCTGAAATAGTTTGTTCTTTCATTCAGTTGAGCTTTTGTTTCTTTCCCTTGCGACATTTTTATTGGAGCAGTAACATGCACTCTTTGCAGGCGTAAAGGAAAATCTTAGTTCTGATGTTAAGGCTGTCTGCAATTTGCATGTTGCAGATATATTGGATTCAAAAGCACGTCTTCATTGGAGTTTGGCACTCGAAAAGAGTTGGAATTCTTCTTTATGTCATCTTTGCAGAGATTCTTTTCTGGGGTCTTGTTGCTGGCATTTTGCATTGGCTACGCATATATTGGAAGCTGTGACTTACATGTGACCCGATCCACAACCTAGTTAGCCTGTCACGGCAAAATGCAGGTACTATTGTAATATGAAGGTTCTAGCTCCTCATTCATTCTAAGCATTGATTTTAGTTGCTGCGGCTGCCACCAATATTAGCAGCACTAGCCTCAGCCGAGTCAGCCCCATTGACAAACCTGCTTTTCCATAAAAGAACCCACATTCTTAAGAGCTTTCATGATCCATTCTATGCAAGGATTTAATGCCCAAGAGTACTAGACATACTTTCTCAAGTTCTGGAAAGAACCCTCTGGCATTTTAATATACAACAGCATGACATCTGGTCTCCTCCTATTTCCAATATGGCCTTCTTCGTGTTCAACATCTTCTAATTCAGATCTGGAGATCAACCAGAATTCGTGGTGACAAAGAAAGCAGTTAACTTGTAATCAACTTTTGAACTAAATCACCTTGCAAATAAAGACATGTAATAAGGGCAACAGGCAGCCCGACTTTCCTCGCTCCACTTTATGAAACTGAAGACTTTAACGCATGGTAGGCTCCACTATGCTGTTTCTCTGTTGTCGAAACTTTTAATTGATCTCCAATTTAGAACTAGGCTATACTGGGAATAGGAGGAGGTGAGCTATTATCTTTTGTTCTACAGTCTAAGACTGTTCGAGGTATCCTTTTCTGAATTTGAGAAAATGTCTCATGCTCTGGGAAGTAATCGAGAGTTTAATCCTTGCGTAGAGGGGATTCTGAAAGTTCTTGAGAATGCAGGTTCCCTCGACGTGGCTGAGGAAATGTTCAAGCTCTACCTGTATCGATTAAAGGAGCTTACTCATATTCCAGCAGGAATACAAAGAAGTTTGTATTGTACCAGTCGCATGTCCTTCAGAAGACTCGATGTTTATACTCTGTCCACGAAAGCCATTCATTAATAACAATAAGATTTTCACATGATCCGTTATCCAGAGTTCTGGCGGCCATCAAAACCTTCGCTACTGTTTTGGCAAAGTCCCTAACGTAGCGTTTACCAGTAGCTGCTATTTTGGCATGCGGACCCATCCTAGTTCCTACTATGGGCAAAATTGTTAGCGAGCAACTTTATCTTTTCATAGATGTAAGAGTAAAACGAATTTCAGTTTCTCCTGTTCCCCGACTTAAATGGATTCCCCTTCGACGTTGTCCAATACTTAATGCTGAAAAACATTGATATGACAGAGCTATGATATCGCAATGAAAATCACTTTGGCATTCAGTAAGATAATATACAAAACATTACCCACTTGGAGAATGTATCTAACGTGACACCATTTTGTGGACCGTGCCTCGCCGTGAGAAGCTATGTCATGGAGTGTCCACATACGATGATGCAAGTCATTTACTCCTTAGAAAACTCTCATTCGGGTCCAGGGCACGCTGTATCTCTTCATCAAAATGCTAAATTATTCTGGTGATCTAGTGTTTCAATTTGCCCCAATGTAATGCCCAGGTGAAAACATATGGTTAAGGCCTCCTTAGCTGGAGAGCTCAGCCTCCTTTTCCGTTTTCGGTGACGGCCATCATATTAGGTGCCTTATCCCTTGCTTCACAAACTAACATTAAGCCACAATCCAAGACCAAGTTATAGCCAAGGACAGAAGCAGATAAATATGTTGGATTCATAAGCAAAATGCTAGATTGTCAAATTCCTGTTATTGTATGGCATCGTTCCCTGCCATTTCATGACCTTCTGGTTCTGCAAAATCTTGCGCAACGAAAAAAATCCATTCATTTGAGCGACACCAGAATCGTCTCCCTCACTCTTAAGTTTAGATTTACTGCCAGTGCCAGGTTATATGATGTTTCCAGTATCAGTTGCTTAAAGCAAGGCCGAGATCAGAATCAGATCTTGACCAAGTGCCATGAGACAAAACAATCAAAGATGACTTCTAGCAGAACAGTTTCAGGGCAGTACGAAATACCAACAGTATCGATGCAAGGGTTCAAAGGACTGTCACTTAGAAACCAAGATAGCAACTTCTAAACAGGGCATCTCAACATCGAAATTTTATTTCTCAATTAACTAAAAGTTTCCATGTTCCAAATTTAGTAAAAAATAACCTAAACCAAAAGTCAGACAGGATAGGAAGGCATAGTTGTAGCCTCTCTCTTCGTATATAGAACACAAACACAGAAAACCACTCCCAATCTAGAAAGCACCACCGCAAGAAAGCCTAACACTTGACTTCCCTCAGTCCATAGGCCAAGTAGAGGAAAGTAGGATCAGTAGCACCTTCTTTGTAATATGCAAACACCACGGTGCCCTCATCATGCATGCTCTCCCCAACGAAACTGCGAAAATAACCAGATTGTCAATCGATCAAATTCGTCAATCATATTTTGCAAAGTGGAAAACAGATTTAATCGCTAAGTAGATTACGAAAAAAAGTGCTGAGCATCAATTGAGACGCTGATGCAATTGCAGGGTTGAACTTACAATTGGAGGTCACTGAGCTTAGAAAGCAGGAACTTGGTCGCTCCCTCAATGTGCTTCTTGAATAACTCTTGCTTCTCTCCCTCCAACTTGGGCGACAGCAACTTGATGTACCTCTTCATGTAAGTCACAAATTGCTTCTTATCGAAAGCAGGTTGCTCCTGCAATCACCAGAACACATCATCCCAAATGTGTCGTGCACAAGAGGTCAATAGCTCCAAAGGACAAAAAATTAGAGCTACAGAATGAAAAATCCACTGACCTGAAGCCTAAAGGTGTCAACGATGTCCACGACCTTCACGGTCTGGTCATCAACACCCTCGTCTTCCCCTCCCCCTTCTGCAGAAGGGTTGGCCCCAATATCCACATCGACAGCTCCTTTGACAACCCACTGCACGTCCAAGATCGCAACTCGACGTTAAATTTTTATTCACGAAATTACCCTATTACGAGTTAATCTATTCCCACTAAATCTGAAACGCACTGCTGCATATTATGCATGCCGACCCATCCGAAGGAGTAAAATAAAAGATAAGCCTTTTGAGATGAAATCAAACTAAGCGTGTGAAGGTATAAAGTCAAAAACGAAGAGGTGATAAATACCAACCTTCCCTTCCACTTCCCAGAGCATGCCATTCTCAATTTCCTTGTATGGGAACGAGTCAGACAAAAGCTCATCGCCTGAAAAGAGTAACAAGCAGACGAAGGAGTATTACTTATCGCCACAAAAAATACAGATGTTATTGGCTTTTATCACATGGGCACATCCAGATCATGTGTACTATGTTGATCTTCAACGCGTCCTATTACAATCACCAATCTCCAAATAATAAACAAGGCTTCTAGTCACCAAAACTTTTCACTACTCAATCTGTACAAGGAAATCTGCAGCATCCCATGGATGCTGACAGAAAACGCCGAAATATTTTTAATTCAGAGAACCCGGTGCAGCATCCCATGGATCAAACGTCAAAAAGCTGTTCCCTTAACAAAACTCAAAACTACCCAGAAAAGGGAAGGAAAGAACTTCCTTGATCGTACTCCGACGATGACCAAAAGATTCTTTCAACGGAGACGAACGAAATCCAAAAAGAGAAAATTCGGACGACCCGAGTCAAAAATAAAGAGGGCGCTTTGGCATCGGCAAAGAAGAAGGAAAAGGGTCGCAGTACCCGTGAGGAGATCCTGATAAACGAGCATGATGGTTGCTGAAACTCTGCTTCTTCCTCTCCTGAAAAAAAAAAATCCTCTCTTTCCCCCAGGGGACACACAGAAAGCTAAAGAAAGCAGAGAGAGAGAGAGAGAGAGAGAGAGAGAGGGGTGAGACTCGGAGAGATGATAGCGCGAGGTATGGGGCGGCGAGATTTTGTAGTGCCAGTGCTTAGCGGAGGAAGCAGAACAATATTTTCGGATATTTCCAATTATAATCGTAGTTCTGGCGTGATATATTCTTCTTGATTAAACTAGAAGTGCCGTACGTTCTCTTTCCTTGAAGTTCCAATAATGCCCCTCTTATTATTTTATTTTCATTGCTTTTCTTCGGGTATCTGGAGAGACCGACACCAGGGACAAAAGAGAAAAAACATCCGAGGTTGACCACCGCCACTACCACTAGCAGGAGGGATGGATGTTCGAATTTCACTCTGACTCGGACTCTTGCTTTTCTCGGATCTCTCGCTCACTGCAGGTGCCGTAGCTGTTCAGGAACCTGTGTTTCTTCTGTTTTCTATTTTCTATTTTCTATTTTTTTTTGTCGAATTATATTTTTGTTTTGATCACAAGTAGACAACTTACGAAGATTTGAACAGGATGAATTTCGTATTAAAAAGAACAAATTTCGCTGAGCGGGTTCAATGAATGCGATTGTTACTCATTAAGCTGAACTTAATGATCGAAGTTTCTTTTCGAGACGTCACCGAGAGTCCTTGACGTTCTTGAACAAAATTCCGTAACATATAGCATTAAAGACCAGATGAGCAAGGGATAAATGCTGGACATAGATTAAAGAGCAATCCTCATTCTCGTCTTAAAAGATGGGTTTGCGTGTGCGAATCGGGTGTGAAGAGTGAATTCGACCTCTTGCACCATCAAGTGTTAAGACGATTGATGTTTGACCATTAAATTGGGTATTAACTCAAGGTAGTATATTTATCGGTGGAGCTAGCAGGATGATTGACCAAACATTACCTGGCCTTTAGCGTGATGTTTCGACGTAATATCTTATTCGTGCACATGTTGTTAAATCTATTTGAGCTAATTAGCAAAAATGTCGCTCGTTCTATGTTATTCACACAAGAAAAGGAGTTGTACCCTTGCCTTCGGCATGTGAAACTTGATAGGAATTATAAATAATTCTTCAGCAAGACGGGAGTTCATATGTGAGCTCTCGAATGAAGTTGTTCATACTATATTTAACATAAGTCGTATGATAATTAGCTAGTCCAAGTGGTACAGAAGTACATAAAAAGAAGACTTAAGCAAGACGATTCTACTAAATAGCCATATTTAATGACATATATAAGAAGTCATAAATGCGTGGGTAAAATTTTTAAAAAAGAATTGTCGGTACATTTGAGATGAGTGAACATGAATTTTGCAAATTGAACCTAACAAAGAAGATAAAATATGTCGGGCTGAGCTTACATTTGTTGCCCCCAATGTTAGGCTCAAAATGTACCATAGCCATAGAAATTGATTAGCTAGGCTTGAGAAAAGGGACTGCTCAATGTCTCCCTCACCACCATGTAGTGCTAATTTCCAAAATGTTCCAGTTGGAAACCGACCTTGCGGGTCAATTATCATACCTAACCTAACCTATCCTAATTATACATAAACGATGCGAACCTGAGAAGGGAATTGTTTGATCCATTAACAAAATGATTCGTCCGACTTATCTAGGGATCATAAGCGTGGCATAAAATGAAATCAGACAGGTTCAGGTGGAAGAGAAAAGTAGACGGCGGATTCTCCCTTTTCTCAAATGCCATTCGATTAAAAGTGGAAAGAGAACTTCTAAATTCTCTTCTTCCCGGAAATATACGAAAAAAGAGGAAGACGGAGAAGGAGGAACCGGGTTAATAGTGCAAAAGCCACATGCGAATACCCACTGTCATTCATGAAGACCTAGAAAATTTGTCTGAGAAAAGCTTGAGGCACGAGGAATAGAGGCGAGGCTAACAATTATGACCAAGAGCTCCACAATGGACTAAGCCACATATGATTTTATGACATGCGCATAGGCACGCTTATAGTCTTAAAGCGTACTGCCAGAGCGTACCAATTATCATTCCCTTATAAATCCACCGGCAAGGCAAACGATTCATGTCTGAGTTTCTATCATACTACGCTCGTCCCCGGTGGTCATCACGTCACAGAACAAAAGCCAGGATCCCAAGCATGCGGGTTCGACAAAACTAGCCACACTCCTGTCAATTCATGTCGCAGTAAAATGAGACAGAAAGATTAGCAACAGCGGACTTGGGCTCCAGGCGAAATTAAAGAGACATGGTTTTAAGAGAAAAACGCAGTACAACTAACTAGGCTCAATCCGGCCAGGTTTAAAAATACCAAACTGCTGGCGGATCAAAAGCGACTACACTTGGATCACAATTCAAATACTCTAAGCTAGTTTTAGTTCCGCAGACCAATAGATCAAGTCTTCCTCCCCTTCTAAAAGCATGCTAAGATGTTATGGGAATGACCGGTTCAATCAGACCTGACCTGCAATTGCAGAAACAATCAATGTCCGACTAGAGATCAAATGACAACAATGTTTACCATGCTCTAAGAATGCATCCATTTCCAATTAGAGCACATACTGAGGGTGAGCGGGATCGAGATACACTCCTTCTTGGGCTTCTGCTCAGACTGTGCCCCCTTGTTCCCTCTTTCCTGGAGGACTGCAACTAAGAAGGCAAGCTCATCAGCACATCTTTGTGATGTACCCAAGATGTTACTATCTTGTAGGGTAACACATTCAAGTAGTGTACGGCAAACAGAATAGAGTCCAAGGAGAATTTCACTCACAGGTGCTATTGGAGATCTGGATCTCGATCTGGACCTACAACAAACGTCAATCAAAATGATGCCCTGATCCTCCAATGAAGACCCTCAGAACTGCTTCGCCACATAGCAACCAAAAGAAAGAAAAGAGATCCATATATACTTGCAGCCAAGATAAAAGAGACCTCTTTCATTTGGCTTTGGTTTTCTTGCTCTGATTCTGTATGTAGTCTTCTGATGTTCTACGATTCTTTGTTTCTCTCATTTTTGATTATGTACATTTCTAATCCAATTTTTTTTTCTTGTTAATAAAATCATGCATGCCAAGAAGGCGGCAAAAAATTCTCTCAAAGAGATATGCTTAACCTCGAAGGCGACAGCGGAGAAATGGACCTTGCAGGAGATAAAGACGGAGACCGTCGTGAGTGCTTGGGCCTTGGAGACTTGCTGCAAAAGTACTTCAGTTTACTTACTTTTATGCAGTGTAGATATGTATTCATTTAATGGATATAACAGAAGATTACAAACCTCCTACTCCTGTCGCTATAGCTGGGGCTGCGGCTCCTCGAATAATTGGGGCTTCGACTGGGACTTCTAGAGTCACTTCGATGTGAATCATATTCTTTGACCTAAATAAAGGACCAGAAATGAGGTAACTGCAGTCAAATTAATCCAATAACAACTGATTGATCCCACCATACCCGTATGTAAGCACGACTGAAGGCATTCCTGAATAGAGAATCATCAAGTTTTCTGATCTACACAAGGAACATGGAATCACTCTGAGAGACATAATCTTGACAGATTAACATGGACACAAAATAAACCAATTGAAGACCAAAGAAACTAGAACAAAGATGTGAGAAGACTTACTGCATATTTCATGTCATCGTAGTTACTATAATCCACAATTCCTATCACACCTGTAGAGGCATTGTAATGACAACATCGAAAGCTCAGAACTCATAAGCAGCAGTATCTTGTTTGTCCATGTAGGACACTGTGCATAGCAATCCCTAAACCTACCACGTCGATCAGGATACACCTCAGAAAAACAGACGTCGCCAGCACGACGCATATGGTCCTGACAGATAAGTGCAGGAGCTCCCATCAGAAATATATTCTCAAAACAAAGATAAAGAGAAATTGTTAATATATTATATCCCATGCAAAAACTCCAGAAAAGGCGCACCTTCAGATCTTGCCATGAAGCTGAGGAAGGTAATCCAGTGACCAATACTGCAAAATGAAGTCAGAAACATAAGACTCCAAGAGCTGGCAAAATTATAAGATGGTTCACAAGATATATATACACACACACACATACATACCACAAGCTGGCAACATTATAAGATGGTTCACAAGATACACACACACACACACACACACACACACACACACACACACACACATACCACGATAGTCAGAACGTCTTGAACGGCCGCTGCTGCTGCTGCCACTGTAACTCCGGTATCGATCCACAGGTGACCTCTGCCCCCCATGAGCAAGTTCAACCTTGTACACAAGACCATAACAATACTGATGAGATGGCAAAACACAAGGTAGCAGTGAAATCAGAAAAAAAAAAAAAAAGGTTTAACTGTCCTTGTTCCCTATAAAGTAAGGAGGATTCTTAAGAACTCACTCGTAACCGGTAGCCATCAAATTCATATCCATCACGACCATAAATTGCATCTTCAGCATCACGGCGATCCTCAAACTGCAACAAGAATGACGTATGTGCAGCCATAAAAACTTCAAGAATCCAATAAACTAACAGAATAATATCAGAACCAAAAACATCATTTGACACACATGGGGGACCCTAATCTTACTGATCAGTGAATAACACTCTAGAACATAACTTGTTAAGCTGTACTGACCTCAACAAATGCATAACCTGGTGGTCTTGCAGGGATCTTCAACTCAATGTCAACAATGGGGCCATACTGCAAAAGGGCAATAATGAAAATCATCACAAGAACTTCAAGAGAGAAAAAGAAAGGAAAAAAGTGTAGTCACGCTACGCACATGCTTATTGTTGCTATTCATGAATGAAAAGAAGAAGCATTTTCGTGAAAAAGAGCCTAACGTGTCATCCTAAGATCCAATAAGAAAAATCTCCCCACTTGACATTGAGAATCTTTAATTCACAATAAATAGCTGATAAATGTGGAATATTAACCCATCAGCTTGTGATAAGGCGCACTATACTGAAATTGCTAAATCTTTTATACTTAATCACCAGTAGATGCCCGGTGCAATGCACAGTAAGTAAACACTCCATATCTATTCCTCTTCTTAATTACGACAAGAACCAGTTCTCCGATCATTTAACTGAAAAAAAAAGACGGAAAAGAATCACAAAAATCTGAGGAAACGTTTGGTATGAAGAAAATTTTAACAGACTTTCGTAAAACCAGAAGGCACTCAGATAAATGAAAGAAGAAAAAGAGATATGCAATAAAAGAAGGACCTTGTAGAACAAGTCTTCGATTTCTCTTTTGCGAATGTCCCCAGGGAGATTACCAACATAAATAGTGCGGCTCAACCGGCTGCTCATTTTCACTCACCTGAAACCACAACAAAGGGGAGAAAAACCCTAATAACTTCACTGGAAAAATCCACACAACCCACAGAATCTGAAGGAATAGCTGAAATGGAGCCCCTATAATTGCAGATCATACTCAACCGATCAAATGCATTAAGAAATCGCTGCACTACGAGAACATTCACCGATCATGACTAAGAACAGCAGCACAGCAACAACCCGTAAAAAAGGAGAAATGATGAACCTTTTTCCTTCTTTTACGATGCAAACAGCGCATCATTGACGGAAAAAACCGAATCAAGAGATGGGATCAACAAAACCACACCCGAACGCACAACGCCATCGCTATACTGTAACCAACAAATGAATCGATCAAAGAACCAAAAGCGTGGAACCACTCGTACCAGCGAAACGGAGAAACCAGAAGCTATCGACGACAGCGAGACGGATGACAAGACACGAACTCGATGATCGACAGAGGAAAACGTGAGAACCGACCGCGAAATCAGTGCATGAACGAATCATCGACAACCAATTCCAAGAACAGAGAAGAAGAATTCAAGGTTGAAGACGAAATTGATAAAGAATAAGCAAACCTCGGAGTCGCAGGATACGCGAAGTGAGGGTCCGTCTCCTCTGAGTGCTCCTCGAAAGCTGGTGCAGTGAGCGACGAGAGACGATATAGTGCCACGAGAGGTGCGCGATTGGGGAAAGCTTGGAAGCTTCTCGAGCACAGGTAGTTCTTCGCTATCGAGATGCGACTTGAACCGTCCGATCAAAGATCGGGAGGGTCGTGATGGGCCCTGATCAAGGCCCCGCCAGTATCCTTGGGCAGGCCGGGCCGGACTGGCCACTAAGATCAGGCCCATGGGCCTCTAGGCCCATTATGAGATCCACTATCCCTCGCCAATTTTTTTTTCCGGAATTCTCGGTTTTACCTCACTCGCGTTTCGATAATTTTAATGCCATCCTCGACTTTGTAAAATAGGAGAAATGCACCCCCAATTTATTTTAATGCCATGACAATCTGCTCCTCAATGTTTTCACTTTGTGCAATCTTTCTCGTGTCTTTGAGATTTGTTGGAATATTCAACTCGCCTCAAATATCCTAATGGGGTCGATCTAATTGTCCTTATTTAATCTTACGATATATTATATTGTATCTAGATTTTTATGTGTAATATCATCTATATAGAATAATTTGCTAAATGGAAAATTTGAACCAAATGCGCCCACTGTAAATTTGATTTGCCAAGTGGGCGATGATGTCAGGGCTATGATCAGCGACCAACGGCCCACGCGGCACCCGAAGGAATCGCAATTGTCGCCCATGGTTTTTCCAAGGTTGACAAGTCCTACTTCGTCTTCGCTGTCTCTCGTAGGACTCGTGTATAAAGCCCCCTACGCTTCCTCACGCCACCGCCATTGGCTTTGACCCCCCCTCTCTCTTTCTTTCCCTCTCTCTCCCTACCTGCCGCCAAAAGCTCGCATCTTTTTCGGACATGGCAGAATCCAAGACCACCATGGAAGCCGTGAGGCATTGGGTCGTCGAACACAAGCTCAGGACCGTCGGTAAGTTTTCTGATCCATCGTCGAGCTTTGCTTCTTAATCCGTTCTTCAAATTGATTGAAAGCTTCTCTTTCGTACGGTTCGTTGGTATGTTTTTCCCTGGCGGATTGAATCTGATTTTTGGTTCGTGTGTCGGCGTTGTCGTGAAAAGGGTGTCTCTGGCTTAGCGGCATCGCGGGTTCGATCGCGTACAACTGGTCTCAGCCCGCCATGAAAACCAGCGTCAAGATCATTCATGCTAGGTAACTAATTTTTTAATTTTTCTTTGGATGTCGCAGCAAGTGTCTGGACCATTGTTGAATGTTATGCCTTTTTTTTTGCTTATGATCCTCGTTGGTTTGGATAAAAGTTTCCTTGATTTCCTGCGTCCTAACATTTGCCAGGATCATGAATGTTGTTGGAATCTGGATTTGGATAGATCTAGGTCAAGGCCACGACTCTTTAGTTGGACAAAACACAGAGATAGAACATTGGATTTAGGCTTTGTCTTAGTCGACCAAGCTATAGTTCGGCCGTCTGCGATTGCTCCGATGATTTTTTTTTTTTTGCTTACTTTTTTGATTGAGATCATAATAAGCTCTTGGATATGAATAATTGACCCCAAATCTAGTGAAAGTAGAACCGAGAATGGCTTAGTTGACGAGCGAGACTCGACATTAAAATGCTACCCAAGTTAATTTGCCTCTCACTGGACGAAAGCCTATCTGTCTCCATGATGTAGGACCAAAGCATCTAGATGCGATGTGTTCATGACAGGGCTCTAGTACTATATGAAGCATATTGTGGTTCTCAGCAAGAGTTGCAGACTTTACGAATGTTGAACAAGCTTCGCAGCAGTCTCGGTGTTGAAAGCTCTGTTTGTTCTGATCCTGATTTTAGATTTTATCTGACCTTCATTAAGAGAACTGCTTTTTGGTATCTCCGTATTGATAAACAATTCCTTCCAAATCCTCCTATCAGACCTTGTTTCAGATGATTCATCAAGTTTCATCTTGTAGGCTCAGCAAGGAGTCTCCTTAGGCATTTCTTTGTCGTTGTTTAAGTTAACAGTCGTCACGTGTTTTATAGAAAGTTGTGATGGAAGAACATTTTGACATACCCATCTATGGCCCAATTTATGGATAGTACATAAAAGTGAATTCTTTTAGCTTCATGTATATTGTTTAGGTTTGCCAATGTTTGTAAGAGTAGTTTAGCCGTACATGTTTGCCTTCAGATTCATGTTTCGTGCATCTGCAGTTCTTACAGACTCTAGTGCCACTCAAAGTGTTATCTTTATCACTTGTTGATATGTGCATTGTCACCATTCAGGTTGCATGCACAAGCATTGACGCTGGCTGCTTTGGCTGGTGCTGCAGCAGTTGAGTACTACGACCACAAATCAAGAGCAAAGACCGAAGACCGTCAAGCAAAATATCTTCCCATTGAATCTTTCGCTCATAAGGAATAATATGAACCGCGTGAATCAACCCTTTCGCCCGCGGCTTGAGATGTAATCAGCAATAAAATCCCTGTGAACAGAAGGAATACTCTGACCTTAATACAAATTTTTGGTTCTGTGATGCAGACCAATGTGTTGTAGACTTGGAGACAAGCTTTGACAGGAATTATTCGGAATGTCAATCTTGTTGGACAGATACTGATGAATATAGTTGTTCTGTTTCTGGATCTTGAATGGTTTTGTCACAATATGTATCTCAAGTCGTTCCTGAGATACAGCCGAGACCATATGCGGACCCCACTCTTCATCAGGAGTCGATCCTCTCAGTTTAATTTCTAGAGATGGATTCACTTGAGATAGCGATGAATCTGTGGACGGACGAAGAGAAGATTCTGATGTCATTACATGTACTCAGGAGCTCATGTACCATATATGTAGTTTTGTCTGATTCTTGTCTTCCATCAAGATAATCACCCTCCTCAGTCTAGCTTTCTGCATCCGCCATCAGGTGCATTATAGGATTGAATATCATCTTGCTCCAGAAAAGCACTTGGGCAGATGGCTTGAGCACCTTATGGACTTAAAATGATAGGTTTGAAATAATTACATATTTTTTATTATCGGTAGCAATTTATGTTTAAACAGTTTATAAACAATGAGAATATATTCATTCATTTGTTTCAGTAAGAGATATGTAATCATTTTTTTAAGAAAATATTTCTTTAATTTATTTATTTTTCACGAAGCTAAGAGAGTCTCGATGCACCCAATGAAAAGCACTTTTAAGATTAGTGATGGTGTCTCGTCATTTGATATGAGCACTCAATGATGAAAAATTAATTAAGAAAAAAAACCGATGAGGTTCTGAAAAATGACGGCTTCCACTAATTGTCTCTATTTAGTTTTACTATGCTTCTTATTATATTTGTTTATTTATGTGCTGTGCAATTTCTATCCCTTAATTTTACTCAACCATTTGGAGGGGCATCGTGCCTTTTCTTACAGTTGCATATATCAACTGTGAATTTTTATCGAAAGCAATATTAGATGCTTTGAATTATCCAAACATAGGTCATCAACAAAATGTTATCTTAGTTTTATTTGTCCTCACAACCCAAGTTTGTGCGGTTATTGACTTAAGATCATCAACAAAATGGTCTTTAGGTGAAGATAATTTAGCAATATCCATCATCGTCACATTTGATAACAATTCGACCTATCTACCTCAAATAGATTGTCCAAAATCTAAAATAATCGAATGCTAAGTTGAAGTTTATGTGACATATCACATTCCGATGCGTGGATCATAGTTGAAAATATAATTTTGTTCGAGTGGGAAATATAAAAGACATTTCGGCATCATTTTTTCCCTGAATTTGCTGATTTGAAGACCAACTTCTCTAGAAAGATTTTACTTGATTATCAATAATCCTAGTACAAAATTTTAGAAAAAAGGAGATTGAGAGCATTGGAACTGCACATGACATGTCAAGTTACTCAACAAAATAACTTAAGCCGGCGTTTCCTTCTTTTTAATTTGGCGTCTCCCTCCTCTTAAATTGGAAAAAGGAATTTACTTCCTGGAAGAAGAAAAAAGGAAGGGAAATTACCCCGAACTCCCCAATTAGAACAACCTTGAAAAGAAACCCTAACCAGCATCCTCTGCCTCTCCTCTCCCCCGCCGCTTCGTTCCATTTCGAGCTTACTGCAAACCTTGGAGGGCCGCAGGTTTCTCTCTCTCTCTCTCTCTCTCTCTCTCTCTCTCTCTCTCAACCTGAAATTGGGGCTGAATCAGCTGATTCGTAATCAGAAGATGCTAAATTTCTTCCTTTTCTCATCTAAAATTTGTGATTTGAAAGCTCAACTTTTTAAGCTTTGGGGCCTGCATGAGTTTGAACCCTGTTTGCTGATTAATATTAGCTTTCATACAATTGATGTTTTCATATGGTCTTTCCGTGTTTTTTTTTTTTCCCTACCTCTTGCTGCTGCCGTTGTTTGTCAAGTTCGTGTTCGCTGTTTTCTGGTTTATACCTTGTGTTGGTCCTTGAACTTTGAATATTCTCTGTTGGTGATGAAAATGCGCAAACTTCGGATGATACGAGATGGGGTGTCCATTGTATTGGCTCTTCGTGTTTTTCACTTGTGCTGGTGCATATTCCTTGAATTGAGGATGGCTGTATGTGGTTGTGTACCATCACACGTCAGTTCCTTATTATGTTCTCTAATTACCGAGCGGTGTATACTGTATTTGCTGCGTGGAGGATCATATGAGAAAAATAATTGGGCTTGGTTCTCTGCTTGGGGTACAGAATTATAGCGAGCGAAGATGAGTCGGGCAAGTGCAGCAGCAGGAGCCAAGGGTAAAAAGAAAGGGGTGACCTTCATGATTGACTGTGCAAAACCCGTGGAGGACAAGATCATGGACATTGCGTCGTTCGAAAAGTTCTTGCAGGAGAAGATCAAGGTCGATGGAAAGGCTGGTGCCCTTGGTGATGTCGTTACCGTCTCCCGGGACAAGACCAAGATTACTGTCACTTCCGACAGTAGTTTCTCTAAACGGTAAGTGTCATTTGATCAGAGTGCTGATGTTGAGTAACTTGAGGTGATTTGATCGGTCCGCTGAATTTTTTAGTGAAGTTTTGTTACGCTATTCTAGTCTCTGGAGATTCTTAATAGGTTCACATGTAGTTGTGGATATTGATGTTACTATATCTGATGTCTTCTTTGTTTCCACGTTAAGCCTTCGACATCTCTTTTGTATCTCATTTGGTGTCACGTTTGTCTTTGTTATAGTTATCTGAAGTATTTGACAAAGAAGTACTTGAAGAAACACAATGTTCGAGATTGGCTGCGGGTGATTGCATCAAACAAGGACCGAAATATCTATGAAGTCAGATATTTCAATATCGCTGAGAATGAAGGGGAGGAAGAAGATTGAACTCTTAGGCTATTTAGCTTATCAAAGAAGTGCTGGCTGCTTTTCTTGTGCCTTCTAAGTTGATAGTATTGGGATTTTGCATTCTGCTCAATTATTTTCTTGAGTGGGGAAATTTTGTGATGTAGTTGTTATTAGAAAAGGTTGGTAATGGAAGTTGCGGAAATCTTGTGCTGGCTGTAATTATATGTTTGCTATTTTTCTCAAGTTGTTGAGTCCCTCAAGCTTTGCAGACATTCTGGCCAGTATTTTGAAGTCTGCATCTCAGTGGAGGGACAAATGATAATTGCTTGTTAGTTGTCAAAAATACGGCTGTCTCGTCATAATTGTCTAAATTTCCTGATGCTTGAATTCAACTCTTTCGCACTGTTTTTTCACATACTATAAATCTTTCTTATTGCTTGGAGTACGGACTGCATGTTTGATTTCCTCAGCTGTGTTACGTTCCTAGGTCATTTTGATAGCTTCTGAACATGCAGTTGGTGTCATTTTCATCACCTGTGGTGCTAGTCTTGATTAGCTATCTCTATATCAAAAGTCTACAAGGTGGTTTTCATTGAAGTTCATAACACTGAAAATAGTCTCACTTGCTTTTTCATTTGCTATGTTTGGTCCATCTTTAGTTGGAAGAAAATTCCTCCACGGATTGGTGGGTTACAAGTTATGGACATCCATAAGTTGTAATCCACTAACCAGAGGCACTGACGGATGGAGGAAACTATAGGCTCTTTTACTTAGATACTTGTAGGACATCTTTTCCCTTTGCTTAGTATAAGAGGACTCCAGGTTGCACAACCAGTGCGAAGTTGACGATCAGATAGTGTGAAGAGTCCGAAGACTAGGAATTGCTTATGGAACCGGTCAAGAGTTGCCCGAAAATGATCTCTGTCATGTCCCTTCTCTTTTTATTATCGCGGCTCTCTTCTTTTTTCCGCATGATGTTTTTCCCTCTTTTATTCTTTCACGAGGGTCATTTTCCTAACCCTTGGAATGTCTCAAAACCCTGTCTTAAACTTACCCAGAGATTATTTCGTTCGTGGCAATAATCAATGAAGCCATTGCTAATCTTCTCATACTATCGTTATGCTTCAGAGATGACTTGACGACATCTTGCTCTGTGATGAGAATCCTTTGTTATTGATGGAATCAAATTGTTTTTTGGATTTATCAGAAGATCCTTATAATTGTTTAGCATATATTACTTGAACGAAACTACAAAATCATATTGAATATTTGATGATAAATTTCTTATCTTACTAAAATATCGACCTTTATTTGCCAACCATATATTGTCTAACCAAATCTAATTTTCTCTCAACATGTTCCCAAAAGAATCCGATTCGGGGTGATTGTTTCCCAACTAATAAAGAGATTTTGGCAAAATTTCCTTACGTGAAATTGAACACGATTTTGCGAAGAAATAATCCATGCATTTATTAAAAAGAGATGGGAAGTATGCTTAATATCACTTGATTGAATAGTTGATACTAGCTCCTTGCTGTTTGAAGAAAATTTTCAGTATTTTTTCCCTCAAAAGTCAACATGAGATAACAAAGCCAATCTTCAGATAAGATATCAAATAGTTGCAGTGAATTCAACTTAATTATGTTTGGCTTCTCATTTGAAAAAAAAATGAATTATACATTCTCAATCACGATCCTTGCAAATTAAATCATTCGTATAATATTCAAAAATAAAAGGAAACTTCAGATTTACGACATCTCTCTTCTTCTCCTTAATGAGATCTCAATTTTGTTGATAATGTCTTGTCCGAAGTTACTTTCTTTCGTTTTGTCAAAATTACTTTTGTTTTTGTTCAAATTTCATCTTTCTTTACCTAGCTCTCTTCTCTTTTGCTTTGTGGGTTTCAGGAATCATATGTCTAAGATCCACATCTATGATGAATTGAAATGTCTGAATTAACTTTGTAATCAGTTGTTAAAATCGATAGAAATGGAATTAAATCATTATCATGGGATGACCGTGATACTTCCTCAAAATTGAAATTATTGATTAATGAATAAACAATATCATTATTTTTGTTTAGTAAGATGTCAAAGTGGATGATTGACTAGTTCCATACTAAAAATAATCTGGAGAAATCGTTTGATAGTTTCGTTAGATATCTCACAACTAAAGTCTCTCATTTTTTTTAGCCTCAGTCCTCAATTTATTCTCATCTCATTGCTAAGGACTGTTGGGAATGATAAATATATGAACTCTAAAAATTAATAAGATACATGAACGTAAATACGTATTTCGATTTTTTGTGGATATATTAACCCATCATAATTTCAAGAAGGACTTGGTGGTTACTTGTTCTTCTATATTCTCTAATCAATGAGATGTGACATCGATCTTGGTACTTTTTCATTGGATTCCACTAACCTTTTCAGGAAGGTTATTGCAGTCTATTGTGGTTATAAAAAAGGAATCATATGCAAGCGAATTCCTAAGGAGGATCTTTTGCCTCCATTAGGTCCGTCGGTTATATAGACGAAAGATTTGATCAAGTCGCAAGCTATGTGACCCAAATAATCCTGGGATCTACTCCTCCGTGTGACTCACGGCGTATATGAACCATGCAGAAAGCCAGTCGCGCATTCATCACTGGCCTTTTTTCTCTTTTAAACTCTTGAGCCTCAACCCACCACCGTTCTCGATTAACCCTTCAGAATGGCCTCCGCAAGAGCCTTTTTCTTTGTACTTTTGAGCGTGATCTGTTCGGCCTTCATTCTTCGACACCCTTGTGAGGCGCAATCGCTCAGCAGTTGCAAATTTGATGCGATCTATCAACTCGGCGACTCGATATCGGACACGGGCAATTTGATTCACGAGAGCCCGATTGGAGCGGCCTCGCCTTGCAGTCATCTACCCTATGGCCAGAACTTCCCTGGTGGACAAGCCACTGGGAGGTGCTCCGACGGCTTGCTCATGATTGATTACCTCTGTAAGTAACGCCCAGCATCGAAATTCTCCATGTCTATCTTGCTCTAATAGTTTCAATCACACATAAAATCATGTGAAGTTGGCAATATGATGGTAACATTACAATATTTTTGTTAATACTGAATGTAAACACTTAGGGAGTACCATATGATATTTGCCTTCCATATCGTAGCAGTTTCGATGATTAATAATGTTTGCAACTCAACAGCCAACCTTTAAGGTCGGTCGGTTTCGCTGAGAAACCAATCTACTTAAGCTGGCCAACTTTCGCGTTGCTGGATAAGTTGGCTCCAGAAATGAGTTGAGCATAAGAATACATATAGGTCCTAAATCTGAGCAGGTGACGGCGTGATCAGAGTGTTCATTTTGGAGATTTTATCGCCATGCATGTCGACTCATAGCATTATCTTTCTCACATAATTCATCCTCGATGCCAGCCTTTTTGGACTCTATAGTATACGACTACTTACCTCAAACTATGCCACGGTCAAGAATGTAGGTGCAGAAATTGTGGCAAGCTTAGATAAATGAGTTTCTGCATCAGGCTCAACCGGAGCTTCAATGCAGCTATCCCGGACCATGAGTTGCCTTAATCTCAGACCTTAGCTGATTGGTCTTTCGTTCGCTTTTCTTACCAAACCTTGACTTTTGTACGTGGTAGTGATGATGGGTTCCACGGTTTTTTGCTTCGGATGCTTGCTGTGGTTCTTTTTGGGATGGTGACGTCAGGAGGACAAGCATATCAAAGCTTGAAAACTCTTATGTCACTGTCGATAGTGGCCTAAGCGTCTTTCGCTTTCCATTTTTTCATGGTTATGAGGCATGATACTTACTGGGATAACATAATGATCGTGCTTGTTTTGAAAACATTGATTAATGTACTTTTGGCGGTACGTGAAGTCGCTAGGATTGAATTTATTATTTCAATTCGGGTTTTGCAGCTCGGGCGGCTGGCGTTCCGTTCCCAGATTACTATCTGAACCGGAGCGCGGCTTTTACTCGCGGCCATGGAGTGAATTTTGCTGTCGCCGGAGCCACCGCATTGCCCTCGGACGTTCTTGCTCAGATGAACATCTCCAACCCCACCACGAATTCGTCTCTCGGCACTCAACTCGATTGGATGTTCTCTTATTTCAATGGCATCTGCTTGGACAAAACCGGTATTATCGATCATCCTAATCGCTCAGACATGCAATTCGACTTCTATTATGTGGTGAATTTTTGTGAAATGCTGCGCGTTTCTAACCAGAAAGTCATGATTCATGTGTTGGTCCATAGATTGCGTGTGGAAGCTCAAACACGCCTTGTTCATGGTGGGGGAGATCGGACTCAGTGACTACTACTATGCATTGTTCCAAGGCAAGAGCATTGAGCAGGTGAAGAACCTCGTGCCTCAAGTTGTTATGGCCATCAGAGATGCAGTTCAAGTAAGCGATTCAAGAACTTCACGACTTGTAATTTTTTATCTTATGAATGGTATTTTATCGCTGTAATTTCAAGTGTAGCATTGATGTGGTTTTTACTGCAAAGCAGAGGGTCATCGAGTATGGTGCTTCTCAAGTGGTCGTGCCCGGCAACTTTCCGATCGGCTGCTTCCCGAGCTATCTCGCTCGTTTCAAAACTGACGATCCATCAGCCTACGACGAAACTCACTGTCTCAAGGACTTGAACAGCCTCACGGCGCATCACAATGACCTCGTCCAGAAGGTGATTGGAGATCTCAGGAAAGAGAATGGGGACGTCGTCATCCTTTATGGCGACTACTCTAACGCATTCGCGTCCATGTACCACAGCGGTCCACACATTGGTCAGTCCGAGTCAAACCACCCTCCTCCCTAGTCAGTACGCCACCGTCGTTCATGGCTATAACACGGCGACGTCGCCACCAATCCTTCATCTTTCTTTTATCGTCGTGCAGGTCTCGACATGTCGCGGGCACAAAAAGCGTGTTGCGGAGGCGGGAGCGACTACAACTTCAATCCGGACCGGCGGTGTGGAGCTCCCGGCGTAGCCGTATGTCCCGACCCGGCGAAGGCCATAAGCTGGGATGGGATCCACATGACCCAGAGAGCATACTCTATCATGACAGATTGGCTTATTCATGACCTGGGGCCCAAGCTCAAATGCAATGCTTCGCTAATTGGCAACTGAGCATGTGAACTTACGTTAATTAGGAGGCAATATCTACTGTGATCAGTCTATTAAGAACACTCAGGAGAGGCGGGAGGAGTGGTGACATGCCACGTCGTTTTTGGACATGGGCTGGATGAGGACGACTGGGCCCGGGGTTGGTGGCACAATAATTTTGCCCCATACAGGCCCACTACGACCTTGATGGGTCGACGTCATGATAATGTGGAAAATAAATTATCTTTTTCTTCTTCATGTGTCGGTTCATTCCCCCCGATCTCGGGCAATCGGAAGTATTTTTTGCGTGTGCTCTCGCTTCACACGCATAGACTCGAGCGCACGTGAATCGACAATGGAGACATGATCGAACACGAAAGTTCGGCTTATCCCAAACGATCTTAGGAACTGTAATAGTAGCATTGAGGTAAGTCTTATGTTGAACACCATTTGCAATGTAAGAGATGTAAGAGATTTGATATGTTCAAAAATCACGAGAATCCACCTAATGTCAGGATCGCCCTCACCTCCATATAGATGAATCCTTAGCCAATTTAACATTTGTGTGTACATGGGAACAAAAGAAAATGAAAATACTCATGTCTCGATATGCTGGCCTTTTTATGAAACGAGCACGTTTTTTATCCGTCACTTCAAAGTAAATAATGTGATTCAAAATAAATAATGTGAGTCAGCATACTAAACTAATATCAAGACATTCAAATTTTATGTTGTTCATTCCGATAAAATTCAAAAAAATTAAAGACAACCCCTTTTAATTTTTAACCATCGAGGAAAAGACGTGTGTATCGGAATGACATAATCCATCTTTTGGAACAACATACCCCATCTTGAATCTTCATCTTCCTAGTCTCCTCAGCACCACACAGCCAGTTGCTTTCAATTTAAGGTTTGCTCGAGGCAACAAGACTTCAGAGACAGGAGTTAATTTGTGCGGCAGGGTCCATGTATATGGGCCAAGTTGCAAGGACTTCAATTTCCAAAACCAAACAAGTCTTGTCAGTTGCTGCGCGCGGGGTTCTGCAGGGAGAGTCCCCCAGTTTCTTCGGCAATCAGATGATCAAGAAACTGCGACCCCTGCAAGAAACTGCAAAGCCGTACTGCCACTGAATCTCTTCTTTTGCCTCCCTACGGACGCTCTCACCCTCCCTTCTGACGACCTACCCCGACCCTCCATTTTTCGCCCTTTCCTTGTGTTTCCTCTGCTTTCTTCTCTTTCCATTCTTCTTCTTCTTCGATGACGACGAGAATTTGAATATTCATGGTCTGAACTGGGGATGGATGGCGTTGCGAATCCCCGGTCGTGCATACACTTCGGCCAAAAGTATGTATCGGGTAGCTAAAGTTGGAGATTTAATTAGCTTGGTTCCTTACAGCTCGCATGTGGAGGTTCCGCCGCTCCTCCGTCTGAAGGACAAGAAATAATGCCGACCAAGGGTCGAGCTACATATCGGTCTACTGCGTTAGGATGTCATTATGTAACAGATGGGCATGTGAAGTCGCGTGCCAATTATTGTCATCAATGAAATGGACGCAAACCCGTTCATTATTGACTTGTTATTAACTTGTTTCTCTTACAGTTCAGCTCATTTGACCATTGTCGATGCGTCCGTTGATCAATGAGTGTGGCGTAGTGCGCAGAATTTCTCAACGTCTTCCTTACCCTTCTGTTCTGGACACTTAAGTTTTCCCTTTTTGTTCCTTGAAGACATTCGTAGGGCATTCGACATAAGTATGCACATTACAAAATGTAGTTGATGAGCTCAACACAACGCATGATTCTAGACAAAAACAGAGTTCTCTACATGTATCTCGACATAGGCCATGTATTGCACGCGCACCGAGCATGAAATTATAATCTTTTCGTTACAGAAGCTCCGGTTTTGGCCTTATAAAGTTCGGTGCTTTTCCGCTTCAGTCGCTTCACCGCTCAGTCGGAAAGATATTCCATCCTGGTGCATCGATCGACAACCGCCCTCGATCAATCCAAAAGGTCCCCTGTCCCTGCACCATCACAAGCTTAATAGTATGTCGCCACAGGGTGGTTCGTGTGGATGTAAACGCAAGAACATTGCTTCTACATGCATGATCATAGCATTTGTCAGACCATACTGATGTCACATTGTCCTGCTTAGCGCTTAGGTTCTGGAAGTTCAATGATATCTCCCGTGCACTTAGCAGAAGGATGGACACGTGTTCCAGATTATATCCATAAAAGGACACGAAGATACAGGTAAGAGTACCGAAACCGAGCGGAAAATGCGACTTCAAATAGGGCAAAAAACGGAAAGCAAGTTCGAAAGAGGAGGTAACATGTACGGGCTGGACCGACCGATGGGCGTGCACTGTACACGGGAAGGAGCAGGGAGATGGGGGAGCGAGGGAACACATGTTGGAGAAGGGGAGCACGTGCAGAGACGGAGGACTCCGACGAGCAAAGAGAGGAGGCTCTCTCTCTTTCTGCACGTGCCCTGCTTCTCCAGCAGGAGCTCCTCCACTGGCTCGTACGTCGTCCGATCTCGAGCTTTTCTGGTGCGGAGCATGAGAAGGAAGCGTAAGTGAAGTGAAGAGGAGGGCCTGCTCGTGCATTTATAGGCACAGTCCCACTCGTGAGAGAGAGGGAGAGAGAGAGATTGAGTCTTGAAGTGGGCATTCTTTAAAGCAATTCAACTCGAGTCGAGCCCTTTTCCCTTTCGCTTTAGCCTCTCTCCCCTGTGATAATGACTACAAAAGGCCAGGCACGGTTAATTTGAGGAACCCGAGTTGCATGACTTTTCATGGCACGTTGTCGTTCACAACACTTTCACCCCATTAACCAATGAATGAAGTCCACGTTGCGGTGTTCATGCAACCTCTACCGAATTGGCGCACTACATTTTTCCACGGGACACATCTTTAGAGATAGGTCCACTCACGGTAGATGATTCGTGGGGATAGTTACAAAAACAGAGAGTCATAAATTATATATATATACATATCAATTCGATTTGAATTGAATTATTTAGTTTTGCAATTTCAATCATAAACCATTAGATAATTTGTCAATATAATTGTTTTCAATCAATCGTGACTCAAAATCGCTATTGTAGACGTTCATTGTCTTACAAGACAAGATTGGTGTAAGATAGCTGGTGCTGACATAAATATATTTTCAATTTACATTTTTAGAGAAAATGCAAATGCACGTAAGATCCGGCATCAAAGTTAGCGAATCTCAGTCAATTTGATCAAAATAATTATATAGACAAATTGTCAATTTTTTTAAATTAAATCTATTAAATTGAAAAATTCAGAACTAAATTAACACCCACCTATTTGACAATTTTTCCGCCATCCATGTATATGAATTACTAGAGCTCTTGGCGATAATCACGTCGAAGAAGCTTACTACCTATGACAATCAAAGGATACTACTAAGGAGTCGGAACTTTGACAAAGAGCTCTAACAAAAATTTACCTGATTATATTTTACATATCGTGCTTAAGTTTTACTCGATGAAGATAATGTTAAGAAAAATATTTATTGAAAAAAAAATTCAATCCTCATAAGCAAAATACATTTTTAATTTAGTTTGATCAAGGGCAGAGCTCGTGAGCCGTGAGGGAAAGGAGGGTTTAGTAGGTATGACCTGGATCGTCAGGCTTCTTCTCTTTTTCGTGACGTGGACCGGTGGATCTTACGTGCGTCTTACCGGATATTAACGATGTTATTACGTATGCCGGCCGGCTCCCCCAGTCAAATGTCGGATTCTCCTCTGCCGCCGAAACAGGGGAAATGCTTAACCCAACTGCAAGTTACCCCATCTTTCACCTTGTCGAAAAAAAAAAGAAAAAAGAAAACACCCCTTTCCTCTGTTTTTGGCTAAATTATGTACAAAAAGAGAGAATGAACAATGAAAGCCTCAATGAGATCGATTTTCAAAAGTTAGACCTTGCAGCAACTGAAGTTTTATGATAATGTCTAAGAGAAACTGGTAACATCGATCGTCGCTTCCAATCGTATTTTTCTTTGAAGGAAGCAGTCAAAACTTTTTTTTTTCTACCCATGAGTAGCCCAACTGGTTAGGGCGAACTCGGGCTTCGTTGAGGTCTTGGGTTCGATTCCCCGGGAAAGCACCTGTGATTTAAGTGGGGGGTCATGGCGGTAGGTTGCTGTGCTACTCTCCCCCGAAAAATAGTCGAGGTGCGCGCAAGCTGGCCCGGACATCTCGATTATCAAAAAAAAAAAAAACTTTTCGTATCGTTGGGTTTCTCTAGCTTATCTGAGGAGATGCTCAAAATTCTAAGCCACCAAAATACATACAATGGCGGATGGCTGGATTAGAAGATTGTTGCTGTTAATTAGTTTGGTCGACGAAGGACGGTAGCTTAGTAAAAACCTTTTTTTTACCCCATTGCTCGTAGAAGTTGTCAATAGATGGGAGATGGGGTAGAGAGAGAGAGAAGGGCAGGGAGGATGAGGTTTGACCCAAAAGAGGGGGGTTGATGGTGACGGTGGAAGGGAAGTGATAGTGAATGATGGTGGTCACCGGTCAGCCGAAACGTATCCACTTTGGCCTCCTCAGTCGCACAGGCACAGAGAGAGAGAGAGAGAGCATAAGTTAGCGTGAAAGTAGGGCGAAAATTTAACGCCCAGATCGTGCTCAGTCCCCCACACAGGGAGAAACAGAGAGAGAGAGAGAGAGAGGGGGGGGGGGGGGAGAGTGAAGAGACGCCATCTTATCATCAGAAGAAGAAGCGAATACAAGTAAAATGGTGGGGGAGAGAGAGGGAGGGAGGAGGGGGTTGCGTGCGGTGGGAAGCAAAGCAAAACAGAGATGAATTCAAGTTTTGGAAGAAAAAGGAGTTCTTGTTGTTGGTTCTGAGGCGAGCAGTGTGAGTCCCAATGTTGATTTGATTCCCCACCCCACCACTACTTCCCTAATATCTATTGTATCACTAAGACTATTTATTCAGGAGGAAAAGTATTCACAAAAAAGAAGAAGAACAAGCAGAAGATGCACTCCTTTTTTCTTTTTCTTGGTGGGCATTCTGGTTCCCTTCCTTTTTTCACCCATCCCCTGCATCTCTGCATCTGCTCCCAAGGTGATTCCTCTTCTCTGGAAACGGTCCCGGGCGAAATGCTCCCCAGAGATTATTAAGGTTTGGGGAGATATTTTTTATAAAATGATGTATAAGAACTAAGAGCAGAGGCAATGCTAGGTTACGATTCTTTGTGACATTCGGAGACCGTATTCGCGATTCTTTTGTTCACTCGAGTCAATAGCGAGACATCGCGACTTTTACTCGACAGGACAATTGAGATAATATTATGCAGCTATTGAGAATGAGTAAATTGATATATCGGCTTTGAGTAGTTTGAGTAATTGCATCAACGATGCTTGTTTTACCAGCTATATCTAAGGAAAGTGGCAGATGGAGCTGGAGGATTGCATGAGGACAAATATTTTTATGCATTTTCACTGACAGATTTTGATTATGAGAAATCTACGCGCCTTATCTGTGGTCTAAATTGTTCAGCCAGTAGTCCATGCGATCAACATAAAATTGTCATTTGAGGTGGGTTTCGACTAACGCTGGTCAAAAGAGGAAGCCAGAGGAACGAGTTTATGGAAATGTCTCGATCTTACGCACTTATTTCCATCGGCAGGGTCGGTCCATCTCGTTGCGAAGTGGTGAAAAATCAATAAATGTATCGGATGGCTGTGAAGTTTCTTCTATCAATATGATTTGCAAACGCTTTACCTGATAACGTGGGCCTCCATTGATTTGCGAAAAACGGAGGCCCTTCGTCCTCAATCTACGAACACAAAGCCCAAACAGGCTGAAACATAACACTTGTGTGCATCCACTTACAAACAAGCTTCATTGCTTCAATTTGTCCCCCAACACTTCCGGATAAAGCTCAGGGCTTTCCTCGCGGCGGCCGCTGGATGTGACCGACGGACGCTCGAGACTGATATCGTGAACCAAACTCTAAGCCGGACTCCGTTTACTATAACTAGTATATTAGAATAACTATCTTTCTTTTTTCTTCTTTCATGGATCGCGCTAAAAATTTGTCAGGGAGAATGGTTTTAAGCAATCAAACAGCAAGCAGCTAGGCCTAGCAGCAGTGGCCATTGAACAAACCTTGCGAGAGCACTTGTTGATAAGACCCGACTCTTCATCGTGGGGATGATCGAGTCAAGTAGATAGGCCTACACGAGCAAGGCTGGACTAGAACGGGCCGGGCCCAACCTCAGGATGAAAAGTTTCGGCCCGCTTGCGCTTGGGCTTGGGCCTTGACAAGCGAAGAGGACAAAAGTTAAAAAAGTCACCCTCACGTGACACCCCGTGGCCTCCATGACCTCTTTTGTCTCCACATGTTAATCCTCACTCTCCTAATATCTTTTTCCCTAGTCCCGGTGGCCCACACCTGTCATGTCGATCTTATCCCCAAAAACAAAGATGGTCCCCACTTGCCACATCGGCTGCTCCCCGTTCAGATCCGAAATCGACGGCCCACGATCGATCGCGCTCTCCAGACTTGTTCGTCCGGGAACGCCCGCCTCGTCTTTAAGTACACCTCTCCTTCCTTCATGAGCAGCTAAAAGTCTTCATACCCATAGATCTCGGGAGTCCTCCGATCGGTTAACGTGCGCCGACTCATGGGGCTACTAGACCAGCTCTGGGACGACACCGTAGCAGGCCCGCGGCCGGAGAGCGGCCTCGGGAAGCTTCGGAAGTACAACACCTTCGGCTTCCGATCGAGCTCCGGCAAGGGTACGGGTCGTGCGCTGGCAACAGCAAATCTTAAGCAAAATCTCGCAGGGTTTTGGTTGAATCCTCGCACACACGCACACCACATAGTATTGAACAAATCGAGTAATTTGAGAGATAAAAGGCGATAGTTGGCGAATAGTTTGGCAAATTTTACGACGATGCGGATGGATCATGTGTTTTCGAGCTCGATTGAGTTGTATCCATTAATTATTACGGAAGAGCTTTCTGATAGATGATTTGCATGGGAAGTCTGACAGATTTATCGTTGACGCTTGTACTAAGAATGTCATTTTAACATTCTGGTTCGCGACGGGTTTGTGTTTTGGAGCAGAAGCAGAGGGAGGAGGGAACATGAAGACGTACGGCGATCCGGACGCGGCGCCGTCGGAGGAGGCGATAAGGGTGACGCGAAGCATAACGATAGTGAAGCCGCCCGGGTATCAGTCCGGTTCGCCGCCGGTTTCTCCGGCCGGGTCGACTCCTCCGGTATCCCCTTTCTCCGGTGAGCTCCTCGCTAATTCATTGTTCAGGCCGTGTGCCCGATACTCTGGAAATTTCCGAAATGATTAACTGCAGGTGGGCCCCCCGGTTTTGTCTTTGCCGGCTGACGTTCTATAATGGATAACGATAATGCCGTTTTAGGTGGAGGAAAAAAAACCAATTTGGTATTATGAAATTCATATCTGGAGAATGACATTCGTGTCCCTGTCGTTGAGCGTTGACTTCCTTCCAAGCATCATTTTCTAACTATTTCTTCTCTGAAACCGATGGAACAAGCATCAAGATCTTACCTTGGGTATATTCAATTTCACGGAGATGATAGTGCTAATTACTCTGATCCAAGTAGCGGAAGAATCCCTGATCTTGCCACTGGTTGGCATGAAATGAGATCTAACAATTTATTTTTTCCTGATGAACCCTGCTCCATGTTTGTTCAATGTGGGAAGCACTTCCTGCATAGAATGATGCTCGTAAGGGTTCTTATGTTAAGGTCATGATCGCGACTTATCTCGGAACATCGGTACCTTCAGTCGTGCGCCTTGAGATGCATTATTCCGTTGAGTCCAATCATATGGGTGATTTCGATGCGTTGCGTTGTTGCTTTGTTTCGATGTTAGATAGGCTAAGGAGTGACGCAAAATGATGATGATCGTAATGAGTAGGTAGCGCTTCTAATTGTGACATGAACATATGTACACAGGAGGAGGAAGAGGGAAGTCTCTATTCCGAAGGAGATCAATGTCCGATGCGTACGAGAAGCCAAGCGAGGTTCGACCCCGGAGCCCTCCTTCTCCTTACGACGTGTGAGCTTTGACATGTAGTTTCGACCGAGATAACCCCCTGTGCGTCTGTTCGACCCCTTTTTTCCTTGCTATGTATAATCGGTGCATGTTCGTAGGTATGCATTCGTGTCAGGATATGGCTGTTCGATGTTCGGTAAACGCCACTCAAGTAGCATGCATCATCTAGATGTAGGAGTCTGTGTATTGTTGCGTATTTGAGATGGGTCGTGAGTCGTCTCGTTGCTTAGAAGCAGTCCGCAGTCTGTTCTCTGTACATAGTGCTTTCACTTTAGATCCGAATCTATGCCCGTTGCTTGTAAGTTTTGCTGGAGAAAATAGAGTGCGTTCCTATGTTGTTTGCTACCTTAAATTCTCTGGTGCCCTCTCCCTAGTTTCTGCATGTCTGGAATAACGAACAAAGTGGCAGCAAGTTGAAATACCTGGACCATACATGACGATGCCATTGCTGCATATCGCTTGTGTCGTGCGAGGGCAGCCTGCTTATCACGAGCCTCCGCCTTCGCAATGTAAGCCTGTTCGTTTGCTAACAAGTTCACCATATGTTGGGAGGGGACTATCCGTGATGGTGCTGACCAGTTTGCCAATTGAAAATCTCGTCCCGCTGATATTTTTACCTTCTTGTGTGGTAACTGCAAATGTATGGACCACGGATGAAATGAGTGATTTGGCGTGAATCTCTGCGTTGTGCCATGCGAACGCGTGTGCTTGCGGAGGAATCGCAAGGTTCAGTCATGCTTCCTTGGCCAGATATGGGCACTTTTGAGCAGGAAAACAATGAACAACTCTTCTGCATTGACTATATGGCCTAGGGGAAGCCCAAGGATAAGGAACTAGAAGTAGCATTTTGCGCGGAATGTTAGGCAAATCTACAATTAAAGACAATTTATAAATATAATAAAATTATCAAACACCCTCTTTACTTTTGACCTGAGTACTTTTTACATCCTCTATTTCGTAAGAGGATTTTATCAGTAAGGGTTCCAGGGTTACTTGTTGAACATCGGGTTAAGAAAATCCTGTGCATTTTCAATTTACTGTCTATCTCAAATTATATGAAATAAGTGTATTTAAAGTGAAAATATGTCTTTAACGAGGATAGTATTCTAAATGCGCGAGCCCAATGGTTGATAGGATCATTCTAAAAATACACCATAAATTCTCATTTATGTCTTTTATGATTTGCTAATATAATCATTCTAGTCAATTTTGGTTGGAAACTAATGATGTGAGATTGGGCCATATCACATGAACAACCAATGTAAATGCAGACAATTTTTACAATTTTTTTTAATTTTCTGTTATTTTTTAGTCCTTTTCTTTGCTTTATCCTTTTTGCCTCCCCCAATTAGCTAAGGTTATTGGCCAAGGTGAGGACCGGCTACCCCTCGCTTGCCACTAGTAGCTCGCAAGCCCTTCCTAGATTCGGCGAGAGCCATGAATTTCACTCATGGCTGATGAGGGCCTTGTGATCCTCACTACTAGTGGCTAGCAAAAGGTTGTCGAGTCTCATACGGTAGCCAACTAGTTCCATCGACTGGCATCGAATCAATAAATTATAGAAAAAAATTACAAAAAATTTTCATGTAAAATTAACAAATTGCAAAAATGGATAGAGTAAGATGGTTGGCATCTACTTTAGTGATCTTTTTTTTTATATATCAAAATTGATCACGCGGAGTACATTGGTAAAGCATTACAATGTTTAAGATTAAATTGAGATAATTGAAATGTTTATGATTGTATTATCTTCCATACAATATGTTTATAACTTTTTGAAAATATTCTTGATTTTGTGAGACTATTCCTAGTGGTATTTTTTTTTAATGATCCTACTAATAAATGCCTTCGTCCATTTGTTATGTGAGAAATATTTGCACTTGAAATGCACTTATTTCGTATAATATAATATAGATAGTCTCGAAAATGATAAACTTTTCTCAATTAGATGTTTAACAAGTGACCTCAGGAGACTTGTTAATAATAAGGCCTTTAGAATTACAATAGATGCACAGTTATATTAAGGATTATAGAAACAAATTTAAAAATTAGAATGAAAATAAAATAAAAATCTAAGGATTATTCATTTAATATCTATCGACATCCATTGGTCAAATTAAGTACAAAACTATAAATGAGCCATAAAAAGTCGTGTTTTTTTAAAATCGAGATACATAATTCGTTGTTTCTTTCCTCGAAATTGATGACATTCAAAACAAATTGGTGTTACTTATCTCGAAGATCCATATCAAAGTTTTGTAATTTGTGGTATTGATAATATTTTTGGAAATGAACTTTGAGAACTAAAATTTCAAGCTTTAACTTACTTAAGATTGAACAATATATTTTTTGTACAACTTTTTTTTTTATCTTTCTCCAGTTGAGCCAATCAAAGTGAGGCTCAATCTGCTCGGGCTAGTCCGCTCGATCCATTGGCACTCCATATTCTCCCAACACCTTTTGCTTTTCCCAAAACCTAGTTTCTTCCACGTACCACCACCTTTGCCTTCAAACACTGCCCCCGGCCGCCCTGCCCTCCGACCAAAATCCCTCCTTATTAAGCCCTCACCCCTTGGCAATGCTCTTGTCCTCACCCCAATGATGAAGTTCCATTCAATCTGTCTCTCCGTAATGTCTTTCTCATTTTGTGTCACACGAGCATCCTCAAAGAAAAAAAAAATTATACGTTGAAGACGAGTTGAAACAGGATGTGATCGTCGTGTAATAGAAGATTGGCCTATATATTTGAGATTATTATTTTACTATTCGACCACTTTTTTCAAATTCAACTCCTTAAATCATACTCTTTTTCGGGTCGGTTACTAAATTTATACGTCGAACGTATAATTATCCAAATTCCAATCACTTTGAAGCAAAATCCTGGCTATAGGGCTTCTCGTTCCAAAGGCCGAATATAAAAATCAAACAGGCCGAAATTCCAGGCCAGCCGGCACGGACCAAAAAGCCTGTCCAAGGTCCACTAGGGCCAGTTTAAGTATATTGGGCTTATCTTCAGGGCCCATCTTATAACTTCAAACCACGACAATCAAGCCCGGCCCGTATACCCATTCGGTCCGCAGACCTTGAACCGTAACTCGTGCGCATCGCGCGACCCGCGGAAATCGGGAAGCGGAGCTCGCGAAGACTCCCTCCGGTTCTTCCACTCTCTGCAGATTCTCCATCCAAAGCGATGAGAATATGGGATTCGCTTTCGATCACGAAGCTCGTGCTCTCGATCAGTCTGCTCTTTCTCTCTTCTTCCGGTGAGCGTTTTTCCTTTGTCTTTTCTTGGAAATGATGATGCTGCGAGCTGATTGCGGGGTTGTTTCGGTTTCGCAATCTCATGGAGCTACGGTTATAGCTTCTTCTTTCTAATTTTCATTCTATCATGTGAGTACTTCGATCATATGCTATAGTTCGTAATCATCACGCGTCTCAGTAGAAGATCGGTGAATGGGGGGGGGGGGGATTTCATGTAGCCGTAGCTGATTGGGGGACTTGCTCGCTTTTGTTGATAACTCTCTCTGATTGGTTCTTGTCATTGTGCAAGTTGTCGTTTTCTCTTTTGTTTTGATTTATGTGGGCATACGCTTAGCATCTAGCAGTGAAGCACAACCGGTTGTGCTTGACCATCTTTGCTGTACTTGTGTGTAGGCGAGAGATTTCATTACGGGCTTTTCTTTTCATCTTGTTTTATTGGTTTCTTTCTTTTTGTTGTTTTGGTACTCCTAGATGCGGCACGGCCCGACGGAGTTTGCATTTCAAAAGGCGGTCGTTTCCCACCCTTTGCTTCGGAAGGAAAGCCTCCTGGAAAGGTTAGCAGAGGGTCCAAGGGTTTGACCCTTTGCCGCGTTTTCCGGAAAAGGACGTGCTGCGATGTGTCTCAGACGCATCCTGCTTTGATAGTGACTAGGAGGCTCTCTTTAAAGGGAGAAGCGAGTGAAGAGTGTGTGCAGTTATGGGAGTTGCTGGAATGTTCTATCTGCGATCCAAATGTTGGTGTGCAGCCTGGACCTCCCCTTATATGTGCCTCTCTTTGTGACAGAATCTTTCAGGCTTGCTCTAATGCTTACTTCTCGATGGATCCGAAGACACAGGCGAGTCTGTTAACTGTTCTGTTGTTAGATTACCAATTCAACTAGCTGATACCTGCTCCATCATATTCTTTTTTTTCCCTCCTTGAGAAAGCTGTTCATATGGAACATACTGTTTTTTTTTGGTAAGTTCATATGGAGCATAATGATGATAGTGACAAAAGTGATAACTTCTTTTGTAGTTTACTTTACTATTATGTGCATCGTTGCTCCTACATTTCAGGGGTTGATTGAGATATTGGTTTTGGTCGGGAGATTGTTGTCTTTATCAATTCCTGGATGTATGTCACTATGCATGCAACCTACCCATATGTGTTTCTCATGTGAATTTTGGGTTGTGTGCGCATGCGTGTGCATGAGGACATAAGGACGTGCCAGATTACCCACCTCTATAACTGTTCTATCTTGGATGATCGACCTTACCCACTCTCCAAGTTCTGAATTGATAGGTTCTAGCACCATGTGGAGTGAATGAGGTCATATGTGCTAGAGCTTCTGAATGTGTCTCCAATGGCACTGAGCTGTGTCTTGCTGCTGGCTTTTCTGTGAAATTGGATGATGATGGACATGTTGGCTCCCAAGAAGCACATTGTTATGGCGGTCGAGCTAGTTTAGACTCAATTTCTAGTTCATGGAAGACTGCTGATTCTGAAATGCCTCAAGAATTTGATGATCAGCAGCGGCTGGGGGGAATGCCGTTCAGTAAAACAGTATTTTGGGCAGTCGGCGGAATGGTCTTGACTGGAGGACTGCTGATTATAAGGTGATTCCTCTCTCCTTTGCACCCTAAAGTATGAATAGCTCAGGTCCTACATAAAATTAGGAGCATAACATTCATCACCTATTTGTTGATTTCTGGAGTAGGATTTTCTTGGACTCTACCATCTCTCTCCTGAACCAATGGTTATTTGTCACATGATCATTTGCGATGTTTTCTTGGGGTCACTCAATTTTTTTTCCGAGGAAGGAATTGAAGCTTTGATAGTTTGTAGTTTTCAAACCTCAAATGTAAGTGATACATGAAATGTGTTTGCATGGTGGGTGCTGAAAATGAGCTCAAGCATCTTTGTTAGTTAAATTTTTAGTAGCTTTTTATCTTCGTAAGTTAGTTGTTTCAGTTCCTGTAAGCAGTGGCTTGTTTACTGGCTGAGCTCTGGTTTGTCATGCACCTTGTGTATGCTTCTGCACAGGGAAATAGATGCAGTTCCATATGTGGAGCTTTTCTGCAATTTGAGAAGAATTTCAGCATATAACCTGATTTCCCACTGGAATCTTGTCATAACTTAATAAAAAGTCAGTGTTAAAAGCAATGTTCTCTTGTCTCTCATGTGTCACACGATGAAGGGACTCCAGGAATTTGATATTAGAACTCGAGACTGTTGTTCTCAGGATGTGGTTGAATAAATTGCTCAAGGCTATTATCTTCTATCTCATGATTGTGGATGCTTAAACTAGGGTGTGGTTTCGGTATGCATTAGTCAGTCAAAAGGAAATGGATTTTGGTTCAGAGTTTCCCAGATGAATCACATAATTTCTGATGTACTATTGTTCATTACATAGTACAAAGAGCATCCGTCTGATTCTGTATTTTTTTTGGTCGGAATCTGATCATCTATTTAACCTGTAGTTGAGGGTCTTACTAGCATTCAAGTTTTGTTTTGTATCTTTGAAAGTACTTCATCCTTATTTACAGCAGGAGGAGTAACAGCCACCACCAGAAAATTGCTGCTATTCAGCGTAGTGCAAGGAGATTGGAAGCTCAGATGAACCAGAAATCTTTCAATTCACGTAGTAAGAAGGTGAAGGGAAGATGAATCTCCACTATGTGCTTTTTTACAGGTGAAGCAATGAACTGAGTTACCTCAAACTTTGTGTAATTATTAGAGAACCGCATAGGTATCAGTTTGGGAATTATGCAGTAAGATGTTAGAATCTTCTATCCCTTCTCCTCTGGCCCTTCAAGCATATCGAAAAACTAGGTATCGCTGCAAATGCATGCCTCATTTGAGTTAGTCGGATTCTTAATGTTCATGTAATTTCTTTATGCTAGCATTCCGAAAGTTTACGACTTTTTGCTTCTGAGCTCTATAAACCTCATCGAAGGCCAATATAAATTTTATCTCTCTGAGTTTTGGCTGCCTAATTTGGTAATTATCTTTGAATTATAAGGCGAAAGATCTCATTGTATTTTTTAGACTGTATTTTCCTGTTAAAGGATCTTCCTTTGAGAGGGCAAAAGTAAGCTTCTGAAGGCTTAATTTTGCCTTCAACTCCCCCCCCCCCTTTCTTCTTTTTTTTTCTTCTTGTGTCTCCCACCCCCTATAATGGGCGGGCATCTGCAAATCAGCCCATTCTCAAAGGTGAGGACCGACCTTCTCACCCCATTCCACAGACCAATGGTGGCCCCTGCGCTATGAATCCAGCGGTTTGTTGGCTATCTTATTCACTTAAGCAGTCGAAGCATGGCTTTATGCTGTTTATGTGATTCCAAAAAGTGCAATTATACTTTTTGTTTGCAGGCAAACCTATCTGCAATCGCAATTACTACAAGAAAAATGCCATCCTTCAACGAGCTGTTTTTGTGAATCCAAAGCAACAATTTATGCTGGTTCTGGCCGAAATCAAGATCACACACGGACCACTCGGCATATGTTCAGCTATTTGGCAGGAAAAAAAGAGGAAAACATGCCTTCTTCATTGTCGAGAAGAGGGATTTCTGGTTGTAACCTGTCTTGTCATCTCACATTTTTCTATGGTTGCGGAAACTTGGTTGTGCTTTGCTTTTGGGAGATGCAAATGTTGGAGTGGAAGGATTTACAAACACACAGCCCGATGGTGCCTACATTCAATTTGATGCATCGATGTGAATTCAGAAGGTCATCAGTTTATGACTGCCGATAAATTCGATATTTGGATATTCAAGTTAGCAGCAGGTTTGCAGTATCTAGACAGACGTTTCGGTGCAGGGCTGGATAGCGATGGCCATGACTAGAGTGCTACCAAACGACTGGATGTCTCCGAAAGACTGTCACACGAAGTGGAGATCGGTATCACAAGCATTATTTGGCGGCAGAAGTTGATGGATTAGCCTTTTGCACATATCACGCCGTCCTGTGCTTCTAAGCCACTCAATGGTCCTCCAGTTGATTGCTTGCTTGAGATTCCATTCCCTCATCTATTCACTGAACCCCATAACTCCGGAAAAATCAACGTTAAGAGTTTTGTCCGTTCAGGGGCTCGACGAATTGGTCCATGAATTCACAAACGACCTCTTTTCTCGATAGAAACCTTGATATAGATGGCTGCTTTCATCACAAACACTGAATTGACGATGTTGTCAAGTCACACTCACTAGGGAAGAAATCTGAACTTTTGACATGAACTTGCTGCGGTGACGACTCGAGCACACTTGCAGCTGACAAGAGAAAAAGAAATTAAAGATGGAAAAAAAATTCAAATCATCAGTTTATCCTAGGTGAGCGGTTTCCGTTAGGTTTTGTAAGGTCTAAGATCTCCGTTTCTCAGCTGAAAACAGTGCATGTTTGACTGAAGATCCTGAACCAACTTTCCTACTATTCCAGCAGCCGTTGATTATTCTCGAAAGATATGGCTTTTTCGCCAAAAACAAGGGCATATCCATGATCCAATCGTTCATGGATGAAACCAGCTTTCTTGCTCATTTTCTCATGAAAAGACGAACATCTTCCAGAGACCATGGTCTGCGGATCAGACTCTTCCGAGCTGTGGAGGCTGCTCATACCAAGGCAAGAAATAAGTTATTTTACAGCACCATATCAGAAAATTGACTGGAATGAATAATAACGAAAGGCCTGATCTTCGTTGCGGTTGAATTCAGGAAGATGGTGAAGTCCAGCAAGACATAGAAAGTACAGATTTTTCAATACCTTCTTAAGAGTCATTCTTGATGAACTCGAACTGCCAGAAGCTTTATTTTCGGCCGGCTTCAGGATCTCAAACGAACACACCAAATTCTCATCAACACTTAGCAACGCACCTACGTTGTCAAACTCCCCTCCATAATTGGGAGCAGAAAAGATTGTCACTAAACGCCGTTTAGCAAAAAATTCGTAGCCATCCTCCACCACCTGCAATTAATCCAGAGAAGATCTTTTCAATACATTTTCAAGGCAAAATCGAAGGAAGGATATGATGATGTAATGTTCACCCATGAATATTGCCATGTTTGTATTTGTATAAAACGTTTTTCAAGAACAAGTGCACGGAATGAAGTATACTAAAGATAGGCTCCTCCAGAGTGCAAAATAAGCTAAGCATTACAGTTCTACTAATAACTAGATCCTCCAGATTCTGCAGAGTCCTTCAATCAACTCAAAGCACTACCGATCAGCAATTACTAGAACCACTGGTAGGGAGATTTTAAGCCATAAATCGTATGGGTAGTTGTCAGAGCATCGACCTTTTCTTTTACAACACTAATCCAAGGTATAATATTCAGAATATGATGGGACAATGAAACACGAGACAGTTAATTGGATGGGTTGTTATCGTGTTGCTGTATGTGCTGGAAAGAGCAATTGTTTGGTGAGCAGAAAGTTAATATGACATGTCAGCACAAAATGGAAATTTGAAAAATGGCCTTTCAATCCATTATAAGAATTCTGAGAAGATTAAAGAGGGGTATTTTTTTCATTTCATCAGTCAACGAAGCGCCTTGAGTTTTAAGAGAGCCAAAAGGATGCTCGCAGCATTTTGCATCTTTAACAGGCATCAGGCTAGATGATAAAGAGATTGGCTTACCTGATGGCCACGGCAAATGAGATCGAGATCATTCTTATCCAAAAACTCAGCAACCTTATCAGCTCCAAAAGTACAAGAGACACCACGATCGCTGTCACCCCAACCATCAATACTAGGATCAGGGTCAGACCACAGAAGATCACAAAGAAGACCGGCATCGGGAACTTCGATTGGCCTCGAAATTTCCTTTATTTGGTCCAACTTGTTCAACTCCGGGGAGAGGCCCCCATGCATGCAAAGTATCTTATCATCGATAAGGGCAGCCACTGGCAGACAATTGAAGCAATCGGTGAATATTTTCCAAAGCCTAACATTGAATCGCCTTTTGCACTCATCATAAAAACCGTAAATGCGATTTATTTTTGCGTCTTCATGGTTTCCCCTCAAGAGAAAAACTTTGTCGGGATATCTTATTTTGTAGGCCAGAAGCAAACATATCGTCTCCAAACTGTGCTTCCCACGATCTACGTAATCTCCTAAAAAAAGATAGCTCGCAGAGGGAGGGTGGCCACCATACTCAAACAGCCTCAGTAGATCGTGGTACTGTCCATGAATATCACCTGTAAGAGACCTGCAACATTAGAATCACTTGATGCATACTAAGTTGATTGTAATGAATGCACCGACAAGCTAGAAGACAGAAGCTTGCATTCAGTTCTAACGAATTTGTACCATTTTCCCTTTAATCAAAGAGCCTGAAAGTAATAAGCGAGCTAACCTTTAAAGTCCCCCTACTGAGAACCCCATCCTTGGAAGATCTATCCTCCCCACTCCATAATCAAATATAACAGATTCACCAATGCTTTGATGCGCATTAACTAAATTATAAAATCTTAATATTCTTACTTCAGCATCCTGCTATTTGTTCATCTACTAAGCAAGAATGAACATACGATAAAAAAAAGTCCCACTGGAAAACACGAGTTATCGTTTCATCAAATCAACTGCCTCCAACGTTAGAGAATACGGCAAAAAACAACTGCTGTAGCTTATACAGAAGAAACGAGAAAAAAACGAATGAAACGACCACGTGCTAATCAGGTGGACAACAGAAACAAAAGAGAGATATGAGAAAAACAAACTATAAAACACATGCCCTTATGACTATTGGTTCCTAGCCATTTGCCATAAAATCCTTTGCCACAGACTAACGCACCTGCTGCACAACCAAAACCAGCTTCGAGTCAATCATGAGATGAGAGCACGAGTAGCATGTTTGTTTTGGTTGGGGGGTGAGAGAGAGAGAGAGAGAGAGAGAGAGAGAGAGAGAGAGAGAGAGAGAGCTCATACCGCAGATTCTGATAGGAGCATGAAGCTTCAAGAGATTGGGCTGAGAAAGGAAGATTTGGCGAGCGTTGATGCAGAGTTGGCGGATCTCAGCCTCAGAAAGCTGAACTTGCTTCCCTCCTTTGCCTTCCAATAATCTTCTTATTATGTCATCCAACACACTCTTCTCCATCATTCCTTCCATTGTCATCATCATCATCATCTACTCCTCCTTCACCACTCAGAAACACACTAATAATCAACTCCCTTTCAATATTAGCAAGATCCAACCGGCTCAGCTGGCTTCTGTGGAAACAAACAGCTCAAAGTGCGTGCACAAGAACAAGAAGATGAAGGGATCATCCAAATGAAAAATCTGGTTTCTGGTCCTGCAAATCCCTTTATTTGTTAGAGGGATTAAGAGGAGAGGAACAAAAGGGTATCTGCTGAATTGAGCGACACGGATCAGAAGAGCTCCACCTTATTCTTTGTGGAATGAAAATCAACCCAAGAGGGCATGCTCAGATATGAGAGAAAGTCAATGGAGAGGATTAAGCTTATATACATGGAATCTGGAAGATTTCCACAAGCTTTCTGTACGTCAGAGAGAGGGAGACAGAGAGAACTAAACCCGTTAAAAACTCGCACTTGCGATATGAATTGAATGAGCAAAATCCAAACTTTAAAAACAGATTGAAGGGGAGAGAGAGAGAGAGGGGAGACAAATCAGAGCTTGGAGATTGTGACGAGCAACAGATGAAAAAGGGGGCTGTCAATTTTGTGTGAGAATGAACCTTACCCTCTGCAAGGAGATTATTCATTACGGTTGATGTGGAAACCTCGAAAAGCGGGCGACTACTCGGCGCCACACAAGAGCCGGCGCAAATTAGCATCCACTATACATTTCCTCTCTCTTCTCTGCTTTTGCTTCTGGAGACTTTAATACCAATTATTTACTATTATTCACATCGAAGCAATGTTTGGCATCTTTCGTGCGAGCTAAAAAAGAACTCTTTTCAAGGATCACAATCGTTCATCTTCAAAATAAGCCACACCCATTCTAAATAAGTGTTCTCTGCCCAATTCAAAAACGTTGAATTCGCTCGTCTCTATTTTGTAAAGCAACAAATTTGACCTGCGCATTTAGAGGAACGGTGACTTTTTTCGCCTGGTCTGCGCATATCTATCAAACCGTTTTTCAATATAATATATAAGATCTCCAATGCCTCCAGAATTGAAATATTCATAGAATGACATAAAGCTTCCAACTTTCTTGATCAGGTAGGATTTAGACATACGGTTCTATAGAAAGATCAATCTTTTCAGGATGAGAGAGGAAAATAAAATACGAGCGAGTGAATTGCCTGATGAGAGAGCCCACAGGGCGCAACATAGCAGATGTGGAGTGCAGATGAAGAGATGTGGGAGTAATGTTCACGACAGGTAGCTTGGTGGGTTAATGGTAAAGATGAGGGCAAAGATCGTGGCCGACTCTGTTTTTTCTATTTGCCACCCTCCATTTGGAGCCTCGCAACTTGAAGAAACCGCGTACTTTGAAAAGTCAAGTGTTTGTGTGCAACATGAACTTCTGACACCGCACCACATTGGAATACAAGTCAGCCTCGATTACTATAAGTTCTGTTCCCCCACATCTCGCCCTTAATTATATGCTGTCTTCACCAATCATGGAAGACCGCGTAAGAAGCCATCCTCCTTTTGTTAGTTGGTGCCTTCCTTGGGCCTAACCGAAATTCAGTTTATTTGGTTTGACAACCAAAGGCATGCCATTGAAACGCTCAATGGACGCATCGAGTGTTGCTTGAACGGAATTTGTTTAGTTGATGATGATTGCGGTGGTGGTGATGACCATTGAGCCTCTATGCGACTTGTTTGGCTCACTAATGCCACCACTTTCAGGCACAGAATACACAAGCTCAAAAGGGTTTTTTAGTGGGAGCAGCGCGCCACTTCATTAAAAATGGACGAATCCTTGTATTTGCTTTTGGCATTCCAATGAATCTGTTCAACGCATTAGATTCTCCACAATTCATGTTATTTATTAGTTGGGAAAGTTTCGTGCACTTTTCACATCAAAGACAAGGAGGTTAGGTTCGCGTCAAGGGGAAGTTTCGGTTATCATCTCATTGTCAAGGGAGCTCCCCAAGAGCTCCTGGTGTTTAAACTGGATTGGGTTATCGTTTGAAAAACTAGAGCTCCACTTTCTACCTTTTGCAATAAGTGCCGAGACCAAGTCAATTTGGAGTTTACCGCCTTCCGGGGAAAGCAGATTAGGTAGGTGGGAACAGTGGAATGAAAAGGATCATCTTAAGATGGGAAGAGTTGATGCAAAAAGAAAGAAACATAAAGGAAAGGGGCACAAGCAACAACATGCTCTTTGGTATGCGAGAAGATATCAACGAAATAAGATTGCTTTCATTTGCTGACCAATTTGACTCCATAACTTCTGCCCAGAGATACTGAGAGAAACTTCCTGTGTCAACAGACCTAAAGGATAAACCATACAAAATATGCCAAGAAAACAGTCTAATTCAATGACTTTAAGGTGTCACTATAATCCCAGTTCTTTTGGCCTTGGACTGTGTTTAAAACAGCACCGAGCAGAGTCTATATTCCACAAAGAAGCAAAAGGTCATCATCGACAATCTGTTCCTTCGTTTAAATATTTGCTTGTGCACGTATGCTTGATATGAATGGAATTCCTGCTTCTTGACAAAGTTAACCAACTTCATGTAGGTGTTCAGTATCAGGCGAGGAAGACAAATGAAATCATTCATGATGCAGCTGAATTTGATCGATCTACAATGTCATGGACGCATATGTGTGTTTCAAGAAACAGAACACAGCAACATTTGAGGAAATGATTGTCAGGTCATACCTAGCAAATTTGGTAGTTTTACCACAAGCTTTAAAAGAACAGTACCTTATCCAAAGACAGCACAACAAGGCATAGCTACTCACGTTCGTTCGCACACCTAACTCAACTAAATGTCCGTTACAGTTGTTGAAGAGCAACAAAATAAAAATAAAAATCTCAGGGCTATTAAATAGCACTTTACAAGCTGTCCTTAAAAAGAACACCAAGTGTCACCTCCTTTAAAGAACCATTGGCCTCCACATATGTACAGAGTTCACCTGGTCCTGAAGTTATTATCTGCATCTACCTTAAGATATTTTGGAGTTCAATGGCACTTGCCTCAGTTTCCTTGTGATTTCAATGGAGTTGGGTTCACGTTTGGTCTAAAGGAACAAAAAACAAAGTATGCAAGTTCAGCCCTCAAGTCATGCACCATATAACAGTTTCCCATGGCTTACATCGTTAAGCTTCTATAAAATGAATGGAAGAAAGAAGTTTTCTTAATTACCCAATTCAAGAGGGGTTTTCTGATGCATACATAAAAATAGTATCAGGTGCACTCCACTGGGTGCCCTTACGATCTCTCCATTTCCAACCATTCTCACAGGCAGCCAATGTAATTTATCTTCTTTGTGTGAATCTGGTCATACATGGATGATGTTTTGGAAAAGCTGCAACTTGCATTCGTGCAAAAGAATTGACTTCTCCTCAAATCAGATATGATCATTCCAAGTCCCAGAAGTTCAATCAAGACAATCAAATGGAAGAATCATTCTGTTTTTAACTCAATAACCATTCTTCCATTGGATTAACTTATAGCTCGGTCTGTATCATACTAAGTGGGCCAGGTGCAAGTCTTCTTTCTGCTCCAAGTTGCATGCAACAATCATTCTTAAGAAGAGAAACTTTGAACTAACAGAGAATCATAGTCACAGAGTGAGCTCTTGAAACCAACCGTTGCGCACTCTTACTTTATCTATAATTTGTTTGGGAAACCATTTCAGCATTCCAGCAAATCCTATTGTTTGCAGCACTGCCGATTTAACTAAACAAAGAGAAGAGAGGAAGCAGCAAATAGAGAGAGTTCGATTCACTAATTGAAACTTCTAATGATACTTGGGTTCCGAAGGGGAGGACCAGAATCACCATTCAAATGACCAGCCACAATAGCCTCTTGACAGACAGAGAAAGAGAAGAGTGCAAGAATCTTGATGGGCACTACCACACCAAACCTCATACTAAAAATGAACTCGCTGCCGGCATCAAATGTGATCAGCGATCCTAAATTTCCTAACCCATATGTTTCAAAACTCCAACAACATGATCTGAGTGCACGTCTAGAGAGCAAGAAATGGACGGAAGAAGTGACCTCTGGTTTTATTACAATTATGAGGGAAAATTAAATTCTTGAGCTCTTTGCCAAAGGGAGGGTAGGCTGAATGCCTTTTCATGAAAGGAGCATGCCATCTAGATTTAGTAGCCACAAAAAGATTCCAATCATCTTCACAGCCATCCTATGAAATCGTTTACATGTCTATTTCCTGTTCTTTAATTTTTTTTTTGTTGCAAAACTTGAAGGCAATGAAGCCTATCAAATGCATATCCTTTTCTTGATCAATCTTCTATTTTCATTATCAGACCAGAAAGTAGCCCAACCAAATGCTCCCCGTAAATCTTAAACCATATTGCCCCAGTCCAGTTAAATTCTGCAGGTAAAAAATTGTACAAAGAAGCAGAAGCATGCCTGAATTATTGTACGCGGTATGAATGGTAAAATTTCGTTCAGCCTCTTCCCATTTATCAGATTCCACAACGGAGTACCCCATTTTGAAGTCACAATCTATGCTTTAAACAGTGAAAAATAACTGAAATATCAGATTCTTTGAAAATTATTGAAAAAGGGGGCTATACACCAAGATAATACTAGTACAAGTTCTCTGCCGATAAATCTAGACTGCTCTGAGCAATCTCAGTAACACAACCCAGAGACCTATTCAAAAGTTGGTCACAGATTCAAGTTCAATGGCATTTGAAACTTACAAAGAACTCTTGAACAGATGAAAGCTAATAAAGAAACTGTGATACATGACTCACGTTGACAATCCAAAACAACCAAAATCTGATTGATTGATGTGGCATTCAGTGCATTCAAGCAACCTTGTTCTAAGGGAAGAAGCTGTCCACATAGATACATATGGCGAATTGGAGAACACATGCATAGTAATTTTTATCATAATTTCAGCGGTCAAACAGTTGTTACCTCACTTGAGTCTCTGATTCCCAAATTAGAAGCACTTTTATCTCGAACACAGCGCAAGCATGAGAGCATTGTATCTCTGTAAGAGACAGTGAGTTCCTCAGGACATCCTGAAGAGCATTGAGTAGAAATGCAATGTCTCTCGGTTGACTGCTGAATAAGGCTAATGGCACTAACAGCTTTGTTACTGAGGTGAAGACTTTCAGAAGCACAAGGCTTATAGACCTACTTAATCATGGTTTTCAGGACCCAGCGGGGCCAATAGTAAACCACAGACACAAAGTTCTTCAGCATCATTCCAGTAAAGTTTCCTGGTTTCATATCTTAGGGCAGCTGACTATTCCATTTAAGCAAATTTTCTATTAGAAGTCCTGTGGATAACCCATCTATGGTTAATGGTCATAGACCACATATTGCTTTCTCCAGGTTTGACAACCCTTGGAAAGGAACCAAACGCATCCTCTTGGTCATGTACAATGCAACTTATTTGATGTAAAAGGCAACTGTAATATGATCAAGGAAACATATAGATTGGTCCATGGTGGTGGAAATTCTACAAAGCAAAATGGTCATGGTACTTCATCAGGATTTTTCTGGGAAATAAGCATTCTTAATTTCATCTCTTTACAGACATTATGCATATGAAAGCTTTTCAGTGGAGTCTAACCGTTAAAGAATTTATATGTCAATTCAAGCCTTCATTTAAAAGCTTGTTTTTAGAATAGTTGGCTACCATCTCACACAATTTCTACAGGAATGCTCTTGTTTTTGTCTTCCCTCATATTTCAGAGATAGTTTTGACGGTTCAAAGCAAGACTTCCTACTCACTAATATGGGATTTCCGTGGGAGCCAGACATATTCCAATCAAATTTTCCTTTCATTTCTATTCCCCTCACTCATTCAATCCCCTTCTCATAACAACCCACATAAACACGTATACGAGTCTAATTAAGGGTGAAACTACAGTAATAGGAAGATAATTCTCATGCATTTTCAACTATACAGTAAAGAAGAATCATTTTCAGGAATAATGAAACCATCAAGAGCAACGCTAATGAACATGAAGAACATTTCAAGAATACGACTAATTGGAAAATAACTTATTTATATTAATGAATGAAGGATGCTGTGGCCTCCTGTTCATGTATCCGATAATTCTGATTGTTTCTTCATTCGAGTAGAATAGTTAGTTCTGCTCTTGAATTCTACTCCACCTTTATATTTCTGTCATGAACATTCTTCACGGTACAGCAGCATAATATTAACATATGCAGAAACAATCAAGCGCACAATTTTAAAAAAAAATACTTGATAATAATTACTAATTTTGAGCTCAATCGATTTCCATCAAGTCACGAATGATAAAGCAAAAAAAAAAAAAAATCCAGCGCATCAACGTTTCCTTGTCAATTCCATTTCTATCAATAAGAATCAACAAACGGCCGACTACTTCTCCTCGTCATCTTCCTCACCCCACCGTCATCGCAATTCAATCCGCATCCGCACTGAGGGCACTCCTCGAAATTATCAATAGGGAAATCCGCACCTGCGATGCCGACGGAGAACTGCAGGTCGTCGCCCCGGCGGCTGACCTCCACGATGTCCACCCACACGAACAGCAGCTTCACCTTCACGCCCTGCAGGTTCTTTAGCCTGTTCTCCGAGATGACCCCCCCGATCGTCGACTTGTACTCTAGCTGGTACGACCCCTCGAGCGAGAAGCTGCAGGTCTTGTTGAAGTAGGCCGCGAACCTGCCGGTCGTCTTGTCAAGGTCGTAGCCGTTGACGCCGATCGGGAGGATCCCGGCGGGGAAGTTGTAGTCCCCGAGGATGTCGTACGCCGACCGCTCACCGGCGGCCGAGGTGCCGGGGTTGGAATGCACCGATTCGGAATTGATGAGGACGACGACGCAGAGGATCGTGGACAGAAGTACCGATCTGGAAGCGACAACAAGAGCCATCTCCCTCGCTCTCTCTGTGTCGCGGTCGTTGTTCGATGGGTTATTGTGTGATAAAAATGCGATCTTGCGTCCCTGTCGGCGATAACTGATTTTCTTCAGAGAAGGAAAGTTCGGTTCAGCTCATCCAGAGATCGAATGGAGAATGGTAGTTGAAGACTTTGAACCTCTCTCTCTCTCTCTCTCTCTCCTTCTCTCTCTCGCCAGTGCAAACTATGGCGAATTCTGTGGGGACGCTGGGGAGGACGAAATGGGCCTGAGACTCAAATGGGCTCAGTGTCCAGCATCCCTAGATGGGCTTATGATGGGCTTACGACCATGTGGGGAGGGGGCCCGTGGACGTTTACCCTTCGAATTTCCCTTTTCATGTCCTTTTTCCTTTTCCCCTTCAACCAGCGGAAGTCGTTCTTTCATCGCACGGGATTTCCCAAATCTTTCGACCGGATTAATATTCGCGGATTGTTAAGAGTTTAGAATCGGTCGCTCGAACTTCTTTTCTTCGACTTAAAAAAATAATAATCGGAATATATTCCCGTCGACACTCATTAAGGTAATCGGATGAACGTGATTATCATAGACCAGAAGAAGATTGTGCATTTTCTTACCATTTTGACCTTGATGTAGACGGTCATGTGGATTTGAAACCTCTCGACCGAAATTCGCAACCATGTACTCAAATTCTAACTCATCTCCACATTGTTATTTGTCGATATCTTAAAGGCATGGCCGTGCTTAAGCAGCTACTCAGAGGGGAATTAGGATAACAACCCATTATCATGGTCATCCACTCAGATACGATTTTTCCAATGTAAAAATCAAACATGAAATTATTAGTCTCTAAGTGAAATTATTTCAAATATTAAACTTTGAAATTTAAATATAATATTTTAAAGTTTTTATGTCATGCTTTGATCCTAAACAAACGTGCCCTTAACTTGAAAGCACTCATTTTCCCCCCCAATTAGTGTAGTTATTTTAGCACGTCCTTAGGAATCGCGCGCTTGAAATGCAAGAATTTGTGCTCCCAAGAGGTTGCTTGAGGAATCGGGTTATCCAACATAAACACCATATTCCATGCTTATGAACAATTCGAATCGGGGACAAAAATTTTTGTCTAACATTTTCTTTCTCCATGATTGGATGGGCCTCCCTCCTTATTGATGCCTGGTAAAATCCAGTCAGAAAAGACATGCATGCATTACGTGGGACAACCAGCGAAGGTTCCCCGCAAGCATCTGTTTACCAAGTTTCTGGAGCCTGTCAACTTTGGACTTTACTTTGATTTGGACTTGATTAGTAGATCCATCGGATTTGTTTTTGTTCTAAGTGTAGTTTCAAGGTGCTTTAAAAGTAAAAGTTGCAATAAAGGTGGACTTCTTGTTGGAGAATCGGAGGCTACTCCCATTTCCCCCCTCTATGCCAAGTTTGAGTAAGGTAAATCTGTAATTTAATTTGGTAAAAAGAAAGCATGAGCAAATTAGATTAGAGATCTTGAACGACATTATAGGTCGCGCACAAGATTATTTCCTCTAAAATTTTAATTTATTAGAAAATAATGTAAATATTAACGGGTCAGCTTCATTTTCTTTCTTTTCCTTCTTTTCGAGGCCATTGCCGAGACCTGGAAACCAGTGGAGGAAAAAAAGAAAAAAAGAAAAAGGAATGAAAAAAATAGAAAATTTGAAAAATATCGTAAAAGTCGTCCACGTCGGCCTCGGCTATGTTATGTAGGACGATCGAAGTTCACATTAACAAGTTCTAACTAAGATTAGCAGAAATTGTTAATAAATTTACAACTAAATTGATACAATTAGAATGTTTATGATTGAATTAGTTTTTATATTATGGATTGATGACTTTTTAAACATTTTTTTTTCTTAACAATGACACAACTTTGAAGGCGTAGTTAACAGTTTATGTCAAGTCTTCTATACATAAAGGTAAATAGGTCGACAGTGTACAACCAAATCATCATTTGTTGGTCAAGCAATATATGGCGATCCTTCGGTATAGCCTTGACCCAAAAATTACACTCAGACGTAGATGTATTCTCCCCCCTTTGTCTTGGTAATTGCTATTCTTAGTTTCTACTGAGGAAGTCAGTCATTGTGCTCCAAACAAACCATGGATATATCAGGAAGTGCAAGGACTACGTACAAGCCCGAATTCACATCAACAAATGGTTGATTGTCCATGTAGGCATGGTAGATAATCCAACTCCTCAGCCAACACTTGATCTTCGCAGAAATTAAACAGACAACATCATTCATCTGCTCTCTCCACACGGTCAATTAGACAGATTTTTTTTTATCATTTCGTCGACCGTTGCTTCAAGGACACCAAACGACAGATCGCTAAATATACTTAGCTTGAAGATCGAAAGATAGAATAACTATGAGAAGAACGTGGTTAGAGAGTGCCATCGAGGCAAGACTTGACGACGACATTATACCACATTCTAAGAACTCTCCTTTATGTCCCTCGCTGCCATGTTTATCTATGAAGAAAAGGATTACCTACTCAAACAGGAGCCCTGACATAGCTTGACTCGAAATGGGTCCCTTCTCTATCTCTCTGCATAAGTTGCAGCGGATTCCGAGGGCGTACTTAATGGCGGCTCTGATAGCGGATGTGCCTTGCCTTAGCTGTAGCAAAGTGCTTAGATCGTGAGATATTATTGCACCTGGTCCCCAGACAAACGCAAATTCAAACCTGTGTTGAAGTAAATAAATGGACCCGATTGACCTAGTTCGGCTCAAAATGAGGAAAAAAAAAAGATTGTTGTATCTGCAATCTTTCTGTTGAGCTACTTCTACTTGAGGAATGGAAGTTGGTTCTACGAGAGGCTCACGGCTTGCCACCCTTTGTCCTCCGCCGTTGATGACAAGGACTTGGTCTTGGGCTTGTGATCGTGCACAGAATCAGCTGAGCTGTTCCGAGTCCGAACCTGGTCCCGCATGGTGCCTGCGTCGAGTTTACAGACCAATTCCATGAGCAACCATCTTTAAATTCTTTTCCTGAGCTTTTCATGTGATCGAGCGTTGTTTTCTTTTATCATGGATAATCGAGTTTTTGGCCATTTCTCTATTTATTATGTTAAAGTTGATAATATTCCATTGAAGGGCTGAATTAACTCTCGCACTAATAAATAACTTTTGGTGATTTTTCAGGAAAAAACAGTTTAGATGCCTACAAGGTATGCCTATCAAAATCCTTATTTATTAGAATTAGGTCAAGATATCAGAGTTTTCTTGCAGAGTCGAAGTATGAGATTTCTTTTCTACTCTTTTCTTCAAACTGATTCGACGTTTGTCCCCATCTAGCTTCCATCGAATCTTACTTACAAGAGAAATTGTGTTATTATATAGTTGCATGATGACTCATATGTCCTTTTAGCCCGCAAGCATGTTGTTGTCTATTTTATCGGTAAATATACCCCTGCAAGTGTGATGATCTTTCCTTTTCTTTCTTTTAATAATGAAGGGCTACTTTACGTGCATGCATATTCTAATTCTGCTGACGAAAGGCGCTTTTCCTTCTGCTATCTCCACCTATGGTCGAAAGAAGAGTAGGAGAATCAATGCAGTAGAGAAAGGTCAGCTTACTCCGATGAAGTAGTCATGGGTGAGGATGGCGTCAACAGTCCAAACGCCACCCTTGATGAAGAGGATGAAGGAATGGAGGAAAGCATGTACTTTACACTCTTTCTGGTGACCACTGTCTTCTGCAAAAATTATTGAGTTTAACTGTCCACTTCATGGAACATCCCAATCAATTAGTCACCTTCATAAGCCATATCATGAATTGCTCATATTGCTTAGCAAACATGTCATAGCTGATGCGTATGAAAGCACGTGTACGCGTGTCTAACTAGACATAAATTTATACATTTATAACATAAATACCATGGCAGAGAGAGGTGAACCATTGGCGACCGTGCTGAAGACAGGCACTTGAGAGGCCGGCAATGGTGATTTGCATCCGACCATCCAACGTTAACTGAGTCACTAAGATTGCTGCAGGTGGGAACATCACATCACATTTGATCGCAAGGATTGCAGTTCTCATCTCCATTATTTACATACTGCGATTATTTTCTCCCTAAAAGAAAGGTACATGTTAACTAAAAGTGATTAAGGACATTTAATCTTGTGGCTCTTCTATGTGATGCAATTTAGATTATGGTCAAGCAGAAGTTTGACTTAATTCAAGTGAAGGATAATTGAAAAGCATACGTACATGACCAATTCATCTTAATAAGCTACTACTGAAACTTTAAACATTTAATGACATCAGACCTTAAAGAATAAAAGTGAAGTATTTCAAAAGACATGGCAAATGTTTATATAATAGACAGTATTCAAATCTGGTCATATTTCATAACTAACGGATAGACTCTTATACAGGCGACGTTAAGGGTCTTACAAGCTTTTCACAACTCAATCATAGGACAATAATAAATAGTGAAAAATATTTACGAACGAGATGCTTGTAAAGCAATACAAGTCCATCACATGCATCTTTGCCACATACTCTTACAAAGCTCAAAAGCACACCGAAACAACACCGTCCTTGGTCCAAAAAGCCGTGTGTAAAATAGTTTATCCGATCGATACCAACTCTTAGATTCATATTAATGATATCCTCCTCTACAGTCCTAGTGAGAAATTCTACTTTAGTTGCTCAAACAAATTATACATATAATCACATCTTAGTCTGCAGTAAATAAATTGAGCACGGCAGAGACGAAGAGTTGGTGAGAATTAGGCTTGGAAAAAGTACAAGAAAGTCCGATACCTAGCACATTTGAACCAATTCAGTCTTAAATATTTCAACATGATCGGTTTAGTCCTAAAACTTTTGACGATTTATCAATATACTCCATTTGATCAATTGTGATAAGAATTTCCTAACATAGATACTAGCCATTTTACGCGGTACAACTGCTAATGACATGGACAATTTTTTCAATTTTTTTAAATATTTTAGTCTGTTTTTTCTTTATTTTTTTTACAATTCTTGCCAACGAGGGCGTCGGGCCCTTGCCCAAGTCAAGGTGAGGGCCCTGACGCCCTTGCTGGCCATTGGCAAGGGGGTCAAGATCATAGCCTATGGTCAGTGAGGGCATCGCAACCCTCGTCGAACCATAGTTGGGTAAAAAATAAAAGAAAATAATTCTTTTAATATTTTAAAAAAGAGTTGTTTACATCAGTGTTAGCTCTACCACCCGAGACAATATTATACTAACTTCCAACCAAAATTAACTAGATTGACTATATCGGTAAATCATTGAAATGTTAATAATTAGATTTATTAAATTGAAAAATTTGTGATTTAATTGGTACCAGTCTAAGACTTTTTTTTGCTTCTTTTCCCAATGAGGTTTTCTTCCTCCCTTTTTTACCGTTTTGCTTTTTTTTATTATTTAAATCCAAAGAGATTTGTTCCAGAAGGAGACACATTGGTCATAGCACATCCTCAAGTTATGGCTCTCACATGCTTTGTTTCAGCTTTCTTCACCACTGCGTTGAGAGCCTTCACCATTCAGAACAACTTGGGCTTTGATTTTTCTTTGCTCCAAGTACATGAAGATTCCGAAGTTCTAGTATGTAGAAAGTCTCGTATCATCCAACGCACATTGACCATGGAATCAAGTCAATCTCACAGTGAAGTCTACTGGATCCAGTAACATCTGCCTTTTCCAAGAACTCTGCGTGCATTCGCTTTTCATGGACATGATGCGTGTCATAACCCCACATCGGGATTTTTAAGTGCATTTGTTCATCATTTCAACGTCCAATGTGGTCCTCGTCGTCCTCATGAGAGCAGAGCACACGGACTCATGGAAAACGTCTTCATGATCTTATGCAAACTGTATTGTCGATTCACCGATGACTTGGGAAGGCTTCTTCCCTTAGTGGTGGCACGGTTTTTCAGCTAGTTCTCGTCCTCAACTTCGTAAGAACTCATCTCTACCTCCCCTTTGACCAGATGGGAGGACCCTTCTTCCGCTGCTTCCTCTGTAGGCTCTTCTAATTTACAAAGAGCAGGAAAACAACAGCGTGAAGACAGAGAACATCAACATATAAAAAATGCCCGCGAGAGAGAGAGAGAGAGAGAGAGAGAGAGAGAGAGAGAGAGAGAGAGAGAGAGAATTTATTTGCAGTATGTGAATGAAAGCGAAGAGGTGGAGAGCTCAGAGAGATGCATGTGTGGTGGATGATGCACGCTTTTTTTTTTGGTATTATGGATTCTTTATTTTGTGAATCAGCGAAATGCCAGACTTTGCTCACAAATAGAAGGGTAAAAAGAGGACAGACATCAGTGATAGCCCGTCTCTAGATGCTTGCCATGTTTATAGTATCCGTCGGAGTTTATGTTGGATATTTCATCAGTTTTGAACTATTCAAAGTAATTATTCTGTAATGGATTTAATGAAAAATAATATCGTAATCACTATGCAATAGCTCTGTATCATTGACTGATTTAATTCTGTATTATTCCTTGTTTATTTGTATTTTCTTATCTTAATAAAAACATTCCCAAAATAAGAAAATTTCTTTTTTACCATTTTAGCTGAGTTTTACGTACAATTTTGTTGTTAATGTTTTTCATCTATTTATTCTGTATCATGTTTTTCATCTATTTATTCTGTACGGAATAAAAAGGAAGATCTATTACATCCCTATACGGGAGGATAATCACTAGTCAGATCGCCTGCCCAGAGTACTTCGATCAGACAGCCGAGGGCTAAAAACACTTTTTTGCCCAAAGAAAGGAAAAACAAAATATGCTCCCTATATTAAATGGGGGCCGTCCGATTGTGGCAGGACCCGGTCACCTGGGCCCCCTCGGCAGGTGATCCGAGTCCAATCACTAGAGCCTTACGCATCAAGTTTCGCTTTGAAAAGCGGAATTATCCTTAGAACAGTACATGCATTGCTGTAGGTATATTTGTTCTCATCCTTTCATCTTCTCCAAAAGCACTCTTTCTCCAGCAGTTTACACATGCTGATACGTGGACCCAGCATCATTTTCACGTGCTGTCAAATCAGGTGCTAGCGATGAGGACCAACCTTCTTTGTTGGCTAAACTGAATTGGCCGAGTTGGAAAATGATGGAAGTCCTTTTTTTAAGAAACCATCTGCGATAGTTTCAGATGCAGATCATTCGAATTCGAAACATGTCGGTAAAGTTGTCTCTGCTATCTGTTCGTCGTCCCCTTCCTTCGTTTCACCCGGATGAAAATGGAGGCGATCTCATTGGAAGATCTTTGAGAATCATTTCTGGCCGGTCGAGTTGAGAGTTATGTGTCTTTTCCGAAACTTATATTGCACAAACAGGAAGTGATCAGATACCGACGAGCTGACGACGGAGGAGACCCCTAATGCAGATAGTGAAGCTTCCAAACATGATTCAGCTTTCTGTTCTTATACTCTACAGCTCCCTTACTAGTCTAGTAATCTCCTTTTTGCCAATGGCGAAAACAATGAATCGTCTCGAATGCCCATTAAAACTGAGCTCTGTTCTTCCAGAGAACCGAAAAGTCGGGCTCCACCGTTTCAGCATTTTAATCTTACATCTTACACAATCATCTGAGTGTGCAAAAGGGACGATTCAAGGCATAAACTCTTTAAGGGAGGTCTGGGTTGTTTACTTAGTGATCTCAAGGCATAAATTCTTCAAGGGAGCGACACCCCTATTGGTAATCGAAAGAGTAGTGATTTTTAAAAGGAATATGGTTAAAGAATGCCTTCGAGTCTAGACTTGACCAACAAAACACCACCTGCGAACAACTCGTTTTATACAAAGAACGTTTAATGAGAGTTACGGAGAGGCTCTTTACTAGGTTTTCCCTCAATCAAGTAAGGGGAAACAGAAAAACTGACGTAGCATGACTCGAAGTGGGTCCCTTCTCTATTTCCCTGCATAAGTTGCAGTGGACGGTGGAGATGGACTAGCTGGAGGACGAACTTAGTGGCAGCTCCGATACAAGATGTGCCTTTCCTTATCTGCAGTACATTATTACCCTTTGGTCCCCAAAAAACACAATCAAAACCAGCGACATTAATTGGGAATAATTTACAAATGATTCCAATAAACAGATGTGACTGACCTAACTCGGCCCAACATAAAAAAGATTGATGTATCTGTCAATCTTTGTCTTGAGCTACTATTACTTGAGGAATGGAGGTTGGATCTATGAGAGGCTCATGTGGTTGCCACCCTTTGTCCTCTGCCGTTGACGACGACTTGGTCTTGGGCTTGTAATACATAGCGTAAAGTATCAGCTGAGCTGCTCCAAGTCCGAAACCGGTCCCGTTTGGTATCTGCATCGAATTATCCATTCAAGTCCATGAGCAAACATCTGTCTTTTCTTTATCCGAGGAGCTCATTTGATCGAGTATTGCTTTCTTTTGCTGTGAATAGTTGAGTTCTGGGGCCGTTTCTTCATTTAATATATGTTAAAGTTGATAAAGTTTCCATTGAAGAGCTAGCTTTAACTCTCCCACCACATTAAATTTTGGGTGGTGATTTTTCGGGAAATAGTTCTTAGTTAGATGCCGACACATTATGCCTATCAAAACCCTTATTTAATAGAATTAGGTCGCGATATCAGAGTTCTGAGATCTGTTTCCTAATTTTTATTGAACTGCTCTGCCTTCTCTCCACATCTATGCTATGCCTTGTACCATCAAATCTTACTTGCAAGAGAAACAATGCTATTTAATATGTTTTTGTCGATGACCGATATACCCGTTTTTTCCGCAAGCAATCGTGAGTTGTCTGTTTCATCAATAAATAGACTCTGCACATAGCACTCAGCATACAACGAGTGACACTAATTTATATTTGCACACAACTGTGCACTCCTACCTGCTAAATCAGATAACAAAGGGTAAAATATGGCTACTTTACGTGCATCCATATTTTGATACTGCTTGCGAGGGGCAATTTTTCAATCATCTCGAAAAGACAATAGAGAAACCAATGCAATAGAAACGGCGGAAATTAAGCTTACTCCAATGAAGTAGTCATGGGTGAGAATTGCGTAAACTGTCCAAACACCGCCGTTAATGAAGAGGATGAAGGAGAGGAGGAAAGGCATGTACTCCACACTCTTTGTGGTCACCACTGTCTTCTGCAATAATAATTGAAATCAATGGTCAAATTCATGCAACAAATAACATTCGTAATAATATTGTTTAGCAGGCATGTCATAGCTTGCGTGTCTGTGTGTGTGTATTTACCATGGCAGAGAGAGGTGAACCATAGGCGACCATGCTAAAGACAGCACTTAAAAGACCAGCGACAGTGATTTGCATCTGACGGTCCAAGGTTAACTGGGTCACTAAGATTGCTGCTGCCGGGAACATCACATCGCATGTGATCGCAAGTATTGCAGTTCTCCTCTGCAATATTAACATACTGCAATCATTTTCTTGGCGAAAGATATGTACACGTTGACTAAGAATAATTTAGATAATGGTGCACTCCCACTTTATGTACGAGATAAGATTGTATGGATGTTTCAAGAGCTCTTATTCATTGATCAGTAAATCAATAAGACTGCGCTATGTCTTCTTGTTAGTCTAAACTAGAGTTGGGTCGACACAGGTTGATCAGATCCAGAGATATTCCATTTTCTTTTTCGAGCAAGAAAATAACATATGAAATAAAAATCTTTGGAGATCACAATCAAACAACATACTCTCATTCTTGGGGGCGCATAGAGGAGGAAGATGATAACGAACGTGATCTCGAGGACAACGCCAAAACCATTGACGGTCGCGACGACAACGCTGTCAGGCTTCACGATACCATAGTAAGTCCAGAAGTAGGCGTTCAGCAGCTTGAACACGTAGGGGATGCTCTCGAACTCCTCGGTCGATCTCCGCTTCAGGATGCGCCAAAACGTTTTGCTACAAAAGAAACAAAAGAAGGAGAGATATCTCATGTAGGCGTCAGATATGGATGACCCCGTTCAGATATATAAAGTTGAACAGCGAATCGAAGGTCATGGTTCATCAGCTTGGGCATACACAGGAGCGAGATAGACTAGACCGGTGGTGACGTTGCCGAGCAATCCAAAGATGAAGCTCAGTGTCATGCTGATAAGTTGGACTGGATCCTTGTGGCCAGAGAAAGAAAAACGGATCGAATAGGAATTGGATCGGCCTACAATCTTGAAGGCTTTTGGTCTCGTGTTTACTCTCTGAGAGAGAGAGAGAGAGAGAGAGAGAGAGAGAGAGAGTCAAGCAGGAATATCCATTCAAGCAGAAATACCCATCAAATCACTTCAAGCAGGAATTTGGCCATACATGGATGCCTGGGCGTTCTCAGTGTCCACGTCCCAATGAGGGCTTGTGTGTCCGGTTTGTAACGAGTGAAAAGGAAAAGCTTAGTGGGAGACAAATTAAAAAGCTAAAGAAAGGGGTGGGACTTAGCACATTTCGGCAGATCTGCTAATGAATTCAGCAGGGCTCATAAGAAGCCGAAGCCTCGTCTGATCTCTTCAACCTGCTTGTGATTTCTAAACTTTGTTCTTATATACAATATCATTTATAAACTTTTAATTTTTCTTATATAATTTACGAACTTTTGATATATGTATGTAAAGTTGTATAATGTCGTCATTTCATTAAATCATGTAATCAAATTTTGCTGATTTAATTTCTAATCTGACACTGTTGAACCGCAAAAAAAGGAATATTATGCGTGAATTATTCATATAAGATGTTCAACTCAAATTACTGACATCCTTATTCTTTTATGTGCATCATCTTGGTTTTAGCGGCTGATAATGAACAGTTGGGGCCAACGAGAGATATGTGTAGGGGCCTAATTATTCAATCTTTGCTTTGCCCTAGAAACAGCTGGCCATTCAGAAATGCAACTAATGATCCTAAAAATAAGCGGCCCCTTAAATTTCATGAGTCGTCCTCAGAAGAAACGACAAACAGTAATCGACACCACGATGATTATACTTGAGTCCGGCGGAGAAAGAGAGTAGGTGAGCATTAGGTCGCTTTTCCACCCCATTTTTGCCTCTTCGTTTTAATCCAAGGAGAATTGTTTAGTTGGAGAACATCGGTCAAGGTCAAAGGACATCGACCTCCCTAAACTATAGCCCCCATTCAACCTATTCAAATGACCAAGAACTGGTCTGGGTATTCTATTGATCAACTCATCCTCATAAGAGTTCTTGTGTGATGGGATGGAGTAGGACATGTGAACATTCAAAACACTTGGACGATTCGGATTATTCTATCCCTCGTAATAGAATTTTGATTCGTGGAATGATAATTATGTTGAGAGTGCATGGTAAAAGCCTGATATCTTTATCCGAGGAGATCATTGAAAGAGAGTTCAAGTCAAAGCTTGTCAACATATTCGGTTAGATCCACTTTTATTCAAGAGTTCAAGATATAAGTTATAAGTCAATCAAAATATATTAACTGCTCAACACTATACTAATTCTTTAATGTAAAACTTTTCTATCACATTCACATATTCATACCAACAATCTTCCTTTCACAAGTGAGCTTGAATTTGCTCTCCCTTAATTCAAGTATCCTCTTGTGTAGTAATTTCTCTCACCTTGAATCTCAAATTCCCAACTATATCCAGTCTCTTTCTCCAAGGGTGAACATTTTAAGAAAAAAATCTGGCAAACTTAATCATTTGGTAGACTAGGGATGAAGTTGAGGACATCCAAATTGATATATATCGATGAAGAAAGATACCTAAATAAAGAGAGAGCAAACCTAACACTAAAATTCATACAATATGAGATTTTTCTATCACAACTCATACTTTACACGTACATTCTAAAAGACTAGTTGATTCATTTTGCTAAATAATATGAAAAATCGAGGTTGGAAAATCATTTTCGAGATATCGATTTTTCATGATACAAGTGCATGCCTCTAAGTTCTTTTTGTTTTTTTTTTTTTTTTTTGGTTTGAACTCTCTTCGCAGCCATTGCTTTGAGCCTCCAACCTTCAAAACTATTTAGGTATTGACGTTGCTTTGCTCTGAATAGAGAATCATATTGAAGTTCTACTATGTAGTAAGCCTTGTATCAAATCCAGCGCACATAGACCCCGGAATCAAGTCAATCTCACAGTGCAGTCAACTTGATCCAACAACGTCCGCCTTTTCCAAGAACTCGCATGCACCATGCATCTGCTTTACATGGACATGATGCATGTCAAAACCCACGTCGGCGTTTTTATTTGTAGCGGTCATCGTTTCAACGTCTAATGTCGTCGTCATCCTCCTTAGAGCGGAGTTTACGTGGACTCATGGAAAGCGTCTTCATGATCTTCGGCAAACTGTACTGTCGATTCACCGATGGCTTGGGTAGGCTTCTTCCCTTAGCGATGGTGCGGTTTTTCAGCTGATTCTCGTCCTCAGCTTCGTACGAACTCATCTCTACGTCCCCTTTAACTAGATGGACCGATCCGTCTTCCTCTGCCTCTTCTGTAGACTCTTCTGATTTCAATGCCATGGACTTTTTCTTGTAGATTGAATACAGTATCAGCTGCGCTGATCCAAGTATGAACCCAATCCCATTGGGAACCTTAAAAAATTCCAGTGAAATTCAGAACATTGTGCGCAGCAAGGACCAGCGTTAACAGTGTCACCAAACAGTGCTAGGACGCTGGAAACTTTGGTCTAAACAGGGTGACAATTATAATTTGATTCAAAGAGCATGGAATCAAGAACAAGTAGTTGAATTTGTATCCTACATGGTCAAGTTTGCTCTGTTAAACGAGTTTGATTTGAATTTTTCATGCATATAGCATTTGTATACTCACTAGTCCTGGCATATTCTCACACATAGACAAGTGAGAAGAGGCAGAGACTTACTCCGATGTAGAAGTCTTCAACCAGCACCGCATAAGTAGACCAAATTCCGGCATTGAGGAACAAGAAGAAGGAGAGGAAAAACGGCATGTACTCGACGCTCTTCGTCCTAATAACTGTTCTCTGTTTAAAACAAGCCAAATTGAAGCCGAGTCAATAGGTGTCTGAAATCAAACTCAGCAGGCATGACCCAAGATCAAAGGTTTGATGAGGGCTAATATACGATCTTGACTGTATATTTGACGTCTCCATTCTTTTTTTTTGCTAATGCAGTCTCAGAAGCACTGCGAAAGGTCTTAGTTGACGTAATACTGTTCTATATGACTAAATAGCTAATCAAGAATAATAAGAATATAGCTCGCACGAGGAGTTAGGATGGTATCGTACCATCACAGCTAGAGGAGAGGCATACATGCCGATGGTCAATCCAGCACACAAGATTCCCACGACCGTGAGCCGCATATTTCCGTGGATTGCCAGAAGAGTCACTGCTATTACTGCCCCAAGAAAGCCCACGTCTAGAATGGCCACCAACTTCATGAACTTAATCTGCGAATCAAATGCTTCGTCATTCTTGATGCTACTTAGGCAGCACCCTCTGTATGTGCACATATATCAAGTTGCATCTCCAAGATTCAGTTAGCATCTATAAACTCCTGGGAAATCAATTGGTGATGGCCATGGACAGCAGAACCCGCACTAGCATCAGAAGTAAGAATAGAGGATTGACTGACCCTTTTGTCCTTGGGAGCATAAATGAGAAACAGAGTGACATAGCTGAACTGCATGATGGCTCCAGCGGCATTCACTGTCAACACGAGCAACCCACCTGGCTTGAGTATCCCGTAGAAGCTCCAGAGACTCGTGCTCAGCAGCGTCGTTATGTACGGAACTCCTTTGTAATTTTCCGTTGATCTCTTCTTGACCACTCGCCAAAATGTTTTACTGCAGTTTTCAATCGCTTTCAAGTGTAAATGCCCAAAAAAAGACGCAAATTTTAGACCCCGCAAGAGGATGCATAATCTTAGCTTATTGTCATTGTCGAGATGATGTATAGGAACTAGCTCGAAACTGCCCCTAGTTATGCTTGTGACACATATCATGTTCACCATGAAAGAGACTGCAGCTGTTCACTTCTTTTGGTGCTACATGGGTAGTTAACCTAGGTTTCCGACTCAGACTTTAACTAGCTAATGTTTGGAGATAGTTACTGAATCTTTCAATTCAGAAACTTCACTGCTCACACAGAGGTGAACTTCTAATGACAGGTAGAAAATAGAGGTAGACAGTATTTACTACTGGCATGACTGATGTGAGGTATAGAGTCAATTCTAGTGCAAAAAGACAGGCATATTAGGAACATATTTGTTTTTACGGAACTTAAGAGAAAGTCCAGCTATTAACTGAGCTGTGGCAACCTATAAATTCATACTAGAATCGGTCTGATTGAGACTGAATTTCAGACGACGAGGAAAAACACATTATTTTCAGTCGTAACCCAACGGAAGCCAAAGGTTTCCCCGCTGTTCCCAGCTTCTTCATTCTATAAATAGAAAGGACGGGAGATTGCTCAAGCTATGAAGCTACCATACTCTGGCATATATCACAAGTTCAGGACAGTAGTTGGTTACTATAAGCTACTTTAATCAAGTCTCTAGACCGTTTACACTACCTGTAGCGCTGACGTGTATTGAAAGAGGGAAGACAACTAAAGAGAACGAGCGCGGGTTTCCACTTACACGGGAGAAGCAAAAACCAAAATCGAAATGATGTTACCTGCAACAACAACACATATTTTGAAGCACTCCAAAGATATGACACCACAAGAAAGAAACTGCAGAAACCCACAAAACCAAAAGAGTGGAGAGAAACAACATCAACATACCAAAAATGCCAACTATGAAGCTCAAGCTAGCCATGGAGAGGCAGAGCAGAGACAGAGAGAGAGAGAACTTGTTTGGAGTATATAAAGGAACATGAAGAGGTGGGGGAGCTTAGGGATGCATGTATGGTGGATGATGCAAGCTCCCTCTTTGGTATTATGGATTCTTTCTTTCTGAATCGGTGAAGGCCGAACTTTGCACCCAAAAAGAAGGTGGGGAAAGGCACAGGACTCAGTGACTGCCCGTCTCTAGATGATTGCCACGTCTATAGTGTCTGCGGAACTATACACATGCTGAATCTCAACGATTGCATGTGGACCAAGCATCATCCTTCTGTGTCTTTACGTGCTTTTGTTCGATCTTTTTGCTTGTCTTGTCGTCGATTTGGCACTCCATTTGAAGGGTTGAGAGAGCCCCTTCAAATCAGTAACTAGCGGCGCGGACCTACCGCCTTCGTTGGGCTCAATTGAAATGGCTGAGTGACGAAATAATGGAAGTCCTTTTTCTAGGACCATCTGTCAATTGTTTCAGAAGCAAAGTAGGTCGTATCCGAAATATCTTGCGAAGGTTGTCTCTGCTACCTGCTCATCGTCCCCTTCCATCATATCACCCGGTTGAAAACTTGAGGCGAGAGCAATCTAGATTATCGATCCGGTCTCGGCGAAAGATCCTTTGGTAATCACTTCGGGCCTCTCAAGTTGAGAGCTTATTTGTAAACAGGCTGGTGTAAACAATTAATCATCAAAGGGTCAGCTCAGTTCCTGAGTTGGGATCCACACTATGGAACTTCGATCTTCCGCATACACAATCATCGAATCGTGACCAAGAAACCAGGCAAAATTGTCAGAAAGTCGACGTTTCAGACGAGAATTCACCTCACTTAAAGTAGGTATTAACAAGAGATCTCATCATTTTGAGAAACTTTCCACAAATGTGAGTGTGTAAAGAGATACTCTGAGAAAAGTGGGAACACTTGGGCTTGCTTACTGATCTCAAGGCATTCACTCTTCAAGGGTGTGAAAATATAGCACAGGCAATGAAAGCAAGACTGAAAAAGTATATGAAAATCGATCCCAAAACGAGAAATATTTAAGAGCTGTCTTCACATTATGTCTTCGACTAACTTCAGCAAAATTTAGATAGCGAAAATCAAAACCAAATCGGCTTCAACAAACTAAGCTCAAACCCTGAATCCCCTGCTGTTCCTCTTGCCTCTAGCCCTCTCAAACTTTCTTCCCTTCGAGCGAACATAAGGCTTGGTGTGGCTGTGTGGGACACCAGGTGCAGGACCAAAATGTTTCACCGCTTCTCTGGCATTCTTAGGACCTCTCAGAAGAACCTGCAAGAGAAACGACTTCAAATCAGTAACAGCACAGAGCTCCTCCAGAGGAACAACAAAGGTATTTATGATCACTACACAGCTTAAAATAATTGGTCTGAATACATGATGATAAAGTAGAAGTATGGAACACCATAAAAATGGTTTATTCAATTCCATCGGGCATCAAGTGCAGCCTGTAGTTGTTAGCCAAGGGGAAGGGGAAGAATAATACTGCGAAAATGCATTTCCTATCCCACATAAAACAGATCATAGACTATCAGTCACTGAAATTGGTACCGTGTTCTGTCCAAGTGGAGCACGAAGAGCAAGCTGGTCAAATGTCAAGCATTCACCTCCCGCTTTCTCAATCCTTGCCCTCGCCGTCTCGGTAAACCTCAAAGCAGTAACCTTCAAAGCTGGAACCTCATAGACCCTTATATCATCAGTAACAGAGCCCACAACCACGGCAATTTTGTCATCCTGCATATGAGCACATAAAACAGCTTTACATCTTTGACCAAGACAGCTTCATTAAGCTGCCAGGGAACATCCATATGACATTCTAATCAAACTAGAGTAGGCAGTCGGCATCGGGCATCACAAACCTTTCCCTGCATGTAACGAATGAGCCTCGAGAGAGACAATGGAGCCTTGTTCACCTTGCTCATGAACAAGCGCTTCAAGACAACCGCATTGAACTTGCTTCCGGTCCTCCGAACTAGGAAACGATACAGCTGTTACACAGTTTCCAGAGCAAACATAAACACATGAGCATATGTATCATGTTGTCTGCACAAAGCCCCACATACATACAAGTAATGCTAAAGAGGGTAAATAAGTTGCTATATGTGCAGTCTCTACATTAAAAAGTGGAGCAATCTTTTGCTAAGCAAAGGGGAGTTGCAACCTCTCTAATACTCAAGTCACTGTACAGACGGCTAACACAGTAAAATTCCCTCTCACAAAACTTCACAGAATTAACAGAAACTCGAGTTCTCACAAAATCACACCCATCCACATCCTATATCTCTAAGAACACATACCTACACGTTGCCAACAATGTGTGCTTATAGCATTGGATCCACCAAAACATGCAGAGAGACACTCGCACGAGCAATGGACCGAATTACAATTACGAATGGAAATCACAGCACCACCCAACTATACCAAGAATTGAAATGAGACATGAGCATGGAATGGCCAACATACAGCATATGACCCATAATAAGCCACCTAAGAAAGGCATAGTCTCCCAAAAAGCACGAAACTTGTCCAATCTCCAGGAACAACTCCCACAAAACTCAAATTTCAGCTCAACCTAAGAAAGGCATACATTTCCCAAAAAGCACGAAACTTGTCCAATCTCCAGGGACAACTCCACAAAACTTAAATTTCAGCGCAACCCTTACATTGCAGCATAACAAGCTTCACAAACTAGACACCAAGATCGCCTAAAATCCAACTAGATCATGCGAGAGATTCGACAGTTCATCCCTACCTTGACGAGGAGCTTCAAGTAGATATCGTCTGACTTAGGAGCAGTCCTCTTGGTCTTCTTGCTCTTACCTCCTGCCTTCAGATCGATCCCCTGCAATTACCACACGCGCAGGGCACGTGCGCAGATTGTTACGCTTCGGATGAACGAACAAGACGACGCGAGCAGAAGATGTAAAGGAGAGAGAGAGGAAAAGAGTACCATCTTCTTCTGCTTCTGGCTTCGAGCTCGCCTCCGCTGCGGTGGTTGCGATGTCTCGGGGTGGAAGGGTAGAGGCTAAATGGGGCGGGGGAAAGGACGCTAGGGTTTTTGCAAGAGCCCGCGATGTTTCCCTACGGGTCAGGTCAACTTCTATGGCGTGGGGATTCTATCTTAACCGTACACGTGGAGAGACCCTCTCTTGATCTGACGGAATGACAAGAATAGAATTAAGCGCTTCGTATCGTCGAAGACCATATGTAAAAAAACAAATTGTTTCTTAACAGTTTTCAAAAGATATGTGCGATTATTAAAAGCAATTGTCTGCCAAAAAAAAAATCATTGAGGAATATATGAAAAAAAAAAATTCTTCTTTTTCGTCAGTGTGAAAATGAAAAAAAAACTATGATTGTTTAAACATTTATTCTATCACCCAAACTTCGACTGATCTTCGTAGTCCATTTTGTGTATATTATTAACAATGATAACATATGCTTGTACTAGGCCTGTGAATGGAGGGATTCGGTGGAGTTCATTCAGATAATACCTTGGGTTTAATTTTAAAGTTAATTTTGAAATCATAAAAACACTATATATATATATATATATATTCAGTTTAGCTTATCCCTCATTGCTTTATCATAAAGCAGTCGCCTAGACCGCAATATCTGTTACTAGGTGGCACCTAGTCAGGACCTGACTAGGTCTTAATCTCAGCCGTCGGATCAGATCCGACGGTTGAGATCAGGCCAGCGGGAGAGAAGGTAAAAAAGAAGCATTTTTTTTTCATTTTGAAAATTATTTTCTCTCTCCTGCCCGTGAAAGAAAGGATTTCCTTAGATTTCAAGCGTTTTTAGCTCTGCACCCGGAGAAGATCAACAATCTCGCACGCGCACTCTCTCCATCTCCAACTCGTTCCCCTCCCCCTCCCCTTCACCCCCACCTTGCCAGTCGCATATGCTGCGAAGATTTGCCGTTGGCACGTCGCCTCCCTCAACAGCTCCGCCGATCGCAGCTATTAGGTCCCAAGCCCCCTTCGCCTCTGCCTCCGCCTCCGCCGTCGCATCCAGAGCCCCATCCCAAGCCTCTTCTTCTTTTGTTTTCTTTTACTTGGGAATCTTCTCCATCTATGCTCTTATTCCTTTGTCCCGGCTTTTAAAGCATTTACCCTTGTTCATACTTAAAATTTTGATATTTGGCTGTATTTTAGGTTGAGCATTTCTTGGGAATAAAGCGGAAATCCGGGCCCAGTAACTTGGGAGCACCAAAGAAGCCGAAAACATGAAGTGTTCTTGACAGATTTTCTATTATTTGTCGATTTTGGAGCAACTTCCTTTCGGGGTTGGGAGTAACTTCTGGCTGAGGGCGTCAATTACTGCACCACATAACATTACTCTATATGCCTTTGAGCTCTATCAACTATGAAGATCAACATATAGATGCCATTGTTGCTTTTAATATGTATTGAGACCTGTAATGCTGACAAGACAACAAGGCGGCAATTTTTTAGAGTTTTTTGTTGCCCAAGAATCTGTTCGGGGGTCTGCATGTCCCTGCTTGTATACAGCTGCTTTTGCATGAGTTTGAGAACCTGTAGAACACTCAAGAATCTTGCAATGGGGACATAGTTATCTTTCTAAAGGAGGGAGAGTCACTCTTGAAAGTGTTTGTTGAATCTCTATTCTGTTTTAGTTCTATATCTCCTCCACTCAATGGTGCGATCCAATGACTGAAAGCAAGCCTGCCGGAATGTTTCTCAACAACTTAATTGGTATTGCAATATACATTAAGATGACTTTTATCTTCGAGAGTTCTCAATGTCGAATGCTTGCAGATAAGCCTAGCTCTGGCACTATCGATTGAAGGTTCATGAATTAGCAAAGTTCGCCAAATTACTGAATTCTGGAAATCAATGCCGCATTGAAGGTCGGGCAATGTGTCCTATATTCATTTGGCTCCCTAAAAATTGGCGTCTTTAAAATAAAAGACTTTTTTCTTATCCAACCCTACCAACACGCTTTGTTTGGAGAGCATTTTGAGGATAAATGGTGGTTATATATCATTACTCTTTATCTGGCGTTTTGAATTGTATAATATCTATGGGTCTCAATCCTGTGTCATATGGTGCAATCAAGCTCACCCGACAACAAGCAGTGCATTTACGTATAGAAAAATGTATTCTCCTTGATTGGATTATAATTCGTTTCATCAATGGACACAAGAAAAGGAAAAAATCTATTGCAAATATCGAAGTTGGACCAAACATTTGAAGAAAGGAAGTTGCCCCCATGACAACTCATTTTGTCCCTCATGACCAAGCAAGTGCCACAATGGCTTGAATACATCCATGACAAGTCTTGCCTGAAAGAAATAGATTCTGTAGCACCTTGAAGGCCCTTTCTGAACTTTGAGGACAATCTTCCAGAATAAGCACCTCTAACTTTTGTGATCCCACAAGTGGCTTCAGGCCATCATCAGTAAATCCCAGGCACTTTACCAATCACAAGGTCCGCAAAGCATGTGTAATAAGTACATGAAACTTCATAATGAGCTGAGATCTTCATAATGACTACTTGAAGAAGCACCCTGTAGCCTCCTTCTTAGTTGTATAAGAAGTACATGAAACTTCTTTAGAACAACCAAGCAGACCACATTCCTATTTTAACTAATGCTGAACCACACCATGCAACAAAACTAGTTACCTCTTCCAGTTTTTTTTTTCAGCTTCATTGGTCAAACATCCACTCGAGTCAAGAGTTACCCCCCGAAACCATCAAAAGAAGCGGGAGCTCAATAGCTATATATAACACTTGTAATCAGATGAGATAAAAAAACTAACCTCATCTTGAGCCGGATCGTCATGTTGTGGAAGCATTTTCTTCTCTGATGCAGGATCATCACTGAATTTGAAACAATGACATATGTTGATAATAAGTTGAGAGTATACATATACAACTACGGATAAGAATATTTGGCTTACTTGTCATCATAGATTCCAGTTTTCTTCTTGGCAGCTTTGTAAGCTTTATCTCTGTTGCTTGATAGACAAATTAAAAAATGAAAAGAAAAACTGAATTTCTGCTGAATTCCATGAATCACCCGAATGCTATCTCTCAACTAGCGAGGAGAGAAGAAATGCGACCAAAGACCAAATCCTAGTTTAATCCTAGGGGTAATGGCACAATGTCAGTAACTCTCTTGATGAGCAAATGATATCACATTTTTTTTTTCAGACACCAAAGACCAAATCAAGAGACCATAATCCAGCAATAGCCAGATATAACGCCAATTTGAAGAGACAGCAATTTCAATTACATGAATGTGCTCTCACTACTGCAATGCAAGCCCGATATCCTGAGTACTAACTGTGGTTTTCAAACTAAGTAACACCAATATGGCTAAAAAAGTCGAATAAGTCCACTCTTCAAGACAGCAATCTCCTTGATCAGCAATTAGGAATTTTATGATAGTTAAAAAGTTTAATTGCATCCCAAATAAACAAGCTACTGTGACTGCATGAGCAACAAAATGCAAGTTGTATGAGAAAAGTTTGCTTATTTGCAAGTTGTCCAGGATGTTGTTCCATGAGGCGCATGGAGTGCACTGCTTGCTCGCACATTCACAAAAGGCGAGTTCTAAAATAAGTCAAACAATCGTTCGATATATATACAGTGAAATAAAATATATGTTGCTCATTGAACATCTAATCATTTCCAGGATCCTAAACTAAACGGACAACTTAAACTAGTTTTGACCCAACAAGCAGAGAAGTTACCCAAATCAACAAAAAGCAGTAACCTAAAAAGCCCGGAGAAAAAAGTAAGGGTTCTCCAGTTCAGAAAGAAAATACGATCAGAAATTGCCCAGGCCAACACAGAATTGATCAAGTGGATATCTTCATCAACCTCGAGGCCGGAAACAAACCATTCTATTTCTGTCATGACAACCCTACTTTCCTGTGATTCTCCAGTCACAAGACTCTGATTTTCTGCATTGTGTGTAAATTTTGACATCAACCCTTCTATAAATTTTGACACATTGCTTCTGCTGAAGTTCAAACAATCACAGGCTTATATGTTTGAGTGCTTCCAGAGGGTATATTTGAAAATGCATGTTACTAATAGTTGCTCATCAATCTTTAAATTGGAGTTGCACACAAATTACAGAAAGTCGGATAACTTCAGTGGAGGCTGACAAGAGTAAATGCTGATTATGTAGGCTGGATTCTCGGCTTTAAATTGTAATCATGTCATTTTTGTTAACTGAGTCATATGTTGTTAATCCAGGTGTGCTGATTGGGTTTGCACTTAACCTGTGATCTTGTTAAATATATTTTAGATTAACTTCTACTCAGAATAGATAAATTTAATGTTCAGACAAAACCTCTTTGTCACTTGGAGCAAACCTCATTGGGGGCTTCAATTTGGTAGACGTGCTAAACTTGAATTAGGATCATCATCAGAAAATTTACCCATTATGACAGTATTGCTCTTTCAAATTCTTGAGTTGTATCTAATGTTGCCGGGTGTGGTGCAGATCCAAACATAATGAAGAAATTACAATTTGACAGGGGTGCGATAAAATGTGTTCTTGCTGGTGCAAACATTATGTGTCCTGGCCTTACCTCTCCCGGAGGTGCTTTGGATGATGACTTTGGTGCAGAGACTCCTGTGGTAAGAGTCACACCTTTAAAATTCCACAGCTACAATGACTACCAACAAGCGCTTGGCTTAATTGGTAGTCATTCTTTAGGACGGTGTTCAATTTAGACTTGAGTTTTTTGCTTTTGGCTGTGGCCTCATAGTGTGGAAAGGTTTATGTTTTCAATTTCTTTTTCTTCAGGCAATCATGGCTGAAGGCAAGCAACATGCTCTTGCGATAGGCTTTACAAAAATGTCAGCTAAAGACATGTGAGTTTCCTCCCATAGCCACATTCAAGTATCAGAATCTATTTCATAGAATCATACTTGGAACCTACTCAATAGAACCCTTGGTGAATAACATGAATATCAGTTACTTGTTTTGCATATCTTTCATATCTCTTTTTAAGACTAAGTCAATTGCTTGATATGCAGACGGACTATTAACAAGGGCATTGGGGTGGATAATATGCATTATCTTAATGATGGTCTTTGGAAGGTAATGCCTTTTCATACTCTAACCAACCCGGACGATAGAACAAGCAATTGTTCATTGATGATTTTGTATACCTCTCATATGATTTTTGTATGGGTTGCCTCCTGCTGGCTATGTTTGCCTTTGTTTTACCAGCAAACTAACTCACTATCAACCGGTTTTATTAACCCTGCAGATGGAGCATTTCGATTGATGCTGTAGCTTTGGAGTATTCATTTCAGAGGATAGTGTTAATCCTTATCTTACAACTTTGTGAAGGGCCTTATATATGCTTTCTTTCCCCTTTTTCTGTTCAATTGCGAGTCAAGAGGTGACATGTTTCCCCATCAGCCTGGCTCTTTTCTTCATTGCAAGAAAGTTTTTGGTCAGGCTGTACAGATGCATCCCCTGTTAACCATTATGGATTTGGCGTTGAATTCTAAAACAAGTCGATGGGTAGCATCTGACAATCGAAATCCAACTTTTACAGCTTCTAGGACAGTTTCGGTTGGGGTTCTCTTTGAAATGGATGGAGTCTATAGGATGGAGTTCTCATGTTCTATTTTTGGATCCATTTCAAAGTAGTTCAAATCTTTCCTGCGCGATTAACCATCTCTTTTGCTTAGTTCATTCAAGAAGAGAGAATTAACTTTAGGTAATGCAAATGGCGAAGGGAATCATTTGTGTAGTTCTTAAAGCAAGGTGGCTGGCGAGACCATCGCCAGACCACCAGCGAGGGCAGGTACATTAAGTATAAATGCTCATATACATATTTCAGAATAGAATTCCTGTTAGCTAACGTAATTGCTAAAGAGAATCATGCTATTTCCCTTTTTGTGAATCGAGAATAATTTATAACACTGACCTCTTAATTTATTACTTTTAAGATATTAAACCTACGTATTATTTGTGTAGACAAGTATATTCATGTAGTGCTAATTGCTCGCTTTGAATTGACGTTAGGGGATAAGAGAGAGTATAACATTTGTCATTCTCTAATGAGACTTAGAAAAATGTATGTCAATCGACCGTAACGTTACATACGAAGTGGGCAAGAAGATTAATGAGAGCGGGGCCCTAGATTAAGAATAATGCAACAAATTAAATGCGTATAATCGATCATGGTTTTCGAGGTTTCGAATAAGTCAAATTTAGAAAATAGGAGGTTAAAATCTAGAAAATGCAACCTATTTATCCAACATGTGTATCGAGCAATTCTTGCAATCAGCCGAACAATGAAAATACGGGAAACTCCACCCCCACGCCCCTTACTTTTCATCAACCAATTTACAAACATTTGACTTTTTCTAAATCCGAATCGCGTCGCATCGCATTGCCGCCTCTCCAAGAAAGCGACAATGGCTTTGCATGGAAATGGCCCTCGAAGTCGTGAGGTGAATTTGATTAATCCCTCACGGCGCCCTTTCGCATTTACCGAAAAGACCCTCGGCCTCGCCCCAAATCCCATCAATGGCATTTAAATTTTGCTAGCCCGTTGATCAACAAATAAGCGAAACTAGCTACAACCCAAACGCAATGAGAGGTGGCGAAGTACAAAGCCACTGCCCCCGCTTCGTCGTGGAGGGCATTTTTGGCATTTGAATATTCTTTATATTAATTTTATTTTTAAACTTAACACCATTTGCACATCTAATCTCTCTTCGATACCCATCCATGAATGTACTCTTTTTATAGCAAGAAAAAAGAATGGGCTAATTACCAATAAAACTCAATATTTTTACTTTAATCTATATATATATAGTGGAGTGCGTACGAATCTTTCATACGCCTGAGTTTTTGTTTCGAGCTTAAATTGGTATATACATATTTAATTAGGGAAATATGGTTTTCATCATTTGTTAAATTTTGAATATGGCAATTATTATTCGGTGAGGGAAACTATATGCGTGTGAAGAACATATAAAACCTGCGGATAAGTGATGGATAATAATTTAACAACTATCAGCTTCATAAAAAGTGTTCAAGGTAGAAATACAAGAACCAGACCCTAGCAAACACCAGCAGGAGGACCAAAACCCAGGAAACACCAGGATACGACCACCCCGGAGGGTTACCCAAGTAGACCGAAATTCATGGAAAACACACATCACCTTGAGGACCAGAACCTCACCACAAGAAGGTTACACAAAAGATCATAGAAAATACCCATCACCATGAGGAGCAGACTACAGCAAACACCGAGAGGACCAGACCACCAAAAGTCAAAGAAAATAAACATCACCAGAAGGACCAGACCCCAGCAAACACCAGACCCTCAGCCACATCAAAAGTCGGAAACTAGCGCCGTTCGCTTATAATCCTCGAGTTCATGATGAACATGAATAGGATTACCAACAGGAGGATGCACGCAATCATTTCCGGCCAAGACAGGTCACCAAGTAGAACGTACATCAGGAGACCACATTTCACATATCCAAGATCAAGAGCGATCATAGCGGACACAAAAGAAAACCTTGGGTTAATATCTTGCCTTCTCATCTCTTGCCTGATGATTTTGATCGCCTTGCAGATAAACAGGATCACTGATGCATGGGGAATGTTGGTCGGACCAATGGAGCTATCCTTCCCCCTGATGAACTGACTCAAGACCGGCTTGAACCAATCAAAACCTTCATTGAATTGAGCTACGTGCTGCGCTGCATCCCTTGACGTACCGAAAGTGACTTGTTAGACAACCGTCTTTCCACAGAAGCGCAAACGGTGAGGATCAAGAAGAAGCATATCGATAGATCAACAGAGGAAAAAAAATATAAGCGATTTCCTACTGGTTTCACGGTTTCATGATGCAACATCGAAAAGGACGAGTTCACCTGATACAAGCAGAGTGCAGATGGTTTCCAAACTAAACAGCATGAATTTACTCAAGAGTCCTCCAGCTTTACTGAAGGAGTTTGGAATAGAGAGATGTTGCGGTGCTTACCTCCGAACACCTTGATCGGCTGAGTCGTTGTTTGCCATTGATCTCCAAGCAATGCGCTTCTACTTTCTTCCTTACTACTACAACTTCTTCTACAGACGATGCGAATTTGGGTATGTTTGAGAATTTTTATACCCAAATTTGGGATGCCAAATATTTATTTCCTTGTCCAATAAGGAAACATTCGATAGAGCAAATGAAATGGATTAAATGACTTCGATTTAAAATTCAAGAGTGGGTAAGAAGAAAAAGATCTCAAGAGGAAAAAAAATTAATCAGTCAACTTCTTCGATTTTTGTTGGGTCGTTTTTAAGAATTTGAACCAACTGAAACGAGGGAAAAGACGGGCCTCCCCATCGGAAAGCTCAGATAGTCGTTTTTACCCACTCTTGAATTTTAAATCGAAGTCATTTAATCCATTTCATTTGCTCTATCAAATGTTTCCTTATTGGACAAGGAAAAAAATATTTGGCATCCCAAATTTGGGTATAAAAATTCTCAAACATACCCAAATTCGCATCGTCTGTAGAAGAAGTTGTAGTAGTAAGGAAGAAAGTAGAAGCGCATTGCTTGGAGATCAATGGCAAACAACGACTCAGCCGATCAAGGTGTTCGGAGGTAAGCACCGCAACATCTCTATTCCAAACTCCTTCAGTAAAGCTGGAGGACTCTTGAGTAAATTCATGCTGTTTAGTTTGGAAACCATCTGCACTCTGCTTGTATCAGGTGAACTCGTCCTTTTCGATGTTGCATCATGAAACCGTGAAACCAGTAGGAAATCGCTTGTATTTTTTTTCCTCTGTTGATCTATCGATATGCTTCTTCTTGATCCTCCCCGTTTGCGCTTCTGTGGAAAGACGGTTGTCTAACAAGTCACTTTCGGTACGTCAAGGGATGCAGCGCAGCTCGTAGCTCAATTCAATGAAGGTTTTGATTGGTTCGAGCCGGTCTTGAGTCAGCTCATCAGGGGGAGGGATAGCTCCATTGGTCCGGCCAACATTCCCCATGCATCAGTGATCCTGTTTATCTGCAAGGCGATCAAAATCATCAGGCAAGAGATGAGAAGGCAAGATATTAACCCAAGGTTTGCCTTTGTGTCCGCTATGATCGCTCTTGCTCTTGGATCTGTGAAATGTGGTCTCCTGATGTACGTTCTACTTGGTGACCTGCCTTGGCCGGAAATGATTGCGTGCATCCTCCTGTTGGTAATCCTATTCATGTTCATCATGAACTCGAGGATTATAAGCGAACGGCGCTAGTTTCCGGCTTTGGATGTGGCTGAGGGTCTGGTGTTTGCTAAAGTCTGGTCCTTCTGGTGATGTGTATTTTCTGCTGGTGTTTCCTGGGTTTTGGTCCTCCTGCTGGTGTTTGCTAGGGTCTGGTTCTTGTATTTCTACCTCGAACACTTTTTATGAAGCTAATAGTTGTTAAATTATTATCCATCACTTATCCGCAGGTTTTATATGTTCTTCACACGCATATAGTTTCCCTCACCAAACAATAATTGCCATATTCAAAATTTAACAAATGATGAAAACCATATTTCCCTAATTAAATATGTATATACCATGCAATAATAAGCTATTTAAGCTCGAAACAAAAACTCAGGCATATGAAAGATTCGTACACACTCCACTATATATATATATATATATAGATTAAAGTAAAAATATTGAGTTTTATTGGTAATTAGCCCATTCTTTTTTCTTGCTGTAAAAAGAGTACATTCATGGATGGGTATCGAAGAGAGATTAGATGTGCAAATGGTGTTAAGTTTAAAAATAAAATTAATATAAAGAATATTCAAATGCCAAAAATGCCCTCCACGACGAAGCGGGGGCAGTGGCTTTGTACTTCGCCACCTCTCATTGCGTTTGGGTTGTAGCTAGTTTCGCTTATTTGTTGATCAACGGGCTAGCAAAATTTAAATGCCATTGATGGGATTTGGGGCGAGGCCGAGGGTCTTTTCGGTAAATGCGAAAGGGCGCCGTGAGGGATTAATCAAATCTACCTCACGACTTCGAGGGCCATTCCAATGCAAAGCCATTGTCGCTTTCTTGGAGAGGCAGCAATGCGATGCGACGCGATTCGGATTTAGAAAAAGTCAAATGGTTGTAAATTGGATGATGGTTGTAAATTCGGATCTAACGGCGTGACAAAAGAGAATTAAACGCAAGGTGTTTTATAAGACCTTATATTAACAATAATAATTCCTTGACATTTAATGAATATATTTGCAATCATTAAGGTATACTTGGCCAGTGATGAATTTGAAAATAAGGCTCAAATTATTTTGTTCCGTCAGAGAGCACAAAGGTTGCATTTTCTAGATTTTAACCTCCTACTTTCTAAATTTAACTTATTCAAAACATCGAAAACCATGATGGATCATACGCATTTAATTTACTTGCATTATTCTCAATCTAGGGCCCCGCTCTCATTAATCTTTTTGCTCACTTCGTATGTAACATTACGGTTGATTGACATACATTTTTCTAAGTCTCATTAGAGGATGACAAATGTTATCTTATCCCCGAACATCAATTCAAAGCGAGCAATTAGTACTAAATGAATATACTTGTCTACACAAATAATACGTAGGTTTAATATCTTTAAAGTAATAAATTAAGAGGTCAGTGTTATAAATTGTTCTCGATTCACAAAAAGGGAAATATCATGATTCTCTTTAGCAATTACGTTAGCTAACAGGAATTCTATTCTGAAATATGTATATGAGCATTTATACTTAATGTACCTGCCCTCGCTGGTGGTCTGGCGATGGTCTCGCCAACCACCCTGCTTTAAGAACTACACAAATGATTCCCTTCGCCATTTGCATTACCTAAAGTTGATTCTCTCTTCTTGAATGAACTCAGCAAAAGAGATGGTTAATCGCGCAGGAAAGATTTGAACTAGTTTGAAATGGATCCTGTCGCGACCATTCCGAAGGTGCACCACCTAGGGTTCAACTAATGGATTGTTAAGTTTTACTTAACTCGAGTTCTCCCAAAATCGTACCAAATCGCAACTTAGGTTTCACTTTTTAACATGCAAAATCAATTTCAAATATAGTCGCCACTAATCTATTTGTGGTGTATCAATTAGAAACCCATGTGAAGCACTAGAAGTTATACTTTATCCCTACGAACCAGAGATTATGAATTCGGGGACTTGAGTACCTTTTCCTTTTATTTCAAAAATAATTTGCAAGCAGCTTGGATTGATTTTAACTTCGTAACATGTGTGGTGATCACGCGAGTGGGCAAACATTAATGTAAAATGCTTAATAAAATAAAGCAATAAACAAAGATGATCTAGTGAAGATTTTCTTTTTTGGGTTTTTTTTATGCATATCTATATGCAACTATCTTTATTTTTTTTATGAATTTCAAAATTATTTAATTAATGAAACTAACTATCTAAGGTATGATAACATCTAATTTAAACTAGGAACTAACCTATGTTAATCCCTAATTTAAACTAACATCTTATCTCAACTACGGATAATATTTTAGAATGTGAAAACTATTCTAATATGCGATGCATGAAAATCTAACTCTAAATATGACATATCCTAACATGCTCTATAATGTGCAAGCCCTGAATTAATCTAGACTGCATGACATGCTATTTAACTAAATTAATTAAATGACACGCAAAATGTATTTTTTAGGCATTTTCTTATTTATTAAATGAAGATTCGAAATTAAATAAACTAATAAAATATGAATCCTAAACTAGTATGATTCCTAGATTTTCTAAATGTGTCATCCTAACATGATATGAATTTTTTAGGATTTTATTAACATGAATTTAATATACCTAATCTAAATGTCAAACAAAAACTAATAATGCAAACTAATATGAAAAGACTCATGTTATGATGTGCATGGGAATGTTTTATTAAATTCGTAATTAAAATTGCTTAAAATTAAACAATCTAAAGCAAAATATTTTCCTACTAAATTTAGGAAATAACTTACGTTGAATCCTATTCTTATTTGGAAAAAATATTTAGCTAGACTAACATGCAATGTTGTCATGCAATCTAATCTAATCGTGCAACTTAATCTAGAAATGCAATATTTTTAATATTTTTCTTTTAAAAAAGGAAAGAAAATAAATAAATTATTCTAACTCATCAATTCAAACCAAAATTCAAGACCACTGGAAGATTTCGGGAGTAAAAATCGATAAATTGATCTTAAGCCTTAAAGATCAAAATATCAATTTTAAATATCCCGCGCAATTAATTACTCTATTTAAAACCTTATAGATATGATAAAAAAAATTGATGTGCGGTTGCGAATTAAGAGATAAATCCTAATAGGTAATCCAAAAACAATCAAATTAAACATATCCTACCAAACAGATATTCAAATCAAACTAAGATAAGATATTTACCTAATTGTTTTGATATGTCCTCCAAATTCAAACCAATTGTGGATGACGAATCACGACGGCTGGCGGTAATGCTCGACAAGAGGAAAGAACGGGTCGACGTTGTTGCTTCAGTTGAATACGTCGGTGATGGTTCTCGACGTCGGCTAAACTTGCGGTGGATAGAGGTTCACCATACTATGGAAATACGCTCCACATTGCTGTGTTGGTGTAGGCTTGCATGGGAAACAGCAAGATGTGACTCGCCTCTCATAGCCAAGTAATGGTAAGGATCGTAGAACAGCTCAGCAACAATTGTTGTTGCTTTGCTAGACGCGGTTCGAGCAAAGACAATGAGCAAGGGGCAACGGCTTCGTCAAGGAAAAAAAAATGGAGTTTTCCTTCCCCAAGCGGATCGAGAAGAGTTGCCGGTGAACAATTCTTACTTGCGTTGCTTTGTTTTTTTCCCAGCGAATTTCCCTTCTCTGGATGCTTCGGTCTTCTCCCCCGCTTGCTTTTTTTCCTGCTGGTCTCCACGTTGACTTCTTCCTTGTGGACTCTCAAAACGTTGCTCAGATTCTCTCTTTTTTTTTTTTTTCTTTTTTGTGGCAGACTTCCCCAAGATCCCTCTTTTTCACTTGTCTTTTCTTTCTTTCTTCGATTCCCCTCACGCACCCCAATCTCACGCACTGATTTTTCTCTCCCGCACGATTCACACTTTCTCCTCTCTTTTCTTTTTCAACTCTCACCAATTTTCGCAGATCGTTTTCCCCCAGACCGAACGCCACCCCCCCCCCCCCCCACCCCTTCTACTTATAAAGACTTAAAGATAACCCAAAATCTTTAAAATTAAAATTAAGATGATCCCGAAATTAGATTCCCAAGAGAATATATATCCACCCCTTATCCATAACTCAACTGTTTGTCGATTTTGAAATTTTATTATCCATTCACTAATTGCCGCATTTTCTAGAAGCTCTTTCGATTACACGCGCAAGGACACGTGATAAGATTATGCCGAGACCATGCGATGCAAATAATATTTTAACCCCTGATTTTCTCATGCAATTAATTTCAATAATTAGTCAAAATTTAGATGTCAACAATCCAAAATAGAACATGAGAACTCCATCCTATAGACTCCATCCATTTCAAAGAGAACCCAACCAAAACTGTCCTAGAAGCTGTAAAAGTTGGATTTAGATCGTCAGATGCTACCCATCAACTCGTTTCGGAATTCAACGCCAAATCCATAATGGTTAACAGGGTATGCATCTGTACAGCCTGACCAAAAACTTTCTTGCAATGAAGAAAAGAGCCAGGCTGATGGAGAAACATGTCACCTCTTGACTCGCAATTGAACAGAAAAAGGGGAAAGAAAGCATATATGAGGCCCTTCACAAAGTTGTAAGATAAGGATTAACACTGTCCTCTGAAATGAATACTCCAAAGCTACAGCATCAATCGAAATGCTCCATCTGCAGGGTTAATAAAACCGGTTGAAGTGAGTTAGTTTGCTGGTAAAACAAAGGCAAACATAGCCAGAAGGAGGCAGCCCATACAAAAATCATATGAGAGGTATACAAAATCATCAATGAACAATTGCTTGTTCTATCGTCCGGGTTGGTTAGGAGTATGAAAAGGCATTACCTTCCAAAGACCATCATTAAGATAATGCATATTATCCACCCCAATGCCCTTGTTAATAGTCCGTCTGCATATCAAGCAATTGACTTAGTCTTAAAAAGAGATATGAAAGATATGCAAAACAAGTAACTGATATTCATGTTATTCATCAAGGGTTCTATTAAGTAGGTTCGAAGTATGATTCTATGAAATAGATTCTGATACTTGAATGTGGCTATGGGAGGAAACTCACATGTCTTTAGCTGACATTTTTGTAAAGCCTATCGCAAGAGCATGTTGCTTGCCTTCAGCCATGATTGCCTGAAGAAAAAGAAATTGAAAACATAAACCTTTCCACACTATGAGGCCACAGCCAAAAGCAAAAAACTCTGAAGTCTAAATTGAACACTGTCATAAGGAACGACTACCAATTAAGCCAAGCGCTTGTTGGTAGGCATTGTAGCTGTGGAATTTTAAAGGTGTGACTCTTACCACAGGAGTCTCTGCACCAACTTCATCATCCAAAGCACCTCCGGGAGAGGTAAGGCCAGGACACATAATGTTTGCACCAGCAAGAACAAATTTTATCGCACCCCTGTCAACTTGTAATTTCTTCATTATGTTTGGATCTGCACCACATTCGGCAACATTAGATACAACTCAAGAATTTGAAAGAGCAACACTGTCATAATGGGTAAATTTTTTGATGATGATCCTAATTCAAGTTTAGCACGTCTACCAAATTGAAGCCCCCAATGAGGTCTGCTCCAAGTGACAGAGGTTTTGTCTGAGCATTAAATTTATCTATTCTGATGTAGAAGTTAATCTAAAATATATTTAACAAGATCACAGGTTAAGTGCAAACCCAATCAGCACACCTGGATTAACAACATATGACTCAGTTAAAAAAAATGACATGATTACAATTTAAAGCCGAGAATCCAGCCTACATAATCAGCATTTACTCATGTCAGCCTCCACTGAAGTTATCCGACTTTCTGTAATTTGTGTGCAACTCCAATTTAAAGATTGATGAGCAACTATTAGTAACATGCATTTTCAAATATACCCTCTGCAAGCACTCAAACATATAAGCCTGTGATTGTTTGAACTTCAGCAGAAGCAATGTGTCAAAATCGATATATCCCGTAAGTTTGAGGTGTTTCAGATTTAGAAAAAGTCTAAAGTGTGTCCATTGCAAGATTTGGATTAAGCAAAAAGCAAAAACCTATCAAGAGACGTCCTAAATTTACTAAGGCCCATCTAAGAGTAGTATCGACATGGTACTGCAAAAACTAGCAGATAAATTACAGTAGAGAGTACTATTATCTACAAATCAAGGAGAGCTATGAAAACTTGAGAAGATGGCAAGAGATACTTTACATTGATGCAGAAGTCGTAGGGTTGGCATGTACGGACCATCACGGATGTTGAAAAAGAGAGGCACATTGTTTACCAGAACCAAATTCAGATGGTTTTGACTGGAGGGAAACAAAGAAAGCTCTCTCAGAGGCAAGTGTTGACAGCATGATGTAATTTTAAAGGAAACCACAGGATGAAAGATTCTATCAACTGAAATCTCACGAAGGAGCTCAACAAAATAAATAGCACTTAGATTAACACAAACCATTTGACAACAATGAGTGGAGACTTCTTGGGAAGCAAATCATCCAGCACTGGCTCCAACCCTGGATACTGAATCAACAGCACAAGTGAATCAAATCATATCAAGTGATGGACAGGAAAAGAAACTACTAAATAACCAATACTTATCAAACCTCTTCTGCAATACTTTGCCGTATTTTGCGTTGTACAGATGCCTTCACTTGATTTTGTGCAGATACCTCTTCTGACGAGAACCTGAAAAGTGAACTTGTCACCAGTTGATCTAAAGTGCGAGAGAGAGAGAGAGAGAGTACTCTCCTGGATTGTAGACAGGAACATCGGCATCAAGCAGGTGAGCAAAGCCAACAAGAGCAGCTAATTGAAAATACAATATATAGAAGACCAGTCCCCATAAGAATTCGCAGACAATCTACTCGAAAGCATCACCAGATTTGCCAGTCTTGATGAACATTGAAATTTTGCAGGTACTCAGTCATTACAAAGGCTTCTACCACAGAGCAAGTCATTCCTGACAAGTTTGACTAAGCTTCAATAGGATAAATCGTTCATGATTACAACCTTACAGCAACGGTACTACATAATAGGACCATTTTGAAGGCATCATCTAATCCCTTGCTCCAACAATTACTATACAGCAAGACGAGCATACAGGACGACCACTTCCCCAACCCAAGTATTTCGTGACTCGAATCAAGCACAAGCTAGAAACACTATAGACCAGGTGCCAGGCCACTACCCAGTAAAACAACCCAACAATTGTCTCTGCAGTCGACCCATGTATTACACCATAAGATAATACTTACCGAGAAACCCGAATGAAAAATATTTTGCGACAGGGCGGTAGAGGTTCCCGCCTGACAAACTTAGAAATCTATATCAACAATACTACCAGTCACAACGACTCATCGAGATGGTCATGGTCCTAGACATAGTATAGCAAGCAAACTGACAGAATCAGGCCGGTCCGAATGCAATTCCGGAGAGGGGAAAAGACTAAAACAAAAGATCAGCATTATCTAGCCCATTCAACAGCCTCCAGCCAGCGGAGCTCACCCACTCTGGAGCACTTAACAATCACTACTCAACCCCATTCGGACGCACAACCAACAGCAACACGAGATTGCTACTGCCAGAGAATACGAAACCAAAGTACCCAAAGCTAAAAGTCGCGCGATTCTTTGTCCCGATAGATTTACTTCCTCCGAAACATCGACCCAAACTCGTGTCAATTCCAAAAGCATCTATCAAGCAGCATCGACAAAATAATAGACAAAAAAAAAAAAAACCTCGATTGGCGAACACGAAGCCCACCAAGAACCACACGAAACCAAGACGGCGCTGCGGAGGGAATGGCAGCAGATGTACAAGCAACCGAAGAGCGAGATAGCGAGCGAGATGAAAGAGGAATTAGGAAGGGAGCTCACTTTTTGAACATCGTTGCAGAGGAAACAACGAAGAAGAATACGCCGATGAGGTTTCTAGATCGATGGAGAACTAAAAACACCTCTTTTTTGTCCGCTTGGCCTTTTTGGAGGGGGCCACCCATGGCCCACCGGCGCACAATAGCCGCTCGTCGTTATCGAACTCCTCCTTTTCAATTTACACATAAAAGAAATAAACACAGATACCCAATATATGTTAATGAGTTAATGTAACATGCCCGTGCCACATTTATCATAAAATTAACTTTTGAACAACAAAAGAAAAAAATCTAGATTAGTGCACTGAAGACAAAAATTTCAAAATCTTTGGGAAAAATTAAGGATATCAACATGTTATCAGAAGACCCGAGAAATCTTATGGCAAAATTAATTTCTCAATTTTAATGCATTTTTTTAAGATCTAAGTTCCAAATACGATATAAGAAGCTTATTCATTTTCGAGTTGATCTACATTAGGATGAGCATTGGACCAAACTGACCTTAATCGGTCACCTGATTCCATAGCCTATAGAGCAGGTTTATAGATTCTAAAAACTAAGGATCGATGTTAATCTGAAATGGTTTACCCCTAATTTGCACACCTTTCATACTCGTCCAATATGAGTTCTCCCACTTTTGGAATAATACTTATTTGTCGGGACAATTGCCAAATAAGTCATAAACTTTTTGCTACTTTGCCGATTCAGTCCTAAACATTTTTTATGCCAAATAAGTCATAAATCTTTTACAACTTTGCCGATTAAGTCATTCCGGCGGATTTTGGCCGGAAAATGCCTACGTGGCGACGACGTGGCGTAACCGGCAATCACCCACGACGACGTGGCGACGATGTGGGAAAAACGACGTCGTTTTGGCTAAAATTCGTTTTCTCCGACGGCACTATTCATCGTCTTCCTCCTCCCTCCTTCCCCCTTCATGCCAGCCCCATAAACCCTAGCTATTGTTCGAAGATTGGATGGCCATGGTGGAGGTAGCTGCGACGAGAGATGGGCGGAGGAGGGAGCTTGCCGGCGAGGCTCCCGGCGAGGAGCTCCCTCACTCGACTCCCACCCCTTCATCGCGAGGGAGCTTGCAGATCTGCAAGTTCCCTTCCCTCGCGATGCAAGGGAGCTCGAGGGCGGGGCAGGGGCGAGCTCGAGCTCGCCCCTGCAAAAGAAACGTAAGGGTGCGCTCTTGCCCGTAGCCGGCGAGAGCGGGGCCACCCGTTGGAGTGGCCGGCGAGCTCCGACGGCCAGCGGAGCTCGCCAGCCAAGTATATTATCTCAAGAAAAATAAAGAAATTTTTTTTTGGGTCCAGTCGTCGCCAAGTCATCACCGGCGAACCATGTCATCGCCACGTAGGCATTTTCCGGTCAAAATTCGCCGGAAGGACTTAACCGACAAAGTTGCAAAAGGTTTAGAACTTATTTGGTATAAAAAAAAGGTTTAGGACTGAATTAGCAAAGTAACAAAAGGTTTAGGACTGAATCCGCAATTGTCACCTTATTTGTCCGTTTGCAAATAACTTTTCTGGTTGAACGGTCTCTCTGCAACTTCAAGCAGCATCCAATTCATCTCTAACTCGGAGCCTGCATCATTCGATCTCCATTTCCTTAGACAAAGTTAAATTATTTCGGGCCAAGAACGGCTCTCAATGCTTCAAAATGATGTAATTGAAGATGCCGTAGTCTTTCATGGAGTTTTAGCACTCATAATTTTTCCCACATGGCGAACAGCAAAGGCAACGGTCACCACAGCAACGGGATCAGGCGAAAGTCTCTCTTCTCGCTGCAGGATGCGAAATAGCACCAGTGACTCCTGAGCCTGCTCAGCCTGCTCATGGGAAGTGATCATGGTGGTCTATGCGTCATTCCATCCAGCACCTTGCGCGCATGACTGATTTGCCCGCGTCTTGCATATGCATCAACCCAAGCCGCTTCGCCATAGACATCGGACTCGAACCCAGTTTTTATCGTCTCCCCATGAACAATTCCCCAACCGCGCGCAAGCAGCTTCGATCGAAAGCGCTCGCTTTGAGAAGAAAACGGAGAGCGATAATAATTAGGCAAGACGCCACCTCTGCGCATGAGGGCATGAAGCTCCAACGTATCCGCACAATGTCCATCAGTGGCACCCGCTCGCATCATCGCATTCCATAGGAACGAATCGGATCTCTCGCGCTTGGCAGCGGTGCCGTCGAACAAGGACCGCGCACTATTTGGGTATCCAGATTTTGGAGCATTTGATGATGATCTCAGCGCTCAAGCGTGGGTCTTGTGCGACGACACCGCGAGTGGTGAGAGAAGAGTGGATTTGCTTCTAAAAGGAAGCATCGACGCAGGAGTTCTTGAGGTAATCGTAGTGGGCGTCCACGAGAGAGGACGAGGACGAGGACGATGCCGAAGCGAGAGTGAAAACGCGCTTTGCTTGAAGCTTACAGAGCGCGAGCCTCCATCTCTATTACCACCACCACTATCACCACCACTCAACTTCTATTATTGCTGCCGCCACAACCTCCATGTCTCCTCTCCACAATCTCGGAACCGATAGAAAGTATACATAGGAAATCAAATTTTCAAGGAAACTGATCGAGAAGGTTGCGGCAACGAGGAGAAAAAGTCAGGAAATGGGACATGGAGAAGCGAACAGATAGCCATATGTTTGAATCCACGATAGCAGTACATGTTACTCACTAGAGGTGTAAAACTGGTCCAACAGGGGAGAGGCGGTCAATCTGAAAATCTGGGAACTGTTGGTTTACCAAAATAGGCAGCAATAGGGAAGAAACGGCTCAGCTCCCTACACCAAACTCCTCTAAAAGAAGTACCTCGGAAAACTCATTGAAACCACAGGTGGATCACTAGTGAGAACACAAAGAACATCAAGGAGGGGAATCTTAACCACCGCATATCATAAAAACATCACTGTTTAAACTTGCTAAAGCCAGTTAATAAACTGAGTTAATTGACAGGTCTGGTCGCATCCAATCGTAATGCTTAAAAGATACTAGCTAAAGCTAGTTGAACAGGTTGCATTATGTCTCTCCCTCCTTAGGTCACAACCAGTAGAACTAACAGAAAATAGAAGAACCCGTTTTAAGCGATTCATTTACAGAGGAAACAGCATCATACAGACATGCCGGTTATGCGACAAACTTACTATGAAATAGGTCCTAAGAAATCACCCTCCAAGCTGACCAATGCCTGAAACTCCCTCTCAAACTCAAGCCACTTTGTTCCGATCACCATGAATCGGACCGTCACATCTTTACCAATCTTGGAAAGCTTGTCATTCAGGAAGACAGGATTCTCCCCAGGTACATACTTGTAGTCAGCCATCTTCAGGTTGGAGAGGTAGATCTTCTCAACAGGCCCACATCTCAAGAAGACTCCGTGCTTGAGGACCTTGTGCACGACTCCATCCAGAATTTCTCCCCGGAAAAGCTTGAAGGTGATGCCACTGAAGACCACAGGGAAAAGGACGTCTCCCGAGTGTTGTCTCACTTTCCCTTCACCGATGCTTTCCAGCGTCGTCACAGCAAGGAAATAACCCAGGTCCTTTGTTGCCTTCTTACATGCAAAGTCATCCAAGAGGCGTATTATGATGGACCTTTGCAGCATTAGTCCCTTCGCATCAAGGTCTTCTGCTGAAATGATCACATTCCATGGCAACTCCACCTTGAGAAACATTTCTCAATGCTATCTGATAAACATTAACAGAGGGATCAGTTTTATCCACAACTTTTTTGGAAGAGGCATTAGATTGCACTAAGTTCAAGTAGTGCGAAGTCCAACAACCTAATCATTAAATGAACTGATAATATGATGCCACCAAATTCAATAAGATACCCTTGGACACTCCTCAACATCTGATGTGATTAATTATAGACATTTGAACAAAATGTAATCAATATAATCCATGCACAGTATTTGAGGCATTCGAGATTTGGTCGACAAAATCCAACCATTAGATTGTCTCAACTAGGATGTAGATTTGAAACTTGAGACAGAAGAAAAATTAAGCAATGTTGAAATGGAGAGAGAGAGAGGAGAGAAATTGGGGTGTTTAGAGAGAGCATGTGTGTTCCTGGGTCCACAACTACAATAAACATAGACCTACACAAAATCTAAGGAAAGGACTTAACAAAATTTAAAGAGACAGGACCGACCAAACAAATGGAAGTCAATGAAAAATGCATAAATAGGTCGGAATAACATGCCACGCAATAGCATATATAAGTTACAATGCCAGTGGTAAGGTCCCGATCAGCAATGCTAGTATATAAGTTGTCTATGGTAAGACAGCACTGGTAATACAATAGATCAGGAAAATAAGAATCCGGAGTATTACAATTAACAGTACCACAAAGCCATCATTATCAGTATAAGTATGAAAAGAACCGTACAGAAAATGAAAAACAGAATCAAAGACTAAATCAAGTCCTTAATTGGCTGCAGAGAAACAGTGAAATCTCTTAATGCAGATAATCATAATTTGGCAGGATCCCAGCAAAGCCAGTGCCCCTACAGAAATCATCAAAGCTAAAGAAAAAGCAGGACAATCCTTTTACTAATTTTGTGAAGTGACACAAGAAAATACATGTACAAAAATAGAATTCAAGACCAAATCAAGCTCTCAACTGGTGGCATCCAAATACTTCAATTTTTAAGTGCAGATAATTATAGTGAGACACACTCCAAACTTATCTGCTATTGAACTTAACTGAAACATCAAATTGCGTGCATATCTTACAGAGTGAAGACAACAGAAAATTAGACAGTTGAAAATCTTCATTCAAAATCGAGTTCAGAACTCACGTTCCTCAAAAAGAAAAGAACAAATCAGAAATGATAAAAACTCAAAAATATGAGTCAGAGCATAGTTATGCATACTAATCAAAGAGAGAACTTAGCAACTAATTCATCTTACAAGTTACTTCAGTAGTGCATGTTCCCTCTTTAAACTGTACTCTGTATATAGAAGCAGGCTGAAGGCTAATAAGACCAAAAACAAAATAGATTGATAGTACAATCTCGATCCAGTTAAAGACATGCAATCCCAAGTCAAGCAACAATAGGCCACTTCTCAGAGGGCCCAGGGATTCAACGGTGGATTTAAAAAGTCACCTGCTGATGCTTTACGCACTATACCCTCTCATTTTGGATAACCCTAGCATTCTCTCCATTACCACAGCCACTATGACTGAAGCAATTCAAGTCAACCAAAAGGGTCATCTAGAAAACAGAATTGGCCGACTCTAGAGCAGAATTGGAGTTTTTCCTTTCAACCAAGAAGCTACCTGTCGAATCAGTAAGTGACATTCTAGTTTCCTTCCTTTCCATCCTCAGTAGTCAGTACAGACTAAATAAGCAGAACTTAGTCCTTCAATTTGTGTTTCTACATGCACTGACCCAAGCACGAATCAATCTGAACTCAACCAAACCATCTACTCGTACTACCACGTTGCATCCTTTTGTCAAACAGCTACCGACTGAACCCGCATTCTGCAAATTCTAGCCCCATGATAGTTATTACAACCTGAGTCATTCTCTCATGTTCCCACTAATTTCTCTTCGCCCAGGTCACAGTAGCTCATCTCCCTCTTTGAATGAAGCGGAAAGCTTTCAAATTTCACCCAATACCCTCCATTTCTAGTCAGTAATCACCGATGATCAGAAGTGAAAAATCACACTCCGCAACCAGCTTCACAGAAACCAAAACAGAATCTACAGTTACTCAAACCAACAAACAAAGCAAATGGCTCCCCTCGATTCAAAACCCTCGAAAATTCAGAGCGATCTTGAAAGAAAGAGGCAAACCTGGTGAAGCTACAGGACGAGGGCCGTTGCTCGGATCAAAGCACGAGACAAACAAGCAAACGAGAGTCTGTCACACTCGTCACCTAGTAAGTACTAATGGCGTGTTTGGATTTTTGGGAGCTAGGGCTCCCAAAAAATTATTCTCTCTGTCTTATATTTCTTTGCCTTTTTAATTCTCACATCCTCAAGACCTTAAAATTCTTATAAATATGTCCATTCAAGTTCTTAATGTTATATTTTAAATTCAATTATATATCTCAATCTTTTGAATTGGGCTCGATGTGATACTGAATATACCTTAATTTTTTTCGACGTGACTTACTCATAAATGAGTGCAAGCTGGTAGTCACATTAAATGTGTAAATTAAATAAGTGCGTGCATTTTTTTTTCTTTTTGGGCCAAAGGGTGGTGGATTTATTCGAACTTAGTATCTTACAAATTCACATAAAGGTAACATTATGAGTTGGGGATAGATTTTGTTTGTCGACCTATCAATTGGAGCACTAAATCAAATAATACGCAACTATATAGATTAAATGCACTTCACTAATCTTTGATGGATTGATGAATAGATATTCGATGTTTTTAAAGGATTGCTCGTGATGAATCTTCACATTATCAAATCGTTGATGTGAATATCTGTCAATCGTCTTATGTGATGTGACGGTAATGACTTGGATAATCTTTAATATTTTTCAACATTGTCATTGCCAGTAGTGGGGCGCCACCAGAGGAGGAGGAGAAGCAACAATACTATATCCGCTTGCTCAAGTTCTGTCCATCCAATTCAGCTTCTTCGGGTCAGAGCTAGTTTGGTTGTCGAAATCCTGTCCCACATCGGAAAAGGGGAAACCTAGCAGTCCCTTTAAGTAAGGAAAGTTCGAGTGATGAAGGCTGCACAGCTGCCTGACGGAGTGAATGGGTTGTTACCAACCTTTACGTTGACCATCGACTCAGGAAAGTCTCCGGGCCGTTTTCTGCAGAGATGCAGTCCCGGCAACGAGGAATGGCTTGGGGCGCAAGAGAGCTCGATCGCTTCGCTGCCGTCACATTCATTCACTCGGGCCCAAACATCATATGGGCCAACAGAACGGGGCTTACGCTGCAGTGGCTATACCCTTTTTCTTTCGTTCGTTTTTTCGCTCGTCACTGTTATAATTACTGGAGCACGCAAATAAAGAAACTGCTGATATCTAAACTCACGTTAGGAAGGAAAAGGAGGTACGCATCAAAGGGAAAAAAAAGAAGAAATCCCCACCTTTGCTTGTTTGGGCCTCCTTGCTTCTCTCGATTGTGATGAATTGGTACTCCACTTACGATTCAACAAAGAAAAAGAAATACCTACCATTGCTTCGCTTGTTCGTGCCCTCAGGCGTGTCTCGATTTGATGATATCAAATTGCCCTCAGGCGAGAGGTTGGTGTCCTCTTAACTCCTTTTCCACCACAGGCTTTATAACCCACGGTGTACAATTGCGATCAAAGCGAGTGGGACGAGCAAGTTCAAGTGAGATCATTCAATTTCAAGCAACTTAAATAATCTCTCTTCTCATGGTAATTCAAATTCTTTCGGTATTTGAGTGTGAGATCTACATTTTTCATTTTCGCAATCCAACGGAAAGAATTTCATTGCATCGAAATGCTAGGATTGAAGGCCACATCTGAAGTATTGCAAAGCGTCTTCCACTTGAGGGGTCGGTCGTAAAAGGAATGGTGAGTTGGCAATGTTTGGAAGAGCTTTACTTAGCACATTGGGAAGGCAGGACAACAATCTAGGATTTATCTAAATGACGAGGAGTACAGATAGTTATACTTCGTGCACCGGACATTATGGTAGATCACTGATCAATTGATGAATGTTAGGCACCAGATTTTCGAAGCCGAATGGATATCCTGTTTTTGCTCTGACTTTCGTTTTGCTGGACTTAGAGATGGGTTGGACACTTCCCAATTGCATTATACTTTTTGTTTGTTTTTTACCTTACTTCTTGCCATTTTGTTGCTCTACCATTTTGTTATAGCTGCTGTTTGTCTCGATTGTAAATGAAAAAAGATGTTTTACTAAAATGTGTCCTTTCAAAGAACCAAAGTAATGGAACAACAAAAGGAATGGACCAACAGGATCAAATCCAAGATCTACAATGCAAACTTCAAGTTTCAAAAATTATGAACCGATCCATTAAGATAGGTTCAGATCTTGAACTTATCCACCTTAACATTGCTCATCCAAATTGTCACGCGCCAACTGAGTTGTTTATTCATGTATTTCCAGATTAGCAATTTAACATGATATTATAAGAGTAAAAAAATTGTCATTGGTGTATTAAATTGGTTTGGTTAAATATGATAGGGAGATATACTAATTTGAAAATGTTATGTTATTATCTTGTTTATAATTCCATTCAGCATATTTTTCTCTCTAATGTTCAATTTCTTGAGAAAAGATGTGGGGTTTTTGCTCTTTCTTAATCATCTCAAACGCGATTATGTTGTTCTCCTTCAAAATGCTTTTTTATTATATAGTTACCTATCTACGGATTTCTTCTTTCCCATTCATCATTATGCCCCTCATCATGTTGTCGAAATTGGCACATAAGATGCATATAGTCGCAAGCCAGCGATGATTTGGCCAACCATCGTAAAACTAAGTGTTACATTTCATGTCCTTATTTAGAATAACATCCAAATTAAACCCTCTTTTGAAAAAGAATAAAGACACTTAAGACCCCTAATTTTTCCCCACTTGGTTTTATACCTTCAACCTATAAGTATGTTACCACTTATAAATGATATTGTTACACATAAATCCAATCAAATAGCCGATATCTGTTGTTTTAGAAGGTGACAGTTGATATTGCTTCAAATTCAATCTTCTTCAGCGTTTTTAAAATTCGTTTTTTGCTCCTTTATGCATCAACATTACGCTCTGAAGAGAAGAAGAAAAGCCGCAAGCATAAACCAGTGCTTATTTGTGTTGGCGAGTTAGAAAAAGTAATCTAAATCATTCCAAACAAAAGTATAAATTCTTCTCATGGCACAAAGTTGACCCAGCAGAGAGATACACTAACTCTATGAAATCTATATCCTTTTACGTTGTTATTTTAATACATATCTTAACGCGTTATTATCCATCTTATTCTCCAGAAGAACTCTATTTACGACCAAAATGCAAGGCATCGATGAAGTGAACAATTCGTGAATGTATTTCATGTATAGTCCAGCTTGAGACCTCCGCAAAATTGGTTAATTGACTATGTTTACCAAATGAACAGATTGTCATTCCACATCATTGGAGCACATCCCCATTGAATCTTCTCACGAGGAGAAGAAGAAGAAGGCTCGAACAGAAGGGATTCACTTCAATTTATGCACACATAAAATCTCGGAAACCATTCTTCAGTAGGTTTTCCAAGAAGAACTATGTGCAATCCCTCACAGAAAACATTATACTACTGCGATAACATGGGTCGTGGAAAGAGACTGAGGCGGATGAAGCATCCTAAAAAACAATGGCACAAAGCAAGCTCTACCCTCAGAAGGTTCCCTGTCATGTACATTTTTTTATTTATTTAACAACTTCAGGATCAAAGGGAACTCATGAAGCAACCAGATATCACTGTGTCAAGCCACTTTTGTTTCTTTTCGAGCACTTAAAATGTTGACATACATCAAAATTCTGCAGTTTTACAAGTGAAAGTTGGAAGTATTCATGGAAATAGATCTGCTTCAATCATTGCCAAGGGAACAAGCAAAATAGTCAAACACCAATTTCTTAGAAATGTCATCCAAATCAAAGTCACCAAGAAGCTCACAGCTGCTTCTGGATAAAGACCCAACTTTCAAGACTTCAAGAAACAAAACATTTATATGAGGGTCGCCAAGAAGGAACCCAGGACCATCAAATGGGGCTGGAAGAAGGAACATCATGTTGTATACTCACCTCCACAGTGGGCCAAAATCCTCAATGATCAATCAAAACTAGCATTTAAGAACTTTAGCAGCTCACTTCTTTTGCTTTCAGCCATCTTGTCCTCCTTTGTTTTATCGAGTTTCAAAAGAATCTGTAGCATAAAAGGTAAAAGGAATCGTAATCATCAAGCGAGAAAATACCCTCACCCATCTGATGAGTAATATAACTAATTCACAACAAAGAATATGCCAACCTTTTTGCCAGAGACAGCGCTGCGACGAACACCGTCATCTTGGTCCCGCCCCAAAAACTGTAAGTGTACAAAATCAGGGTAAATTAGGCAGAACAAGAGCAAAAATATAAGGGGAAACTAGAGATGTCAAATCACAATACCCACCTTAGAAAGCTGCACCGGACCGCTACCTCTTTCATCCTGCTGACTCTATATATGGCTCACATTGCCAGACATACCATAGTAATATATCCAGGCAAGCCAGTCAAGCCACCAATAACCATGCCAGAGATCCCAGCTCCAATTATGAAGAGCAATTAAAAAAAGCAATGAGCACCTTAAAGACCTTAAAATCTTGAAGATTAAGAGATCGCAAAATTACTTGTACTGCTTGATGCATTCCTAATGTAGCCTTGTCTACAAAATGCCAAATCAATGCCCTAACTGTAACCTTGTCTATAAAATGCCAAATCAATGCCCTAACTGTAACCTTGTCTATAAAATGCCAAATCAGTGCTAGAATATCCATAAGTAATCTACAAGCAATGAAGCCTTTACAGATTTAGGATATTACCAAATCAGCCAAAACTAGTTAATCATTCGAAGGTTCACCAATATCTAATAAGTCTTAATATCAAGACCATGTTATGCAATTCATCCCCGTAATCTTCTGATCTCCATTTTAAATTGAGTAATGCAATGCATTTGGCTGTAAATACTTTTTTTCTATGAAAATGTTCAAATGAATTCTACAGGGAGACATGCAGAAACTCTACTGAGATTACACATTGCCAGCTGCTTCACTTTTTTGTTTGTCAATCTCTTATCTACAAAACTTGAATCCAATCTCTCTCGACAAACAACTTTGCTGGTTCAGAAAAGCCAATATCAGCGAAGGGAAAGGAACTTAGAAATGCGAGAGCAACTATCTTATTGGTAAAATAATCTCCTATTGCATACACATGTGAATTATTCTTCTTTTCAAAGATGTGACTTATAAATCAGCTGCACAAATAGTTGGAGAAGAACTGCCCCTAGTGAGGTTACCATGGCAGAAATGTAAAATCTCATCTTACCTCCTTCATTTTATGCTTATCACGTCTATGATGGCGATTCTTGCTCCTATCCTTTTCCTTGTGCTGCTTGTCAAGAAAAGAAACAGATGGAGAATGATAAGGCAAAGAAAATGAATAAATGGAGATCAATAAACATAACAAAATGCAAAGCCAAATATAAACCTTCTTGGGCTTGTCACTTTTTCTTGACTTCTTCGAATGATGGGATGTGTCATGCCCACTTTCAGAACTATCACTGCATAACACCATAGAAAATTTCACTATCAGCCAAAAAGCAATTGGCAGCAGTGTATATCAGACCCGAATTTTTAAGCAAGACATGCCACGTTTATATCATAACAAGTGCAGACAAGCATAGACAACTATGATGGAGCAACAGCATATAAAATCCACTCAGAAAGAACAACAAAGGCGAAAGCACTCTGCTTAGCCGATGCCACAAATTAGAGTTGTTTTCTAATTGCAGGGAGCCAAAGAACACAGCATACAATCCCGCACCACACAGCGCGAATGTATAGATGATCTATGAGAGCTCAAAACACCAAAGTTCCTTTCCCATGTCAAGGAAATATAACTATGGAACGCTCCAATAGGGAAATAAGTAAACACAGCTCCAGAAACAACAACCATCGAATCGACGAACGACCATAGCTCAGACGGTGAGAGAAACAACGCAAAAATCACGAATCCTAGAAGAGTCCGCTCCACCAAAATGATCGAAAGAGGAGCAAATCAAAATTCGTTCATGATTACTAAGGAGGTTACCAAACGAGCTAGAAGGGAAGATGAGCTTTCTCGTGAATTAAAGCACCTGGAATAATCCGAGGAAGAGTAGGAATCTGAAGATGAGCGATGACGATGCCCGCGAAGCCGTTTGCCGCGAGACCGGCTCTTCTTGCGGACTTTGAGGGCGTCCCTCCCCCTCTCGCGGCGGCTGCTGCTGCTGCCGCCGCCGCCGTGCTGGCGGCGACGACGGCGTGATGGTGAAGAAGCTGAATCGGAGGAGGAGGAGGAGGAGGAGGAGGAGGTAGAAGATGCCGCCATTAGGGTTTCTCTGTTGACTGGAGGAGGCAGAGAATCGGACGACCGGGCAAAGGAAAGGTGTGGAAAGAACAAATGATGGAAATATAGGGAAAGATAAAAGGCAGTGAAGAAAAAAGGTAGCCCACCTAAATAAAGAGAGAAATTGAAAATGTTCACATGTTGGGTTAATTTCAGGCAATGAATTGAAATCTATCGTGCTGGAGCTGGTTCGCGACTTTCGAAATCGGCAGTCGAACCGATTCTCTTGAGCCAATGATTGAATCGAACGGTTTTAGAGTTGACTCGAGATCCATATCTAATCTGTGACGTAGTGATTAAGACATGCATGAATTTGTTAATTTTCAAAACATTGAAACTCATAATCAACAAATATGTTTGAGTCTTTTGGCTTTGTAAATGTTGGCCATTTCCCAAAGCGGTCCAATTTTTTTTTTTATACCAAATGCCCTAACTATTTACCAAAAGACTAGAGGCTCAAGTTTTTTAGAGAAAGTTGAACTAGATACACCTTTTAATGGTTTAAAGGAAGAGTGACGCGTGAAATTACAAGATTGATGAACTTCGCAAGGATTTAGCACCAATTCATAGCGATTAATGATGAGTATTGCATGATTGGCAAGAACTAAATATCAATTACAGCTATCCATGATGAACTAATGTTAATTTGGGATCGATTTTGTCTTTTTGTTGAAATTTGGGGACAATTTGAAATGTCTTTTTGTCGGCAGCCTTTGACAAACGAATATCGAAAAATATTATCATTTTTCATGAAGCGAATGGAGCCTAAATCATTTGAGCCAACAGCTATTGGTCATGGGTGTAAATGGCTTTTTGGTCTTTTAAGCCAAAAAATTAAAGATAAAACAAGGGTGTAGTGAGAATCGATCAGGCAGACATGGCCTATCGCGACAGCCTCGATTGGCTCAGCCCGGCCTATACCAAGCTTGTGGTGCCATGCCTAGGTCGAGTCACCCTATTTGCCACCCCTAAGTTGGCAAGATGAGAAATTAGGATATGAATGAACTCACTTTATAGATTTCATGGAGATATACTAACTTAATAAAACAAAAAAGCAAAATAATTTACCCCTAAGTTTTGGGGAAAACTTCAAGTGAAAATGTAATTACTCGCATAATCTTTGGACATTGAGAAACTTACAAATCATTTGCTTTGAATTCTCTTCCTTTAACTAGCAAAAACACACAAATTGTTTGAGAAGAAAAACAAAAAAAATCTAAAAATTAATAAGCGATGAAACAAATAATATCCACTACAAAAAAAACAATTTTTTCGCTACGAACAATTGGCCACGGACAACAATCCGTCGCCACTGGCCACGGATATAGCGACGGCAAAAATATTCCGTCACACACTGGCGACGGTCAAAAATCCGTCTCCAACAGCCACGATATTTGCGACGGTTCCACAAGTCCGTCACCAATTTGCGACGGACGACAAATTCGTCGCTAAATCCGTGGCTATCTAGCAGCGAATTTAGCGACGGATTTGGGTCGTCGCTCTTTAGTGACGGAAATGGGGACGAATGTTTCATTCGTCGCAAATAGCGACGGATTTTGCGACGGTTTATACATCCGTCGCTATATTCCATATATAAAGGACGCTCGTGTTTTCTTCTCGCCCGACAACCCCCTTTTCGTCCTTCCTCTCTGTAGCTTCCCAAAACCCTAGTTCTTGAGGTATGTGTGTTTATGCTGAACTTGTCTTCTTTTTTCCATAAATTGTAGAGATCTCGTACTACTGCATGTGCCTATATGACTTTGATTATCGAAAAGTGTGTCGGCATTCTGAGCAAAGTAAATCTGCAGCAAATGTGAGGCCGCTCGCAGCTCCCTCAGATATTGGCGAGGACCAGCAGTCGTCTTGCCCAAATCTGGGCAAGGCCCAGCGGCCTCGTCTTCACTTCCAACTATATAGTACCGAAGCCCAACGCAGACAATGATATATCACTTTAATTGTAGTCGACTTTTTAAACTAATATGTCTGGGGCTTCTTTTTTTCAATTGTATTGTCTTTAGTATTGTGAGTGTGGATTCTGAAGTGAAGTGAAACGTATGTACTCGACTCACTTATTTTGTGAGTCATGACTTTTTTTTAAAAAAAAAAATTCAGGTTGTGTTAGCTTATCAGTATGTGATACTACGTACTAAAATAAAGAATGTTTTTTTTTTATCCAAAGCATTTCCCTAATTTAGGTTTATCTTTATTTCTCTTAGTAAGGTTCATAGCTGGAGCAATAAAAAATTTTCTTTAAGTACGTGTCCATTTGAAGGTATTGCAATCGAAATGAATATATTGTTGCGAGAATCATCAACTTTCCACGACACATAATCCAATCAAATAATTGGGTAAGTCTTCTTGGCACATTAATTTATTCAATTTTTCAATTTCAAATTACTTGTTTATAAAAGTTTGGATTTTTGAGAAATTAATAATTTTCAAGATGATATGTATTGGATATGATTTGTAATATTTTAATTCCTTTTTTTTTCATATACAGACACAATACAAAGTGAAAGGTCTTGGATGTATAATAAGAACTTACCTAGATGTCAAGGATTGACCGAAGTGTTTAGAAATGGGTTGGAATTGTTTTTGGACTTTGCTAGTAACAAATTTGAGTTCATGGATGGAAATAAGTTAAGGTGTCCGTGTAAAAAGTGTTATAATTGTAGATTTCATGAGGTTGATAAAGTTAGAGAACATCTTTATAGATTTGGGTTTACTCCGAACTACTACAACTGGACTTGCCATGGTGAACCATTTATACTGATGAAGGATACAGAAGAAGTAGCCAACATTTAGTTAGTAAAGAATGTGGATAGTATAACCAATTGAATCCATACCAGAGGATGGTTATTGATGCAGCAGATCATAATCTTGTTTCCGAATTGAACTATGGAAGTACTAGTTATACTCATATACTTGAACAAGGGGGTCCTAGTCATGAACAACACTTGGAAGTTCCAGCAGGAACAACAATTCATGAGAATTTGTCTAATGATGCTTTGCCATGTAATCAGTTCTGAGAAGTGTTCAAAGCAGCAGATGAACCTTTATGGGTATGTTGTGACAATCACACTAAGTTATCAGTAACAGCGAGAATGTTAAATATAAAGGCAGAGCATAATGTGTCTGAGAATTGCTTCAACTCTTTTGTTGAAGTAATGCGAGAAACACTGCCTCATGATAACGTCATGCCAAATGTTTTTTATGATATGAAGAAGTTGGTGGAAAACTTAGGTTTGCCAGTTATAAGGATTGATGTATGTAGTAGCGGTTGCATGTTATATTGGAGAGATGATGAAAATGCGGAGTATTGTAAATTCTGCAGCCAACCTAGGTACAAGACAAACATGAGGCAGCGGAATAATCAGAAACGGAGACCGTTTAAATAATTATTTTATCTGCCATTAATCCCTAGATTGCAAAGGTTGTATGCATCTCATGCCACTGCTGAACACATGACTTGGCATGCGCATCATCATAAAGAAGAGGATCTACTATGTCATCTTTCAGATGCAGAGGCTTGGAAACATTTTGATCGAACATTCCCTGAGTTTGCGATGGAGACTCGAAACATCAAGCTAGGTCTGTGTGCCAATGGATTTGCCCCATTTGGGAAAACGGGAAAAAGTTATTCATGTTGGCCGATTATTTTAACTCCGTATAATCTTTCACCCCATATGTGCATGAAGACACCTTATATGTTTTTGACATTGATTGTGCCTAGCCCACAAAACCCGAAAAAGTTGATAGATGTTTATATGCAACTATTGATTGAAGAATTACAACAGCTATGGGTTGAAGGTGTTCCTACGTATGATGTTTTTAATGATCAAACATTTGTAATGAAGGCTGCCCTTCTTTTAACGATAAATGACTTTCCAGCTTATGGAATGTTATCTGGATGGAGTACAGCTGGGATCTTAGGATGTCCAATATGTATGGAGAGATCAAAGTCATTCCGATTAAAACACGATAAGAAGGCAAGCTATTTTGATTGTCATAGGCAATTTTTGCCAATGAATCATACATTTAGACGGAATAAGAAAGAGTTCATCAAGAACATAATTGAAAGAACACCTCCACCATTGAGGTTGACGGGTGAGCAATTTTGAGAGCGAGTGAATTATTTTCCAACTGTTATTGAAAATCCTAAGGACACAACTATGAGGTACGGATGTACACACAAGTGGACTAAACGCAGTATATTTTGGGATTTACCATATTGGAAGTCCCATCTTATTCATCATAATCTTGACGTCATGCACGTAGAAAAGAATGTGTTCGATAATGTTATCAATACAGTGATGGATGTCTTCGGAAAAACGAAAGACAATTTGAATGCAAGAAAAAATATGCGAGATTCTTGTGATCGGCCAACACTAGATGTGGATGCAAGCAGCAGGGGACCGAAACCAAAAGCTATATATACATTAGACAAGGAGCAGCGACGTGTTGTTTGTCAATGGTTGAAATCTATTCGGTTTCCTGATGGATATGCTTCGAATCTCGGGAGATGTGTAGATTTGAATGAATGTAAGTTGACGAGTTTAAAGAGTCATGATTGTCACATATTTATGGAACGGCTAATTCCAATAGCTTTCAAGGAATTTCTACCATACTTTGTATGGGGCACCATTACAGAGTTAAGTACATTCCTTCATGATATTTGCTCGACAGTGTTAAAAGTATCACACATGAAGAAACTTGAAAGAGATATTCCAATTATTATTTGCAACTTAGAGAGAATATTTCCTCCTTCGTTCTTTGATTCAATGGAGCATCTCTTGGTTCACTTGCCTTATGAGGCCAAAGTTGGAGGTCCGGTTCAATTTCGATGGATGTATCCATTTGAGAGGTACAATACTTATTTTGTGTAAATTGTAAATTGCCTTAGTATATATTTATGGCACTGATAAATATTTTTGAATTGTCCAAAATATAGGTTCTTATATCATTTGAAGAAAAAAGTAAAGAACAAGACACGTGTTGAAGCTTCAATTTGTAATGCATATATTGTGGAAGAAGTGACTACATTTGCATCATACTATTTTGAGCCACACGTGCATTGCAAGAGGCGGCGAGCAGGACGAAACGATGAGGGACCCATTGATCCCAATTGCAAATCATTCTCCATTTTCAATTATCTTGGCGTATGTAAGTGTCGTTACTTAACAGGTGAAGAATATCATGCAGCACATACATACATTTTACTGAATTGTCCTGAAGTGGAGCCATACTTTGAGTAAGTAAACTTCACCAAAAGTTATTTTGATTTTCGCAATAAACAATTGGCGTATGTTTAATTAGTTAAATTTAACAGGATATTTCAAGTTTCTTTGTATGGACTACCGCCAAGTGAGATTGACCGTTTGTACGACGAAACGTTTGCCACATGGTTCAAAACATATGTAAGTTCAATATCGACCAAAAGCTACTTCATTGACCTTGATTATTGTTACGTCATAAGTGAAGACCAATATTTATTATTGTTATTATATTTTTTGTGCATTTAACCTTAGGTTCAGAGTAATCGTGATAATTTTCAAGAGCAAGGATTACTCTATCATCTATCATTGGGGCCAAAATCAAGAGTACGAAGTTGGCCGGCTTATTTTATAAACGGGTATAATTTTCACACACGTTTATATGGAATGGGAAAAGCCACAATGAATAGGGAAAAGCTACAATGAATAGTGGTGTGTGTGTTCAGTCATCCAATTCAAGCAGTGCAAATGATGATTTCTATGGGTTGTTGGATGAAATCATAGAAGTAGAGTACACTGGACCAGTCACGCGGGTTGTGTTATTTAAATGCATGTGGTTTGACCCTGTAAAAGGAATGAAGGTGCATACGAAGTTTAATTTGGTTGACATCAATCACCACAAAAGGTATATGAAGTATGAACCATTTGTATTAGCACAACAAACAATTCAAGTATATTATGCATCATACCCTAGTTTGAAACGTGACAAAGCTGATTGGTGGACTGTATGTAAAATCAAAGCACGAAGAAAAATCGAGGAATACTGGAAGGATACAACATATCAACAAGAGGAAGTTCGTAACATGGTTGACACTGATGAATATAACATTCCAACTTTACGAGATCCATATGGAGCAATGATAGATGTGCATCCAACTGATTTTGAGCTCGATGACGAAGATGATCTTGCGCTCGAGGATGAAGAAGATTTTGAGTTTGAGGATGAAGATGATGATGAGGACGAAGACCAGGCCCAAGACGAAGACGAAGATTAAGATGAAGCCAAAGATGAACACGAAGATTTTTAATCCCCGTATATAAACCCATTATGTTAAAAGCTTAATTGTTATTATTTGTTTGGCAAACTTATGTCGTTGTTATTGTCATCCATCTATAATCTGTTTGCTATAAATAAATTATGAGTGTTAGGATATTTTAATTAAAAATACTCGAATCCTTTCCACTATATAATATATATTACGTATATATACATGTATATATATAACTCTTTTACCTACTTTAGGTATATTAGTGTATTTTTTATATGACCAATATTTATTAAGGAATGACCGAAGGGAATAGACGTTTAAATAAAAAGAGATGGAAAAAATAAATAAATAAAAATGAAGTATAAGAACTTAGATTTTAAATAAATGAATTCAAACTCGAAAATGATTGTTATATTCGGTAAGAATATAAGATAATTATTCAAATCGTCTTAGTTTTTTTTTACACAATTAAGGAATTTCGCGACGGAAATATTGACGTTTGTCTAATCCGTCGCTAATTAGTGTAGCAATATTTTAATATTTATAATCTATTTGGCGTCTATATTGTTGATGTAAATATAATGGTTATTGAATAGCAAACTATTTATACAAATAAAATTAAGATAACAAATAAATATAAATTAATTAATTAAAAATACTTGAATCCCTTTCCACTATATAATATATATTACGTATATATACATGTATATATATATATAACTCTTTTACCTACTTTAGGTATATTAGTGTATTTTTTTATATGACCAATATTTATTAAGGAATGATCGAAGGGAATAGACAAATAAATAAAAAGAGATGGAAAAAATAAATAAATAAAAATGAAGTATAAGAACTTAAATTTTAAATAAATGAATTCAAACTCGAAAATGATTGTTCTATTCGGTAAGAATATAAGATAATTATTCAAATCATCTTAGTTTTTTTTTACACAATTAAGGAATTTCGTGACGGAAATAGTGATGGATTGAAGTTCCGTCGCTGAATAGCGACGGATATTGTGACGGATTAAAATTCCGTCACTGAATAGCGACATAAATTGCGACGGATTGAAATTCCGTCGCTAATTAGCGACGGAACTTGCAACGTAATGTGAAAACCGTCGCTAAATTGGCGACGGTAGTTTGCCCGTCGCTATTTTGTGACGGTTTGTGATTCCGTCGTCATTTAGCGACGGTATTTGCGACGGACTAGTCAAACCGTCGCTAATTATTGGGTTTTAAGCATAAACTCTTTTTTGCCCCCTGTTCAATATATCCCTCCCCCCTACCCGAGTTCTGAAGCTTCAAACCCTAGATCGACTAAGGTTTGTCAATCGTCGCTCGTCGCCCATTCTCTTGTAGTCCATCTCGTCGCTCCTCGATCCTCCTCCGCCAAAGGCTTTGTCCTGCCTTTCTCGACGAACTGTCCTCCGATTGAAACCCTAGCTGAGTTACAATCCGTCGGCGACGCTAGTCAGTCCCCGCCTCCCTATCTGTCTCGGCCGAGAGTTGATTGAGCGCGACGAAACCCTAGAAATTGCGAGGTCAGTCTTCTGAATCGGGTAATTTTAGTCGATGTTGCTATAGGCCTTATTTTAGTCGATGATTTGTATCGAAGGCTCCTCTCTTCCACACGATCTGCACCGAAGGCCGCCTCTCCTCTCCTCCACGAAGGCCGCCTCTCCTCCGCACGAGGTAACACACTATCTTCCTCTCTATAGCATCTCGTACTTTCAATCCGTTCAAAATATCCAAATTTTCCCGATTTGTAAGTACCTGACCAGTTTGCCTTCTAAAATGATATTCATTTTTAGAATGTCTATCTCTTGGTTTTGCCTCGGAAGTGATTCATAAATTTGGTGAAGGGATATTGTTGTAAATCCTCTGAGAAATGAGTCAGGTGTGGTGTTGTGGACTGCGTGTTTGGACTAGTTTTGCCGGTCTGTGTTGGTCCTATACTTGAACTGGTCTTGTTTCGCTTCATAGTACGATCTCTGTATCCGAAGTTTCTGCTTATTTTTAGAATAAAGTCCTTGGAAGCATTGTCTATTGCTTTGGATTTTGCTGCACCTAATCGCTTGTTTGCATTATCATTGGCTATTCATTCTTTTCGACATTGTGTGGATATTGGAAACGGAAGTTTGATTGAATCTGCAACTTGCTTGTTTACAGTTTGATGCTTGATATTGCAATTGTTGAACTGACATGCTCTATGAATTTATTAATTTTAGATAGTAGTTGGTGATCTCTTCACCCTCTAATCATTCAAAGAAAACGAATCTCAAGGTATTGAAACATATCCCTCCATTACAATTCACTTCAATTTCAACCGTAATTCTATTAATTGTTGGTTGAAGTGCCATATAGCTGACATTTTACTCGAATTTGTCTCACCTTTGTACAGCGATGATGTATAGACGCCGTGGAAGTCATCGTATAACTGGTGGAGTACGACTAGCTGATTCCCCTTCCCCTTCCCATCCTTCAACTGCCTCGTCCCCTTCCTTTTCATCTTCCCCAGCACTTTCATCTAACCCACAACCACTACTGCATGCTGCTGGACAACGTGCACACATTGGAACCTCCAATGACACTGACCAACGTGGCCACTCTCGCATCTCATTTGACCCTTTACACTCGAATACTCAAAATACAACAGATGCAGAAGATACCCGAGTCGTCATAAGCCCATATGGAAATTCGTAAGGCCTCCATTTTTTTAACTATATGTAATATTTACGACTTTACGTGTTCGAATGTCAATTTAGTTAACACTGTCCTTTTTTTGCAGATTTTCAGATGCTTCAACTGTCAGAGAACTTAATAGTATAATAAATGGTTTTTGGTGGCTGCCATATACTACGTATAGTAGCGCTCCAGATGTAGTGAAGGAAATGTGGTGGAACGAGTTCAAGGTAAGTTTTATCTGTCACTAATTCGCACAAACTAAGTTCGTTTACATAAGGCGAGAATGTTTTCCTTCTGATTGCAGCGGCAATTTAGGTGGGCTGATGGGCAAGAGGCGGAAGTTTTCAGAATTTTTAAGAAGAAGTGTGGTGATCACCTACGAAATGTCATGAACAAAGCGAAGTTGAGTGGGAAGAAGCCACAATTTATTCCAAATGAAAATTGGACAGAAATTAAAAAAAAATTGGGATACGAAGAAGCACCAACAACTAAGTCTACAAAATAAGCTGAATCGAGCTTCCAATTGGAGTGAAGGGTTGGCGACATATGCTGGGGGCTCGATCAATGTTGGAGAGCACAAAAAGAGAATGGTAAGGCAAATACACATGTTGTAAGTTAATTACTTTCATTGAATAACTTATGTTTAATGTTTGTAGGCAGCCGAATTGGGGAGGGAACCGACATACACCGACACATTTGAACGTGCATTTCAGAAAAAAGATAAGAGTTGGACCAGCGAACGAGCTCGAGCTATTAAGGTTTGTAAGGTCTTCAGATAATTGTAAGGAAAGTATAATGCTTTTACATATTGTAATTATAATTATGAAGATGATATATATATATATATTTCATGTATATATATTTCATGTATATTGATGGATGTAGGAAAAGTATGAATCACTAGCCATGTCTGTCCCTAGTGTTGGTGATGGGGGTGTTCCGTCTGAAGAATCAGTGGATAGTATGGACCTATGGGTTGAGGCATCGGGTGGGATAAAAAGAGGAAGAATATTTGGGATGGGCTCCTTGTCAAGGGAATACACACCAAAAACAGCTGAAACGTCATCATCTGGTGTAGTTGGTTCAAGGAGGACAGTACATGAAGAGCAAATGGATCGAGAAGTTGACCAACTGAAAAGGCAACTTGCGAAGAAAGACGAAGAAATGAGAGTTGTCAAACAACAAATGCAGCTCATATTGCAACACCTCAACATCCAAAACAATGAGGTTTCTCTTGTACCTCCCACTACTAATCTTGGCGATGAGCATGCGAATGATGATGCTGATGAATAGGTTCTAATATCTAAATCTAGTTTCTTCTTTCACATCAGAGCATGCATGAGAATATTGAGTTGGCTTATGTGTTTCAGTGACGTTAATGACGAGTGTTTGCTTAAAATGTGAGAACTTTTGGAGTCGAAAGTGGTTTTGGTCATACACAAAAGGTGTTGTATATTATAAGGTTGCAGCTTTCTTGTATTAAAGTTTGAAAGAACTTGTGGCGGGTACAATTCTGATTTCATCACTTTCAGGTGTTTGAATAGAAGACCAGTTGACCGGTAACAGTGAACTCCCTTCAAAATGGTATAGTGGAAGACTTGGATTTTGGTGAGTTAACGTTATATTTTCATTGGCGCATTAGTCATTGTTCTATTGAAATGAGATTGATTGTTTGCTTTTGCTATGTTTTTGCAGGATTGAAGCTAGAGAGTTTATGCTTGGGTGGCCATTTGAAGGTGTTGTAGTCTTTTTCGTAGTTCATAAGAATGGTTTTTTTTTCCATTTATCATCTCGGTTATTTGTGGGATGTTGGATGAAATGGATAGATGGTTGTTCGTTAGTTCGTTGTTGTGTTTTGATATTTGTATCTTTTTTGAAATGAGATATTGATAGTTTGTTTCCAATGTTCAGCGAATGCATTTTTTTTTATCAGGTACATAACAACAAATAAACGTCTACCAATTATTATTATCATGTTTTGCATAAATCTGCATGCAGTTTCTTTTATTGTTAAAAAAATTTCGATGCAAAAGACGATAACTAAATGTTAATTGGACTTTTGTTATGTAAGTTTATTGGCCAATTTCACAACGGACTAACGAACAAAATAGCTAAAAGATAACGAACATTGGCTACGAATTTACCGCCGATGAATTTTTTTTTCCCTTGTTTCAGGTAAATTGTTCGAAGTTAGCTATGGAATATTATGATATTCCGTCGCAGATTCGCTACGGAATTTAGCGACAAAAGATTTCCGTAGCAAACCGGCTACGCGCCAATCTAGCGACGGATATTACTTCCATAACCACTTAGTGACAGGTTTAGTGACGGATTAATCCGTCACAACACGTTTAGCGACGAAAATTTTCCGTCACTAAATTTGCCACGGAAATTGGCGACGGCAATAATACGTCACTGAAATAGCGACGGATATAGCTTTCGTAGCGACTATCTACAGATGTAGCGATGTCGTAATCCGTCGCTGCATGTTTTGCGACGGACTTTATCCGTCACTATATTAGTGACGAATTCAGTGACGGAAAAAATCTGTCACTAAATCAGTGACGGATAATTTTCGTGGCAAAATGGCGACGGATATTAACATTTTCCGTCGCTGAATGTTGCGACAATCCATTTGCGACGGATTTTTTTTCCGTCACAAATTCCGTCACAAATTTGTTTAGCGACGGATTTTTCGATTTTTTCCGTCGCTGTTACCGTAGCGAAAAAACAGTTTTTTTGTAGTGATCCCGAACATTTTATCTATGTTAGGAAAAATGATTTTGAATTGCTTGGAAATTGAAAATGATAAAAATTGATTTTTCAAAAGAGTGAGAGATGGCAGCAACAACATCGTAATTATCTCAACTACTTCTAAAATTATCCATATCCGCTGTCTGATAATAAATGATGTTTTACCGTAACAGCTAATCTTCAACATTCATAAATTGTGAAGTAAAGGTTTAAAGTAGATTCGCATTTGTTTTATATGCGATAGAAATGTAAAAATGAATTCCCTACTAGTTTGTAATAAGCTCTTGAGCTTGAAGAAAAAGCTCAATGAGATTAAAATTGTTTGATAAACTTGAATAGAATTGACTTAAATTGTTTCGATTTGGTAAGTAAGAGAAGAGTTACTTAACTCGTTCAATTGGAAAATAAGTGTCAATAATTAGAATCCTGCCACTATTTTGATAAATCTTACCAATTATAATCTGTTATTCATTGGGTTAAGACATTAATAATATGCGGTTATCAATATTTTTATTATCATCAAATAACATTTTAATTCTATTTTCAATGCTGGATCTTCAACTTTACTAAACAAGTCCAAATAATGGAGGTAACAATTATTTATCCTTACTTAATTCTACATGAAAATGGGCACTGTTTCGAAATTTTGGAATACAATTTGAGCCAAAAGGTTGTCAATCATTTTGCTTACTCATCATATAATTTCTCTTTGTCAGTAAGACAATAGAATAAGAGATTTCAGTTGGAGTGCCGTTGAATTATGTACACGATGTAAAAGATTCGTCAATCCCTCCAAATTTTAACACCAAAAGCCGACATTTTAACCAAAACACACTACACTGTCCAAGAAAACAAAAACAAGTTCACGTTAACCCTCAAACGTTCATCATTCCGGCAACATACGGCACTCCGGCCGTGCGGATCCACATGCCCCCCTTCATGAATCGCCCCGCCGTGAAGTCCGTGGCATGCTGCGGCGTGATCGTCTTGATGCCCTTCCACTTCACACGCCTGGTGGTGCTTGCACCGGGTCCTCGGTTCTTATACTCAGCGTAGAAGCAGGTGTTGAGCCCGAAGTCGCCGAGCCAAGGCAACCACCCCTCGGGGTCTATTATGTCGTCGATGTACGACTCCATGATTATTGTCCTTGAGAAAACCTTCCACGGCCTCCCGAGGTACGAGCGTATCTGCCCCTTGCAGGGCACAAGTGAGGAGTCGGCAGTGATGGTGCAGTTCTGGAGGATGAGCGCCGACGCCTGGTGCCGCTCCTTCCTCCCCTGAGCGGTCACAATGCACTGCTGGTTGTCCAGGGGCTTCCGGACGAGCATCTTGCAGTTCTGGAAGAGAGCGGCCGCGTCCCCAAAGACAAAGTCAATTGTGCCAGTGATGGTGCAGTCTCGGTAGAACTGGCGCTTGGTGTGCACGTAGAGCGTGTCCTGGTGGCCGTCCATGTGGCAGTTGTGGAAAATGGACATGTCGGATTGAACCATGAGCGCCACGGCCTGGTGCTTTATCGCTCCGGCGGTGTTCTCAAACCCGATGTCCCTCGCCATGAAGTGGTCTCCGAAGACAGCTGCAACATCAAAGAAATTGATCTCCGCATGTTACTAGAGTAAACCGCTAACTAATTTCGAGTATTCAAGACATTGATTCGATATATAAGTGGCTCGAGCAGTCATTGGTCGAATATCAGTACGCACTGGTAAATCAACTTGACTCAAGCCTTTTACTTTTGTTAAAAAGATCGATCTAGAACTTCTTATACCCTGAAAAAAATAAGAAAGGGTGAAACTTACAAACTGTGGCAGTTCTGAATGTGGTTGTGCCATCGACATAGTTCTTGTCGAAGCTGATCCGGGTCTTGGTCGGGCCGTCACCGACCACCATGAGATTGGTCATCTTCTTGTCAAACACTACCTGCTCCTTGTAAACCCCAGCCTTGATGTAGAGCACAAAGGTCTTGTTGCTCTTCGATGGAATGTGCTTTAGGGCTTCATTTATGGTCCTGAATCTCCCACTCCCATCCTTGGCAACCACAAGATTCGGCTTCAGATCAGCCACTCTCTTGCTGAGAAGCTTTCGCTTCCTCAACAGCATTGGAGGCTCCAAGAACACGAGGGGATCGTCACCGCTGAGACCTTCCTCTGGGAGTAGCTTGCGCTTTTTCACAATAAGGGGAGGTTCCAAGAACAGGAGAGGATCGTTGGGACCGGTCCCTTCTTCGGTGAGTAGCTTGCGCTTCTGCAGGTTGGTCTCCCAAACTGAGAAGCCGTCGCCGTGTCCAATCACGTGGTCGCCATCCGATAGGAGCCTGCGGTTAGAAAGTGGAATATTTAACTTAGCTAGGGCCAAGGAGATCTCATCGACCATGGCGAGTACATTGCTCATCAATTGTGTAGAGCTCTTCAATGCCTCCCTCATCTTATGGCCCGCGTTGCCCATCGTGTTCTGAAATCCGTCCAAGCAGGTCTCTTGGTAGGTAACCGCAGCGCTAAGCCAGACTTTTAAGTTGGCCAACGCCTCGTCCAGCTTGCTATACTCGAGCTTGCCCAATTCGTCGAACGAGCTCTCGAGGTCGTTGATTGCGTATTCCATCAACTCCTTGCAATTTTTAAGGGCTTGCTGCGCTCTCGGGGCCTTCTCTAGCTCTCTCAGCACGGTCGATTTCTTTGCAGCCTCAGCAATGTGGTTCATCGCGGCTTTGAAGCTGGCTTTTATGAGCTCCTTGGGATCGGTGGTGTTCGCACCAGCCTCTTTGAGGCTTCGCACACATGCTTCTTTGTAATCGGTCGGTTGGCATATCCCCTCAATGGCTTTGATCGAGGCCGAGATCTCGCCGGTTTTCCCACTGGCTTTCGACGCCTGGCTGGATTCACTAGTCATGTAGACACCTACGGCCACGGTGGCACCGATCATGATGAGGACACACGAGGAGACCGCGATGATTGCGATTCTCTTCCTTCTCTTTGGGTCACTCCCATCAGACATCGTGTAAGTTTTTTTCTTGGAGGCCTTCTTGGAAGAACCCAAATGAATAGCAGGAGTGAGCTTGCTTTATTTAGGAAGATGAAGACGCATTTTTATAAGAGAGAGAAGAAGACAGACAGATTTTTGCAGGAATAGCTGGAGAAGTTGATGTTGTTTTGGGGGACAAGGGCGGAAGATTAGTGAGAAAGATGGAATAATCCATTCCAACGAGAATCTTAGTTACTCTTGCAATAACATTGGCTGTCTAAGTAACGAATTCTTACTGTATAGAGGAGAGCTTAGCCAATGTTCGAAAGGTGGTGTCTTTTCTGGCAATATTTGCCAATTCGGCAAACCCTAATTTCATCACGAGCTAATACTGCATACAAGGACTCCTATTTTACATCTCTTTTGAAAATTTTATATGACTTAGAGATGCGGTTGATATGATATTCAATGAAGATTTGTTCGTCACAGTTGGACTACTATGATATTATACTCGGGAAAAATATTTAGGCTGGAGAGGTCCTTATCGTGAAATTATCTCCCATACGATTCAAGAACTTTGATTTTATTATTTGCCAATTTGGTACGTTTCTTAACGAGCAGCGGGAAGGCCCTAAGTGGAGAAGAATTAAGGGAGGGATATGGAAGTGTTAGAGAATCTCTTCTTATTGTTTTGAAATTGACAAAACACAATTTTATGCACAAATGTTATTTGCTTAAAAAGACAGATTATCACATTTTCTAGACCGTGTCAAAACATACACCGTCTAGTTAAGTCATTCGCACAGTCTGTGAGGATATTAGAATATGCATTATCTATATCTATATATATCGTCTGGAATATCTGATACTAAACTGTGACGTCAATCTTATTGAATATCTTATGGATATTTTATATATCCTATCTCAGTCAAATCTAAGGAGTATATTGGCTTAAAGATCTATTCACAAAGTGAGATATATTTGGATAGTTGATGGGTTGATTCTCCGGTCGTATATCTGACTATATATGGTATATTTCGATCGACTGGAAGACAAGTATTTTAAGTAAGTATTCATATTTGGAAAGTGGAGATTCTGATTGTATGGGCAATTAGGATCGACATTCTCTCTTCTCGATTTCTAAAAATAGCTCGAGATTCCTTGATTGATTTTGTCCAACGGTATAATTGGAAGAACCTCTTTGGCAAGTGGCAACGGTCAACAAGGCCAGAAGAAGTATTTAAGGGACTAGCCTCCAGGTGTAAAAGGCACGGTGAAGATACGAGAAATTTCTATAGTTTGAGCTATTCACTCTATTTGTCATTGTACACATCGAATACTCAAAAGAGAGAAATACTACTGCTTCATGAGAGTAGAAAAGCATGTTCCTGATATTCTTTTAAAACATAGTGAATTCCAGCCCATTGGCTGTCAGACCGAGAGTAGACGTAGGCTTAATCAAAACCGAACCACTATAACTGTTGTTTTCTTTTCTCCTTCTTAACTCTCTGTTCTTAATTTTCATTTAGTTTAACTTGCAAATTTGATTTCCACACATAATTGCAAGAACACATATTCAACCCCCCTTCTAGGTGTAAGCACTAGCACTTTCAGGAAGATTTTGTGAAGTTAGGAATAATAAATACATTAAAGGAAGGGGTCGTATTGTAAATATATAGTAATCTGATTCTTTTTTTTTCCCGACTGTGGATTACAATGAAATCCATAGTAAGTATGCATGGCATGGTTGTAACATCTAGTACAAAAGAAATAAATTCATGATTAATCTCTTTTGCATATACAAAATTTCTTGCTTTTGAAGCTTTTGCATGATTTAAAGTGGGAGTGACAAACTCTTTGCAACTAAAGTCAATTATTTTAGGAGCAATGACAGTTATGCTGGTCAGAACCACCATAAAGATTCCTCATGTATCATCTATATATAGCAAAACTATGAACCAAATCTTGCGATTCGGACTCTATTGAAAAGTTTCCTAAGACACAACATAGAAAAGTCACAATATTAAGAAACAAGCACCAAAAAATGAAGAAGGGGTAGAAGTATTGAATGAATACAAACTATAGCTAATACCCAAGACACATAAGTTTTTTCTACGGGATCCCCAGACCACTAGCCACCCAAACCTAACTCATGATGAGCCCACCAACTTCCATATTTACTCAACTCAATTAGCACATTGATTCACATATACCATATATCGAAGTGGGATAATTACCCAAAAGAAAAGTCTTAAACATATTATACGGATATCAATTGAGCCATAAATCTTTTTAATTTAACCAATCTAATGTTAACCCTTTTAAAAATTTGCTAATTTGATATGTTTGACCAACTCTGGTCAACCACTAACATGAATGCTAGCCGTTTTACATGATATGACCGATGGACCAAGTTGGATAATTTTTTAAATATTTAAATGTTATTTTATTTTTCCCACACCCATTGCCAATGAGGGCTTGCAGGATCTCACTCAGTGGCCAGTGAGGCCTCAACAATCCTCACTACCACAATGGAAAAAAATATATATATAATTGTTAAAAAATTCAAAAATTTTACAAAAATTGTCAACTTTAGTACATATCATGCCACATACAACATTAAATATGCCATGTCAGATAGCCAATGTCCACATTGGCAATATCCGGCTACAATTGATTGAAAATACTATAATGACAAATTATCAAAATGTTTACAATTAATTTGGCCGAATTGAATGTTATAGGATTGATTGTCAGATGTATATTAGGTTTAGGATTTTTTTATATAATTTTTACTATCAAAGTGACTATACGAACCCATAAGTTTGGAAAGCATAATTAAGTCAACGATTTGTAGAATGTACTTACCAAATGATTACAACTTAACAATTTTGAATCAAACGATATCTTTGTACATGAAGTGCCTTCCTATGTGCCTTTTCCTGACAATGCCTAAGTAAAGTGAACATACTTTTAATTGCTCCAACATATTTTCATTACTATATGTAGAAGATGTACGCGCGCGCGCACACACACACACATATATACATGTATATATATTACATATATGCCCTAATAAAACATACATTGAATGCGTGACTTGGCGTGAATTTTACAACTGTGGAACCATATCTTTACCATTTTTTACCATTACTTGTTTCAAGTTATTAGAGTAAGTCAAGAGAAGTTCGAGATACTTATGGAAAATTAAGATGATTTGTCTATATAATAACGTATATATATCCTGCAAGGCTTAGTCATCACATTTTGAATATCTCGTTCGATTTTTGTGAACTGGGTTGGAATCAGAAAATATGAAAGACGATTCTTTGCCATAAATGAAAAGATTGGTTATCAAACTATTTTTTCTAATGAATAGACCAAACCCTTGTTGTATATTAAGCTTGCAAGGTCAAGAAAATCTTTTTCATTCAATGGAGATTATGCCGTGCCCTTCAGAAGGCTACAGTATCTCAGCTGCTTCTGGAGAAACCCTAGAATGTGCTGATCATTGCCACGAGGCCAAGAGCAGATTGAACATGAACGAAAAGATCGCCGAACCTGCAGCTTACCGTCATGTGGTGGATCAACAGATAACCATCAAGGACGACGAGAAAGGCGGCATCGGGTCTACCGACCTGGAACTCAAGCTCTTCAATCAAGGCGTGCCTTCCAATTCTAAGAAGAGCGACGAATCCTCAACGGATGAGAACTGTAAAGTCACGAAAGGTAGGGTTTTCGCATGCAACTTTTGCAAGCGAGAGTTCTCCACCTCGCAGGCTTTGGGCGGGCACCAGAAAGCGCACAAGCAAGAGCGGGCCCTCGCCAAACAACGCAAGGGGATGGAAGCTGACCAACTCGGGGTTCATCCGCACTTGTCTTACTATTGCTCGGGAGTTCCCCAGATGCCTCTTTATGGAAGTATAGGTAGGGCGCCCGAGGTTGGCCACGAGTCGATGATTCACAAGCCTTTTTACCCATCATCCGTGCTTCGAGGGTATCGATTCGGGGGTCTAAGGCAAGTCTGTGGCATGAACCCGAACTCGAGACCGCCTCTCGATCGTATGAAGGTCGGGAGTCTTCAAGCATATGGCGGTGCCGTTGGTCTTGGTGAGTCTGCCCCTCCTCCTCTTGCCTTTGATGGAAGCATTACTTTGCCAGGACACCGAACTCAAGTTGATGTGGCTCGTGATAGTAACAAATCAATGATAAAGGGAGGTGAGCATCCAGCGGAAGAAGTACTTCAGAGTGATGGTTCTGATTCATCCGGAATTGATTTGACTCTCAAGCTTTGATCGATAAGATTATATTCAAACTTTTTGCTCAATTATTTGGTTTCGGTTTTTTTTTCTTCATATGTTTTGTTGTTTGGGATGTCATATTATCGATTCGGGGATCTAAGGCAAGTGCGTGGCATGAACCCGAACTCGAGACCGCCTCTCGATCGTATGAAGGTCGGGAGTCTTCAAGCATATGGCGGTGCCGTTGGTCTTGGTGAGTCTGCCCCTCCTCCTCTTGCCTTTGATGGAAGCATTACTTTGCCAGGACACCGAACTCAAGTTGATGTGGCTCGTGATAGTAACAAATCAATGATAAAGGGAGGTGAGCATCCGGCGGAAGAAGTACCTCAGAGTGATGATTCTGATCCATCGGGAATTGATTTGACTCTCAAGCTTTGATCGATAAGATTATATTCAAACTTTTTGCTCAATTATTTGGTTTCGGTTTTTTTTTTCTTCATATGTTTTGTTGTTTGGGATGTCAGTGGTTTCCTTCTTGGCAATATTAGCCAATTCGTTTAACCTTGAAGTCATCACGATTCCCGAGTTAATATTGCACACAATAACTCTTTTTGTACTCTCTTTTTTAAATGTATATGACTAAAAGATGCGGCTGATAGGATAATTGGAAGAAATTTATTTGTAAAAGCTGGACTTGATTTATACAAGGGAAAAATCTTGGGCCGGAGAGGTCCTTATCTTCAAAATATCTCCCATATCATTCAAGGATTGATTATATATTATTTGCCAATTTGGTACATTTCTTAATTAACAGAAGCATAGGGAAGCCCCTATCAAAGAAGGAACTAAGGTAGGAATATGGAATATTATGTGAGGATAGGAATAACTTATTTAATAATGAAGGGTCGTACCATAAATATGGAGTAATCTGATTCTATTAACTTTTTTTCCTAATTTTAAAAGAGTTAAATCAAGAGATGTGGATTGCTATGAAGTTCATAATAAATATGCATGTCATGGTTACACGGTCCAATTTAAAGTAAAGACATCCATGGTTGATTTTTCTATGTATGTACAAAAGCTTCTTTATTTTGCACGGTTTAAACTTTAGTGCTAGTGATGAACTCTTCTAAACTAAAGTCGAATAGCTCTTGATTATAGTTTTACTCGACCGATCAGTAAAATTAATGTGGTGAGTCTACCCCTCCTCCTCTTGCCTTTGATGGAAGCATTACTTTGCCAGGACACCGAACTCAAGTTGATGTGGCTCGTGATAGTAACAAATCAATGATAAAGGGAGGTGAGCATCCGGCGGAAGAAGTACTTCAGAGTGATGGTTCTGATCCATCCGGAATTGGTTTGACTTGCAAGCTTTGATCGATAAGATTATATTCAAACTTTTTGCTCAATTATTTGGTTTTGGTTTTTTTTTTCTTCATATGTTTTGTTGTTTGGGATGTCATATTATCGACTCGGGGGTCTAAGGCAAGTGCGTGGCATGAACCCGAACTCGAGACCGCCTCTCGATCGTATGAAGGTCAGGAGTCTTCAAGCATATGGCGGTACCGTTGGTCTTGGTGAGTCTGCTCCTCCTCCTCTTGCCTTTGATGGAAGCATTACTTTGCCAGGACACCGAACTCAAGTTGATGTGGCTCGTGATAGTAACAAATCAATGATAAAGGGAGGTGAGCATCCAGCGGAAGAAGTACTTCAGAGTGATGGTTATGATCCATCCGGAATTGATTTGACTCTCAAGCTTTGATCGATAAGATTATATTCAAACTTTTTGCTCAATTATTTGGTTTCGGTTTTTTTTCTCATATGACATCCCAAACAACAAAACATATGAAGAAAAAAAAAACTGAAACCAAATAATTGAGCAAAAAGTTTGAATATAATCTTATCGATCAAAGCTTGAGAGTCAAATCAAATCCGGATGGCTCAGAACCATCACTCTGAAGTACTTATTCCGTTGGATGCTCACCTCCCTTTATCATTGATTTGTTACTATCACGAGCCACATCAACTTGAGTTCGGTGTCCTGGCAAAGTAATGCTTCCATCAAAGGCAAGAGGAGGAGGGGCAGACTCACCAAGACCAACGGCACCGCCATATGCTTGAAGACTCCCGACCTTCATACGATCGAGAGGCGGTCTCGAGTTTGGGTTCATGCCACGCACTTGCCTTAGACCCCCGAGTCGATAATATGACATCCCAAACAACAAAACATATGAAGAAAAAAAAACCAAAACCAAATAATTGAGCAAAAAGTTTGAATATAATCTTATCGATCAAAGCTTGAGAGTCAAACCAATTCCGGATGGATCAGAACCATTACTCTGAAGTACTTCTTCCGCCGGATGCTCACCTCCCTTTATCATTGATTTGTTACTATCACGAGCCACATCAACTTGAGTTCGGTGTCCTGGCAAAGTAATGCTTCCATCAAAGGCAAGAGGAGGAGGGGTAGACTCACCACATTAATTTTACTGATCGGTCGAGTAAAACCATAATCAAGAGCTATTCAACTTTAGTTTAGAAGAGTTCATCACTAGCACTAAAGTTTAAACCGTGCAAAATAAAGAAGCTTTTGTACATACATAGAAAAATCAACCATGGATGTCTTTACTTTAAATTGGACTGTGTAACCATGACATGCATATTTATTATGAACTTCATAGCAATCCACATATCTTGATTTAACTCTTTTAAAATTAGGAAAAAAAGTTAATAGAATCAAATTACTCCATATTTATGGTACGACCCTTCATTATTAAATAAGTTATTCCTATCCTCACATAATATTCCGTATTCCTACCTTAGTTCCTTCTTTGATAGGGGCTTCCCTATGCTTCTGTTAATTAAGAAATGTATCAAATTGGCAAATAATATATAATCAATCCTTGAATCATATGGGAGATATTTTGAAGATAAGGACCTCTCCAGCCCAAGATTTTTCCCTTGTATAAATCAAGTCCAGCTTTTACAAATAAATTTCTTCCAATTATCCTATCAGCCGCATCTTTTAGTCATATGCATTTAAAAAAGAGAGTACAAAAAGAGTTATTGTGTGCAATAGTAACTCGGGAATCGTGATGACTTCAAGGTTAAACGAATTGGCTAATATTGCCAAGAAGGAAACCACTTTTTGAACATTGGCCAACCTCTCCAATGTATAATAAGAGTTAAGTGTTTGCACAGCGAATATTAGGGCAGGGTCAATAGGATTCATGTTGAAATGGAACCTTAATTCAACTTTCAGGTAACTGTTACATTTGCCTTTTATACTTTCTAAGTCAAACCTAGTTCAAAAATATTGAACTTGATAGCTCAATTTTGCAACGTGCTTAGTCTGACAGCGAGACGGCAAACTCAGGGAGATTATGTTTGAAATTTTATACTTTATCCAATTTGGATAAGTCCCAATTGATATTTGTTGGATTTCTCGGTTTCTCAAACGTAGCGAAAAAAAGAAACCCAAATAGAATCCATGTGTATATTAAAATCGAAATGAGTTTTCTAGACATACCTTTTGCTACATGCAGACAAATTCGCGCTTGGTTGTGTCTGGATCAGCGCTCCAAGTGTGACACCTCTACCGGTATCCACACACACGAATTGAGATCTCCAAACACAAGTGCTAGCTTGCAGATTATGGAGTTCCTTCTACTTGATCACCTGTAATCCACGAGACTGTCTCGCGGATCAATGAGCATAGAATATTGATGGTGACTAAATGAACTGAATCTTGCTTCCTTAATCCGGTTCCTTAAATATGCATGTCATGGTTACACAATCCAATTTAAAGGAAAGACGTTGATGGTTGATTTTTATATGTATTAAAAAAGCTTCTTTACTTTGCATGGTTTAAACTTTAGTGCTAGTGATGAACTCTTCTCAACTAAAGTTGATTAGCTCTTGATTATAGTTTTACTCGGCCGATCAATAAATTAATTCCATGTATAACATAAATCAAAGTGACTACATGAACTGAATCTTGGTTCCTTAATTTGGAAAGCATTATCTAAACAAACGATTCGGAGAATGTACCTACCATATTATTAGAACTGGACCAAATCTGAATCAAAAAATATCTTTGTGCTTTGAATGCCTTTTCATATGCCTTTTCCATACAATGCATGCCTAAAGTGAACATACTTTTAAGTGCTCCCACATATCTTATTTGATATGAAGAGAAGATGTAAGTGGTCGGCACATATATTTAATACATAGATATGCCGTGATAAAACATATATTAAACGCATGAGTTGGTGTGTAACCCCCAGCCATGGAACCATATGTGTTTGAAATTATTCTGAGTAAGTCGAAGAGAAGTTCGAGATATTTCTGGAAAAATAACATGACCAGTAGATACCTTTTTCAATATGTGTGTGAAGTGGGCTGCAGTCGGTAACTATGAAAGGAGATTGCTTGCCGTAAATGAAAAGATTGATCGCCAAACCTTTTATTTCCTAATAAATAGAGATCAAACCCTTGCTTTCATAAGCTTGCAAGGTCAAAAGAGCTTTTCATTCAATGGCGATTGTGCCATGCCCTTCAGACGTCTCCAGCATCTCGGCTGCTTCTGGAGAAACCCTGGATCGTGATTATCATCGTCAAAAGGCCAAGAACAGATTGTACATGAAAGAAAACGCCGATCCCGCCACTTGCCAACGTCTGGCTAATCAGAAGATACCCGCCGATGACGACGATAACGGAAGCGTCAGGTCAGCCGACCTAGACCTCAAGCTCTCCAACCAGGGCATGCCATCCAATACTAGGAAGAGCGACGAATCCTCGACAGATGAGAATTGCAAGGTTCCGAAAGCTAGGGTCTTCGCATGCAACTTTTGCAAGCGAGAGTTCTCTACCTCGCAGGCTTTGGGCGGGCACCAGAACGCGCACAAGCAAGAGCGGGCGCTCGCCAAACAGCGCAAGGGGATGGAAGCTGAGCTGCTCGGGGTTCACCCGCACTTATCATATTATTGCTCGGGTGTTCCTCAAATGCCTCTTTATGGGAGTATCGGTAGGGCGCTCGGGGTCCGCCATGAGTCGGTGATTCACAAGCCTTCTTACCCGTCGCCTGTGCTTCCAGGGTACCGGTTTGGGGATCTAAGGCAAGTGTGCGGCATGAACCCGAATTCAAAACCGCCTTTTGATCGGATGAGGGTCGAGAGTCTTCACGCATATGGTGGTGCCTCTGGGCTTGGCGAGCTGCCTCCTCCTCCTCCTCCTCCTGCTTTTGATGGAAGCGCTAGTTTTCTAGTGCACCAACCTCAAGTCGATGTGTGTCGTGATAATAACAAATCAATGAAGAAAGAAGGTGATCATCCAGATGAAGAAGTGCTTCAAAGTGACAGTTCTGATCCATCCGGAATTGACTTGACTCTTAAGCTTGGATGATACGATTATATCTATCATTCGTAGTACATGTGTTTTGCTCATTCGTTTTTATTTTTCAATTTTTCTCATATGTTTTCTTGGTTGACATGGTCAGAGGATAAGGGATTACAGATTATTAAATAAGGCAATACATATGTCATGTGCGTCGCGCGTTCATATGCACTTGATGAATGTTCATAGATTCATCTGACTCGATCCATGAAATTTAAATTTTCTCCAATGTCATCACTTCAAAATAATAATTCCTCGCCATTGACCATTTGCTAACTGCATCCTGGTGAGGTTTGAAGTTGGAGTTGTTTCCAGTGACGGCTACTAAAACAAATTAATTAATGACTGGAAGATCACATGGTTAATAAGGATTATCTTATCGACCGGAAGGAATCGTACTCTTCATTTTTTTAATTTCTGCTAATTTCAAGTTCTACCCAAATCGTGCTTAATTAACTGACTAATTCTTACCATCCAAATGCGATGACTGATGGCATATAAATTGGACTGTGAATCGATACTTTCCAAAACTCAAGATAACATAAATAGATAAGAAGAAGACTATCATGTTAATAAACAAAATGATACATCACAAATCTTCTAAAATTTCACGTAAAATATACATTTCGACCAATCAAATTATAAAGGAAGGGATAATGACAAAGTATAAAATGGAGAGTAGTGGTTATTAGACTCTTTCTTTTCCCCCCCCCCCCCTTCTATATATCTGAGCACGTGCATAATTATATAAGTTTGACTTCGGTGAGCTGAGTATCTTGCCTCTTTTATAATCCACAATGCCAGTATTGAGATTGACATGTTTTAGTCTAAATATTAGACTATCTTTATTTAACATTTCTTACGTTCGGACAGCAATTCCAATATTTATGTAATCTTACGACATCTTAATCTGAGACATGAGATTTGTGGTCTTAACATCAGACTTGTTACATGTAGCAACTCATACCACTTGGTCCATGATGAACGGAGTTTATGCGATAAATTGTCTTTATCAAATTTGTTTGAAAGCAAGACATATTAGATTTCATTTATCTCAAAGTTTGATTTGACTTTTGGGCTTTCAGTTTCACTTTTTTTTTAAGAGTTCCTGGTGTTTTTTAAACTCATATCAATTCATTTTCAGGCAACATCATTTTAGGGATCCATACTTAACTCAATTTGGACTCCGATTCTTGACAATTTTCTCCTTCAATTGTTTCAGGATGGGTGACTCCATGGACCACTCACCGAGTCAATAAGGAAGGGTGGGTTGTGTCGTGGGCTAAGACTTTGCATGGCACATGAGCAAAATGTGGGGACGTGGGTAGGCGCCACACCAATGAAGAAGAGAGCTTGTGAGGATGTGTTCAGCTGTCTGGTTATAAAATGGGAGCGTAAAGGTGACGGAGAGGCAAAGAGTGGCTGATCTTGCCCATATTGAAGGAAAGCATTCTTCAAAATGTCCATTCAATCCAAGAATGCTCAAACGTTAGAGTCTGAGCTGTTATACACTGAGCATATCTGTATCAAGATGCATCCTTGACATTCACGGGATCAAAAGTGTAGGGTATTAAATATATGGCTGCTTTTATACTCCTTATAATGTTCATGCATTCTTCGATGTTCGTGCATCCTTCAACTGAAGAATGCTTCCTTTGCTGGGGCAAAACCACCCTTCACCTTACTGTCACTTTCATGTCCCATCTATAAATTAACCCCCGAATCCATCCACACAAGTGTCCTTATTCTTCAGTGCAATGCTCACCCAACCTCTACAATGCTCATGTGCCACACGAAGTACTACCTCCTGACCCGACTCACGCTCCCTCATCGACTCACAAAATGGTCCATGGAGTCACCCGTTGTCAAGAAACAACAATCTAAGGAGAAAATTTATTGAGAGTCGAAGTCCAGGTCGGTTGGCTCAAGTATGAAGTCATGAGAATATAGTGCATAAAAAACAGTCAATTTGGGTCATACCATTTTCAACCAGCCCAATCCAATTCACCATTTAACAAGCCTAGAGAAGAGCTAAGGGAGTCGGAGTCAAACTTGTTTTCGTAACTTGGGCTGAAAGTAATTTTGTCACAGAATCATTAAAACCCATGGTTTTTTTTTCTTTATAACCCATATTTTAACTCTGAGAAGACCCAATTTAATCCCCTTAAAAAATATGAATTAAAATATGAAATTACGACCCATTTTGACAGCTCTAATCTTTATATTATCATGTAATAAAAAAATACTTTCTAGCATCCTTGCACATGAGTGAAGTGAGCAACTCTTCCATTGATTACAGGCAATAACATTATCACATATATATATATAGCTCATTATGCTTTTTTATTAGCAGAAAAGTAGAGGTGGCAAAATGGGTCAAAGACCCATATTTCAATCCATATTTGATAATATGGGTCATAATTGGATTAGCTTAAAAGTTAGTTGGGTCAAAAATGGGTCACTTAACAACCTTATGGGTCTTAAATGAGTTTTAAATAGGTCATAAATGAGTTACCTACTTATTTTTAAGTATTATTAACAAATCATTTAAAATATTATTAACAAGTCATTTTTAAACTATGAAAATTCTAATATTCTGATTATTTTATTTTTAAAAATAAAAATTTGATTATTTTCATAATTTTTTAACAATACAGGTCGGGTCGGGTATAGGTCGGATCAAAGTCGGGTCGGGTATGGGTCATCATATTTACACTACATGAATATGGGTCAAAACGGGTTAAATGGGTCAAATATGATCCGACCCATATTTGACCCGACCCGACCCACCCGTTTGTCGCCCCTACAGAAAAGGATGCTGAGGAGACTTCGAACACTGTTATTTATTAATGTTGTAGCTTGCAAATGATTGATGATTACGAGGCCCGAGTCTTTAGTCGATGTTTGCTCTTAAATCATCACAACAAAGCCATGCAGGTTTGAAACTTTTAAAAGCGTGTGTAACGAGAATCTCGTGAAAATCTAGCACCAGTTCATTTGGTAGGTGACGATTGATGAGTGAATTGCAGCATATCCTCTTCCCCACCAACGATACAACATATCCAGACCGTGCGGAGAGACTAAATCACGTAAGCAATCCGTCCAGTCAGAATAACAAGCCAAATCCGGAGTCCGATTGCTATGCATCCCAATCAATTTCGTGTTTGAATTTTAAATTATCTGGCTCGTGATTGGCTTGTTTCTCTTCGTGTTACTATCATAGTGCACTCGACGCCGAGAAGACCCCGCGCCAACTTGTAATGATATGCACTTAGTACGATCATTTCTATCACCATGATGTTATCCTATTAAGGTTTTGACCATTGTAGATGTTAGCTAGTTGATCATGGATCTTTGGGCCACTTATAATTAACTCCAAATTTACTTGACTATGTCATGACAAGCACTATAACATAAACCCTTTCAACTCAAATTTACACAATCACACTAGCTGAAACACTTCACAAAATGATGCTTACCATCAAAATAAAAATAAAAACGAGCGGAAGATAATTGAACCCAAGCGAAACGATCACGAGTACGTAATGGATCTCTTCCTTCTTTTGTCCATAATATGCCTCCATCATTTTTGAAGAATTATACGTATATAGCACGAGACATCATACTGTACAAAATTGAGGTGAAGCATCAGTGGACACTAACCGTGCAAGTTCCGCATATTCCTCTCCACTCCTTCTCGCGCTTGCTCGTGGATGCTCGCTCACGACATGATCCCTCTTTTGTACAATGCGTCACCACCTTCCACCCCGGAATTAATAAAGCTCGGTTGCCTCGTTAAGCTATTAACCCCATCAAATGCCATGACCGCTTTGGCATTCCAATGCCAAGGCTGAAGGAACGGTGAAACAGGAGTAGAACAAGAAGGAGAGGGGTGAAGTATTACCGATCCCCAGTTCCGGGCTCCAGGCTTCGCTTCCTTTACTCTCCTTCTGCTCAGCAATTTCCCCAAGTCTTCCTTTCTCATTTCAGACAAGCTCCGCACAATCGAAATGCAAAGAAGAAGCACAAAAACCGCGTCCTCCTCAGGTATGAATTCCATCGCCAATAGCTTCCAGTTTATGAGAGCAGTTGCTCTACCCGTCGGGTGTTCCTCTGTGAGACGAACAACCGTTACGAAGTCAAGTTCTTCTTCATCCAAGTCCAGGCCTTCATCTCCTTTATCGTCCAGCTCTGTTTCTTCAGCATCTCTCTTGGGGTTGACATTCTTGACTTTGTATTGCATTCTCCGGCCTATCAACAACTTCACCTGAAATTAGCGTATATTTGCCTGAAAATTTGGACAATTATTCGCCTGAAGATTTGTAAGTCTCAAAAATGTTCTTGGCCTTACTGATGAATCAGCAGACGTTTGATTTCTCAAACTAAATGCAAGGCCCGATCTTGATGTTGATGACTCTGATCGCAGTATCAGTTCATCTCCAGAGGAAAACTGCCACGCAGCATCCCACTGCTCTGGAGGCGCTTTTGGCATAGCTGTTCCCACCACTTTCTCTGCACTTAATTATAGCAATTTGCTTCAGGGTCCTTCAGTAACGAGGAATACATGAGAAAGAAAGATTGCCCGAGTCCCCTTTAGGATATAGAAGACATTATCAGCACAAGCTCCCAACTACCTGGTTCTCAAATTTAGACAACCCATAAAAGATTTTTCACTATCGAGTTATGAAGTTGAAAATTTAGCATTGACATTGTATCTAAGAAATAAAAGTGAACATGGAGGGATGAGTAGTGTTGCTCGCATGGTTTTTAATGCATTTGTGACTCAAGACGCTTGCGAAGATCTAAGTTGTAGCTCCTTCACTGTAGACACCCTCTCCTTTGTCAATTATATGTTTGAGTTATCCTAATTTTGACTTCAGCAAAAGCAAAACTCTGCCCAATAGGCCTTAAGTTGACCAATGATCAGAGCAAACAATGAAATGACTGAAACCACCAAGGTTGAAAAAGGTGAGTGCCAGAATTATGAAACTCTGTCCAATACCGTAATTCTGCTAGAATTATGGTATTGACCGCCAAAAGATGACACCAGGACTCATAACACAGAAAATGGAAAAGTTTTTCAAACATACCGGGAGCTCTGCCGATAGAACCAGCAACATACGACCAAGAACCTTCACGTATCTCGATAATCCGGTCTTCCCACTCAACAATTGATGGATTTTCACCACCTCTTCTCCAGAAGCCACCTCCCACCCTATAATTCAATAATGTCAAAACTTGTGTCATTGGGAGCTAGAAGAAATCGTGCATTCTCAGGTTTTATAATCTAAATCTACCCGAAGTACTGTTACTATGACCTGAAATTATGAGCAAGGAATGACTTGTTTTGCAGCTGATTGATATTCTTACACAGAAATGAAGCGGAACTTTACCTTATACGCACGACGAAACATTCTCTTCCTGCATGATCAAGAACAGTCCTTGACAACCATCGACCTTCTTGAGGCCGATAATGGTTCATCCTCAGTATTTCATCTGAGATCATGGCTCCTGAATCATCAGTCACTCTATCAGGCACACATTTTAACAGATAGGGTGCTTGAACCGGTGGAGTTATTGAAGACACAATACCAACCCCTTGCTCAACTTCTCTGCCTAAAGTTAGAGTCGGAGCCCTAAGTAGATCGTTCCAAAGAAATGCCTCAGCATTCTTTAACTTACTTCCTTTAAAACAGCGACCACCACGATGACGAAATTCAAGAATCACACCTTTGGTTCCAAACTCACAGTAGAGGTGCCACACCATTTGCCAGGAATCATACAAAATGCTGGATAAGGGCTTATCGATCTTAAGCTCTTTGTGGCATCGTACAACGCGGAGACGCACAAAATCGTGTGTCATCTTCTCCAGTGTCGGCTTATTCTTTGGACTGAGCCTCGCAAACATGCAGACCTGTAATATGTGCCATCGATACATTTATATTGCGGTTCATCTCAGCTTTTTAGTCATCTTAAGCCTTACTTGTTAACATGGTCTCAGGTAGCATTTGATGCATAAAAGTAAAGATCTGCCAAAACCACTTGATTCACATGATTCAGTAAATCGTCCTAATACCAATCCATTTAATCACTGTCCTGATTGTCAATGCCCATAATACACCATTCTAAACCGTCATGAACACTGCGCCCTATCATTGTGGATTCATAAAGAGAGGACAAAGTGGTAAAGCCAACAGACGTATCAAAACCGGTGCTCCCTGTCCCCTCAATTCATTCCAACTAGCCTCTATATGAAATTAATTCTCTTAATCACTGCATTTAATAACAAATGAAATCCCTTGAACTAAATCACTCCGAGTTACCAAAGCTCTTGCCGAGCTATCCTTGGCATAATTTTCCAAATCATTCCTCGGCTTAGGCAGAGGTAGAACTCTATATTTTATAAACTAAGCGTTTGGTGTCAAAATTTCTTCATCTCCTAGGCTTCAGTACTTAAGTACACTTGCGTCTATGGACAATGACCACTACAACAATGGAGGAAGGGCTGCATCAAACAATAGTCTCACCTCAAGCAGGAATCTAGGCATCAAGGATTTGTACTTGGTGTTGACGTCAGAGTCGAACACTTCCCAGTATAGCTGTGGCTTAGACGAGGGTACTCCTTCCAAGTCTAAAGCGATCCGGCCTCCTGCTTTTTCATAAGGTTGATCAAAGGTTCTTTCCCATAGCTTCTTGGTTTCTTCCACTTCTTCTTCCTCTACAGTTTCCCACACTCTTGCCACCTTGCTGACATTGCACTCCACTTCTTTCATGTCTTCTGCATATACTGTTGGATAGCTCTGAATCATTATTTGCCACAGAAGAAAATCTAGTAAGATAGAGAGGCTATTTGTATATTCATTTCCACAAGAAAGAAAAGGTAATTCAGCGTCTGTTCTGTTTCTTTGCAAGATCCAACAGCATTTTCACGATGGATTTAATTAGTCATTAATATATGAAGGAGAAAATAATCCTATGGAAATCTTGTTATAGAAGATGCAAACACAGTCACAGACTAATAACTAGCTAGATCAAATCTCTGTATTAATCAATAATGTAAGAATATACTTTATGGAGTCAGTGAACCAAAAAGCACTTAAAGAAACAAACGACAGAACCCATTAATCTCACCTGATGAGTTAGCCACATGATGAGAATATCGCAAGTGGGCACAAAGCGGCTGCACTTATCCGAAATTCTAGGCAAGATATACAAAAATCCCTTATATCTTTGTCTCGCTGCTATCAGGTACATTATCTCAGTCATGTAGGGCTCTGAGAACTTGGAGTACAAGGTCCATTGCTTCAACGCTTGACTCAAAAGATCTTCAATTCTCACAGGCAGAATGGGGGAATCTGAATTCGCTTCATTCTCAAAAGGCTCAGATGGGTATCTACGCATCCAGATTTCTCTGCATCTATTTAATGCATATTCCTCATTCTCTTCATCAAAGATGGTCGGCTTACCGATGAGTTTCGAGAATCTTGATTCACAGTACTGCCCATAGTTCACCTGAAAGCAGTGTCTTTTAATAACCAAACTCGGAAACGTGAGAGCGTTATTCTCGATAGGCCTTAACATCATCTGATTGAACATTTAAAGTTCCGCACGAATGAACTAGTCAATGCAAACTCTAACTGAATAGTCTCCTTGTTTTCACTTGAATGTCATTAATTTATCCATGAACAACCAGCATAATCAGCTGAAATCAGCTCATTTTCACACAAAGTAACCTACTTGCAGACGATCATGAATTCCGCACACTTCAATTCTTCATACTTATTACAGAATAGAGTCATCTAAGGCACATGGCAAAATCAACTTAAACTTACTGGGTTCAGTGTATGACAAAACCAAACCCATTCAATATCTAGAGGAGGAAGAACCATGGGAGGCGTTAACCCCACTGAGATTTCAGCAACCAACGGCATCCACAGCTCATCATACCTGAGAAAAAAGAGAAAACTTTTAAGTAAAACCAAAACTTCTCCACACTACCACTTCCCAGTCCTCCACATTTTGATCGCAAGCCACTTAAAAAGTGCTCAAGATGCGAACTTTTTCACCTCCTGATGGCTTCAACAATGGCGGGTCTCTCACGAAGCCAAAGCGATTCGTTCACGCTCCTCAAGAACCCAATGTTCCGCCTGACCGCGGAAACAAGATCCAAGCTCACTCCCACAGTATCTCTCTCGGATATTTCACTGAGGCTTCTCGACACCGACATGATCTAACAAGAAAGTGCGAGATCTAATCTGATCCAGTCAACGACTGTCAAAACATTGAGCAGTTCCAGTGAACAGATGATGGGTGCCGCTGGGGTGGTGCTGGGGGAGAGAAATTATGAAAGGAATGTCGTCAACGAACGGAGGGACAACAAGAAGTGACGGGAAAGAAAAGGGTATTCGCCACGTGGCAAGTTGATTTCGGCTTTCGGGTATACCGCAGGCACTCGGAAGAAGGGCTTAGACCATTCGTTGCTTTTCATACTCGGATGTCAACTCACCATCCATTGATCTCCTAAAATAACATTGGCCATTGCGGCTAAATAACGCCATTACAAAATCGCATGCGGTCATAATGAAGATCGCGTCAATTGACGACCAAAGTTAAACTCGAGACATTTCGACACGAAGCAAAAGGCAATTAGCTAATTTACGAGGTCAATTGTCTTTTTAATTACAACTTATGAGCAATTTGCTTTTCTTTTGCTTTGGTAGGAATAGGAATTGCGTGAGCGATGGACTATCTCTCTCTCTCTGCACGTGGATTCCTTTCAATGATCAAGAAACCATATTTCTGATCAATGCTTGTTTAAGGGATTAAAGTAAGGCGGTACTCATTATGACAATAGCCAAGACGGCGAAGCACTCATCTAAGTAATGAGCATATCCTTATCACCAAATGAGCATTTCCCAGACGCAAAAGGAAGAGACCTTTGACAGGTGATTCAGCAATATAGAGGTTTAAAAATAAGTTCATACCACTAAAAGTCTCAAATCGGTATACATCTGATAAATTTGTCCAAAATTGATTTTTAAGTCATCAAAAACTCCAAACCGTTACACTTGTGACAAACTCATCAAATAAAAAAAAACGGATTTCATTTCGCAAGATCATGTCCTGTATCGAATAGGATCGCGAATTCAAATGCTCACTCCATTACTCGTCAAGTTTCTCAACCAATCAATTTATAAAGAATTCATTCAATCGAAACACTTGCCATAGTAAAATTGAGAAGACGTTGATATCAGGATCTTCGCGGATTTTGTTTTATGACCTAATGATTGTCACCCCGGATGTTCTGCTCCTACTGTATTCAAGAAGTGCCAAGGCTTCTGGGGTCATTGTCAACGGGAAAGATCAAGAAACAGGCGGCCGATGAACGAGTTCGGACGGACAAAAGAAGACGGGACGACGTTGATGGGGACATCCACCTTGTAATTCCACTTGATTACATGCCCCGACACCATCAACCTGCAAAGATTCGGCGAGTCATTGCTTCGATTTGGTACGCAGGTTCTGGCCTTTAGCAAAGGTCCCCACGTGAAGAGGAGGCATGTCTCAATCCCCAAGCCACGAAGCCAATCGAAATCCAACTCCCAGCCCCCACCCTTTTCAATATCCTTTTGAATCGATGAATGGATCGATCGATCGATCATCACAAGCCCGAGTCAAGGGATTACGTGCAATTGCACCATTAGTTGGATGTCCGAGAGTGCTCGAACATAGCTGCTCAACCAATTATAAGGAGTTGCTATTCGCTAACCTACTCTAATGTTCGACTTAGGATAAGCTTTACTTTTTGTTTCTGTGCTTTCACGCATTTTCTAATGGAACCCATTTACTTTGAATTTATTTAGATAAATCCTTTTTATCTTCATAAATTCTCTAATCTGATTTCTTTATCAAATTTGATCGAATCCAATAGTTATGATCTTCAAAGTGCAAAACAACTATTAAAAAAAATCAACATAGATGTCCACATCACCTAAGTCTTATCCGCATCATACTCCAACATATTTCATAGTGGCTAAGTTTTTTCACGGCATCCATATTAGTTAAATTTTATCCACATCTGACCTAACTTGATGCTAGAGAGATTTGATTAAAGAATCCATGAAAAGGGAAGGACTTGTTTAGAAAAAAGGTTAACACCACCAAAAATTCCAAACTTTACCCATTGTGACACATTTACCCTAAATTTTTTTTGTGACACGAAAAATTTCAAACTTTACCTCATATGACACATTTACCCTAAATTTTTTTTGTGACATCAAAAACCCCAAACTTTATATTTTGTGACACATTTACCCCTAAATGATTTTTTTTCCTTTTCTATGTTTTTTTGTATTTTCAAAAAGTGGTCTCCCCAGCCCCCGCCGGCCTTGCTCGCGGCAGGCGAGGCCACCGCCGACCTCGCCTGCAGTCGGCGAGGCCTGCCTTGCCCAGATCTAGGCGATGGCTAGCTCACCCAGACCTCACCTGCAACCGACGGGCTTGGGCGAGGTTGCCTCCCCCAACAATCTGGGGAGGCAGGCCGGCCAGTGTCGCCCTCACCAACCGCCAGAGAGGGCTTTACCGCCCTCTAACAGTGACCGGTGAGTTTCGCCAGCCACCGAAGCTCACCAACCAACTATTTTTGTTGAAAAGCAAAAAAAAAAAAAAATAGAAAAAGAAAAAATATATAATTTGGGGTAAGTGTGAAGAGGAAAAGTTTGAAATTTTTTGTGTCACAAAAAAAAAAACTTAAGGTAAATGTATCATAATAGACAAAATTTAGGATTTTTCGTGATATTAGCCCTTAAGCTTCATCAGAAAAGGCACGGTGAAAAATAAAGTTCTTCCGGTAATTTAAGTAGTGTTATATTCAATGATTTTTTGGACTTTCAATTTCATCCAATGATTTTTGCGAATCATGTGATCATGTCGCTCATCTCTATGCCAAGAATTCTTTACAACGTTAATCATTCGCATGATCCTAACAGTTTATTGTCAAACGAGAAATCACATGATTAAACTTCTAGTCAAGAAATCACATCACATGCTCAGAGACGGGCACTTTCACCATGCCCAAGTAAAGGGTATTGTTTCAAAGTTCGATGCCTCAATTGATGTCACAAAAAATAATCCTTGTACAATTTGTCATACTTAATTCAACTGGGCTCCTTGTTTTCATTTAGGATCAGCTTATAACTATTTAGAAAACATTTTCTTAAAGGTAATTATATCATGCCGCTAATGAAAAATATTTAATATTGACAACAATTTACGTCTAAATATTTTCATAAACGACAACATTAATTTTTGTCATTTTTATAACTGATACACGTAAAAAGAAATTACAAATTATTTATTTTTCCTAAGACCTAAAAAGATTCTTAGGCGCACAATATTCTGCACACCTGAAGTTCTGGCGATGCCCCAAAGCTCAATAAGTTGAGGCTGCTATGTATACCATTATATCGACAGCTCTGCTAAAAGTGCCAATGCGATTTACAAGTGTTGCTATGCTAAAGCACCACCAAAACTGTAGAGACTAGAGATATCCATTTGCAAGAAGAAAGAACCAAGAGGAAAACAGAACAGGAGGGAAAAGAAGAGCACCAGCTCAAGATCAATAAGCCAAGAAAAAGGCAGGAATAGTTCCCTCAGGAATCAAATATAAGAGATCATTCAAATCATGGGATGATCAGCATTAGCATGGTATGTAGTAAAGTCATCACGGGGAACATCCTGCAGAATCCGAAAACATGCTTCCCACAAATATGCAAGCAGAAACAGGACATGTCACATCCAAGGAGAAATCAAGAAATCTGAAAGCAGAACCCCTTTTTTTCCCCCATTCTGGCCACAAACACAGAACAACCATTTGAAATGGGCCTATTCATTGAGCCTCAGATGATGAACTTCAGCATCAAGAAAGGCCGCTTGAACAGACAGAAATCATTCGATTTGATTCACTTCCCTCAGAGCAAAGTAGAAACAACTTGTCACTCACATAAGATCAGGTACATTAGCATGGTTCCATCGTAATCGTCATTGGGAGTATAACCATGCAGTCTCCTAAAGAACCCATCAAAACAGAAACGAAACGACGAGATAAAAAATCAGATGAAACCCAGAAACCTTTCCGGATCGACAGAGGAAACATCCATCAACTGTAATCGGTTTTTTGACGAAAAAGAGGTGACTTCTGGGGCTCAGATAAACGTTGGAAACAAGAATTCAACTCCCTGACCTGCGACAGGTCTCGTAATGAGCTGGGATTATGAACATTTATCATCACTGCTGAAATCACCCAACAAACGACAACGACAACGACGATAATTACCCATCAGACAAACAAGCAAACAGCGCGAAATAGAGGAATTAGCAGGAAAAGAGAAAGGATTTGCTAAGAAGACTCGTGAAAGCGAAGAAGAATCGCCGTCGTAGCTTGACGGCTTCTGCTGCCGGATCGTAGCGAAGTGGTTTAGGGGCTTTTATAAAGAGGGGATGACGCGGAGCTCGAACTAGGGTTTTGCTATCTAATGGGCTATGGGCCCAATACTTATCGGGCCTAAAAAGATCTTTGGGCTTGCGTAGTTCGAGTGCTTGTTTTGCAAGCTGATTAATCAGGGCCCTTAATATCAAAAGCAAGTTACTTAACTGATTTTCCTACCCAAATCACTAGTTCATACGATTAGACGAGTCGACACCTGTATATTTTAATGTGACAAACATAGGAACTTCATTGAAAGCTAAGAAATGAATCTCTGTCTGGCTGACATTCCATTTTGACCAAAGAAACAAGCACAACATGAGAGAATGAATTCAATCATTTCAGCAAGTCATGCCATGATCTGCCTTCCTCTCTTTCCTTTAATCATTGTCATGGGCCACAAGAGTCCCAACTTCATAGTGGTGCAACAACTAAAACAAGGCCCCATTACTATTTTACTTGACCAGACTCTTGGGCCTCACTTCAATGCCTTCAACCACAAGCCCACCTTTCAGTTGATAGCCCTTCACTTGTTTCAAGCTCATCTTTACCTCCCCATCTCCCCCACCCCCAACCAAGAACTCTCCAAGCTCCACCTCCATCCAACCACCCTCTATCTCGCTTGGTACTCTGCCAACTCGAAGATCTCGTTCAATTTCCCAATGCTTCCTAAGCATTTCCTACCGATTCGCAAACATTAAGCTCTCGAGGCAACATTTCTTTTCATCGGGATGTTGAAGATGAATCGTGCCTGATCGAACCGAGTTTCCCATCTCGATCAGTGTCTCAAAGGGCATCAGATCGAGCCCGAAAGCTCGGTCAGAGATCTTGAAGATGAGGTGTGCCCCATAGAGAGTGTTTGGGGATAGAGCTCTGGTTTTGATGGTCCCTTCAATTTCTAGCTGATCAACTGTTGTCAGCTCAGCCACGTCTTTGAACCTGCTAGAGAAGATCGAGAAATTAAAACAACAAGCATTGTCACCCTTTTTAGACTTTTTTTTCCTAATCGACCCATGATTGATGAATTTCCCAACTTGCAAAATATCTTTATCATGATAAAACTATTGCCATCAACATCACAATCTAGCTCTAACCTCTTTATGCACTATTTTGTTTGGAAATTAACATGATAAGAAAATAAAAATGGAAAAACCAAAAGGGTGAAATCTTGCCTTGACTCAGGCAGGGTTTTCCAGATCCAATGCGTTGGATCGTCGCTTCCCTCTATGGAAAGCTCCCTTGCTGACAATACGATACTGTTCCAGATGATCTCTCCAGCTTGAAGATCTGAAAAAAGTACATCAAATTCATCACTCATCAGAATGCATGAGCATGAGAACAAAGATCAAATGTACTTTTCAAGATGTTCTGAGAAATTCAATGTTGTCGGAGGAAAATGTTTTTTTTATATATTGCAACTGGCGTTATTACAATCATAATACGTGCACATACTTTGACTTACATGCACGTAGGTCTTGATCATAAAAGAGAAATGCTGTGCATACTCATGAAACATGTGGGAAGCTAGAACGTTGTTATTTAAAAGGAAGAAAAGAAACAACTCATCATGTGGGAATTTTACCTTTCTGCCACCATCGATGAGAAGAGGGCGGTGGGAAAGCCGAAGAAAGAGCTCTTTCTTCGAAGAGAACTCGAAGGGAGCAACCGAACCGGAGATGATATTGACGTGATCGTATGGCAGGAACCGTTCCCAGACAACGTCGGAATCGGCTGCCGGGAGGAACGTGGAGGACAGGAGAGAGAGCCGGCATGCTTCCACCGGAGACATGAAGGAGAGAATCGCGGAAACGCAGCTTTCTGGCAATGCGTCCATGTTGGCCAGCATGAGCACATCCGTGGGAAGAATTCAACCAGAAACCAGAAAGAGGGTTAACACCTGACAGTAAAAGCGAGACCGTTCCGGGTGTACTCGAATGCTCCTCTTCTCCGGTTCGGTTCGCTCTCATATACACAAAGAATTCATGTCCATCGGGCAAAGAAAGGTCACGAGACATCCGAGGTCAACGGCTGCAGCAGATGGGAACCTTCCCCAGTTCATCGAGCCCACAACGTGTTTTCCAAAAAGGAATGGAATACGACAAAACATCTTATCATCATAGCGACGATGACAATAACGGCGAGAAAAGGAAGAGTGTTAGCTCCGGGAGGTACAAGAAAAGCTATTTTCGCAATAATTCCAAGAACTAGGAGGGTCGGGAGGTCGGGTTTTGTTCTTCTTTGGAAGGTCAAATAGTTGTAGAATCTTAATAATATTATTCCGGAAGACTTAACACTTATCTTCTCACTTTCACACTTGACAAAGCTGTATGGAAACGCGTACTTTAGGTCATTGCCGAATCACAAATGGGACATCAGACAACAGTATGAAGAACAGTGCATCCCAATATAACATGTTTTAGCCATTGAAGGCCAAAAATATATTCTAACTAATAAAGGAGAAAGATAGTTTGACCAACAAGGCGTCAATAAATCAATTATGAAACTTTTTTAGCACTAAATAAAATAATCAGAAGTATGAATTCAAGCTAATTGATTAAAAAAATTAGAAAGTACAGTCACTTGACTATAAATAATATGTCGAACTATGCATAGCGTGTAGGATTGTAAATTCTGATAGATTTTTAACCTAATATAATTGACCAAAAAAATTGGAAGATGTGCACAAGTGATGTCGTGTTAGGTTTATTACTATATCACCCGAATAATCATATTTGTAAATAGATTACACTGTGAATGGTGAAGCATAGTTAGTTCAATATTTTCATCATGCGGATCCGGTCTTTCAAGTTCATGTAAATTCATCATTTAAGAGTATAAATTCATCTCGACTCCTTGTTTATTTACGGCGCATGTTATGCGAAACTTATTAACTATTTAATATGGAGAATGTACATTACACCGTCAAATCATTCAAGACAGATCATAATATAAAGGGCATTGAATATAAACTCTATTCAAGTTTATTTGCAAAAATTAACCCACAAAAAAGGTTACTTGCAAAATGCACAAAGGCTACATCTGATTTTTCTATTTATTATTATCGTGTTCGACTATTTTTTCGGCTTTTTTTTCAATTGACATATGTTCTTTCAAATTTAGAGAAGTACATGCACATAAATACATATATATATATATATATATATATATATATATATCTGTGTGTGTGTACACACGCATTGCAGCCAGCTAGCAGGGAACCTTTCCTAGGACTTTGTGGTGATTCGTTCCTTAATTTACGAATTGACTTTGAATCTATTGGCTTGTCCTGTTGATGCTGACTTCACACAGCGACCCAAATTGGAACAACCCTATTACACTGATTATATAAAAGCACGTCGAGGAAGACAAATAACTTAAAGATTCATAATATCTTAAATAAGGTTGTTGTTGAGGAGAGTATTTAATTTTTTCAAATGCTGACTTTAATGACCAAATAAGATAGAATCGCCAACTTTATGCATGTGCCCATGGATGTAATCTTCGTAAAATAAACTATCGAGGACATTGAGGGAAGAAAAAGAAAATAAGATCCCACGAAAATAGGGACTTCTCTTTGTATAATGTGGATTAATTTGCATAAGCATGCATCATGCCCACTTGACAATACAAATAAAATAATATGGTGGCAAATATAGGGTTAATCGCGGAGTTGGTTCTATAGAGAATATATATATATATATATATATATATAGAAAATTAGGTTAGAAAACTGCGAAACTCCATTATTATCTTCTTATTTTATTTTACCGGAACGAATGCACCGGGTTATAATAAAAATGAATAAAAAATAAAAACCATTTTACGCTTCTGCTTGGAGACATTAATTTCTTTATGCTTGTTGTATTGATAATGATTAATAAATTTGAAATATTGACTAAGACCCTACTCTTTGAATTTGAAATTATGACAAAAGCCTGACGAGCTTGTGTCAATGAGGATGGGCGTTTGAAGTTTAATGCTTGGAATAGTGCAAGACAATGATGGTTTTAGGGCCGACACCATTATTCAAAAGTCAACTCTCGTGAGATGAGTACGGAAATGATTACAAAAAATTAGTCGCGCAAAGGTGCAATTGAATTTTGAAATTCTCAAAAAGTGCACAATCTAAGTTCTAAAACATATCAAATCGGTACCATTGAAATATAAAAAGTAATCGTAAAAGTGCAATTGAATTTTAAAATTTATAGAATATATAATCAAGGGTGCGGAACTTGTCAAATCGGCATAACCTAGTCTCTCTGATAGTTTCATCGAATTTGGCTAAGGAAAGCCACCGACATAAAAAGAATAATACTTTTTTTGAATACATGCGGCATTGACTAGGCGCGAGATCAGAAAAGAAGCTTGGTAAATTATAAACAAACGACATGAAGAAATTATAAGGAAAAGGATAATTATTGGGAGAAAATGGAAAATAATTAAAATGAAAAGGTCAAAAGTTAAAAAAAAAAAAAGGTATATCGGCGGCGTCCCTTGCTACTCCGGTCTCCAGCGACCTCGTTCGGCTCGACAAGGAGTCGTGAGCCCTTGCCGGTCGCGCAATGGTAGCGCCACCACCTTGAGCAGGCAAAGGGGTGGCAAGCCATCGTTAACAAAGTAGGGGCAATGGCTCCTCCTACTTAACCTTTGGCCGTCTCCGGTGAAGAGTGTTAATTAAGATAATGGCCATGTAGCAAAGATTAAGTAATAATACCGGCACAGTAATATTTCCCATCACTCCAATTGATGCAGCTAACATGGGTAGTTAATTGCATAAATTGGACAAATTTTAGGGCTTGATTCAAGACAATTTTCAATATTTTGTTCCCACTTATCGCTTTTATTAAGGGAAAAAGCAACCAAAAAATCTCAAATCGTATTCATTGTGACATATTTATCCTGAAATTTTCCGTGACGTAAAATACTACAAATTGCATTAACTATGACACATTTATTTTAAACTTTTTCTTGTGACATAAAAATATTAAATATGTGCTTATGTGACAAATTTACCTTATGTCAAAATTTTATCTAATGATTTTCAATCAAAATAATGTCGTTTTTATCTCACTTAAACCATGTGAGCGTCATGTCAAGGTTATTTATATGCATTTGTCTCATTTATCCCAAACTAACTTATTTATGTCACATTTACTCTAAATTTTAGTAAACCGAGGAATTTTCTTTGGGAGGGTAATTGTGGCATCAACACCCCAATATAGGTTAAATGCAACTCAAACATTTAAATTTGGGATTCTTTGTGATACAAAAAATTAATTTAGGATAAATGTAGTATGAGTATATTAGTTCGAAAGTTTCTCGACACATAAATTATTTTTGAGTAAATCTGGTAGATTTTTAATGTTATTAATCATTCTAAAAAAATAATTTCAAGAGTTTCTTGCAATACAAAAATTTATTTGAAGTAAATTGATATGAATATGTTTATTTGATGAGGAATGGGGTCATGGCAGTCCACATTTGAAATAATGTAATATCGGCCACAGGTGGCTAGCGATCTCATGTCTGAGCTACGATGCCCTAGGTCACGTGAGATTAGAACGAGACCAGCGACAGAATTTGTAGGCAATCGAGAGAATCTAAGGGTCAAATTGCACAAAATAAATTTCAGGTGGATAAATCTGAAAATCGAGCAGGCGGATTATTCTAAGCATTTGTCTCAAGACAAATAATAACAAATAAATAAATGCGGAAAAATCTCCAATTTTTGGCGCCTTATCTCGTCTCCCGAACCGAAAGCCCAACGAGCACAGGGTTTGAATCCATGGCGTCAATCACCAAACTCGAACCCGCAGTCCGCCGATCCTCCTACTCCTCCAGTCCGCGAACTTCACCTCCCTCGTCACTCCCGATCGCCGCACTCGAAACCCCCAAGTTTTGGCGCTCTTTCGGCTCCGTTCCCTCGACTGCGATTCGCCATCGCCGGAGCCCCGTCGCGACCGCGTCCCGGAGGTTGCTCCTTCCTTCGGTTGCGGGCATCTGGGAGGCTCTCACCGGAGGTGGAGGAGGCGGCGACGGGCGCGAGGCCTTCCTCGCTGTTCGACGGGGAATGTTGCTCTTCAGACAGGTCGCGCGCTTTCTCTCATTTTTGTTTTCCTTTTCATTTTTTTTGGCATTTGTTATGCTGGGTTCTTGTGCTCGCCAATAAAGGTCTCTGTTACGGCATGCTTGTTCTGTTCGACGGTGATTAGCTTAGTGGTCATGGATTTTATAGGTCGATTAGGACGTCGGCCTAGCGGTGCTTACTCTATGCTGTCATCTTGCGTAAGAGCTTAATCTTCCTTCAGTCTCCTGTAGGGGGATGTTGTTGGTTCTTTGACGGAATTCGATAAGGCTATGGAGCTGGATCCTCGCCAAAAGGCATGTAAGTTGCTCGAATTATGTGAGAATTGCTCTGCAAAATTCTTCTCTCTAATGTCATACTGTCTTTGTGCATAACTGGAGGACTTCTTTCGGCGTATTAGATCTTTGGCAAAGAGGGCTGTCACTTTACTATCTCGATAGGTAATTGAATGATGTTTTTTTTTTTGGTAAGGGTAATTGAATGATGTTTTATCAGTTTGCATTTTTTGTTTCCGTGGTGTTGATCCTGGTCCACCCATTACCTTTGCCTGTGAATGCTTGTTGGAGTAGTGTTATGCTAATGCACTTCGAATTCCAGGGCCTTTCAGTATTCATGTAATATATCTCAATTTCGGTTCTGTTTTCTCCCACCATCTTCGTGGAATTTCAAATGAGGCCGATGCTTGTTGAATTTAGGATGTAAGAACAGTCCGATCCTTAGTTTGGGCTTAATTTCATAAAGGTTCGAAGAAGGTGCGGAGCAATTCAGAATAGATGTTGCGCAAAATCCAAATGACACTGAGGAGTCAATATGGTGCTTTCTTTGTGAGGCTCAACTTTATGGAGTGGATGAAGCAAGGAAAAGATTTCTCGAGGTAAGTGCCTTTTCTTGGTCCCGCATGTGCAGTAAAATTTCAATTTTGAAAAGGCACTGCATAAGCTAACTCTTCCAGTAGCCTGACTAGGAATGTTACTCGTCGCTATTGCCTTGAATTTTGGGTGTTTGACCTCATGCTTTCAGATTGGGTGTACAAAAAGCATGGTTATGTTGCCTTTTGCAATTTTATGACGGCTTTCTACTTATATTTACTTTGCTGCAAAAAAAAGTTTCCACACGACTAATCTACAATGGAAGTTCTGTATATGATTGTAGGTGGGGAGGGATCCCCGACCCATAATGCGGGAGGCATATAACCTGTTTAAAGATGGGGGAGATCCAGAAAAGGTGCTCGACTCGAAAATCTTTTTATGGAACTGAAATTACGCTTCTATCATTTCTAAACATTTGGTTTCTGTTTCTCTGGGTAAATTGGTGGGGAGATCTTCTCTAGTTCTGTTTGATAGCCAAGAATCCTGTATATCTAAATTCCTTTGCTCATTTCTCAGGGGCTTGAACTGATGTTATGAGATAATTAAGATTCTACCTTCTTTTAGGACCTAACATTGTTTAAATCTGATAGTGTCATAGAGTATTGATTGGTGAGCACTCCAGTTACTTATTGCATGCTTCCGAGCTCATTCACTTATGGCATATGCACATGTTCTTTCCCTGATTCTTTGTAGTATTCTCTAGTGAGATCTTCTGATACTCAATGTCCTGAACAAAAAGTTGGAACTTACTAGTGCCTCTGTCTGTAATAAACGCAGACTCGGTCTAAGTTGCAGAAACAGAGTTGAAGTTGATGTTTTAAACTACTAAAATGTACCTGCTTTGAGGGCTGAACCAGATAATTAAGAAAATAAGGAAATAAATCTAGAAACAAACTCTTACATTTCTCAGTTTGATCACCAAAAGAAGTAGTGAACTCATAGTTCATCCAGGGATACGGGACGAGTCCATCAATATTAAGACAGAAAACTTATGAAGATTTTTATGAGAATGAGTGGACATCATAATCTTTTACCATTTCATAATAGAATAACATTCTCTAATCTTTTCAACACGTGCATGCTCTCATGTGTTTGTTATTTTCTTATGTTACATCAAAATGACATTACTCCAGCTGTTGCAATTCGAAATTTTCTTCACGACCAGGGGTTGTAATTTAAGCCAGGCGAGAAAACATTATGTGATCCTTAATTCCTTTTGCAGTCACACCTGATGCCTTAGAGCAGGAACATTTCTTTGTGAAATTCATCATAGTTATTTGATTCAATTGTAGCTTGTTGCTGGATTTCTGAACGGACGGGACAGCGAGTACTTCTATGCTTCTTTGTATGCCGGCCTTTACTACGAAGCTGAGGTTCGCTCTCAACTCATAGAAACTTTATGTGTTACTTGGTCCTCAACCTTTAGAGGACGACCCTCTTGCGTGAAAATATCTCAACACTTTTGCTTTAAGAGGCTGCTTGGACCACCACTAGATTGCTGATTGAGCAGTCTAGACGTTGATCTTCTCTTGTGCGACTGAAATCATGACAATGCTTCGACATTACAGAACAAGCCAGAAGAGGCCAAACGTTGGATCATTGCTGCGTGTCAGTCCCCTTATGGAGAAAGGTAAGATTGGAAGACAGCACATGCAGTTTGATTGTGACCATTCCATCAGAATAGTAAACTCATATGTGGCTTGTTTCAGGTCGGATGATTACATGGCTTCGCTGGCCAAGGTTCACCGTCTTTGCAGAGATTGGAATTCCACCTGAACTCATCGCATTGCTGAGGGTCAGTTAGAACGACTTTTAGAAGCTTGCGTATCTGATTTTTGGGCACTCAGCTTTACTGTTACACATGAGTATTGTTGCGAAAGCCAAGCAATCAAAAAAATAAAATCGACAGAACGAGAAAATAAATAGACATCAGATTTATGTGATTCCATCGTAGTGGCCTACATCCACGGAGAGAACAGCGGTGCAAATTCACTATAGATAATGTAGTATAACGAAGGTTACAACCATATTCGAGTCACTCAGACATTCAATTACATTTAATAAGCTACAAGTGTTTAACCTCAAAATTTTCCTGAAATAATTTCTCAATCTTAAGAAGGAATTAATCGAATCTTATGCAAGATTTAATTGGCTTTGACGCTTGAATACTTAATGTAATTCCTTAAACAAACCCACGGAGAAAAGTCCTTGTTGAGTACTCGAAAACTAAATATATTTCATGAGTAGAAACTCATCTTTGATATTTCTCAAACAGAACCTTCACTTTTTACATATATGCAAGAATTGTATCCATAATAGGAAATATCATTTTAGAAAAACTTGTTCAACTAGGAAACTATTTTATTATGAAACCTACTTGAATTAGACATTTTTCCTTTCTTGATCCAAACTTGAGACATAATTTTAACAATTATTTAGTACTACCGAGATCAATTTACTTAACTATACGTCATACCTCCTCCGATTCTTCTCGTAATTTTTATTTGAACGAGCGACTGCTTGTTTGTCATGACTACCACAAGCTTGGGTCTTCGGAGAGTCTAATAACCTTATTTAGCAAACGCAATCGTCACTGCAGAAATGATCACATGCCTGTCCAAAGCCTCCTTTCCAGATTGAGCTGTGCATTCTGAAGATAACTATGAGAATGATGCCTTCTATTGCCAGAATATTCTTATCCTTTGCATATTACGCCGTACGTATCACATAACAGATATGCTAAAATGGCAAACCTGCGCATGAAAACCTAAATTGGCCGATTTTCTTTGCCGCTGATTTGATGAGTTGGAAACTTCTTGGTCAATGAAGCTTATCTCGTTTGGCTTTCGGAGTACAAATCGATCTCTTCTCAAAAACCAAGTTAGAAAAAGTCAAATTATCAAAATTAAATTCCTTAACACACACAGAGTTTGATAGAAACAAGTAATAATACAATGGACAATTCTCAAAAACCAAGTTAGAGAAAGTCAGATCATCAAAGTGAAACGCCTCAACAACCCACGCAGGAGTTTGATAGGAATAAGTAATACGAAGGACAAGCACCGAGCTTCCCCTCCGTCGGTCCTCTGTCGTGTTAAACTTCTCGTTGCTGCATAACATAACGAACGGTCGTACTTGTTTGTAACTTGCAGCATCCGCCAAAGGAGCTCCAATTCAATCCAAGACGTTCAACAGAAGTCTTGCCAAAGGGACGCCGCATGCGCGCGTTTCTTTTTTTAGTTAAGTTCTCAACGATTACATCCGCAACGGGCGGGGGGGTCGGAGGAGCAGCCGTGCACGACAGATTTGTAGTGCTGGACAGGGCGAGAGCCGCCCTTGTCCGGACCTGTGATCCTGGCGGAGGTCGGGAGTACAAAGGCATCCTCCAACCACGAGTCTTCGGTAGATTCTCTTTGATTTCTTGCGCTGCTTAATGACCCTGCAATGATTGGTTATTATAATGGGCAGCCATGGTGTTATTATGAGAGGCTGCAATCATTCGTTTTTGCAGCATATTCTCAGCTCTCGCGCACAAAAACAGGGCGGGATATTCTTTCGGGCGATCCTGAGACAGAATATGCTGCTGCTGCTGCTGCTGCTTCGGACTCCGATTTGGCTTCGCCGTGGGGGTGCGGTTTGAAATGACCGGAATAGCCCCTCCCTGCCTTGATCGACTCTTGATGGGTCCTCCCCCTACTTTTGATTTGACCTTTTTCAATTGGACTTGCATGAGCAGTACGGTGCTTGGGATGCAAGTGGGGGCATTGAATCGACCTGATTTGTTTTTGGCAAAGACAACGTTGTAAGTTGCTTGCAAGTAAACCCCGATGGGTCATCAGGCTTTTTTCTTTTTTGGGGTGTTGAAGAAGGTGGGGTTGGACGGGAGGAGGGGATTAGAGGAAAAAGGGAGAGGGGTAGAGTTGTACTTTCACTAGGCCGTCGGTTGGGACAGCGTGGAGGTTCGACTAATATGCGAATAAGATATACGGAATCAAACTCCGCCACTTTCCCGTCTATACGAATCGCGTTTGTCCTTCCGCCCTTGAGCGTTGCTACACGAATGCCGCGGGTGGACGGACGTTCCGTGCAACCTCGTTGGTCTCTCGACACGTGTCCACATATCACCTGATCTTAATTACATACAATCTTCACCAATTCGAAAATCCTTACGGGACCCAGATAAAGTTCACATATAATTTTATTTACAGTCTTTTCGCAAGAAAAATAATAGACCTTCAAGGATTACGATGATCATCACCGAATGACATCGAGCAACGGAGCTACATTGCTAGAGCGAGATAAATGGATCATTGAATCAAGTAGTGTTTTACTGACGAAATCTTTTTTTCCCATAAAGTGTGAAGAAACATGGTTAATCTGGTCCATGAAACAGACCTGGTTTCACCAAACTCCGAAGTCACCACGGGTAACGCTATCAAGCACAACAACCGCCACCTCTCTCTCTCTCTTCTCCCCGGACAGCGCCGATGACATCACAAAGCAGAGGCCTGGCCCTGCCAAAAATAGCGCCATCTCTGCAAACTATAAAAACTACCAACGTCCTCGTCCCGACCTCCCTCCCTCCCTCTCTCGGACTCCATCCCCCCCACAAAACCTCTCTCTCTCCTTCTCTCTTTCTCTCTCTCCCTCCTTCCCTCTATCTGTTGTTGTCTCTCTCTCTCTCTCTCTCTCTCTCTCTCTCTGTCTCTCTTCCCGGGCTGCGCCCACTGATCGAAGAGGACATGCGAAGCTGAACCGGGCGGAGGCTCGATCGGAATCGTCTCGATCATGTTGACGGAGAGGCTCATCGGCGAGGGCGCGCCGGAACCCGGCGCGATCCCCCGCGCCGCGTCGCAGCGGCAATGCCTCGAGTCGGACTGGATTTTCGACGAGCTGCCGGCCGCCACCATCGTCTCCGTATCGCCGCCCGAGACCGGCGAGTTCAGCCCCATGCTCCTCTCCTACACAATCGAGTTGCAGTACAAACAGGTGATCCGTTTCGTCGGTTTCTGTTGTTGTTTACGAAGTGGAGATTTGATGCGGCTTCGTTTCGTGACGATTGAGCTTTCGCGTGGACTCCCTTCTCGTTTGCGATTTTTTTTTTTTTTGGGTTTTGGAGAATGTGGAGGAGGAGGAGGTCGTGTATTCTGTAGGCTTTGGCTTATCCAAAGATGATGCATCTTTTTGTAAATTAATAAAGAATGAGGAAATTTGATTCGTCATGTGTATCAGCTGTTTGCTTCCATGATGTTATCCTTCGAGATTGAGTTAGGTCTGAAAATGTAGACATTGTTGAAGATACTAATTTGATCTTATATATTATTCATCGAATCGGCGTTCATAGATTCTGCAGTCTTTGCCCGTGTCCTCTACCAAAGTTCAATCTATCCGGATGCATATGTTCCAGCAAAGTTAACAGCTTCAAGTAATTTGCGCATTTGCTTTCTGCAACTTTGCTAAATTATAGATTCTGGGAATGAGGATTGAGAAGTTGAGGAATGCAGCATTAGAGTGATTAAAAAATTTCTTTACAGTTGCCAAAATCGGATGCCCACCCAAAAAATGAAAATTGATTTGCAAAGGCCACCATCTCCTTTATTATAACTGTCCGACGCAGACTATTCAAAGAGGAATCCTGAGTTACAGGAGGGCCATCGATGTGCTTATTTCAATTCCAAGCTGATTCGATTAACCAAACAAAAGAGTCAGAATCTGTTGCTTAATCAATAATGCATAGACACTTACGATGCTTGAGAGAACTATCCTAGTTTGATTCAAAATTGTCCTTGCAGTTTAAGTGGCATTTATGGAAGAAAGCTTCACAAGTTCTTTACCTACATTTTGCTCTGAAGAAGCGTGCCCTTATTGAGGAATTTTACGAGAAGCAAGAACAGGTGCTCGGTTACATCATTAGCCATTTTCTATTTCCCTAATCGTTTGTTCTGGTTTGTTAGATGATGTCTGAGGCTTATGATCACCCTTTTGATCCGTCAGAGTTCTAACTAATAGATTCTTTTGCAAGGTTAAAGAATGGCTTCAAAGCTTAGGCATCGTAGACCAGATGGCTGTGGTGCCAGATGATGATGACCCCGATGATGGAGCTGTACCTATAAATACTGAAGAGAGGTCTAAAGCAAGGTGAGCCATTCTGCTCTTGCATCTTATCACCATTCCCTTATATTGTAAATCTTAGTCCTTACAACACAGTTTCTTACATAGGAATGTTCCATCAAAAGCTGTTTTGCCCATCATACGCCCGTCGCTGGGAAGACAGCAGACTGTTTCGGACAGTGCAAAGGTGGCCATGCAGAATTATTTGAACCACTTTCTGGGGAACTTGGATATCGTAAATTCTCGAGAGGTGAGCACGTTATAATGCCCCCAAGTTGTACTACTAACACTGATATATAATTGTTCTTTCTATTTCCTTTCCTTCTGCAATGCTTACATCACTGGAGTTGGCGTGGTTGTGAAGATTGGCATTGTTTACTGTGGATGGCTACAACTTTTTATTTTTGTCATATTGCATTGGGAAGCTCTTCATTTTTGCTTTGTAAAATAGCTCCTTACACAAATCTTATTTGGCATAGATATGAATTTATTCAACTTCTTAGTTTTTTTTCACAGATGATACTTTGTAACCAAAATAAAAGCTGAAAAGTCTGCCCTCCTGTATAGTATATTGCTTCATGCTTTTCCGATGTTTTGCAGGTTTGCAAATTTTTGGAGGTCTCTAAGTTGTCATTTTCGTCCGAGTATGGTCCAAAGTTGAAAGAGGGTTATGTAATGGTCAAGCATTTACCGCAACTCTCAAAGGACAGTAGAGAAATAAGTTGTTGGCCTTGTCAGTGGTTTGGCTGTTGGAGCACCAGCTGGCAAAAGGTATCTAATTCCTTAAATTTGATATTCAGGTGGTTCAGTTTTGTCTTCGAGAATCTTTGGGATGATCGCTTAGATTGATCTTTTTACTTATTTGTGAACAGTGATCGGATATTCTTGAACTATTCAATACTTACTAGACACTCAAAATGTCTGTGACCTTTGCTTGATTACAATTTAAAAGTAAACTATAAGTTTTTTATGTTATGGTTAAGCATCTTAGCTCACAGAATAGAAACAACACTTCAATTGCCTTATGTTCTGATTCGGTGTCGCTTTCTATTTTGTGATATCTTATTTGTATACATTCTTTTCCTGATAAATATAAGTTGAATAATAAATATATTTGTCATGTAGTAGTGTCATGAATTCCTGATTTACCACCAGCCTCTACAAATAGCGATGCGATAAGAAAGCAGAAGATTACCAACGAAAATTTGTTGCAAATAACATTTAGATGTGCCATAATCTAATTCATTTGACTATCTATATATATTGCCTGTGCACTTGAGAGAGCTCTTGCGATTTTAAGATCTACATTTTTATGCCTTTTCTTGCTGTTGTCCATACAATTAGGCTATTTTTTCACTCTCTTTTTGCATACTTCATGTTAAATCATTGTGTCATCTGATTGTCATAGGTGTGGGCTGTTCTAAAACCTGGGTTTTTGGCATTTCTGGAAGATCCACTTGACACAGAACCCTTGGATATACTTGTCTTTGATGTACTAGCAGTTTCTCGAGCAAAGGAAAATTCTGATTCAAAAGGAAGTTCTCGGTTATCCTTGGCTGATCAGACAAAGGAACGAAATCCTCTATACTATGGATTTAAGGTAAAGTGAGACTTTGCAGCTTTCTTTTGTTTGTGGACTTCTGGCCTGGAAAGTACAGTAGCATGGCCAAGAAACCATTATTTGAGACTTCTTTGTTTGACATTGTTGTGTGTATACACGCTCATGCGAGTGTGACTGATTGAGTGTGAGAGAGGGGGAGAGAAATTGTGCGCTTGGATAGGTGTATATGTATATGGCACTGAGAAATAAGTTAAGAAGCTCTTATGTACGGGCTATGACAATATAAACCAGTTGGTAGAAGTTTACTGTCCATCTTTCCAGCTTCAAACTCCATATTTAGTATTTAAAAAAGACCATATATATACCTTTACCAATCCAGGATTCCGGAACTTCTAGATGGAGCCAGTTAATAAATGAATGCAGAACGATGTTAGACATTATCAGCTAGCCATTCGGCTTCAGTAAAATGTCAACTAGCAGCATGGTGAAACTAAGAACATGTATCAACAGGTGGATAATTTTATGTTTACTTATTTCCCAATTTGGGTATTGGACATTTTTCTGTTGAAGTGAGACACATATTATGGGCAGATTGATTGCATCTAGAGGGTTGCCATTGTATCATCATTGTCAGTTTTCTACATCTCGTGATAATGTTACAAGTGATTGTTGGGCTTCACATTAACATAAAGTGGTTCCTCTAGACAGTTGTTATCTTTTGTTGTTTCCTGGCAATTGTATAATATATTGACAAGAGTTTTGGAACATAAAAGGTTTCATGTGGAAATCGGTCCATAAACTTACGGACAACAAGTCCCAGTAAAGTCAGAGATTGGATTGCTGCCATTAGTGATGCTGCTCTGAAGCCTCCAGAAGGTTGGTGTCATCCCCATCGTTACGGTTCCTTCGCTCCTCCTAGGGGTCTAAATGAAGATGGGAGTCAGGTTCAGTGGTTTATAGATGGGGAGGCAGCTTTTGAAGCAGTTGCTTCTGCAATAGAAGATGCTAAATTTGAGGTTGTTCATTTCATCATATATAGCTGTAACAGATTAGAATTTTCATCATCTTATGCTGAAATGATGAGGTACCTATTTGCAGATATTCATTACTGGATGGTGGGTTTGCCCTGAATTGTATCTGAGACGTCCTTTTGATAAACATCCTTCCTCCAGGCTTGATGCATTACTAGAAGCAAAGGCTAAGCAAGGAGTTCAGGTAAAGATGCAGAAAAACCTGTCCTCCATCATATCTCATTATCTTGTGGTTTCTGCTTTTCTTCACCTCTTAGTGAGATGTCTTTAATATTTCTATATATCTTCATATGAACTATCCCAAAACAGCATCTCGAAATTACATTTATTGTGAGATCATCTTTTCAGATGAATTTTTGGTTTTCCCTTTTTGTCCACATTATGTGTTTGGGAGTCCATTATATCAGATTCACTACCAATAGTAGGAAATAGCTAGACTACAGAGCTTCAGTATTTCGAGCAAGTTCTTATTTGTATATTCTATTTCTTCTTTTTTTCATGTGAATATTAGATTTTTAAGCTGTGTTTACAGCTAATGTAGTTTCCATAAGCTCCAGTAGTGTCACATGTACTTTCATTTGGTTAAATAAGTAGGCCATCTGTATCAAATAGCATAGGCCAGATACAAGGCCTTTGCCTCTTATTTCTATACGATGTAATCAGATACTTCTCCTTGTTTGTTGTCCTTCTCTCAGATTACCTTTTACTGCTCTCAGTAGACCACCCAGTAATTCTGTATTCCTCGATCCTGCAGATTTATGTCCTTATTTACAAGGAGGTTTCTATTGCTTTAAAAATTAATAGTATGTATAGTAAAAAGAAACTCCTTGACATCCATGAGAACGTGAAGGTGCTGCGATATCCTGATCACTTGTCTACTGGAGTTTATCTATGGTAAGCAGTTGTGGATAGCTCATCTTGATATAGATGCAGTTCAAACAGATAATGAATAATCTTGTTTGTTCAGGTCACACCATGAAAAACTTGTCATTGTCGACTACCAAATCTGCTTTCTTGGAGGACTAGATCTATGCTTTGGCCGTTATGACACCGTTGATCATAAAGTGGGCGATTGCCCTCCTTCTACATGGCCTGGAAAGGATTATTACAATCCCAGGTAGTTAGTTTTCTTTTTCCATTTTTTATTGGGTGAAATAATATATGGTATGAAATATGTTCAGATTGCTATTGGTTCAAGAAAGCGATAGATGAATCAATCAGAAATTCATGATAAGAACCTAACATAATAGTTTACCATTGTGCCTTCCCATATGCTTATCTAATGGTAACAGTTTCCTGCTGTCTGGCTAGAGAATCTGAACCAAATTCCTGGGAAGACACAATGACAGATGAGCTGGAGCGAGAAAAGTATCCCCGCATGCCATGGCATGATGTCCATTGTGCTCTCTGGGGACCACCTTGCCGAGATGTTGCGAGGCATTTTGTCCAGCGCTGGAATCATGCCAAGGTACCTTGATACTTTCACTCAACTTTATGGCATTCACCTGAAGAAGATATTAAATAATTAAAAAAATTATTCATTTTCCAGAGAAACAAGGCTCCAAATGAGCAAACAATCCCGTTACTCATTCCTCGCCATTATATGGTCCTCCCTCATTATATGGGAAGAAGCAGCGAGATCGACATCAAAGGTACAAATGCAGAAGAGAATCCCCGAGGCCATAGCAGGCATAACTCCTTTTCCTCAGAGTCACCACTAGATGATATTCCGTTACTTCTACCACAAGAAGCTGATCCGCAAAGCAATTTTGAACTTGACCATAAGCCAAATGGCCCCCATGCACACCGTGATCATCATGTCAAACCATCTGTTGTTTGCGAAAGTCTTTTACTGACTTTCCTGAAGTCCAAAGTTGATGATTCTGTTAAGGATACTCAAATGAAAGGTTTTGTTGATGAAGTTGATTGCCTCGATTGTGAAAGAGAAGATCTGTCCGAGGTTGCACAATTTAGCAGGAGACTTGTGGATGAGCAGGGGGAGACATCAGAGGAGGGCGACAATGATGTGACAACTGGATGTGGACAAGTCGGTCCACGTGTCACTTGTCGTTGTCAGGTAGACATTCGTCATTGACCTTTTAAAATTCCAGAATTTAGGTTATGGTCCGAGTTTTAGGCATGAGGCTAAAAGTTCTATATGTAGGTTGTCAGGAGTGCAAGCCAGTGGTCAGCAGGAACGAGCCAAACCGAAGAGAGTATTCACAAGGCTTGTTGTTCTCTTATTGAAAGAGCGGAGCACTTTGTTTACATAGAGGTAACGACCATAAAGTAACTGATTATCTTCTATGATTTGATGACATCTACTGGTTCTGCAATGGATATACTTGTGATCTCCTGTTGTTTGGGCTTATTTTCTTCATCCATCTTTTGAAAGATAGACCATTTGAACTCCATATTTTTCTTGAAAATGTTAATGGAATCACTAGTATTTTGAATTCTTTTGCTATGTAAAGAACCAAATTATGCTGTTAATATGGGCAAGGAGGGAAGGTGCTTTTCTTGGTCCTTCAACAGAAAAAATTGTGGTTCACATATGATAAGTCCATGTCCACTAAACATTGGTTGAATTGTGTATAGTAACATAGTGCACTCTGAAGCTGCACCTAGCCTGGAGTGGGACCTCCTCTTTTACATGTGAAGTTTCATCATTAAAGATTTTAAAAGAGAGCCAGAAAAATTAATGCTCATGGTTTATGGCTCTAACTGACAGTAACAAGCCCAAGCACATTGAACAAATTAACAGTTCAGGGATCACATTACATATTGGGCTATAGTTCAAAGACCACATTGCACATTTGGCCGAAGTTGAAGAACCATTTGTATCATTTCTCTACAGACTTTAGTTAGTTCGTTATATGAAACGAACAGATAATTAGAATACTTCTACAAAAAATGGCCGTAACAAATCTTCAGACTGCGCAACAAAATTGGTTGTTTAACCTGAGGAGGTGGTCTTAACAATAATTTCATTTTATTTCTTGAACATGGAGTTTCTTTTTTTCAACAAATATGTGTGACCTAATTTTTCTCTTTTAGTGGTAAAATGGTAACTCTTACTGATGACTTCTTGCTTGCTTCCAGAATCAATTTTTCATATCAGGTCTTGCAAGGGATGAGACCATACAGAATCGGGTTCTTGATGCATTATACAAGCGCATTTTGCAAGCACACAAAGAGAAAAGATGTTTCCGTGTTATCATTGTCCTACCTCTTTTACCTGGCTTTCAGGTACTTATTTTTATATTAGTTCTCTGATTAAGATGAACATGAGAGTTACTTGACCTTTCTTCCCTTCATGACACTCGATAACAGGGAGGCATTGATGATGGCGGAGCAGCTACAGTTAGAGCAATTATGCATTGGCAATATCGAACCATTAGCAGAGGAAAGACCTCGATATTGCAGAATCTCCAAAAAGTGCTTGGTGATAAGACACAAGACTACATTTCCTTCTATGGTCTACGATCTTATGGTAGACTTTCTGATTGCGGTCCCCTGGCAACAAGTCAGGTACCTATTTGGAGCTTCTTGCTTATATCCATTATGAGATCCTAGTTCTTCTTCTAGTTGTCCCAATAATTATCCTGTCGGCAGCGCCAAAATTCTTATTCTAGGTAGATGATAGCTAGTCAGAGAGGGTGTTGCCATCCAGTAGATGGCAGCTTTACTTGATATAGCAGAGGGTTCCATGAGAATGAGTTCTGAGTGTCATTAATATCTTGAAGATATTGTAAATTATATGTTAATAACCAATAGCCAAAAATTCGTTGAATGTCAGTATGTCTGATGGGATGAAGTTAAATTGCTTGAGAATGTTCTTGTGGATCATTTGTTGCAGGTCTACGTGCACAGTAAAGTCATGGTTATAGATGATCGGGTGTCCATTATTGGATCCTCAAATATTAATGATAGGAGTTTACTAGGATCAAGAGACTCTGAGGTAATGAGCTAGCTCTATTTCACTCTTCAAGTTCTCCAATCCATTGCTCTTTGATTCTATAGTGCTTCGTTAATGCTGTTTAGCACAGAGACTAATCATGCTACTCTTCTCAGATTGGGATAATAATTGAAGATAAGGAGTTTGTGGAGTCATCTATCAATGGAGAGCAGTGGAAGGCGGGAAAGTTTTCTCATAGTCTCAGGTGTTCACTATGGTTGGAACACTTGGGACTTCATCCTGGAGAGGTTTGTGACTCAATCCCCTATACAATGTATTGCGATGTTTTTCCTCAATCGGCTTTTTTTATGTTTTGCCTAAATCCTTGTACACCAAGACCATGTGTCTAATAGTGACTTCCGGCATACAATTCTCGCAGATCCACCAAATAAAGGATCCCATTGCCGACGCAACATACAGGGACTTGTGGTTGGCAACTGCAAAGGTACGGCGAGTTTGAACAAAACGTCTGGTCCCTGGTTTATGTCGTACTTTGCAATGAATTGATTGTATTGTCCTTCTGCAGGCGAACACCAAAATTTACCATGACGTGTTTGCTTGCATCCCTAACGACAACATCCGGTCAAGGTATAACGCAGCCGAGCCTTCTCCTCATTCCTTGCTCCTTATGTCAGGCTGTCATTCATCTAAACGTTAAACTGTGCCACAGAGCATCATTGAGATACAGCATGGCCCACTGGAGAGACAAGAACGGGCACACCACCATCGATCTAGGCATAGCGCCTGAGAAGCTGGAGAAGTCCGATGACGGGGATGTTAAAGAGACGGACCCGATGGAGAGACTGAGATCGGTCAGGGGATATCTGGTGACCTTCCCGCTGGAGTTCATGTGCCAAGAAGATCTGAGGCCAATGTTGATAGAGGGCGAGTTCTACGCGTCACCGCAAGTATTTCATTAAGCAACAGATTACAGTAGGCGTAGGAGAGAGAACATTTCTATTCATAAATATTCAAAGAGATAGATCATTATAGGAGCCCGAGTCCACGCAATTGTATAGATATTACAAGCAAAAATATGGAGGGAAGAGGGGGGGGGGGGGGGACGCTAACATGGAGTCTACGAGTCTAACCGAATGCCACATTGGCTGTGATTCAAAGTTGTGTACAAATAGCAACTAATTTATGCATTCTCTTGACAATTTGTACAGGAGTTGGGTCTGCACGTCTGTGTAACTATGTACCGTTGCTGAACATGAGATTGCCCTCGCTGCATAAGTACATGCAATAAGCAGTGATAAGAACTACTTCCATTCTTCTCAATTCTGTTCTTGATCTTCATCTCAGTGATTGACTGCAAGAGAAAGGCCCAGTCACCGATGGACCTATCAAAATATGAAACAGTTTGGATCATAAACGAGTTTAAAATAAATTTAAAAAAATAGTGGCTGTTCAATGGATTCAAAACTTATTTAGATCTAACCCACTTTTACGGCTCTCTGTTCACTCCATCTCGCGCTCACTTTGTTCTCTCGACTCAGTTTGCGTATAAATTTTCCTGTAGTAAATTAATTATAGAAGTGTTATATCAGTATAGGTTGCATGTGGGTCGGGTATAGAGGTCAGATATGAGACACTGAACTTGTAATTGTATCACATGAAACTGGGTGAAAACCGGTTAAATGGATCAACTAAGATCCGATCACTTTCGACCCGACTCATTTGTTTGGCGGGCCGGGTCACAAGGGCCAAGGGATTGATGGTGGGCCGAGAGCCCAGTCGCAGCTGCCCGCACGCGCAAACGGGAATCGTTTGGGTGTCAACGTCGCAATCTCCGGCTGGTCCTTGCCGAGCGTGATTTCCGCCGCGCAAAGATGGCGTCCTCAGGCTCAGCTGTTGAGTCCGGAGCTCCAGTCTCGCTGAAGGAACTCCGTCCACCTTCTCCTCTCTTCGCCGATGGGGCTTCCCTTCGCGTCCTCGGCAAGTACGTTGTCATGTTAACCCCCTGTGCTTTCTCCCCTCTCCCCCCCCCCCCCTCCCTTCTCTTCCCCCCGCGATGCCTGTTGATTACTCGCCATTTCGTTATGGATCGCTACCCGGTTTCGCTTTTTCTGAGGATTAATCGGGAAGGGAAACTCGGAGAAACTTAGAATCTTGAAATGGAGCTTGTAGGAGCTAGGGTTTGGATGGCAGTAGACCTTCATTATTCCAGGGTTGATGAGATTGCAGAGGCGTGTAAAGTGGCTGCGAAGCCGAGCTCCGAAAGTGGCAGCTCTTATATACTTTGTAAGACTAGACTAGAGGTAGGACTTTGTCATCAACATTCTGCCGTTGGAACTTGGTTTCGTTCCTGTTAGATTGCATAGGCGTCGCTGGTGATAAAACTTCCAATGCGTGACGGCCAAAGAAGAGTGGGGAAAAAACTGGAACTTTGTTATTCTTGAGGAGTTTAAGACCGATGCTGCACTGCACACGGCAGTGCTTGTAATGAACTTGGATCAGACATTCTCCTAGGTAACAACGTTGTCTAGATTTACTTGTGAATGTGGCTGATATTGGGGTTAGGTGAATTTCCGTCTCCGTGGCGAATGATCCTATTTTGAACTTGGGATAGAGCAATCCCCTGACCCTTTAGGAGTCAGAAAGGCTGACCAATGCAAGGTTGGGACAAAAGCGTTTGGATAAGTTGTCTGTTTCTTTTCCTTCCTTTGTTGGTAGTTCCTACCAGAGAATCGTCTAAACATTGTTGATTGGATTGTTCACCGTTGATCATCTGCGCGTCCTTCGCTTCCTGTTGTTAATTGGTTTCTCCTTTTGGAATGTCATGGTTTTTGCGGAGACTGATATTCTGCTTTTTTCACTTGAGGTTACAAGAGTATTCCGTGGAGACAACCGTAGCAATTATTGTTGATGGAGATGCTAGTCTGAAGATAGACACACAGCATCTGAGGGAACTTAGCTTTCGTGTTGGCTCAATCTACCAGTTCATCGGCGAACTTCAGATCCAACCTGATAATGAGGTGAGAACTTTCATTGTTAAGATTTGAGTTTTGCTGGCAAATGGGCAAGAGCGCGCACGCGACGCTCATTATGCATGGTGGTATTGACCATTTGGGTTAAAATCTTCTTTTATATTTCAGGCGGTGTTGCGGGCTCGAGTAGGTAGAAATGTCGATGGCCTCGATGTCAACCTCTACAATCAGTCTTTGCAGCTTGTTAGACAGTTCCAAGCTGAACGTGCAAGGTATCAATCTACTTGACATACGGCTTTGCTGAGAGAGGATCTTCAAAAGTTCTTTTAGGAAAGCTACAGAAGGTAAACGGTCTGCGGGCTCTCAAACCAATGGACCGTTTTCTTTTCAACTCCTTGGCATCAACAACAGCAACAGCAGTTGGATTATGTCTGCGGGGACCGATTAATTTTTAGCAAGTGAGTGAATGGAAGGTGGAAGTGACAATGAGTTAACCAAACAACGTGGGATGAATTTTGCCGTTGAGCACAGGTTGTCCATATTGTTGCCACATTGAATCGAGTGAAAATGGGCTCGGGATTCTCTGTTTTTCCCGTCTGATCTTGTTGAAGTAGCATGTCAAGAAATAACGTAGATAAGCAGACACGACCAAGATGATGACCTCGAATTCTTAGGAATTTCGAAGGTTGAGCCATCAGCCATGTCGCGGGACTCCGTGAAATTGTCTTCTCGCCGTGTATTGATGGCATGAAGGTGAAATAGCGAGGACAAAAGCATCAGAACAAGGGACCAAGCATGCCGTGCACCCATTACCCTTCTTGTGATAGGGGGTGCGCGAGGCAAATTTCATGATAATAAAGAGAATTGCTTTCGAGAATTCGACCTTTTTAGGTTAAGAAATTCATTTTCCCAACTTTAAACGTGCACACTTTCTTCGAAACACGCGAACGTCCAGAAAATTGATTTGCGAAAAGAATTTTTACTCGAATAAACATACGCAGGAATTGAATTCATAATTGTTATATAGCATGTCTCGAAGGGGGAATATTCATTTGTGTCAAAGAATCGAGGTGTGAGTAGTGCTCAGCGTCAAATGAACCAACACGATTCATTTATATAAATCCACTTTTCTACATGACCCAATCTGGCCACTTGATCTCGTCATCCTACTAATTAGGCTCGGTGTGACGAGGAGTGTTTAAGGGGGCCACTGTCGGCAAGTTGCGGCAAGTCGACATGCACCCCCCGCGCCGAACCCTTAGCAACTCGTGTTCGTGATTTCATAAGATTTTACTCGCTTTTCAATTGATTTTCCCTCTATCGTTACGAGTGGTCTATTTTGGGGCAACGTCATCGGGCATATATAAGGACCGTGCGTCGGCCGATGCAGGTTGAGATCGAAGAGAGGCCCACGCCTCCTAATCACGTGGGGAAAAATTCAAAAAGCTGGGATCGATGCGCTGTCCCTTCCCGTGCACCGACCCACATGTGATTGTTGGCCAGAGGTACGTGTCCGACCGTCCGTTGGCCTTTCGCTCTGACTTGTCCCGTCCGCGACCGTGAGTGGTGGCTTTCCCCCTACCTACTATCGTGGACCCGCGACCATCGTGTGGTCGTGGTTGGTCTTATGATATCTATGTCCGTAGGGGGAGTAATCTCGTTCTTTTGTTGTTGTGGTATTTACTTTTTTCCTTTTCTTTTTTCCTCTGGAAAGTAGTAGTAGATTTGGAACCGGGATTCGTGAATCGCGTGCCACCGGGGAACGCGGCACAACAGTCAGCACTCCCGAGTCAATTTCCATGCGGTTGCTCTCCCGTCGAAAAAGGTTGACCCCCAGCTGTCGGATGTTGACGACCCTTCGCTCCTCCGCCCGCAACGGCGGGGAGGAGGGGGCCGGAGATCCCCAATTCCGCCCTCTTGGATCGGCAGTCGACCGTGCCTAGCCAGCATCGAGGTCGAGCCCGCCCCTTCTCCCCACCTGGTCGCGAATCGATGCCGGATCCGTCTGAGCGACTTGCCGGTCGCGAGGCGAATCCTCGACGTTCGGCTCGGCTCGCGGGATTGGCGATTGGCGATTGGCGACAGCCGTTCCTTCTTCAAAGGCTCGTGCCTCGAATTGTCGCTCTCCTTTTTTAATCTTTCCAGTCCTTTTCGTAAGCAAATGACGCGTGCGAGGAGAGTCTTCGAGAACTTCCCCTAGTTTCCCGTTGGGTGAGGTAACGTTCAACATGGAAATGCATGATCAACCCCCAAATTTTCTTGGTTTGGAAAGGTCAGGATTCCCATCTTACCGACAACTTTTGACTAGCCCCGAAGAAAGAAAGCAGCAAAATCATTCCTGGGTCCCAAGGTATTCTTGAAGACCAGCTTAGGACGATACGAACGTCGGCATCCAAGCCAAAATGGCTATGTCGTCTCGATAACTAACCTTTTTATAACAGGCGTGAGACCCTTATAATAACAATAGAAGAGAATGGTTGGCGCCGGCTCATTCGCTACTCTATTCTTTTCAAAATTTCCGGACGATCAACGTCAATTTCTTCCGCCGTATCTATTGTTAGTAATTTCCTCTCGTGACTTCTTAAGTTCCCTTCAAGGCCTATGCGTAATAGCTAGGGACCTACATAAAGCAGCGCGACAAGGGATCTCGGCACCAACCCTAACGCACCGAAAAGGTGGATCTCGAATCGATGAGTCAATCCTCCCCACCACCGTTTACTCCACGATACGACCAAATTGCAGTTGTATATGGTAAAATGGGTCGTGATGATGAGCAGTTTCACTTGTTCATCTCGTGATGATGAGCAGTTCATCACTAGTTCAGCTCCTTTTCTTCGGTGGATCAAAAGCATTCTATCGAGAATGTCGATAAAATATAGAGTCGAACTTCTTCTTTTATCAATTCTATCTTCTTCCTTTTCCCCCCCTTTCCTCCTTTCCTTCTTCTTGCTAAGTATATTTAGCAATATCTTCTCTTCAATCCTCGAGGTGATAAGATAGATCAAAGATTCTCCCACACACCTTGCATTGCATGGGCAGCACGTGGACTCTTTGATGTATGATCCTAGGTCCAAAGCAGCACACCCATGTATTGTATTGTGTTTTTCTATTCACGTTATTGATAGAACGTATATAATATGTATAATGGGCGGGACTTTCCATGATGTGGATGAACAACTTTTACCGGTTAATGTCGGATTAGAAAAACGCACTGGGATTGGTGGAATGTCCAACACGACCTCCTCGACCCAATTAGGATAATCGAGAAGCGTATAAATAATGGGATTTGGATCGTCTGCAGTGAAGTCACTGCAGTCGATCTAAGGAATCCAACGGAGGAGAAGAGGGATTTTCCTCTTTTAATAGGGAGGGAAAGCTTAAGGGATGGTGGAGATGAGAGAAAGTCGTATGCAGTTACTGCAGGTGATCTTCTATAAACAATATGCAAACTTTACACGTTAATGACAATCGATTCACGAATTAGGGAAAAAAGAAAAAGAAAAGAAGTACCGCGTTCATGATTGTCCACGTACACGCGCCTCCCCCTTGTGGACCGACCCCAAGACTTATTTAAGCCCGCCTCCCGATCATAATGACTCCATGATTATCCCCATGATTATATATGTATTGAAGAAAATTCCAAAGTAGTATGATTCGTGTTGGTCATCGTGCGCGGGGCTTGGCGGATAACGATGAGTCGAATTGTATAATTTGGTGATTGCCCCGGTAAGAACGCCTCGATCGAACCATTGAGAAAGTAGGTTCCATTGAATTATATAAAGTTGAGGATAGGGCTTTTCAGGTGATATAATGTATGGTTCTTCTTATTTTTTTACGTGTATTGTCAATTTGCCATGCCCGTTAATTTTGTCGCTACTGTCGTTTTATATCTAATCATGCAATTTCGCTGCATGCACGTGTATTGTTTGGAAACCCATGGGGATCGGACCTAACTTTCTTGAAGAAAATGACATAAATTGGGCTAACAAAACAGGAGTTAAATGCGGCTCGAGAAGGTAGCTCCGTGGCGTATTCATCCCATTCTCGTCTCACAAAATATTTCGAATCGATATATCCGTGACCCATTTATTTAAAATTAAATTTTCCTCTTACAAAGGACTAACCTCGTGTCCTCATGAAACATTTACCTTTCAATTAAATTTCACCCGAAGAAACCACAAACCGGTATTTCTTACCCAAATCATGCCCTCTCTTAAAATTTATGTGCGTTAATTCACATGGACTTTTCACGCCGGCGCCATCATTCTCCACGTCAGATCATACGACACAGTCGTACGAGTTTGTGACTTTTCGCAACACGAAGATTAATTCAAGATAAATTTATTACGAGGTATCGATTTTGAGTCTTTTTTAACGGTATTAACTCAATGAGAAAAGATAAAAGCACGTGTCGATCGATCGACAGAAATTTCCAAGTGCACCAAGTGGGTCCAATCCATCCTATCACGAATCCAATAGACATTGGCGTGCGATGCATTGGCATCCCAAAACATCCGGCGAGGTGATGCTCTGTCCTGTCTGGTCTTACTTCTTTCTTAATGTTTTCCACTAATGTAATCAATATATCTCGATGGACGGCTCGAGGGTCGCAGTCGCTAAATATTCATTAGGATTTTTCTCCCAATAGATTTCCTCATAGAATCGTAAACAATTCAAAAGGGAAAAGGTCAGCCGCCGTCCGTCACATATGACCATCGACGCGCAACATCGAACAAAATATCTGGCTACGGACGAACCCCGTCTCGTGTACGCCGGGAGAAAGACCGTCAGAAGTAAGGGCAAAAGCTCGACGTCCGTTTTGGTCCGAACCGTGTCAACGTTCCCGTCGTTGACTTTAAATGGGAAAGCGACACGTGTCCTTTACCATGGGATGCAGGCAATCCTTTGCTTCTTTTGTTTTTTTTTTGGCCGTTGATAGCTCGATATGGATGGATTCTACATGTCGAGCAAAAGCATGCCCTAGCTTTGATGCCGAGAATTTGTCCAGCGCCTCTCGTGACCGTTCAGATCGAAGTCTTATCGTATCGGGAGGCCATCCGTATCGCCCGTATTAATCGTTTCATAAGCTCTAGAGTACTCACGAAACACGATGTGGCCGTTCACGCTCGGCTTGATTATTAAATTCCGAATGTCATCCAAATATTTTTTCGTTGAGATAGAATGACAATAAATTACAAAAATTCATATGATTAAAAGAATCCGACACAAGGTAGGGTGAAATCTCATGATTATACGGATTATCGCACGAAAATATATTCTTTTCATTTTCATTTTCACAAACGTAAAAAGACGCTCGAATATATATATATATATATATATATATATATATATATATATAATATGCATATGACGTCATGACCAAATTTTCTATTTTCTGGACTGATAATCTCCAAATATATATCTTCTTGCTTTTTCCCAATTATGGGGCGGTTGATGATGATGACGGCACATCATTGCAAAGCACTGTACAATGCGACGTCATCAGCTCCCGTATTTGTACACGGACGAAAATGCCCCCGCTCCTGAAAATTTCCAAAATTTTGCACACGTCAAAAAACAACAATAAAAATAAAACTAATAAATATAAATAAATTTCTCTCTCTCTCTTCGAGAGCCACACAAAAACCACAGAAAACAGTAGGCGACGACGCTGCTTTTTGCATGAGTGTGTTGTCTTCTTCGTACTCTCCTCCCTTCTCCGACCATAAAAAAGATCGAGCACCGCCCCAACCCCGTCCCCTTCCCAACATCTTCAGCCCTTCCAAGGCAGCGAAGCGATCCACAAACAAACAAAGAAGAAGAAAGAGAGAGAGAGAGAGACGAAGAGAGAAACAAAGAGGGTCTGCGTCTGCCTCGCTTATGGATTGCGATCGTCTCCTGCTATTCTCGATCCCTCCGCTTCCCCACGCCCCTCCGGTGGTGCTCCTCCCTTCTCCGGCCGCTCCACCGCGCTCTCTCTCTCTATCTCTTTGAACCTCGCCTGATTCCCCGCCGTTGAAGACGCGGTGTGTCACGCCACTCAGGTACACCTCTCTCTCTCTCTCTCTCTCTCTCTCTCTCTCTGTTTTGGTAATCATCGCGTGGCAATCTCTGCTTTGGAATTGCTGCGAAACACTAGGGAAAGGCGAAGTGAAACGGCAAGAAAGTCGCGTCGACTTATCGCCTTCTTCTTCTTCTTTTTTTGGTTTGGCTTGGCATTGTGGGAAGGTCCGTTGGATGGAGTAATTTCGTTTTCTTCCGAGGAGAACTTTTTTTTTTTTCCTTTTTTGGCAATTTTTATGGATGGTTTCGTGTTTTTTCTCTTCCAAAAAATCGTACGACCGTGCTGGGGTACTGGTTTTGTAAAGCTTTGCTTTCTAGAAAATTTGGTTGAGCTTTTTCTGCCCCGAGATTATGCGCCGAGAGGAGTGAATTTTGATCTTGACTTTCGTTTCTGCCGACTTTTACGTCTTCTTCAGAAGACGAGCAGAGCAGTAAGAACTATTGTGGAAATGCTGGGAATTTCTAGCGGCTGATCTCATCTCTCTCGTGACCTTTTTTCTTCGTCATGATGAAGGGAAGCAAAGTTCTTTTGGGACTGAGTTTTCACGTGGGATTCAACTCTCCAGAAGTCACTGGCTACCGCAAATTCATCTCTTCCTTTTCACACTGAATGGAAGTCCGTAAGCAGAGAAAAATTTAGCGACTTTTTTACTGAAAATTTAGCGACTTTCTTACTTCTTTCCGAGAAAAGGGAAGAGTCACGGAAACGAATGTCTGTTTCCCTTTCTTCTATGGCTTTGTTTTTTCTTTTGAAAAAAAAAGACTGGACGGCTTAGGTTACTTCTTGACTGGGTTCAATGAACTTCCCCGGTTGTGAAGGTTATGTATTTCCCTTGTCTGTGCGTGTATATGGAATTCCATGTAAGCATGAATATTCTCTGCAGTGTCCTTTAGATTCGCAGTTTTTGGAGCTATCTGCTTTTAAATTCTCAGGCTCAGATCATGTTGTTCATCTAGTCACTGGGTCACTTGAAATCCATGTGCTTTCTTTCTTTGTGGGGTTCTTGAGACAGAGTGTGAATTCAAAAGGGAATATAAAAGGGAAACTACTTGAGAAAGGACTAGCTTTTTCAACAATCAAAAAAAGAAACTTAAAAGGGAAAAAAAATCTTCTCTCTTTCCTCTATGTCCGTTAAGAACCACATGGAGTATAGAATCAAGATAGAAAGATGTTCGGAGGTTGAATCTACGTATCACGAAAGGACTTAAATCATCTTCATTGTACAGGTCATGGGGCATTTATCCACCATATTCAATGGCCTGGCAAGATCATTTTCAGTTAAGAAGGGAAGGAGCAGTGGGGATTGTGATGGTAGAGAGACTGCAGAAGCCATGGCAAAAGAGGCAAAAAAGAATGATTTGATACTGTGCTCATCTGGCATTGTAAATGTCGATGGCTCAAAAAACTTCGCTTCAGTTTTCTCTAAGAGAGGGGAAAAAGGAGCGAACCAGGATTGCTGCATTGTTTGGGAGGTATGTATTGAAATCTGAAAGTATGAAATTCAACTAGCTACTTTGTAGTCACATTCATTGTTTATTTTTTGGAGAGCTAGCAGCAAACCAATCCCCCCAACAGAAATAAGAACCACTTATATACAATGTTGCATAAGCTAGTGCTAGTCATCAGCAGGGGATAAATTGTCCTAATTTCGCAATTTCTTTGTAATTTTATTTTTCAAGATGATGTTTTAACAACCCATCCCTTGGTGTATAGGAGTGTAGAGTCTATTAAATGTCCATTTAGTCGGCTTGTCTCTTGAGTGAAGTCATTTAATAGTATACACTGTGAAGCCACTCCAACATGCTGTGAAGCCAGATATATCTGTGCCACTTTATGAGGGAATTCCCTTCATTGTGACTTCATGTTGAGCAGAATTTATGTGGTTAAGCTTCTTGAAGTCAGCATATACTGATGATGTAGCTTTGATGATAGGAATTTGGGTGCCAAAATGACATGATCTTTTGTGGGATATTTGATGGGCACGGCCAATGGGGACATTATGTGGCAAAAAGGGTCAGAAAGACAATGCCACCCTCTTTGTTGTACAATTGGCAAGAGACTCTTGCTCAAGCTTCCCTAGATCCAGATCTTGACTTGGAATCAGATAAGAAGTGCCATAGTTTTGATATATGGAAAAGTTCCTACTTGAAGACTTGTGCGTCTATTGATAATGAGCTCGGGCAGCATCGAAAGATTGATTCATTCTACAGCGGGACCACTGCTTTGAGTATTGTCAGACAGGTATCAGCAAGTTTTAAAATATTTGACGTCTCTTTTTTCATTGCTTTACGCAGGGGTTCTGTTTGGAGTGAATTCATGAATCTTCTTTTGTGGATATGTGATGTGGCTTTTCTGCTGCAGTTGCCATATTATAGAAGTTTACTGGATCTAGTTTGTTGGGCTGCAAAATAAGAATTGATAATGAGGAGTGCCTCTTCCTAATGATAGACTTGCGAGAGGCAATAAGAAGATGGCTAGATTCCCAGGCAACTCATTTGTATAGTGGACTTTGTTCTCGGCAAAAGTATCTGGACCAAGCGGAAAAAAATTAATATTTTCATGCCTGACACTGAAGGTCAACTCCATCAATAGATTTCTTAATTCAAATGAAGAAACCATAAAGAGAAACAGTTGACAAAGTGAACAAGCCATTTTGGTGTTCAAAGATCGGTGATTTTCCTATGGGACGATGGTTGATTGAGCATTCTTCTCTCGTGGAAGAGAGGACTTCAAAAAAAATTTGTCCTGTTTCGCTTCTTCAGGAACCGTTCCTTCAGTGAAAGCTAATGGAATCGATATTTTGGCAGGGGGAATACATCATCATAGCCAATGTAGGTGACTCGCGAGCTGTGTTAGCAACTAATTCTGATGATGGGAGCTTAGTTCCTGTTCAGCTCACTGTTGATTTTAAACCCAATATACCTCGTTAGTCCCCCTGCTTATAACTCCTCTCTCGTTTTTTGCTTCTCTTGTGATCTTCACACTTCTGATGATCTTGATGCAGAGGAAGCTGAGCGGATAGTACAATGCAATGGGAGGGTATTCTGTTTAGATGATGAACCAGGAGTCCACCGTTTATGGCTGCCAGATGATGAATCACCTGGACTTGCAATGTCCAGAGCCTTTGGAGATTACTGTGTGAAAGATTTTGGACTCATATCTGTGCCTGAAGTGACACAGAGAAACTTAAGCAGCAGAGACCAGTTTGTCGTGCTGGCGACTGATGGGGTATGTTTTCTGTCGGTAGTCATTCGAGCTTTTAAAGTAATAGTGGGACGAAAATGAAGTAAGTTCAAAGTTGATAGCTTAGCTTCTTCGGAAAATGTTCCATTTTGCCGTAGACCTACGCATGTCGAGTTTTTAAATCAGAACTGTCGAAACAGTAACATGCATGTCGTGGTGCTATGTGCAGTAGAATATGTGCCCAGCCACTAGAGGTTTTCTTCGTTTAATAGATGGGGACACGACTCTTGACAAAAGTTGGATTTACGCCATTGTCAAATTCATTGTAAAATTCAAAATGTTTAAGTCACCCAAGTTTCAAGTACACCGCATGGCTAACCCAAATTCAAAAGCCGCGCGATCGAACTTCCTCACTTTAGCATATTATCATGACAAGCAGGAGAAGGATAATCCTCCTGCAAGAGTGGGGGAGATAATGCTACTTGTCCTGAAGAGCGTCCTTCTTGTTATCTATATCATCTGACCTCAACCCTTTTGTTTGCACAGGCAGTCAGATACTATTTCGCAGTATGAAGTATCGCTGAATGTTGTTCTTTGTTTACCCTGTCTGTCAGGTGTGGGATGTTATATCCAATCAAGAGGCAGTGGAAATTGTATCATCAACACCAGACAGGAGCAAGTCTGCTAAACGCTTAGTTGAGTGTGCCGTCGGCGCATGGAAACGTAAGAGGCGCGGAATCGCAATGGACGACATATCGGCCATTTGTCTCTTCTTCCACTCTTCCCCTCTATCTCAGCTAGTTCACCCCGATCAAGTCCCCGAAGTAGAGTCATGTGAGGAAAGGTTCATCTAAGGGGGATCATGATCCATGCTGTATTTGATATAAAAAAAAAGTCCGGATCCCACGCAAGCACAGCTGTAAATATAAGCCGAGTGTCATAAAACGGGTTCTGTGCCGGCCATTTGCTCTGCATAGATTGGTGCTTGGACAACCCCTTCAGCTTCTTCGAGGAAACAGTTGCATTTTTGTAGTGAAATTCATTTCTCTTTCTTGCTACCGATGAAGTTAAACTGTTACTCCTTTTATGAGGTGGTGGTGGAACACTTATATCTCCATTTGCACGGTCAGGAGGAGGAACTCGAATTCGGTCGGGATTGGGCATTCGTTTTCCAAAAGAAAAGAGCAATCAATTCATCCATCGAAAAGTCATAATGGGGTCATCGCTCATGGGGCGAACGATGTCAAAACTTGTTTTCTGGCTGCGAGACGAGCTTCGGCTGTCCGACGTGATCTTGTGTTTGGTGATTCGTCAAGAGGAATCCGCACTTGATGATCCAGCGATGTCTGAAGGGCCAGGGAAGCATTTAGATGCATTGGGAGGAGCCCATTTGTGGTCACTGGCCCACTGGGACGCCCACGAGGTTGAGAAGATCGCCATGACTCTCATGCGCTTATAAGAGACACAAATGGGAGGAGCACGAGGGCGGAAGCACCCCGCAAAGATTAAGCCCTCACATCATCCATTAGAGTGACATCAAAGATTAGCCCTTCGTGTCAAAAGCGTAATCCCATGTTGCGCGACCATTTTGAGCTCTCGGGTCGGACTCTGCGACGCGACGCCGGGGCTCCGGGGTCGAGAGTTTAGGTCCTTCTAACATGTCCCTATGACAGTGAGATGGCGAAATCAGTGATAAAAGATCACCCCCCTTTTCAATTCGGAGATTAAAACGTCAAGGCGCCGTTGTTGTCGTCGTGGGTCTCATTAGGACTCCGAAACTGAAGCATGGCTTCGACGAGAACGGGGCACAATGAATGACCTCTCGACCTAATCCTTCGTTCTGGGTCATCCACCCAACACCTGAAAATTGACCAAAACTTGAGTGCTGTTATGACGGTGTAGATCACATGGAAACTAAATGTCTTCCCTCCTGATTAAAATCATGAAACTATTATACGGATGTCAACTCGGTCATAATTTTTTTTTTTAATTTTGTCGATTTAGTCATGATTTTTGCACAAATGTCGTCCTTTCGGTCGATTTTTGCAGTGTAATGCTAACACGGCAGCCTAGTCAACATCAAGTATTCTACATGACATGTATCGCCGTCTTAGTGATTTTTTAGCGAAAATTGGTTTGAATGATTACACTGTTATCTCGAAATTAATTTTCTTATTGCCAAGAATTACAAATTAACGCGTTTTTTATTACATTTATTTTAAATTAAGTTTTTATGTCACAGAAAATCTCAAAGTAGAACGTGTATACAACATTTATTGTGTAGCTAAAAATGTCAAACGTGTATGCCCCTCCCACACCTACTCCAAACCAATCATCATATTACAAAAACTCTGAAACCACCGAAATTCTAGACCGGGAAATCTAACAAATTTGCTAATTTTGTCCTAAAAGAACCCCTCGAGTTTCGAAAGCATGTGAGAAATCACAAACTTTCAATGTTGTGAAAATTAGCACGGGGCAAATGTGGCGCAATTGTATTAGTTTGAGATAACACGAAAGTTAATTTGGAGTTAATATAGGCATAAGCGTCTAGTAACATCAAAATAAGTTTAGAGGTAGATATGGGACGGATGTATCGATTTAACTTTTTTTTAACGGTAATGAGCCAAAAAAAAGGTGACGTGGCTTGGGGTACATTCATTTGGTGCACCCGAGCCGATGCCCACTCGTTTCACCAGAGCCTCGCCATGAATTTCTGGACTGAGGTTGGGCAGCGAAAACGTTGTCAAAGGTATAGTTTAAATACGAGAGGTCTTGTCCGTACAGCAGCGCAAGGGCAGAAAAGGCAATTCGCACCCGCCTGTCCGACTCAAACCGTCAATCTAAGTTCGCTTTGACCCACCAGCAAGCCGGAAGAGTTGGACGACACGACTTCACTTCTCCAAAAAGTTGTTGACACACCCACCCACAAAATTATTATTTTCCTTTTTCCAAGAAAAAAAAGAGAGTAATGACATAAATTGAATTTAATCTAATTTTAACGATATTTCAATTTTTAATTTATTTGATATGATCTTTAAATTTTAACTCAATTTATAATGTCGTTCTTGCATTTTTTTTACTTTATTTAATATTATTTTCGATTTTTTTTGAATGAATTAAAATTTACAGATTATATTATATATCGAATAATCATAGTGACAAAGTTAATATGAAGCCTGTTATCGTACGTTCGACTGAAAATTGTGGACGATTCATGTCGTTATCAGGAGAAAAATAGAAAATTCGGTGCAAAGACGACAGCTGCACGCGCGTGGAATCACCGGACTCAGTCGCCGCGAGATCTCGCGATAAACTGTCCTCCGGGCGCGATCGCGGGTTTATCGCGCGATGTGGAGGACAGGACATCCCCCTTCGCTGTCGCTATGACGCGCAACGTGCGCGCACCGCACGCTACTTTTGTCCCCGGGGACACTCTCCCACGCGCGGCTTTCGGCGAGGGTCGGCGCGTGGTGAGAAGTTTTTGGGTGGGTTCGCGTGCCGTCGTGATTGACCGATTTGAAAAATTGCTCGGCCAGTCACGGTGCGGTGAATGCGTGGACCTCAACCCATTTCCCACTTTGTACTCACAATGGCTTTTCTCCACTACAAAGAAAAAAAAAAGAAAAATACCATTTTAAGCACGTTAAAATCATAACAAAGTAAATTTCAGAATTAAACATTCAAATAAAGATCTTGTTGCTGAGCAAAATACTTAAAAACTAAACTCATTATGACATATTTATTGTAATCTTTTATTATATTTATCATTCATCAAGATTCTATCATATGACTATTAAGTCAAAATAACTTCCATATAAATACTAATTGCTTTTCAGATCGACAATATAAATAGATTTTTAACGATACTCATAGACAGAACAGAGAAAATGCAGCACAGAGATATGAGCTTTGATTTTTAGTATCGAGTAAAAAATATTAGGATATTTAATATGTTACGGTACACATTATTTGAAAAAAAATTCTCGTGTTTTTTTCCCTTTTTATTGTGCATTATGATTGCTGAATATATATATATGTATATATATTTATACGGAATAGGACTAAAAAAGATACCCGGAAGCATGTGCTGACGACAGATTAAAAGTCCAAATGACTCCGGGCAAAGCGCTTAGGATGATGGGAGGGCGGAACTGGCCAGGTGTCGTCTGAAAAAGTAGTAGTAGTAGGGGGGGGGGGGGTGGGGGATCATTACTGGGAAAAGGATTAGGGCTTTCCGGTGGGGCCCAGGTCCGAGGTGGAGACACGTCATCATCGTGTCGTCTCTTTCCTCGCTTAGGGAAGTGTTGTGGGGGGAGAATTTCATCTGCCTCCCCGTCCCTTTCGAACAAATATTAGAGAAAAAGAAGAAAGGGGAATTGAAGAGTTTAAAAATAAATAAAAATGAATGAAACTTATTGGATCTCGATCCGCTGGCCACGTCACTCACGTGACCATCGACGGCGGGGGGTGATCGGTCGGGTGGGGGTTTACGTTACGCCTCGCCCCACCGGACGAGGTCAAACGGAGGGATTGGTCATGTGCGTGTATGACCGAAAATCCATGGATAATTACTTAATGCTTTTCTTAATTGACTTTTTTTAATGTAAAAAAGAAAGGAAAAAAGAAGAAGAAGAAGAGGAATTTACTCCGTGAGGAAGAAGGTTTGCTTAATGGGGTAGTTAGTCGTTGGCATATTCAACGAGAGTGATGAAATTTTCCAATTATGATTTCCAATCAACATTAGGAAAACTTGATAAATAAAGGAATCGAATGTTGGTAAATTGTTTAAATGAGATTTGATGATCCGAAAATAGTTGGTGAATTAATCAGTGAGTCGCTCTATTTTAGGTTTGTAATCTTAGTGTGAGAGTTGGCGAACTCGAAATGTCATTAAGCTATGCAGATAAATTTTGGTGACTTTATGATGTATAAAAAAGGATAGGCGATTTCCTAATATCACTATTGGGTTGAGAACAAAGTACCAAAGAAATAAGCGTTGACTCTTTGTAAGTAATAACATATCTTATAATCACCGATTGTTTTTTATAAATAAATTTTCTATACTTATCTACATTTATTATGAAAAAAAAACGGGTTTTATCTCACTTTTCAATACTTTTCAAGAATATCCCTCGTCTAATAGAAGTTTTAAAAAAGAAAGTTGGAATAAAAATGAAAAATCAAACTTTTTCATGACCTGGACTCTTGCCATGACCTTCAAAGCCCCGGTAAATGCTGCCTCCATTACTATCTGGATTTCGGAGATGACCCTTGTCACCTTGGAAAGAAGAAAATCACTGCTTGATTCAGATGTGTAGTCTTTCAGTATCTCAAACGGCACCTTCTGTCCTTGCCACACGTTTACGATTCGTTCGGTTTGCACTTAATGGTTCTGAAAAATCAAGCCGGATCAAGACACAAAATGAAAGTAACATCAAGCCGGGACTCGCCTGGCGCGTGCTTGATGACTGATTGAGATTTAATCAGCATGAAAATAGAACATTAAGTTGAGTTTACGAGTATTTGGGAAAGTTTAAATCAAAAGTTGAGTCCGTTGGTACTTGAGAAAATGTAGACCCAGCAATTGTAACTCCCGATACTTGGGAAATTTTAGATCAAAAGTCTGAGTACGTGGAAGTTTGGTATTGAATGAGGGAGGTATGCTTGAATCCATATTCGTTGGTTAGCAAGTCCTATCTACTATTTTATATTTACGTGGTTTTCCTCCACTTATTAATCTAAGTATACATGACATGCTAGCTTAACAAAAAAAAAAGTGGGTTTTCTCTTGCATTGAAAGAAGAAAAATAAAGCCCACTAAAAATCAATTGCGACAGGCATTATTTGGAAATTTTCGTAAATACTTATATATCAGGTCTATCTCTTTACTTTCATTTCTTCGATTAGTAAGTAACTATTCGCTAATAAACATATAGTCTGATCGAGTGTTAATGGGGACCATAAGTCGAGCCTTTGGGACCATTCACTTTAACATATATAGTCTCGGAATCGGATTTAATCGAACACTATATGGTCAAACGGCTTTGATTTTTCCGGCTTACTTATCTAACATATTCATTGATTTTCACGGTGTACATTTATGCTTATAGGCAATACAATACCCAAAAATATACGTGGATCCAATCAATGATGCTGAAATCATTGATCATCTGGTTAACCAAAAAGACATGAACCGCAAATAAAATGGATTTTCCCAACAATTTTCGTCTTCTTGATGTTGAACAGAGAAGTGGATTATGTTAGTAGAAAGTTCCCGTATGGCATGCTCCACAGCTGAGGGACAAAGATGAAGACGTCCATCGACAGACTTCTTCCTTCTTCTTCTTCTTATTGTTGTTGTTGCGAATGGAAAAGGAAAGGCGATAAATAAATCACGTAAGGTCAGAACAATCGACAAAAGGATTTGATAAAAATCAAGAGGTAAAGATGTACCTATCAAGATCGCCCTGCATATGTCTCTGGCGGATTCTGAAAATTTTGAATTTGACTTTTCTTCGCCGCACGATCATAATTCGGAATCTCTTTGTCCGAAAATGGCAACGTGTGTCGCTTCCCTTCTTGCCGCGGCTTGTCCTTCCTTCCTTTCGTCTTTTCACATGCATCACGAGACGCGGGTCCCGCTTTACTACTGTGCGCCCAACAGCAGAGGATCGGTGGGATGGAACTCGAGAGGTCGTGATTTGAATAAGAGGACGGGTGGAAAATGGCCGACCTTTTTCCAATTTTCTCCTCCTCCTTCTTTTTAATTGACGAACGTCTCTTTCGCGACGGTGATTAGGTTTTGCATGTGCGCGCGATGCAGAGGTAAGTGAATACGTAGAGGGCTTTTGAGAAGGAAAAAGGAAAAAGGAAAAAAAGAGAGAGAATAAAAACAAGAGATAAGGGCATGAATGGATCGTGAAATATGACTCGATATGCAATGTGATCATTGAGTTTTCAATTGATTCAGTATGACCCTTGAAATTTCTCATAATATGCAACGTGGTTCATGAATTCTTAGTATACATTCAAACCGATCTACGAGTTACATGAAGATGGTCAATACCGTCATTCGATTAATTTAAGTTCGTGAATCATATTTATGTAATAGTTCAGGGATTGAATAAATTTAGAGGGCACGTTGAATAAATTAAAAGTTTAGGAATCGCATTATGCATTGAGTTAAGAGTTCGGGAACCACATCGAACAGGTGAAAAGTTTGGGAATTGCACTGCAGATTTGATCAAAATTCTTGAATTATTTGTGTCATTTTATCTAAAAATAACACGTAGGAAAAAAAAATTATGCACGTGCAAATTAAAAAAAAAATCACATAATCGAGAACCCAAATTTTGACTCCTAATATATGTATGATTAGTGAATAATTTAGTCGAATCGATCAGCTGGGCTATTATTCTTTGGCGCTGGTGGCCCTCTGCCAAATCTTTTTTCTCCCACTACTAACTACAGCGGCTCTTTTCCATTTGTGACGTCCAAAATTCCGTCAAAAGGAAGATATGATGCTTCGGTGTTGAGAGGTTGTTGCCCACACACATCTCTGTCAAACACAAGAAAGCATATAGTTCACCAGTTAAAATAACACAAAGATCAAAGGTGACATGTTATGCGAAACTCTTGGTGCACTGACTTTATTTTCAGAATCTGCAATTCGTGTCATCTTCATCGTGCGAAGTATTATAGATATATATTTCCCCGTTAGAAATGATTAGAACATTTGTCTTGTTTTTTTTTCCTTCATATTATGCGTGATATCTTGCTTTATTATTGAAAAAACTCACTGATTAATACATTAACTTAAAGAATCA